>OU342738.1:254234923-255434923 GCA_910589765.1 Avena atlantica | reverse complement strand
TAAGACCTGCAGGTTGTCAATCCATATGTGGTTGCTCGCTCTCATGCTCGGGAATGTAGCCTCTTCTATACGGAGTTCCAGGAGCGGGTGTTCCATGAGATCCTCATGAAAGATGAAAAAATTGTGGTTCCTCAAAAATGGATCGAGATGAATCATGTGAGGAAGAACCTGAACTACTTTGGTGAAGCCCTTGACATTTGCACCAACATTGGCTTGCTTCCCATTATGGAGTTCCGGTGCAACTATGATCCAATGCTCATTGCTCAGTTCTATGCAACCGTTCACTTTGCCAAGAATCAGACTCGGACTCTCACCTGAATGACCGAGGGTGTTGTAAAGCAAGCAACGTTGGCTGAGTTCGGGGCTATTCTCGGGTATGAAAACCGTGGCAAAGACACTCCCGTTGGCTTTCGGTGCCACGACAATGATCGTCCCATGAAGAAGGATGTTCTTGCACCACTGTACATCCGGGCGCGCGACATCCCTGGAAAGATCAAAGGGCTTCTCCCTACATATGACATCTTGCATCGCATCTTTCGTGAGACCGTCGCCCCTCGTGCTGGGAATGTTGATGAGATACATGCCTTCATGGTGGATATTATGCTCTCCACCCATCACCACCGTGACTCTGGCCTACCTATGGATGTGATGGATGTCATTTGGAATGAAATGGTCTGTGCCACTTTTCAAAGGAGGGTGCCTCCTTTTGCTCCGTACATCATGGATCTCATTATTAGCAAGTGCCCTGTGATTGCCCGTGACTTGCCTTCTCTTTGTCTTGCCACCCACCGCCACAAGAATCTGTTGATCAAGACCCATCTCAAACCACGCAATGCTGATGGTCAGATTGTTGATGAGGATGGGAACTGTCAACACCTGGATTTTTAATCCCAGATGCCTGTTATGCCATACATCGCAATCCCAGGATTACCATTTTTGTGAGACATAACAGAATTGGATACCATAGTACATCATCCATTACAAACGGTACATAAGTTCTTACACGAATAGGGATCTCATGATCCAGTTCTTAATACAACATCAAGCAACGGAATACGTAATAATAACGGTAGCATAGGCGAAGCTCCATCTTCGGGGTCACAGGCAATGCTGACGATGGGAGATGATCCTAGTTGTCGTAACCTTCCTGGGGTCCATCCTCCAGGTACTCCTCTTCATAGTCTGGCCATGGGAATAGCCAGGGACAAAGCCATGAGTACTCTTTAAGTACTCGCAAACTAATACTAACAAGTAAAAGGGGTTTTTGGTAATAGGACACTAGGCTCTAGGGTTATTTTGAAAAAGCCAGATTTATCTCTACTAAGTCTAGAAGAAAATGAATGCTAGTCATAATTTTATAACTCCTAAGTGGGAACTTGTATTTCATATCACAACCCTGTTGTGGTCAAGTCAAAGTCTCACTTCATTTCACAAGTCATTTTGTAAAAGTCTGACGGGGGAACAGTATGGCCACTCCAACTGTCCATAGCGGACGCGGCTCTTCGAATAGTTTGACACTCTGCAGAGATTGTACACTTTAACCACAACATTCGATACATCCGTCAGGAACAAATCCTGAATTCACCATACTCAGTATGCGGATAATCAATCCTAACCTTTCAATTACACGCCCTAGTATAAGCACCTCTCCTGTGAGTTTGGCCTCCCAACCATGACCAACTGTCATCTTGGGTACTGCACAGGTGGAAAATCTTCACAAGGTAGCCTTAGCTCAGACCTTGGCCGTGAGGGAACTAATACTAAGGTATATAAGTTTCCAGTCAAGCCCTACCCAATATTCGGGTATTGTGGTTGTACGATAAAATTGGAATGGTATCGCATCCAGACAACCATCAGTTTTATAAAGGGCTAAGGCTCATGCCTCAACATTTTCATCACTAAAAATCATCAGGTGTTCAGAAACACATGTCCAAAACATTTCAATAGAATGATCCATCATTCCAAGGTTTTCATAACCATTTTTCCACCAAGTATTTCCATATAAAGTTGATCAAGTTTTATGCTTAGCACTAGCATCTACAAGTGGGGGTAAGCAATAATGAGGGGCGGTAAACTAGTGGAGTTCTAACTAAGTTCAATCTCATGCCTTAGGATGACATCAAGATTATCTAGCTTAGGCCAAATTTTATGCTCTTTATGTAACCTTCAAGTATCCTTCTAGAATCTACAATTCACTTAAGTAAGCTCTAAGTAAGAGCTTTGATAAAGAAATAAAGCAATAAATCTTGTAAATAAAACTAGGATTGGTTTATCAAGGGGATATGATCACATATGCTTAAGGCATATAGTGGGCATAGTAACAAGTAGGGGTTTGTGGCATCAGTAGAGTATTTTGCAAGTGTTAGCTTGCAAGGTTAATAGCTTGCAAGTATTGGCTTGCATTGGTCCACTTAGGTAGTAAAGCTTGCACAATATCAGTATAAGCTTGCCTTGTGCAGAGCAATGATTGAAGTTCTCCTCGGCTTCTTCTTCGTAGAATCCTCCTTCCTCCTTGTATCCTTGGTCGGTACTATCGTCTATGAATAAATACGAGGTACACAATCACCAAACAATACTTAACTACTTGCAATCATCACACACAAGGGTACTATAGATGATCTAACATCATCACTAACATTACAAGATTAAAGCTTGGTTTAGTTCCTTTTATTTTTAGAAAAGTAATTTCTACTCATTGAAAAACCACTTAAGATTTAATATTCTCCAAACCAAACATGGGATCATGTTGACACATGTCATCACCATATATTGTAGTCCATGGGAATGTGATTTAAAGTGGTGTCACAGTTTAATAAGGTTTTACCCTTTTATTTTAATTAATTAAAGTGGCTAGAAATGCCTATGTAGCATTCTTTTATTACTTGAACATTATTTCTGCAAGTAAACCTATATATTTTTATATATTCTGAAAGGTATGGTTAAATGTGATTTTTGAGAGTTGGAATCAACTCAAAAGCTATTATGGTTTAAATTTTAAAAATGTTTGAATGCAGAAAAGCTTCTGCCTTGTTATTTTTACCATGGGTGATCTATAGATCCAAATGACTTGAATCCAACGGGCTTGGATTCAGCATTCTCAAACCTTTCTAACAAAATTGGTTTCATTCAATTTGGTGCACTGAATCGATCTGGGTTGATTTTTGAAGTTGGGTACAGAAGTGAGTTCGAAATAAAATGGAAAAGGTTTAATTCAAATAACTGGGTTGCGCGGGAAAAGTTACTGGGCCGGCCTGCTAAGCGAAGCGCTTCCGCGGGATGCTTAAGTGGGTGTCCCCACTCGTCAGTGAGACAGGGGGGTGCGAAGCGGTACGGGGCAACATGGGACGTTCAATCTGATTCTAATCCAACGGCTGTGAGTCATCGTCGACGCGGGGCAACGCCGGCGAGAAAGAAACCTAGCGCGGCCAGTGAGGGTTGTTGGGGGCTCACCGGGTGCTGGCGAGGGTCGGCGAGGCGGGCGAACGACGAAGTCGACAACGACGAACTCAGGGGTGGTCGCGGCAGCTCCTGGGGTGGACGAAATCGATGGCTCCCTTCTTCTCCAGAGGCGACGGGCTCCGATGAAATTCCGACGAAGTGTTGCTCGCCTTGCTCCGGGAACGGTGTGACAGGATCAGTGAGGAGAGGGGAGTAGAATGGTGTGAAGAATTCGAGTGGGGGTGGCCTCTATTTATAGTCAAGCGAGGGGACCGACGGGGCGCACGGTGAGCTCGTCGGGGGCGATGGTACAGACGTCTATTGGCATGGGCGAAGGTAGGGGTGGTGCGGTGTTCCCTGGCGATGCTCAACGACATGGTTTCGAGGCGTGGGGCGGTGCGGCTTGGTCTGGAACATGCGACGCTCTGCGCGGCAGAGGCGGCGTCTTCGACGGCGAGCGGTGGTTGTGCATCACGGGGCGGCGAACGAGGATGTCTGGCGGTCTCCTGGGTCGGTGGCGATCGTGTATGCGCGCGGTGAGGGCGGCACGCAGTCTGTGGGCTTCAGTCAAGGGTGGCGCTCTGGCGCACGCTCGGCATGGTCGCTAGCGGTCTGGGCGCGGTCCGTGCGTTTGGTCTAGGGGTTGGCAAGGTTCGAGCGGTGGACAGGGAGTGGCGGTGGACGGTGGGCTGCCTCCCAGACAAGGTTGGCACGGCTTAATCTTCTCCTAGCTTGCTGTCTCTACTAGGGTGGCATGGGTGTGCTCGGCTGTTCACCATTGATGGCAAGGCCAAGCTTACAGTGGGGCTAGTGCTTGGTTTAACTTGCTAGATGATCTACTGAGATGGTTGTGAGCTAGAGAGGGAACAAGTTAGGCTTCAATCACTGCTCACTATAGTGTTTAGATTTTGTATGATTTGTGTCTGCAACATGTTTGATGAAATGGCCGCATAAAATCAAGTTTTGAATTTTGAAAAGATTTTTTGTGGGTGTGCTAGATTGGTGCTGGTGAGTCTGCAGATGCTTGGGTTTTGAAAGTTGAGCTTGTTTGAGTGGTTTTTGGAAAAGTGGGATCTTCCCATATGATAAAGATTCAATTTTGAATTGTCATTTAAACTATGCATTTGAAAGTTTCTGGATGATCACAAAGTGGTCCTTGATACTTTGTTATGAGTACATTCAAGGGGTGCAAAGATCCAGAAAAGTTTCTGTTAGGTTCTGAAAGTTTGAGATAGCCAAAGTAGGCATGGGAGTTAAATTGGTCAAAATGACCATTCCTTTATTTTATTTGTTTTGCTTTATTTGTCTTTGGGAAAAGTGTGGGAAATGTTTTAGATGATGTTTATGTCACCTAAGAAACATTTTACAAGCAAGGAAACAAACAAACAAGGTGGTTCAAAAGAATTTCAAATTCAATGCATACTCATATGCATGCATTCATAATTTTATTTAGAAAAGTTTTTGTTAACCCTAATTTTGATGCTTAGAGTTTGATGATCCAAGTTCCATATTTTTGGGATGTTACAGGAACCCTGTTGTGGAGGAATCCGGTGATGCTGCTGATGTGCAGCAGGATGCTGCCTTTGTGGTCTCACGTCGCAAGCCAGCTCAGCCATCTTGGGCCAAGAGGTTTGAGGCCAAACTCAAGAAGATATTCTGCTTCCAAGTGGACAATCAGAAACGCATATACGAGGCCCATGTCTATGCCAAGAAGTCATGTGCTCGTTAGAAGGAAATGATGGAGGCTCAAGGCTTGACCATCTCCAAGGGCTCCGAGAACAACATTACCCCAGAAGACCAATGGATCTCCAAGCACAACCACTGGGAAGATGATGCCACCTCCTCCTTCTGTGCCCCGCCACCTCATGATGATGCATGGGAGGACTGGGTTGATGATGATGATAAGTGATCTCCGGGACGTTAGTGTTGCTCTTGCCCCTTTTTGGCATCATGATGCCAAAGGGGGAGAAGTTG
Source organism: Avena atlantica (assembly GCA_910589765.1). Classification (NCBI taxonomy): domain Eukaryota; kingdom Viridiplantae; phylum Streptophyta; class Magnoliopsida; order Poales; family Poaceae; genus Avena; species Avena atlantica. The sequence goes on along the minus strand of OU342738.1, from coordinate 255,429,511 downwards.
CACATTAGGTATGCGGGATTTGCGAGGGAAAATTCACAAGCTCGTTCTTGCCATTGATTTTTATTCGCTTGTGAACTTTATTTGCTTGCCTCTTATTATGTGTGACTTATTATGTGTGAACTAACTATTTGTGCTATGTATGGTGAGAATATGTGGTTATCGTATGGATCCATCTTGTGTGTAATATGGCTATTCTCATTTGGATCCATCCCATGTGGTGTATGTGACGACCTTCCCCATTCCTAATCAATATTGGTCATCACATATTATTTAGCAAATGTATGTGCTCTATGTGCGACTTCTACTCCCAGGTAACTTGTTAGAGAGTATGGGGCTTGTTTCTACATATATAGGGGGAGCCCCATCTATATCTTGTCATCAGTAGATTTCCCTGCAAAATGTGTGTTGTCATCAAAAACCAAAAAGGGGGAGATTGAAAGAGCATTTCCTATCCCTAGTGATTTTGGTGTTTTATAACAACACACATATCGAACTAATTATTTGCCAAGTGTATCGCAGGTGCATTGAAAATGTTTTACAATGGTAAAAAACCAGTCTGCCTGGCGCGGTACCAAAAAGCGGTAGTACCGCCTTTTGCTACTGGATGCGATAGAAGGTTTTGACTAGCTGTCAAAAAGCCTCTGTCGGGCTAGGTACTAAAAAGCGGTAGTACTGCATTTTAGTACCTAGCACGCCAGTAGCTTTTTGACCACTTGTCAAAAGCTACTGCCTGCTCCGGTACTAAAATGCGGTAGTACCGCATTTTAGTACGATGCGCAGCAGAGCTTTTTCCAACCTATAAAAGGACACTGCTCAACCCAGTACTAAAATGCGGTAGTACCGCATTTTAGTACCTGGCGTGGCAGTAGACTTTTTGTATGTTGGCAAAAAGCCTCTGGCTACCTGGCGTGACAGCGAGTTTTTCCGACCAAGCTGTTGATTCCACTGCACGTCCGGTAGTACCGGTTGCCATTTGCGGTACTACCGCCTTACGGTAGCATCATGTGTGGTACCGCTGTGGCCAGGGCATATGAAGTCTGAAAGATGGTCGCCCGGTACCAGGTCCGGTAGTACCGGAGTTCTCCGGTAGTACCGCTTGAACTTGCGGTACTACCGCTGCATTAATGGCTTCAATGGCCAGATTTCTTGGAGGGGTATAAATACCCCTCCACCTACCTTGGGACAAGATGCTCATCCACATTAAAGTCAAGACCACCATTGGAGCCACAAAATCTTCAAGATCTCCTCTATCCACCACCCAAAGTCCTTGATCTTTGGGGAATCGAAGGAGGAGGGCCCGATCTACTACTTCACCAAAAGAGATCTTCATTTCCCCCTCATTCAATTGAGGGCCCCTTTGCTCTAGTGTTTTCTTGAAAACCCTAGTTCTTGTTTTGGTTCTTACAAGCTTGTCGTTGGTTGCTTTGACAGCTTGCTTGTATTTGGGAGCCTCCGATTAAGTTGTGGATGTGTGCCCCAAACTTGTAAAGGTGCCGGCTTCCACCTTGAAGGTTGCCGATATAGTGGAAGGTGAATCGATCCCGTTGGGGTGAGATTCATCGGAGAACAAGGGAGGCCTTTCGTGGCGTTGGTGGTTTGAAACCACCCCCTCTCCAAACGTAGACGTACTTCCCCTCAAAAGGAAGGAACTACGGGAAAAAAATCCTTGTGTCTCCGCGTCCAGCACTTTGGTTACTTCTATCCTTTACCGCACTTTACTTACTTATTCTTACCTTGTGTTGTGGTAGCTCTTGCATAAGTGTCATATAGGTAAATTCACCTTAGTTGCATTATCTAGAGAATTTACCTTATTGTCAAACCTTTATTTGAAAAATAAGAAAAATTGAAGTAGCACCTATTCACCCCCCTCTAGGTGCCCATACGATCCTTTCATCAATGATGGCACCCACTGTTCTAAGAAGGGGTCTTCCCAAAGTAATAGGACAAGAAGCATTGTATTCAACATCCAAAACATAGAAATCAACAGGGACATAAGCATTGTTAACCATAGTGAGAACATCATTAATAATCCCCATGAGTTTCTTCTTAACATTATCATTAAGTGGGACTTCCAAATAACAATATTCCAATGGTGGCAAATCAAGCATTTCATAAATATTCGTAGGCATAATAGAGATACTAGAACCAAGATCACATGAAGCTTTGAGATCAAATTCATTCACTTGCATATTAATAATGGGTTCCCAACTATCTTCTACTTTCCTAGAAATAGAAGCTTTGTGTTTTAGCTTCTCTTCCTTAATCTTAACAAGAGCATATGTAATGTGTTTGGTGAAAGCAACATGCATATCACTAGCATCAGGACTTCTAGCAAGCTTTTATAGGAACATAATCACTTCAGAAATATTGCAACCATCAATATCAAAGTCAAACTTAGCATCACTAGTAGTAGGCTCAATAGGCTTAGGCCTAGTAGGAGGAGGAATAAGGACTCCTTGTGGTTTAGTGGTGATGGTGCACACACTATTGTTTCTATCAATTTTAGCTTCCCTTTCCCACCTAGCATGAAGTTGAACTAACAACCTAACAATTTCATCAATAGTCACTTGTATGGCATGAGTGGCAGCAAAGGTACTTTTCATGGTTTCAGGTTTAGCATCCATTTTATTAATCAAGGAGGACTGAGCTTCAGACAAAGAGAGTATATTTTTCTCAGCACTCAAATTTTTTGACTGTAAACTAGGAATTTCTCTATTCAAATTCTCAAGCTGATCACTAATCTTTTTCAAGATAATAGATTGTTCCTCCATAGTTTTAGTGAAATCTTATTTTGCTCATATTGCATTTTCATACAATTCTTAGTGGACCTTTCTACTTCTAGAATCCTTTCTTCACTAGGCATTCTAGATCTACCATGATAAACATTTCCACTAGGAGGATAAGGCCTATAATTATTGCTACCACCAAAATTATTCCTATAGGCATTGTTGTTGAAATTGTTGGTTTAATGAAGTTCACATCAACTTGCTCTTCTTGAGCAACCAAACAGGCTAAGGGAACACTACTAGGATCTAAAGGAGCTTTCCCATTAACAAGCATATACATAATAACATTAATCTTATCATTCAATGAGGAGGTTTCTTCAACAGAATTTACCTTCTTACCATGTGGAGCTCTCTCAATGTGCCATTCAGAGTAGTTAATCATCATATTATCAAGGAGCTTTGTTGCAGCACCCAAAGTGAGGCCCATGAAGGTACCTCCAGGAGCTGAATCCAACAGGTTTCTTGAGGAGAAATTCAAACCTGCATAAAAAGTCTAGACAATCATCCAAGCAGTGAGTCCATGAGTGGGACAATTCTTAACCAGAGTTTTCATTATTTCCCAAGCTTGAGCAACATGTTCATTATCAAGTTGTTTAAATTTCATAATCTCACTTCTCATAGATATAATCTTAGCAGGAGGATAGTACTTTTCAATAAAAGCATCTTTGCACTTAGTCCAAGAATTAATACTATTTTTAGGCAAGGATAACAACCATTCTTTAGCTTTTCCTCTCAAGGAGAAAGGGAAAAGCTTGAGTTTAATAATGTCTCCATCTACATCCTTATACTTTTGCAACTCACAAAGTTCAACAAAGCTATTGAGATGGGCAGCAGGATCATCAGAACTAGTACCAGAAAATTGCTCTCTCATCACAAGGTTCAACAAAGCAGGCTTAATTTCATAAAAGGTAGAATCATGAGCAGGTGGAGCAATAGGAGTGCTTAGGAAATCATTGTTGTTGGTGCTAGTGAAGTCACACAACTTGGTGTTCTCAGCAGATTTCATTTTGGCAAAGGTGGGCAAGCCAAAAAAAGCAGCAGCAGCTAGAGCATGAACTAATTTTTTTGTGTTTTTTTTGGAAAAAGGAAAACAAAACCAAAAAGAAACAAAGCAAACTAAAAACAAAGTAAAGAGAAAGGAAGTGGAGGACTCCCCTTGTGAAGACGTCCTTAGCCTCCCTGGCAATGACGCCAGAAAAAGGCTTGATGGTGCTGGTTTAGCACTTCGTTGGGAACCCCAAGAGGAAGGTGTGAAGCAACACAACATCAGTTTTCCCTCAGTAAGAAACCAAGGTTATCGAACCAGTAGGAGGAAGGAAACGTCACACAGGCGTTGCAAGCAACACGGAGACCTGCACAACACAAACTCAAGACTTTTCCCCAACTAGACAGTGAGGTTTTCAAGCTCACGAGTTTGCTGTAACAAAGGATTAAACATATGGTGTGGAAGGTAATGGTTTGCAGCAAGTAAACAAGTAACAGTGGAAGATGTATCGATGGTAAAGATTGGACCGGGGTCCATAGTTCACTAGAGGTGCTCTCCTTAGATAAACAACATGGCATGAAGGGTAAACAAATTACAGCAGGGCAATTGACAGGAATTGAGCACATAACAATGCAATAATAGTCAGAAAGATCCTATGAGATTCGATTGGGCAATACAAAAATATACATAGACCGCCATCCAACTGCATCTATGACTAGAAGTTCACCTTCAGGTTATCATCCGAACCCCTTCCAGTATTAAGTCGCAAGCAACAGACAACTGCTTTAAGCAAAGTGTGTAAGGTAAACAGTCCACATGTTCCATGAACAAGAGATCATTGTTTTCTCCCTAGTATCAATAGCACATCTACAACCGAAGAGATTATTGTCACTTCCCTTGGAAACTAGAGGCATGAACCCACTATCGAGCATAAATACCCCCTCTTGGAGTCACTAGCAACTACTTGGCCAAGATAGCTACTAACAACGGAGAGCATGCAAGATCACAAACAACACAGACATGATAGAATCATAAAGACAAAACCATTAATCAATCTAACATAGTAATCTCAATATCCATCGGATCCCCGAAAACACAACATGCATGATTACAAATAGATTAGATATTGATCATGAACGGAGCTCACAATATCTATACATGAAAGCACAAAGGAGGAGATACAACCATCTAGCTACTACATGGACCCATAGTCCAAGGTGGAACTACTCACACATCATATCGGAGAAGAAGGCCTCCGGGATGATCTCCCCTCCGGCAGGGTGTCGGGAAGAACTTTAGATCACCCCCGATCTAGGGACGATGGTGGCGGCGGCTATAGACGGTTTCGTGGAGATTTAATCGGGTGCTTAGGGTTTAGGCATCGGGGGCTTCTTATAGACGAAGGGGGAGGCCGAGGAGGCGACCAGGGGGCCCACACCCCCACCAGGCGTGGGCCCACCCCTGGCCGCGCCTAGGGGGGTCTGGCTATAACATCCCAGCATTAGAGCTTAGAAATATGCTGAACCCAGATGTGTGCATTGCATTCATGCATAGAAGATCCGAATAATTTTCGCGCTTTTGAACAAAACTTGTCAAAGTGATTGAAGCTTCTCTCAACTTGATGGAATTGAAGTAGATCATCCAGTTGATAGTGATAAGTTTCAATATGACCTTTGCTAAAACCTTATTTTGGGTAAGGTAGATTTGATCTAAGGGTAGATCAAATGAAATAAAAGTTAAAACCTAATACATTATGATTTATATTTGATCTTTAGGTGATCATATCATACTATCTATTATAATCACTCATGAGTACCAATTTAAGGATATAACACAAATAACAAGAATGTAACAACTATATCTTAATCTCATCTGCATATACCATGAGTATCATGGTAATACCTAACTCTACTTCTTAAGTAAGATTGAGTAGGAAAGAAACTAAGCTTAGATCATTCACCATATATCTTTCTTTCCATATCAATCCTTATTATCTCTGTTGAGTTATATTCCCATATCTGTTGTTCATCAATGTTGAGAAATCAACTAGATTCACCCATTCTCAACCTATCAAGCTCTTGATCATAACACAACTTATAAATAAGTGTCTACAAAGGAACAACTAGTTGGAGATATGACCAAGAGGCAATAATAAAGTGGTTATTAACATATCTTCATACTTGTGATAAATGTTTACATACCATGCTATAATTGTATTAACCGGAAACATTAATACTTGTGTGATTTGTAAACATAAAAGAGTCCCTAGTAAAGCCTCTTGTTAAACTAGCTTGTTGGTTAATATATGATCATGGTTTCCTGATCATGAACATAGAGATGTTATTAACAGCAGGGTCATATCATTAGGAGAATGATGTGATGGACATACTCCTATAGATAAGCGTAGCATAAAGATCAAGTCATTTTAATAGTTCAATTGCTATATGATTTCTGATACATAGTAACCTAATTCCTTCGACCATGAGATCATGCATATCACCTTTACCGGATGGATGCTTTGATGACATCAAACACCACACCGTAACTGGGTGGCTATAAAGGTGGCATTGAGTGTTTGGAAAGTATTGGTTGAGACACATGGATCAAGAGTGGGATTTGTCCATCCATATGACGGATAGATATACTCTGGGCCCTCTCGGTGAAATGTCATCCAATTAGCTTGCAAGCATGTGACTGGCTCACAAGGGATCACATATCACGGGAACGAGAAAAGAGTACTTATCGGTAACGAGGTTGAACTAGGTATGCAGAGATACCGACGATCATAACCTCAGATAAGTAAACTATCGTGAGACAAAGGGAAATTGGTATCGTATGTAAGTGGTTCATTCGATCGCAAAGTAATCGTAGAAATATGTGGGAGCCATATGAATTTCCAGATTCCTCTATTGGTTATTGATCGGAGAAGTGTCTCAATCATGTCCGCATAATTCACGAACCGTAGGGAGACACACTTAAGGATTCGACGTTGTTTGAGTAGTTATGGAATGATGAGAAAGAGACCAAATGTTGTTCGGAGTCTCGGATGAGATCCGGGATATCACGAGGAGATCCAGAGTGGTCCGGAGAATAAAATTCATATAAGGAAAGTCCTGTTTCGGGGTTGGAGAATGGTTCCGGTGTTTTCATCGGGAATGTTCTAGAAGGTTCCGGAATGTCCGGCACTCCGAAGGGGAAGGGTACATGAATGTGTTATATTAAGTTGGTATGATTGCATCATGTACTAAGTGTCATCGCTGAACAAAATAGAGGGTTTAATCAAATCCTTGTTTGAAAAGTCAAACGCCAATTTGAAAGTCAAACGGCTATTTTTGGGAAGTGGAGAGGGAGGTGGAAACCGAGTTGGGGAGGGATTCCCCTCCCCTTGGCCGGCGCCTCCCTCCTATAAGAGGAGGGGCAGGGCTCCCCTCCTAGCACACAAGATTGCGCCCTCTAAACCTAACCCTAGCTGCCGTCCACCATAGCCGCCGCCTAGGTTTTCTCCCCTAGCCGCCGACTTGGGCACCTCCAAGCCCTAGCCGCCGGCCCTAGCACCTCTTCCTCGGTGTGTCTAAACCCTAGATCGTCGAGGGCTCTCTCATAGTCCACCATACTCGCTCCGGCTTAAGGCGAAGCCCTGCGAGATCTCCCCTCTACTTCCGGTACCACGCCGTCGTGCTGCCGGAATCGCGAGGAGAGTGCTACAACCTCCGTTGCCTGCTGGAACAAGGGAGAGGAAGGTCTTCATCGAGTATCGAACGTGTGACTGACTGCGGGAGCGCTGCCGGAACGCAGCGCCGGAAGGATCGTCTACGCGATCTTGAGATCGGCAAGAGTACGACTACATCACCCACGAGAATCTGCTCTCGTTAACCGCTTTGGAATCTTCGAGGGTGAGTTCCTCTATCGACTCGTTGCTACAATCTAGTAGATATATCTTGGCTTGTTTGTTTGCATGCGGTAGAAATTTTTTGTTTTCCATGCTACGAACCCCTACAGTGGTATCAGAGCCGTGTCTATATATAGATCTGTTGCACGAGTAGAACACAATGGTCATTGTGGGCGTTGATGCTTTTGTTGTCGATTGCTTCTTGTGTACTTTGCATCTTGCGGGATGGTTGGATGAAGCGGCCCGGGATAACCTTACATGACATCGTTCATGAGACTTGCTCCACGCTTGACATGCAACTTGTATTTCATAAGTGGCTTTGCGGGTGCCTGTTTCTCCCAACATAGTTAAGATTCAATTTACAACGGGTGATTGACAATACTAGTATCAATATTGTGGTTCTTGTTCGTAAGTTAGAGCGACACTTATTGAAAGCCCCAAACCACGTAAAATATGCAAAGAAAATTAGAGCCGTCTAACTTTGTTTTGCAGGGGTGTGCTGTGATGTGATATGGCCATGATTGTGATTATATTTGATGTATGCAATGTTCCTTATTGTAAGTTGGCAACCGGCAGGAGCCATATGGTTGTCTTTAAAATTCTGTTAAGACCCACGTGTCTCTTCAAAGTAGTTGAAATAGTTGATGCTGGTGGAAGACAACCATGAAGCGGCGCCATTGACCTTGACGCCACACCGGTGATGATGGAGATCATGTTCGTGCTTGAAGATGGAGATCAGAAGCACAAGAAGAAAGGCCATATCATATCACATATTATGAATTGCATGTGATGTTAATCCTTTTATGCAGCTTGTATTGCTTAGTTCATGATGGTAGCATTATAAGATGATCCCTCAAGCACACAATTTCAAGTTTTAAAGTGTTCATCCTTAGTAAGCAAAGTTGCTAAAGCTCGTTGTTTCGAAGCACCACGTGATGATCGGGTGTGTTAGATTCTGCGAGTGTATACAACGTGAGCAAGCCAGATTTTCTCATGCGGAAGCTAAGGTTTGATCTTGATGAGCCTAGAATGTACAGACATGGTCTCGGAACACGGATCACCTAAAGGTAAAGCATGAGTCATATAGTAGATATGATGAACATGTTGATTGTTCGCCATTGAAGCTACATCAACTCTCGTGATGATCGGTTTTGATGTGGTGGATTTGGTTCGTGTGATCACTAAAACAATGTGAGGGATATTGTTTTGAGTGGGAGTTCAACGGAAATATGATTAAAAGTTGAACACTATTTATCATAAATTAAATCAAAGTGAATTTGCATAATTGTTGTAGTCATTGGCATCCGTTTACCACCTTGCGCTTAGTTATAATTGAGATGATAGAACTATAGAATTCTGGTTAGTTACTTTACGAACTGGTATTGTATTGTTTTGAAGTGTTAATCTAAAGTTTAAAAGTCCTATTGCAAACTTTCAGTAAAGTTCCGGTTACTCCATGGAGTTTAATAATTGGTATTAAAACAAGAGTGACAATTCCAAGTGTTAGTGTATAAGTATCATGTTTGTCTCCATGATTCTTGATATTCAAAGGATTGTCTTAATATCAAGGTTATCTAGGATCTGAAAGAGTTGTTTCAGAAACCATGATGTGTGGAAGATATTGTGATATCTGAAACGAAGTTTTGGTTGCAACATGATAGAGTATAATATGGCAAAAGTCATGTTCTCATTTTGATGAGAATTTGCAAAAGGTTGGAGACACTAGTTGTCCTAATCCTCCAAAAGGTTTTGGAGAGCAACATTATACTCGCGATTCACCGCAATAAGCTAAAGTAGCTCGATCATGAATAATTCCATGGTAAGGGTGAATATTTGATGTAGGTAAAATATTTACTACACCAAGAGATTACTAAAGAAAGGAATTTGAAAGAACACCAAACATTTGATAATGGTGATCTACTTCAAAGTGCAAGTCCAAAGACATTGGTATTTAACTATACACGCTTTGGACTATTTTTTATATGTATGATTCCACTATTGATGTTATAGATTCTTTCAAACAGAAAAGGAAATACTGAAAGAAAATCTCATAAATATATGGCAGAAAAGAAAAGACTAGAATTGTTCAGTTTAAGTATATAGATGATATACATGTTATGGCTATATTCTTTGCTTATTAAACAATGTGGTTCTGAAGTATTTGATACTGAATTTGTTGGTGTGAATCGTTATACGAAACAACACAATTCATGAACTACAATGGCCTAAGTAACTAGCAAAAGAATATGTGATGATGTTCATCGAGAACAAATAAAGGGTTATTGTGTTGCTCGTTAAACATCAAAGCTTGCCTTCAAGATTTGTTTTATCAGGTATTATGAGAACAAAAGGGTTGTTCAAATAATTGCCGTAATCCATAAAAGATGGATGATTCACAAATCTCGTTGGAGAAATCACATCCATAAAACTAATGCTAAAAATGTCGAAAGACAAATTGATTGAAAGATCACTTAGGAAGTGACATCGCCGTTTAAATTATATTGGAAAGAAAACATGAAGAAACTCCATGTGGATGGAATTTTTGAGTCTTTTGATTTTTGATCACATGACGCTTGTGAAACTTTCCTAGAGATAATTAAAACTTTGTTCATAGGCCAAAAGGGAACGAATGACTAGCTTATTGGAACTTGTACATATTGTTGTACGAAGTCCATTATGTGTAGTCAAGAGCGATGGATTTCAACGTCATATGCTTTCTCCGAAAATTTGAGTGAATATATGAATATTTACTTAATAAGGATGAAGTATGAAACATTTGAAAAGTTCAAAGACTTTCAAGATGAAGTGCAAGATCATTGTAACAAGAATATAAATAGTTTATGATAAGATCATAAAGGAAGATATTTGAGTTACAAGTTTATCATAATACCTAAGATTTAAGGAATCGTTCCGTGGATTTGCATGTCCCGAAACACCATAAGAGTATGGAGCATTCGAGATATGCAATTAAACCTTGTTTGACATGGTGAGATCAAAGGTGTAATTCATAAAATGCCATTATATTTTAAAGATTAAAAGCTTGAGAGACTACCGTTTTTTCCACTTAAAAGAGCTTCATCATAATCCGTTGAAATGACACCATATAAAGTTATGGTTTGGGATAAAACCCAAGTTGTCCTTTCTTAAAACATTGGTATGCTTTGCATAAGAAAGATGTTTGCAACCAAAGTCGGATAAACCTGTCTTTGTATGTTATTTCGAATAACTGTTAAGTATTCCTCCATAACACCAGAGAAAAAAGTGTTTGTCGCTTAGAACATCAAGTTTCTTTGAGAAGGAATTTTTCGTGAAAAGTAAAGTGGGGGGACAATAGAACTTTGATAAGGTTAAAAGAACCTTAGCTATATGTGCAGAGTTGCGCAGCGCCGAAAAGTGTTCCGGAGGCAGCAACAATGCTCATGGCTCACGTGCCTCAAAGGTTGTGGTCACGGAGATCTAAGTTCCTATTGAAACAAGTAGGTCGGGTAAACAATCAAATACCAAGATTTGAGGGTTGAATCATTATTTGAGAATAATGAACCGACTACATGCAAAGAAGCGATGATGGGCCCTGACTCCGTCAAATGGCTTGAAGCCATAAAATCCGTGATAGTTCCATACACGAGAAATCAAGTTTTGAACTTGAAGGACCCTCGAGAAAGGTGTAAGACCTTACAGTTGTGTTTGGATCTATAAAGAAATAGACATGAATGTTTCGCATCTATGAAATGGTCAACATGTTGGGAAAGAGTTCACAACAATGTTCAAGGGTTGACTATGACAAGATTTGATCTTTCATAGCGATATTTATTCTAGACGGATTAATGTAGCAACCACGACATATAATTTTGTTATGTGTTGGATAAACAAAACAAATTCTTCTAATAGAAGGGTTACCTAGGATGTGTGCATGGCACGGTCCAAAGGGTTTTGTTAATTCAAAGGATGCTAAATGCATATGCAAACTTCAATGGTTGAAGTAAGCATTACGGAGTTGGAATCTTCACTATGATGAAACTGTTAAAGGAGTTTAAATTCGTCGGAGATAATGAAGATGCTTGCATTTGCAAGAAATTAAGTGGGAGCGCTAAGACATGTTTCTAATACATTATGTGGAAGACATATTGTTGATTGGAAATGATGTATCTTTTATTAACACAAGATAAGAATTTCATCTCGATGAAAGGCTTAGGCAAAACCCAAATATTTGACATCAATAGACGCTAATATGGTTGTGCCGAAAGTACATAGATGATATATTGAATGAGTTCAATATAGAAACTACGAGAAAGGTTCTTGTCGCACAGAAAGGATTGAATGAGTTCAATATTGATGATATATTCAAGTGTATTGACACTTGGTAAGTGAAACAAAGATTCAAGTATAGATTGATACTTGATGTATGAAATCACAAAGAGTATTTATATCAATCATACTGTGATATGTACAAATCCAGATATGTCCTATGCTCTAAATGTTATGAGCATATACCAGAATGATTCATAAGATGATCATTGGACAATAGTAAGGATATTCTTATGATCTTTTGGAAGAACTAAGAGTATATTATTTGTAGAAGTGACAAATAGATGGTTAGTTCATTGTAAAAGTACTACATTGATACTAGTTTTGTCACAAAGTACAAATTAAGTTTATCTCAATCTAAACTAAGGGTGGCACAATATAATGGAAAGTAAGTTCCATAATGGATTTGGATGAGTTCCAAAGTTAAGACATTGTGAAAGATACTACAACAAAAGGCTAAGTATATGACTGCCATTATAGCAGCTAAAGAGGGCATTTGTGTCAAGTAGTTTGTTATCAAACTAGGTGTAGTTCACAGCGGGATAATACTGTGAAGATATATTGTACGACAATATTATCAACATGTTTTAACCCCAAAGAACTAAAGGTCTCACCAAAGGACCAAATTTATACAAAGCCATCTCATTAAGAGAATGAGTGATGCGTAGAGACGCAAAGACATGCAATTACACACGGACCTGGATGTGTCAGATCCGGAGATCAGTTGACCACTAGCAATCGTGTACATACAACACCAGAAAGCCATAGGTGTTGAATACACAAAGGTTTGAAACTAGATTATTGACTCTAGTGCAAGTGGGAGACTGTTGGAGATATGCCCAAGAGGCAATAATAAAGTGGTTATTATCATATCTTCATACTTATGATAAATGTTTACATACCATGCTATAATTGTAATAACCGGAAACATTAATACTTGTGTGATTTGTAAACATAAAAGAGTCCCTAGTAAAGCCTCCTGTTAAACTAGCTTGTTGGTTAATATATGATCATGGTTTCCTGATCATGAACATAGAGATGTTATTAACAGCAGGGTCATATCATTAGGAGAATGATGTGATGGACATACTCCTATAGATAAGCGTAGCATAAAGATCAAGTCATTTTAATAGTTCGATTGCTATATGATTTCTGATACATAGTAACCTAATTCCTTCGACCATGAGATCATGCATATCACCTTTACCGGATGGATGCTTTGATGACATCAAACACCACACCGTAACTGGGTGGCTATAAAGGTGGCATTGAATGTTTGGAAAGTATTGGTTGAGACACATGGATCAAGAGTGGGATTTGTCCATCCATATGACGGATAGATATACTCTGGGCCCTCTCGGTGAAATGTCATCCAATTAGCTTGCAAGCATGTGACTGGCTCACAAGGGATCACATATCACGGGAACGAGAAAAGAGTACTTATCGGTAACGAGGTTGAACTAGGTATGCAGAGATACCGATGATCATAACCTCGGATAAGTAAACTATCGTGAGACAAAGGGAATTGGTATCGTATGTAAGTGGTTCATTCGATCGCAAAGTAATCGTAGAAATATGTGGGAGCCATATGAATTTCCAGATTCCTCTATTGGTGATTGATCGGAGAAGTGTCTCGATCATGTCCGCATAATTCACGAACCGTAGGGAGACACACTTAAGGATTCGACGTTGTTTGAGTAGTTATGGAATGATGAGAAAGAGACCGAATGTTGTTCGGAGTCTCGGATGAGATCCGGGATATCACGAGGAGATCCGGAATGGTCCGGAGAATAAGATTCATATAAGGAAAGTCATGTTTCAGGGTTGGAGAATGGTTCCGGTGTTTTCATCGGCAATGTTCTAGAAGGTTCCGGAATGTCCGGCTGTAACATCCCTAAATTCATATTCCAAAACTCATTTATATCATTCTTGCATCATTCATCCATTTAGGGTTTTTCTCAAAATCATTTAGAGACAGAAGTTTGAGCTATGATTTCATGTGTGCAAATTCAACTCAATTGGCCATCACCCTTTGGGATTGGATTGTTTAGGAACTTGATTTCTTGCCTCCATTGTTGGAAAGATTAGGTGTAGCATTTTAACCCAAGTTTCCAATTTATAAATATTTTCTAAAACCCTATTTCAATCATTCACAAACTAGAGACAAGTCTCTGTTTGTTTCAAAACCCAAGTTTGACCAGGCCCTTACAAGGTAACCACTTGGTAAAATGACTGTATTTGAAACCACAGAACCCTGCAAAGATCCCCAATTTTGTTTAAATTCAAAAGGATTTGAATTCATATCAAAAATCATTCTAGAAAATAGAAATAGAAAAAGAAAAGAAGCAAACAAAAGAAAAGGGCCAGGCGCCAGGAATTTAGCCCAGCAGTGGAACAGGCCCAACCAGCCCACCCGGGGCATTCCTTTTCCTCCCGCACGCGCGAGCGCACGCGTTCAGCCGCTGACAGGCAGACCCCACTTCCACTTCGCACACTTCGCTGACAAGCGGGCCTCCTCCACGTCAGCATCGTCTCCACCCGCACGACCAGTTCATCCCCAATCAACGCGGCCGTTTCCTGTGTTTAATTCGCGGCGTCAATTCGAATCAACGCCCGAGTGATTCTCGCTCATGATCAGGCTATATAAACCTCTTCTGCCCCCTCTCTCTTTTCCCCCAAACCCCAAGCACAGAACGCCCCCAGGCTGCGCGCATTTCTCTCTGCAACCCCGCCGTCTCCGACGACTGCGCCGGCAAATTCCGGTGAGCCTAGAGTTTCCCTCGGTCTCACGTTTACGCTATCATGTTCAGTGAATCTCTGTGCACCTTCTGACACCCTCCGTTCACCTTCGCATGACCCGTAGCTTCGGCAACGTCGACGACTGGCCGCCACCGTCTTCTGCACGAACTCCGGCGAGCTCTAGTGGTAAGACCAGACCGCCCCGAACCTTGTCGTTCACGCTCGCATGTTCTCCGTGATCTTCCGCATCTAACCACACCTCCCTTTGGCATCCTAGTGATCTACAACGTCGCCTCCGACCTCGAGCAGAACCACCGCTGCCAGATCCAACTCCGGCGAGAAATCTACCGCAACCCTGAGCGCCCCTTGCCGAGCTGATCACACGTCGAGCATCCTCACATCCTCGCGGTCTCGGTGAGCATCTCCCCCATCCACCTAGCGATCTGTACCGCCGGCGCCGCCACCGTTTGGTCGTCGCCGCCGCGCACAGCCGATAAGCGCCGCCAGATTTTGGCTTGTTGTTTTAGATCGTTGGATCTGTATCGAAGCGCTAGGATAGATCCACTTAACCCCGAAACGGTACGCGATCTGGAGCGTACGATCTGTTTAGATCCTGCGGCTGCAGAAGCGCGATCCAACCGAAGCGGTACGCGCCAATCACAGCGCGACGCGTGGCTAGGGTTAGATCTAAAAATAGATTTAAAACCAGAAATTTGATCCAAATTCAAATGCTTATAACTTTTGATTGCCACGTTAGATTTTTGCAAACTTTATACCGTTGGATTCAGTAAAACAAGGCCTTTCAGAATATCCAATTTATTTAGCATATAGTAACAGTTAAAATGATTTTATTTGTAGAACATGTTTTAAGGCCTTTTTAGATATAGATTTATTTTGGTAAATTATATTGGTGCCAAATAAGTTTAGTTGGCAAATTTGTGACATGTTAAGTTTCTGTAGACATGAGCATACTTGGTAGAGTTTTCAAAAAATCACCACTTAGAAAATTCTTGCATGCATGCATTCATATTATTTTTGGTTGTATATAATTGTGTGTAATTGTATGCTATAATTTCTTGTGTATATTTTGCTAGTGATTGTGATTGTGAAGAGTGCTACTCTCCCCACTACCAAGGCAAGTGATATTTTCATGAATATTCCTATCCTAAGTTTTGTACTAGCATTAGATATTTTGCTGAAGTATTGCATGCTATTTTGCCTAGTGCTAAGATGGGAAATCCTAAGTAGAGTGGAATAGTAGAATTGCTAGGGAATTCTCCTAAGTTAAGTTATCATAACCTGCTTAGTCTAGCTACTTAGCAAACAAGGGTGGTGAACATCTATACTTGTTATGATAAAAATATTTCTAAGTCAAGAGACTTATGTTTTCTAATAAAACCACTAAGTCAAATGAACCTCCTGGGTGGAATGGAAAGTATGGGTTATGTTGAGTGGTTACACAAGGCCATGGACTTGGGTTGTGTATCTCACTTGTGGTAAGCCACCCAGGCACAAAGGGATTTGGAGGCCAAGTGTTGAGAAAGCTTACAGTGCAACCACTTGGCAATATGGGCTCTGCCTTGATCATATAGGTTGCTAGAACTTAGTCACTTGGACAGTTGGTGGTAGTTGGGGTGATAGGTTGGAGCGCGTCCATTTTGACTAAGGAAAGGCTTCTGAAAGGTCCTGTCTTGGGAAACCAAGTCTGGTGGGGAAAGTGCACAACCTCTGCAGATGGAAAACCTAAGTACTTAGCCTAGTCCAAGGCAATGGACAATTTGAGCATCAAGACATGGAAGCTACAAGAATCTCATCACTCCAACTTCTAAGTAAAATTTGTGGGTGAACAAGGGTGAAGGACCTCAATGTCTATTGGTGGTTCCTTGGGAATGTTTTTGACAAAGAAGAACTTAGTGATTTCAACTAATAGGTAAAACTTATTTCAAGCAAAGCAAGCCAAGCTACACTTAGCCAAAATGCATATAGTAATATAGTCCACTTAAAATATACTAAGGTATCACTTGCCAATACTATTCCAAAGTATTGACCCTCTGTGGCTGTAACTTGTGATGTTGCAGGTTACTCCGATGATGAATAGGAGTCATGAGTCTACACTCAACATGCTTGCCTGTGGCACATGAAGATGAATACTTATGTTTATTTACTTATTCCATAGACTCTTGTATTAGGCCTTTGGCCCTGAGTTGTAAAAGACTATGTTTTATCTCTGGAATGAATGTAATAAACGACCTTTGTATCTGTGTACTTCATCTTAAACTGTGGATGCTAGCATTGATCCAGGGACTAGCATTGCAATCACAGGGATCCTTTTCCTTATAAAGGAGGGGTCTAACAGATGGTATCAGAGCCAGGTTGCCTGTAGGATTATGACCCTAGGATTGGAAAACCACTAAGGAAAAAGTTTTCTTTAACTACTTCTACACTTGTCTATTCTTCTCGTAAAACTTTTCTAATCTCTTTCAACTTCCTTTGTAGATGAACTCCATTAACGAATCCGTGAAGAAAGGACCACTCATGACCATGACCTTGGAGTGTGAAACTGAGTTTCCCAATATTCTCAAGGACCTTATGGTGGCAATGGATGCACATGGTGCAGCTGTGTACAAGGGCTTTCCAGTTATGGATGAATGAGTGGAGTATTGGTGGGTGCAACTTCACTTGTACAAAAACAAGGAATAGAACCACAAAGAAAGGGGATTCTGCATGTACACCAACACTACAATGCACACCACATTCTTTGAGTCAGCCAGGGATGCAGCTTGGAGGACTATCAAAGAACTAAGTGCTAGAGTCAAGTGCAGAACGCTCAACCTCCAAAAGGACTTAGAGAAAGAGAAGGAGCTTACTCAAGAGTTGGAAGACACCAACCAAGAGATAAGGGGAGATGTTATAGACTTAGTGGTAGAGTCAAGAGAGCAAGATTGGTGGATTGCCTCTAGGAACATTGTGTTTACTAATAGATCCCGTGAGATTGGATTGTAAGGACACTTCGTTAGTTGGACCACCACTTATCACCATATTTTCCAAATGATACCTTAAATAAGTTGGACCTTGTTTGATGTAATGGATTTGTGTATGCATGACTTGTGTGATATTTGTGTTCCATGGTTATGTATGAGATGGTTGTTTTGTGTTCATCTTAAATAGTGTTGTTCTAACTTTTCAATTTTATAAATAGATGCCTATTGCCGTCGGCACTGTTGAGGAGTTCCAGGTTACTCGTTTCGGACCCCGTATCATTGAGCTTTCCACTTTGCTCGATCTCCCTCTTCCCACCATCACGGTGCACCCACTCACCAAGTTCGAGAGGAAGGACCTCTGGGGCTTCAAGGTGAACCAGCCAGGACGCCAGACTGAGCCTACTATGGAGGCCATCGTCTTCAAGCTGATGCACGACGACAGGGAGAGAGGCATGGAGGTAGTCATGCAGGACCTGATAGGACGACTGTTAGGCCGTCACTCCCGACAGGTTAGGGGCACTCACTTCCACGTCTTCGGAAGGCGTGATGTTGATGGAGATTCCATCGACTTTGAGGACGACTCGAGGGACACGGCGGAGCCGATACGTCTCTATCTCCAGGACTTAGAGACTCTCCTCAGGCACGTGGACACGGATAGGATGAACGTCATGCTTGGCAATGACGAACTTCAGGTACAGCTACGCGAGAAGGACAAGCTTTTTGCGCAGCAGGATGAGATGATCAAGGAAATGGAGACAAAGTTCGAGGCCCAGGACCGCAAGTTCAAGAGTCAAGAGAAACGCGTCCAGGATAGGAACAAGAAGATCCGGGACATGACCGAGGAACTGAAGTCCAAGGACTTCGAGCTTGAGCAGCAGCAGATGGTTATTGAGAGGCTTCGATCCCAGAAGAGGGCTCTCAAGGCCAAGGTCGATTCCTTGACCACTACGATTGAGGAGAACAAGACCGCGATGGAGAACGCAGGTCTTACCTTCGTCGAGGAGGAGATTGACGCTGATGAGTAGACTTGACTACTCGTTTACCTTTCATATTCATACTTGTTATTATGAACTTATTATTGGACCATCCGACATGTGGATGGCTTGCCACTTGTGTGTTTTACTTCATGAGCTTGTTATGTGGTTGTTGAACCTTTATTCTTATGTTGCTTGTTATGTGTTTGCTTATGATGTATTGTGCATAAAACATCTATGGGTATCTCATTCGTATCTATTTGAACAAACCACAGATGCCTCCCCGTCGCGCAAACCCCAACCCCAACAACATCACCCCGGAAATGCAACAAATGATGAATGCGCAAACACAGCTTATGCAAATGATGACAACATTCATCCAGAACCAGAATAACAACAACAACAACCGCAACAACAACAACAATAACAACAACAACAACAACAACAACAACAACAACAACAACAACAACAACAACAACCCTCCGGGTTTAGATATGCTCACCAGATTTCTGCGTCTGAGGCCAGCAAAGTTTTCGGGAACAACTGATCCCATGGTAGCCAATGACTGGCTACGTTCCGTGAACAAGGACTTAGTGACCGTGGGCTGCACGGATGCTGAAAAAGTCAGATTCGCAGCACATCTGTTGGAAGGACCAGCCGCCACATGGTGGGACAACTTCCAAATCACCACTCCTATTGATGAGGTGACTTGGGCTATCTTTGAAGATGGCTTTCGCACTGCTCATATCTCATCAGGAATGATGAGTCTGAAAAAGAAGGAATTTCACAACCTGAAACAGCGCCACCGCAGCGTGGCAGAATATATAGAAGAGTTCAACAATCTGGCTCGCTATGCACCAGATGAGGTTGACACAGATGCCAAAAGAAAGGAAAAATTTCTGGAAGGTTTAAATGATGAGCTGAATCTGCAGTTATCTGTGGCATATGTTCCAACTTATCAGTCTTTGTGTGACAAGGCTGCTATTTTGGAAAGTAAAATGAAGCAAGTCGAGAGTAGAAAGAGGAAACATTCCGACAAACACAGCTCGGGATCGTCTCACAAACGATCTCACTATGATGACAGTGGCAACTCAGGATCCCATAAGCATGGGAAATTCAACAAGCACAACCACAACCGTCATGACAACAAGCATCATCGCAGTCATGACAAGGACAAGTACAAGCACAAGGGTGGACATAAGAGCCACTATGGTGGAAATGGTAGTGGAAGTGGAGGCCAACCTCCTAAAAAAGACATCAGTCAGGTTGAGTGCTTCAAATGCAAAAAGCTGGGGCATTATGCTAATGAGTGCCCTGAGAAGAAAGTTGAAGGACCTAACAAGCCAAATCCTTTTCAGAAAGGACAGGTTAACCACATCAATGTGGAGGAGGTCTATGAGGAGCCTGATGCCGTGGCTGGTAAGTTCAGACTCAATTCAATTTCAGCATTTGTACTCTTTGATACCGGTGCATCTCATTCATTCATATCAAAGGCATTTGTTGATAGAAATGGGTTTGCATCAGAAAACATTGGGTGTCCAATAAAAGTTAGTTCTCCGGGGGGAGACATGATAGTAAGCCTTGGATGCCGGGATCTCACCATAGAGTTTGGTAAGCATAAGTTTCCAGTAAGCCTGATAATCCTAGATTCCCAAGGACTAGACGTAATTTTGGGAATGGACTGGATGGCTAAGTATGAAGGAGTATTAGATTGTGCCAATAGAACCGTTACACTCACGACCCCCGAAGGAAAAAGAATAAAATTCAAGTCAAACTTTGAATCCAAAGGAAGTAAGCTGAATTCTCTTAAGGGAGTTAGCATGGACAGTGTGCCAATAGTATGTGAATATCCGGATGTGTTTCCGGAGGAGTTACCAGGAATGCCACCAGATAGAGATGTGGAGTTTCTGATAGATTTGGTACCAGGTTCTGGACCAATAGCTAAGAGACCGTACAAAATGTCAGTTGATGAACTGAAAGAACTCAAGAAACAGCTAGGAGAACAGTTGCAGAAAGGGTTTATTCAACCAAGTTCTTCATCTTGGGGAGCCCCAGTATTGTTTGTGGAGAAAAAGGATAGAACGCAAAGATTGTGTATTGACTACCGTTCTCTCAACGAGGTGACCATCAAGAACAAATATCCCTTGCCAAGAATCAACGACTTATTTGATCAGTTAGAAGGAGCATGTGTATTCTCGAAGATTGATCTCCGGTCAGGTTATTTTCAACTCAAGATAAGAGAGCAAGACATACCAAAAACAGCTTTCACCACAAGGTATGGATTGTATGAGTATACTGTGATGCCTTTTGGATTAACCAACGCTCCGGCATATTTCATGAATATGATGAACAAGGTGTTCATGGAATTTCTTGACAAGTTCGTTGTCGTTTTCATCGATGACATCTTAGTCTACTCCAAGAGCAAGGAAGAACATGAAAGACACTTACGCATGATACTTGAAAAGTTAAGAGAGCATAAACTTTATGCCAAATTCAGCAAGTGTGAGTTTTGGTTAGAGGAAGTTGGTTTCCTTGGTCACGTTATGACAAAGGATGGTGTGGCAGTTGATCCTGCTAAGGTTTCAGCTGTGACAGATTGGGAATCACCCAAGAATGTAAAAGAAGTTTGTAGTTTCCTTGGCCTAGCAGGTTACTACAGAAGGTTCATTGAAAATTTCTCGAAGGTTGCTAAGCCAATGACAGAATTGCTAAAGAAGGACAAGAAATTTGCTTGGACTGAAGGTTGCGAAGTCAGTTTCCAAGAGTTGAAGAAGAGACTTGTGACAGCACCAGTTCTATGTCTGCCAGATTTGGAAAAGGATTTCCAAGTATATTGTGATGCGTCTCATCAAGGTTTGGGTGCCGTACTTATGCAAGATGGTAAAGTCGTAGCCTATGCTTCGAGACAACTCAAAACTCATGAAGTAAACTATCCTACTCATGATTTGGAGTTAGCCTCTGTCGTCCATGCACTCAAAACATGGAGACATTACCTTTTGGGAAAGCGTTGTGAAGTGTTCACCGATCATAAGAGTTTGAAGTATATCTTCACCCAGAAGGAAATCAACATGAGGCAAAGAAGGTGGCTAGAACTTATCAAGGATTACGACTTAAGTTTGCAATACCATCCCGGTAAAGCAAACGTAGTAGCGGATGCTCTAAGTCGTAAGACGTTTGTAAATGGCCTTACCAAAGGTGATTTGCCAGAATACTTGTGTAAGCAATTCAAAGAACTCAGATTGGAAATTGTTCCTGAAGGACATCTCATGTCTTTGGATGTTCAACCCACTCTATTGGACAAGATCCAAGAAGCTCAGAAGACCGATAAGGAAATTGAAAAGATTAAGGAAAATATTAGTCTAGGGAAGGCTAAGAGTTTCCATGTTGACGAACAGGGTACTTTATGGCACGGGAAACGTATATGTGTTCCACAAGACCCAGAGTTGCGGAAACTGATCTTACAGGAAGGTCACAAATCTCCGTATTCTATTCACCCGGGAAATACCAAGATGTACATGGACATGAAGGAAAGGTTTTGGTGGAACAATCTCAAAAGGGACATCGCCGAACATATTGCTTTGTGTGATGTGTGTAGCAGAGTCAAAGCAGAGCATCAAAAACCAGCGGGTTTGCTTCAACCACTGCCTATTCCTGAATGGAAGTGGGAAAATATTGGTATGGATTTCATTACCGGATTGCCAAGGACCAGGTCAGGGTATGATTCCATATGGGTAGTAGTGGATCGCCTAACTAAAGTGGCTCATTTTATACCAGTGAAGACAACCTATACAAGTGCCAAGTTAGCTAAAATCTACATGAGAAGAATTGTATGCCTTCACGGTGTGCCAAAGAGTATTGTGTCAGATAGAGGAACTCAGTTCACTTCTCACTTTTGGAGACAGCTTCATGAATCCTTAGGAACGAGATTAGAATTCAGCACTGCTTTTCATCCTCAAACGGATGGACAAACAGAAAGGACCAACCAAATTCTTGAAGACATGTTGAGAGCCTGTGCTTTAGATTATGGAGCAAGTTGGGATGAAAGTTTGCCTTACGCAGAGTTCTCTTACAACAATAGTCATCAAGCTAGTATTGGAATGGCACCATTTGAGTTACTCTACGGAAGGAAGTGTACCACCCCATTGTTATGGAATGGTGTGGGAGAAAGAAGCTTATTTGGACCTGATCTTATCAAAGACGCCGAAGAGAAAGTCAAATTGGTTAAAGACAGATTGAAGGTAGCACAATCCCGACAGAAAAGCTACGCGGATTCTAAGCGTAGAGAAGTCACCTACGAAGTTGGGGATAGAGCTTATCTTAGAGTATCGCCACTTCGGGGAGTGAAAAGATTTGGAGTCAAAGGAAAGTTGGCACCAAGATATGTTGGGCCATTCAAGATTCTAAGTCGCAAAGGAGAAGTTGCCTATGAAATTGAATTGCCAGAATCTCTGTCAGCTGTCCATAATGTGTTTCACGTGAGTCAGCTCAAGAAGTGTCACCCAGAGATGGAGGAATCATCTCTGAAGGATACCATACCTTTGGAAGAAGTCCAACTAGAAAGCGACCTCACCTATGAAGAAAAGCCTGTCAAGATACTTGAGACCGCAGAAAGAGTCACAAGGACTAAAACTATCAATTTTTGCAAAGTGCAATGGAATCATCACTCCGAAGAGGAAGCAACATGGGAAAGAGAAGACGATCTTCGGAAAGACCACCCTCACCTATTTGCTAGCCAATCCGAATCTCGAGGGCGAGATTCATCTTAAGGGGGTTAGATTTGTAACATCCCTAAATTCATATTCCAAAACTCATTCATATCATTCTTGCATCATTCATCCATTTAGGGTTTTTCTCAAAATCATTTAGAGACAGAAGTTTGAGCTATGATTTCATGTGTGCAAATTCAACTCAATTGGCCATCACCCTTTGGGATTGGATTGTTTAGGAACTTGATTTCTTGCCTCCATTGTTGGAAAGATTAGGTGTAGCATTTTAACCCAAGTTTCCAATTTAGAAATATTTTCTAAAACCCTATTTCAATCATTCACAAACTAGAGACAAGTCTCTGTTTGTTTCAAAACCCAAGTTTGACCAGGCCCTTACAAGGTAACCACTTGGTAAAATGACTGTATTTGAAACCATAGAACCCTGCAAAGATCCCCAATTTTGTTTAAATTCAAAAGAATTTGAATTCATATCAAAAATCATTCCAGAAAATAGAAATAGAAAAAGAAAAGAAGCAAACAAAAGAAAAGGGCCAGGCGCCAGGAATTTAGCCCAGCAGTGGAACAGGCCCAACCAGCCCACCCGGGGCATTCCTTTTCCTCCCGCACGCGCGAGCGCACGCGTTCAGCCGCTGACAGGCAGACCCCACTTCCACTTCGCACACTTCGCTGACAAGCGGGCCTCCTCCACGTCAACATCGTCTCCACCCGCACGACCAGTTCATCCCCAATCAACGCGGCCGTTTCCTGTGTTTAATTCGCGACGTCAATTCGAATCAACGCCCGAGTGATTCTCGCTCATGATCAGGCTATATAACCCCCCTCTGCCCCTCTCTCTTTTCCCCCAAACCCCAAGCACAGAACCGCCCCAGGCTGCGCGCATTTCTCTCTGCAACCCCGCCATCTCCGACGACTGCGCCGGCAAATTCCGGTGAGCCTAGAGTTTCCCTCGGTCTCGCGTTTACGCTATCATGTTCAGTGAATCTCTGTGCACCTTCTGACACCCTCCGTGCACCTTCGCATGACCCGTAGCTTCGGCAACGTCGACGAATGGCCGCCACCGTCTTCTGCACGAACTCCGGCGAGCTCTAGTGGTAAGACCAGACCGCCCCGAACCTTGTCGTTCATGCTCGCATGTTCTCCGTGATCTTCCGCATCTAACCACACCTCCCTTTGGCATCCTAGTGATCTACAACGTCGCCTCCGACCTCGAGCAGAACCACCGCTGCCAGATCCAACTCCGGCGAGAAATCTACCACAACCCTGAGCGCCCCTTGCCGAGCTGATCACACGTCGAGCATCCCCACATCCTCGCGGTCTCGGTGAGCATCTCCCCCATCCACCTAGCGATCTGTACCGCCGGCGCCGCCACCGTCTGGTCGTCGCCGCCGCGCACAGCCGATAAGCGCCGCCAGATTTTGGCTTGTTGTTTTAGATCGTTGGATCTGTATCGAAGCGCTAGGATAGATCCACTTAACCCCGAAACGGTACGCGATCTGGAGCGTACGATCTGTTTAGATCCTGCGGCTACAGAAGCGCGATCCAACCGAAGCGGTACGCGCCAATCACAGCGCGACGCGTGGCTAGGGTTAGATCTAAAAATAGATTTAAAACCAGAAATTTGATCCAAATTCAAATGCTTATAACTTTTGATTGCCACGTTAGATTTTTGCAAACTTTATACCGTTGGATTCAGTAAAACAAGGCCTTTCAGAATATCCAATTTATTTAGCATATAGTAACAGTTAAAATGATTTTATTTGTAGAACATGTTTTAAGGCCTTTTTAGATATAGATTTATTTTGGTAAATTATATTGGTGCCAAATAAGTTTAGTTGGCAAATTTGTGACATGTTAAGTTTCTGTAGACATGAGCATACTTGGTAGAGTTTTCAAAAAATCACCACTTAGAAAATTCTTGCATGCATGCATTCATATTATTTTTGGTTGTATATAATTGTGTGTAATTGTATGCTATAATTTCTTGTGTAGATTTTGCTAGTGATTGTGATTGTGAAGAGTGCTACTCTCCCCACTACCAAGGCAAGTGATACTTTCATGAATATTCCTATCCTAAGTTTTGTACTAGCATTAGATATTTTGCTAAAGTATTGCATGCTATTTTGCCTAGTGCTAAGATGGGAAATCCTAAGTAGAGTGGAATAGTAGAATTGCTAGGGAATTCTCCTAAGTTAAGTTATCATAACCTGCTTAGTCTAGCTACTTAGCAAACAAGGGTGGTGAACATCTATACTTGTTATGATAAAAATATTTCTAAGTCAAGAGACTTATGTTTTCTAATAAAACCACTAAGTCAAATGAACCTCCTGGGTGGAATGGAAAGTATGGGTTATGTTGAGTGGTTACACAAGGCCATGGACTTGGGTTGTGTATCTCACTTGTGGTAAGCCACCCAGGCACAAAGGGATTTGGAGGCCAAGTGTTGAGAAAGCTTACAGTGCAACCACTTGGCAATATGGGCTCTGCCTTGATCATATAGGTTGCTAGAACTTAGTCACTTGGACAGTTGGTGGTAGTTGGGCTGATAGGTTGGAGCGCGTCCATTTTGACTAAGTAAAGGCTTCTGAAAGGTCCTGTCTTGGGAAACCAAGTCTGGTGGGGAAAGTGCACAACCTCTGCAGATGGAAAACCTAAGTACTTAGCCTAGTCCAAGGCAATGGACAATTTGAGCATCAAGACATGGAAGCTACAAGAATCTCATCACTCCAACTTCTAAGTAAAATTTGTGGGTGAACAAGGGTGAAGGACCTCAATGTCTATTGGTGGTTCCTTGGGAATGTTTTTGACAAAGAAGAACTTAGTGATTTCAACTAATAGGTAAAACTTATTTCAAGCAAAGCAAGCCAAGCTACACTTAGCCAAAATGCATATAGTAATATAGTCCACTTAAAATATACTAAGGTATCACTTGCTAATACTATTCCAAAGTATTGACCCTCTGTGGCTGTAACTTGTGATGTTGCAGGTT
The DNA here is from genome assembly GCA_910589765.1 of Avena atlantica. NCBI lineage: Eukaryota > Viridiplantae > Streptophyta > Magnoliopsida > Poales > Poaceae > Avena > Avena atlantica. The sequence goes on along the minus strand of OU342738.1, from coordinate 255,403,139 downwards.
ACTCCGATGATGAATAGGAGTCATGAGTCTACACTCAACATGCTTGCATGTGGCACATGAAGATGAAGACTTATGTTTATTTACTTATTCCATAGACTCTTGTATTAGGCCTTTGGCCCTGAGTTGTAAAAGACTATGTTTTATCTCTGGAATGAATGTAATAAACAACCTTTGTATCTGTGTACTTCATCTTAAACTGTGGATGCTAGCATTGATCCATGGACTAGCATTGCAATCACAGGGATCCTTTTCCTTATAAAGGAGGGGTCTAACACCGGCACTCCGAAGGGGAAGGGTACATGAATGTGTTATATCAAGTTGGTATGATTGCATCATGTACTAAGTGTCATCGCTGAACAAAATAGAGGGTTTAATCAAATCCTTGTTTGAAAATTCAAACGCCAATTTGAAAGTCAAACGGCTATTTTTGGGAAGTGGAGAGGGAGGTGGAAACCGAGTTGGGGAGGAGTCCCTCCTCCACCGCCGGCCCACTTGGGATCCGAGTTGGGGAGGGATTCCCCTCCCCTTGGCCGGCGCCTCCCTCCTATAAGAGGAGGGGCAGGGCTCCCCTCCTAGCACACAAGATTGCCCCCTCTAAACCTAACCCTAGCCGCCGCCGCCCACCATAGCCGCCGCCTAGGGTTTCTCCCCTAGCCACCGACTTGGGCACCTCCAAGCCCTAGCCGCCGGCCCTAGCACCTCTTCCTCGGTGTGTCTAAACCCTAGATCGCCGAGGGCTCTCTCATAGTCCACCATACTCGCTCCGGCTTAAGGCGAAGCCCTGCGAGATCTCCCCTCTACTTCCGGTACCACGCCGTCGTGCTGTCGGAATCGCGAGGAGAGTGCTACAACCTCCGCTGCCTGTTGGAACAAGGGAGAGGAAGGTCTTCATCGAGTACCGAACGTGTGACTGACTGCGGGAGCGCTGCCGGAACGCAGTGCCGGAAGGATCTTCTACGCGATCTTGAGATCGGCAAGATTACCACTACATCACCCACGAGAATCTTCTCTCGTTAACCGCTTTGGAATCTTCGAGGATGAGTTCCTCTATCGACTCGTTGCTACAATCTAGTAGATAGATCTTGGCTTGTTTGTTTGCATGCGGTAGAAAATTTTTGTTTTCCATGCTACGAACCCCTACACAACTAAGAAGAGGTGAATAGTGATGCTAGTTTTAGACATCATCTATATAATGGGAATGATTGAAGGGAATCAAATAAATAGGAGAATTGATGGAGTTAAATCACTCCTAAATAAAGTGAAGAGTTATGTATATCTATAATAATATGGTAGGAAAGAAGATTACAAGGGTGAATCATGAAGATAGTTACCAGTAATAATTCTATTGGATCAAGTGGGCATAGTCCATGAATAACCTTAATCCAATTAAAGATACTAAGAAGATAATTCCAATACAATTGCAAGTATGTATTGATAAAGTCTTACTTATCCAACTAAAATTCTAAGTTATAAATGATTAAAGGATTATAAAATGATCATATCTTGCTCACCAAGAATTGAATATTTATATCAAGTATAAGTGACATTGGTGGGTAGAACATGATTGAAACCCTAGTATAGGTAAGTGATCCTAGAGTAGTTATTATAGGTCACATTAATGTAATGAAAGGTGGAGTATGAGTTACTAGAGTAAATATAAGGCAATATATTTCAATTAAAGCAAGCATATCATGGAGTTATGGAAGTAGTGTTATTTATTTTAAAGGATAATAACCTTTAGAGAAATGTAATTGGATATATACATATCATGGAGGAATATTAGTGATGAATGGTTAAGGAAGATTATGAGTGGAGTTTGAAGGAACTACTTGTTGGATGGAAGGTTATCAACAGTAGAGTAGTGGATATAATCCAGAATGAATATAAGGAAACTATAAAAGATTCAATGTCAAGCTCATTAGAGTTATCAATGAGTTTAGAATAATAATAGGTAAATAAGAATATTTTTGTGAAGTAAAGATCATCATGTTAACAATGAAGACAGTTAGGCAGAAATAGTATATCTAGGAAAGGAATTCCTTAATTAGAAATCCAGGAATGCGAGTAATAAAAGATAGACATTCTTGCTAAACAACCAACTCTAAATCTTAAAACAATTATAATGCCCATTTAGGGAATTGATTCATCATCTTATGTTAATATCACTTTATAGGAATATTTTCCTATAACAAATCACATAAGCACAACTCTGCCAAGTCCAACCATCATAATTATATGTATTTAGGAGTATATTTATCAATTTATTCTATAAAACATTCTAAATATAAATTTCAAGTCCTAAAGGTGATGTCATCAATTATCCCAAATAGAAAACAATATGCTTAGTTATTAAATCTTTACTCACATCCATAAAGGAATCTAAGTATATTAAAAACCCTAAACCCTAGGGTAAACATTCATAATTCAAAAACCTAAACCTCTTTGTTTATCATAATAAAATATATACATGGTCATTTTCCAAATTAATGGAAGTAGTAAGAATCATATTAATTTCTTTCATATTTCATGCGTCAAATAATGATATAGGATCATTATACGTATAAAAAATTATATTAAAACTCTGAGCCAACTAGAGTTAAGTATTATAAACAAATAAAAATACATCATTCAAGAAATCCATAACTAAAAGAGAAGATAAAAATAATAAGAAAAATTTCTACAAATTATTAAAAAGGGGTTCATATTGAGAAAATAAAAGAAATACAAAAGATTATATAATAAAAGTTCACAAATGATACTAAATACATTTTAATACTAGTTCAATTATCGAGCAAATAAATCCTACATAGAAAAGTTCAAAATATAAATCAAATCCAAATTTAAAAAATAAAACAGAAAATAGAAAAAGGTGAAACAAATAAAAAAACAATACCTGGCCGTGGCCCAACATCTCTGTATTTATCTGACGCCCAGGTGCAGCCCACAACATCCCAACAGCTAGCCCAGTTCTTTCTCTCCGGTGACTGACAAGTGGGGTCGGGGAAGGACTACGGGTTGAGAAGAAAGAAAGGCCAGGGGTTATTTGCAAAACAACACATCGTCGTCATCCTCACGCACACAGGCAGCTCGCTGGAGGAGCTCGCCGCCGCCCGATGCCGTCATCGTCAGTCGTGCGTCAAGATGCTCGCCGTCGTTCCAGAGAGGGATAAGAAGGCCACCGTGACGCCCGCCTCAATCCCTATCCACAATCCCTCCTTATCCTCTCTGATTTGAATGGGGCCGAAACCCTAGCTCACCGGAGCCACACCTCGCCAGCGAACCACATCTTCCCACACCCTTCCAAGCAGCCATGGAGAAGCCCCGTCCTCCGTAGATCCTCTGAGAAAAATCCTGCATCAAGGGGAGCACCGCAGTGGACGAATTTGGCCGTTTTTCTTTGCGGCAGTTCATCAGAAATCTTGTCAGAGAGCTCGCCTCCGACCGCGCCTATCCTCACGGACCTCTCTATCTTCATCAGGGTGAGTTCCTGAACCTTACAGTATCCTTAAATCGCCTTATCTCGATGTGAATCGCTGTCTCACCGTGAGCCATCGTTGGTCACCGACGGAGCTCGTCGGAGCTGAGGCTCCGATGACCATTTCCGAGCGGCACCGCCACTTTAGGACTCAGCATGATGCACTGATTCGAACTAGGTTCATTTCGTTTGCTAGAGCGCAGTAGATCATCGCCGGTGACCAACCACTGACGACGGTGGTGGTGCTGACGCCATAGCTTCGTCATGCCGACGCCACCCTGGACCCAGTACCTTGTTTGACCAGTCTTTGCCTGCGTGGCTACTGACATGGCCTTGGGCCCATATGTCATTGTCTGGGGGTGAAGACTGGGTCGGTAAAAAATGTATTTTCTTTAACCCGAGAGCCGAGGTGGACAATGGCCCACGGGTCAGTGACTGAGGCTAGCTTTAGGTGCGGTATAAAAAGTTATTTCCTCTTTCAGAAATAACTAAAATGTTATAGCTTAATTATTAATATTACAGAAATCAAATAAATGATTAAATCTTGTTTATTTAATAACTTTTGATTTATAATTCAGAAAAATGTGTATAATATATGAAAAGTTGTACAAAATAAAATCTACAACTTAAAATTATTATCAAATATTAATATAATGATCATTTAAATAAATATTATTTAATAAAGGTTTTATAAGTAATAAAACTTTGATAATTCAAATTTTAATAATGGTAAATGTTAAAAATATAAATAGAATACCAAAAATCTTAGAAAAATAAGAATTATAATTATAATCGTACATTATAATTCAATTTAATTAAGTATTTGATATTTATTAAGTATTTATAAAGTAATAAATCTTATAAAAATCATATCTTATTATTTATAAATCACAAAAATAAATGTAATATACCAAAATAATCACAACAATAATATCTGCATGTTAAAAATCTAATATTCCACTTTTGAGTTAAAAAATTCAAATACTTTAATAACTCAAATTTAAACTTATTTACTTAATGGTAGTTCATATAAGGATAAATAAAAAAATTGTTAATATTTCTAAAATTAGTTAATCAAGTCTAATAAATAAATATTAGTCTTGAATATTACTAGTAAGTCATAAGGATTCAAAACATTAGAAATACTATTATATTGAAGTATCCTTCTACTATATGAATAAATTATATTTTAAAAAGATCTCTAATAATTATAGAACATTCAAGAATGATATATCAACCAAGTAAAACTTTATAATGAACTAAATCCAAGAATAATTCATGAGCAGTCACTAATACTATTTATTTATCCACAAACCATAATTATACCTTCATAAAGAAAAAAGAAATCTTATTCCACTACAAAATAAAGAGATCACTACTTAAATAGAAGAATAACCATTCTTAAGTAACCTTAAAGCAACATTACCAAATACACCAGGTACAAAGGTTATAAACATTATACTTTCAAACTATCTTTGTTTTAAAGTTAACTTTAGTCTACAAGAATTTAAACATAACACTATAAACATTTTTCGATGTTTTATAGTTAACTTTGGTCTGAACTAGTTAAGTTATAAAGCATCTCAAGCCAAACCATTCAAGCAAACACAAATAATATTGACCACCACTAACTAACCACAAAGATTGTTTAGACCTTAGAAAAGAAATCTTTTCTTCAAATGTTATTCTTTTTGCCACTTCAAATAAGAACTATTATATAAGCAATCTTGAATAACACTTCATAGGTGTATATTATTGCTGCATAAATATGTGTTGTTCACACACACTCACAAGCCCTAATAAGAAGCACAAGTGTGAAAACTATCTAAAAGGACAACACATTTTAAAGTAACCATTTCTGGAATCCAAACCCTAGAACCACATTATCCCCGGGATTCGCATTTATAACGTGCACCACAATACTTATGCATAAGAACATATTGCTTCTTTAAACATTAGTCCTTACCGGACCAATGATGATGATTTCAGATTTTGGATCTTATATTATCTTGAAGACCGTGAGTGCATAATCTTGCAATCACAAAAGGCAAGTTCACACTTGCTCATGTACTTTGTTTATTTTCTATAAAGTATTTTACAAATCCAATGTTGTCATCACCTGCATTTGAAAAAGGTCAGAAAACACTATTTTCAATAATAATGTGAGCTATTGGTTACTGATCTAGGGTGATCAGCTAATCTATTAAATCTGACAGTTGGAATACCACTGTTCAGAACTATATCACCTAGGACTTAAAAACCAATGTCGCCAGTGATTCTTGCGCCGTATATTACGCGTTAACCATGAGATTTGGAATGGGACAGAGAAGTCAGTTGTATCTTCTTCCTCTCGCATGAAGCCGGATGTGCAGGTCATGGCTGTTATCCTCGAAGCGTGCATATTAATTGGTAATTCGTAGAGGATATGCAGCATATGGGTGGGAACCCTGAACGTCCCATGATAGTTCTGGCATCTAACGGTTTGTACAAACCATTGGCGTAATTCATTATGTGGGCATGGTGTACACCAAGGAGGCGTGCGAGGCCGCGAAGGGGGCAGTGATTGGCTTGGATCATCTTCTGGGCCCCACATCATGGAATTGTGGACGGGAATAAGCTGCCCGGTTGTGCAACAAAGAGTTGATCTCTCATGGGTAAAGTGACGCACCTCTGCAGAGTGTAAGAACTGTAGCTTGTTACTCCCTGTTTTGGGAAGGAGCTTCGAACGCGGCGGGAAAGGAACTCCATGAAAGTTCAGGTAAACCCGTGAAGGCTGACAGACATAGCTTTTCAGAATAAAAGAAATCTTTGAAGAAATGTTTATGAAAACTTGCATTGCCTACGACCTACGGTCTGTGGCTATAGTTATAGTGCATCAAACACTCATTTTCTAGTGAATTTTCTGAGTACGCTCATACTCAAAGTATCTTCTTAACCCTTGCTAGATTCTGAAGCCGGAATATACAACAACCACATCAATTTATGCTCCAGGACTTATCGTGCAAAGCTAAAGCTCTTCAATGAAGACAAAGAAGTCAACATATACCTCAACTCAAGTGAATACAAAGTTACTGATTAGATAGGAATATAATCTCTAGCCAAAGAACCTAATTCTATAGTGCATTCCAATAGATGCCAATCCCTTAGTTAAAATACTCGTTTTAAGAATATAATAGTTTTGCGTTATTTACCTTTGATTCTTCTTCGTAAGAAGTTCTTTCTCTCTCTTTAACCTAGAGTGTTCTCTGGATCTTGTCTAAAGAGTGAGTTGTAACCCTTAGCCATGTATTGGACCCGCTGTGTTTCTGTTGTGCCATTCTGACGGATGTAATACTAGTGAACGGTGTTTCATTGGTGTTATGTCAACGACTATAGTATACTACATCATGCAGTGGTATGCTGGGTCACCGCAGTTGGTATCAGAGCATATGCTTTGACCTTAGGTTGGAAACCTAGTAAATGGGTAGAACCTACAGGACACATCCTAGCAATAATAAAGAGTTCTCTAGTGATATGAGGGATATTCACTTGAGAATAATCCTGTTATGTTACTAGTGCGATAACTCTTTTATATGATTACAATTCCGATCATTACCCAAGAGTTTTAACTCTATGTGACTGATGATAATTTATTATCTACAGTTCCACATGGCACCTCGATATCCACCCCGGAATGTTCAAGTGATGAACAGGACGTTGGATGACTACGAAGGGGATTGGACAAACAACCTCCGATAACTTCTATGGAGTTTGGAATGTGAATCAAGACTTTTGGTCAAGATTTACAGTTACTATGATGGGCAGGTATTAGCTAAATACCGTGTCATGATCATGTTACCCAAGAAGTTAGGACTTAAGGGAGAAATTCCATCATGAGAGGCAAGGTGATGGCATCTGCATACCAGATTGTCGTCGCAGCATCCATAACCATGATCCGAGAACAAAAATCCCAAGCTCTAGAAGGTAGTACTCACACCGTTATACCACATGAAACCTCAAACGCAGAGCATGAGTTAGATCACTCTACCTTAGTCCAAGCTGAACCTACTCTAGCTGTAGAGTATATGGATCGTTATCGGTCTTTGTTAAACTTATCATAATACTCACCAAGTATTAGTTCAGGAACTGGATACGGTCATTGAGGATTTTACTGATTCTGCTAAAGCAATGGCACGTAGGAAGAAGTTAGATAAAGAAGCTAGGCATCCCAAATATATACCTTCAGGAGAAGTGTTTGAGGAAACTGAGTTTGATGACCCAAACTTGGAAAATTATGCCTATTACCAAAATGATTTCAAGCCACCGGAAGACCTATGGGCCAAGTATAACTCCGAACAACAGGAATGGAATAAAGTTATTCCAAATAACCCTGAGCCAAACCAGTATAAATGGGGAGTAGAATCTCAAGGTGGAACCATAGGAAATCCTATACCTTGTGATACAAGTATCGGAGAAGAGACCAACTATAACCATAGAGAGCCTTATGGACCATATGGGGGTGATACCAATCCAATCAACTTAGAGGAGTATTCCGATAGCTACTATACCAATCTGTACGACTGGATCCAAGAGAAAGTTAAGGAGCCAACTTACTATGAGGAAGCATTGCCGGACAATCAGGAATATCCTGTAGAGGATTACGCTAACTCTAGTCATTTTTCAATGACTAATCTCAGTCTCGGTACTTCTAATCAAGAATACGCACCTCCTGGATGCTCTTATGCTCTAGAAGGCAGTCGTTGGACTTCACTTCATCATGGACGGAACTCCATGAAGCACTAGAGGAAGATGAAAGTTAGAAAGGAACGACATCCCAAGGGATGAGTGCTTGAATAATGTACATGGCGGGTAATGCGTATTGTAGTTTGAAAGGTTTGCCGGAATAAGTGAGGATATACTCACAAGAACAAGACGTTCTTGTAAGATAATTGTAAATAGGTGTGGAGAAAACCGTTGGGACATCTAGTAAGTTTGTAAATTATTTAAAATCTATGTATAATATAGGGTATATGTTCTGTGTTTATCAACTTTTGGATCTTCTTGAATCTTCTTGATTGGCTAGATCTATACATCAAGTTAATTAGGTGTGCAAATGCATGATGTAACACCTAGTTATTACTTGATGTCATAGACCTAGATAGAAATGGGAATTCATGTAAGGGAGTGACGAATTTCAAAGATCAAAAGGAAGACTTACTTGAAGGAATAAGCAAGATATAAGGAGTGTTAACACCACTTGGGGGTAGATAAAGCATAAATTATTCCTAGCCAGAACCAAGAAAGAAGTTTGGTATAGAAGATGTATGGAGCCACAGAATATAATAAACTTAAAGTTCAATCAAAGTAGGTAATATTACTAAGAAGTAATGGAATAGTTGTACCAAGTTCATGGAAGTATCATGAATAAGTACAAATAGGTAACTTTGGAACCAAAATGGTATTCAAGCTCTAACAATTCAGAGAGAATGCGAGAGGTATGTTGGAAACCATAAGGTAATACATACACCCTAGGATGGTTCACAGCCAGTAATAATCCGCAGTTGGTATTTGATCCATAGCTGGTACTTGATCCACAATTGGTATCTTGTACACATTTAGAAATTGGTTGACATAGTTAACCAAATCATCTTAATGGTTGCATATAGAGCATAAAACTTGGCTTAAGCTAAGTAAGACCTAAAGGAGTATAAAGTTTTAAGCGATCATCTTTCGAGATTCTTCGCGAGGAGTGTTCCGAGTAGTAAATAAAACAAACAATGCTGAAAGATTCACCTCGGAGATCCACAACTGTGTGGATACACCGTACAATCTTTCATCAGACTCTAATTAGGTAAAGTATAAACTGAACATAGACCAATATTCTAATTATAAAGCCAATAAATGCTATTTATACAATTTAAAGACTATTAGTAAAACCTAAGGGGGAGAGTAAACATTAAGAATGAAAGTTGAAAAGATACTATAGGTGGTAATGAAATATTATCCAAAGCTTAAAAAGGTATAAGTTTGAAGGCGTTAGAATGATAAAACTTAACTGACCAATTCTAGAAGAAATAACTCTTAAGGAAACCTTAAGAAGTAATAGGGAACACCCAATTAGACAAGTACTGAGAATAAGAAATTCCAATGGGTATGTACGAAATGAGTTCAAATCCAACCTTGGAAGTAGTACCAATATCAATTATACTATGACAAGAATAGAAATATAATATTCTAACAACAAACACGGGCATATAGAAACTTAAAACTTATTTTAGTGAGACCCTCTAGACTGAATTTAGTATAGTAATAAAATCTGATGATTAAATAAAAAGAATTAGATTAGAATATCTAATCAAGTTACAGAATACTACAAATAATTACATTTAAGGTCATCATGGAGTGGAGAAATGTAGCAACCACTACAAGTCAATTCCTTACTCCAAAACGTGAGAGTTTGTGAACTTCGAGGATGAAGTATTTTAAGGGGGAGAGTCTGTAACATCCCAGCATTAGAGCTTAGAAATAAGCTGAACTCAGATGTGTGCATTGCATTCATGCATAGAAGATCCGAATAATTTTCGCGCTTTTGAACAAAACTTGTCAAAGTGATTGAAGCTTCTCTCAACTTGATGAAATTGAAGTAGATCATCCAGTTGATAGTGATAAGTTTCAATATGACCTTTGCTAGAACCTTATTTTTGGTAAGGGAGATTTGATCTAAGGGTAGATCAAATGAAATAAAAGTTAAAACCTAATACATTATGATTTATATTTGATCCTTAGGTGATCATATCATAGTATCCATTATAATCACTCATGAGTACCAATTTAAGGATATAACACAAATAACAAGAATGTAACAACTATATCTTAATCTCATCTGCATATACCATGAGTATCATGGTAATACCTAACTCTACTTCTTAAGTAAGATTGAGTAGGAAAGAAACTAAGCTTAGATCATTCACCATATATCTTTCTTTCCATATCAATCCTTATTATCTCTGTTGAGTTATATTCCCATGTCTATTGTTCATCAATATTGAGAAATCAACTAGATTCACCCATTCTCAACCTATCAAGCTCTTGATCATAACACAACTTATAAATAAGTGTCTACAAAGGAACAACTAAGAAGAGGTGAATAGTGATGCTAGTTTTAGATATCATCTATAGGATGGGAATGATTGAAGGGAATCAAATAAATAGGAGAATTGATGGAGTTAAATCACTCCTAAATAAAGTGAAGAGTTATGTATATCTATAATAATATGGTAGAAAAGAAGATTACAAGGGTGAATCATGAAGATAGTTACCAGTAATAATTCTATTGGATCAAGTGGGCATAGTCCATGAATAACCTTAATCCAATTAAATATACTAAGAAGATAATTCCAATACAATTGCAAGTATGTATTGATAAAGTCTTGCTTAGCCAACTAAAATTCCAAGTTATAAATGATTAAAGGATTAAAATGATCATATATTGCTCACCAAGAATTGAATATTTATATCAAGTATAAGTGACATTGGTGGGTAGAACATGATTGAAACCCTAGTATAGGTAAGTGATCCTAGAGTAGTTATTATAGGTCACATTAATGTAATGAAAGGTGGAGTATGAGTTACTAGAGTAAATATAAGGCAATATATTTCAATTAAAGCAAGCATAGCATGGAGTTATGGAAGTAGTGTTATTTATTTTAAAGGATAATAAGCTTTAGAGAAAGGTAATTGGATATATACATCTCATGGAGGAATATTAGTGATGAATGGTTAAGGAAGATTATGAGTGGAGTTTGAAGGAACTACTTGTTGGATGGAAGGTTATCAACAGTAGAGTAGTGGATATAATCCAGAATGAATATAAGGAAACTATAAAAGCTTCAATGTCAAGCTCATTAGAGTTATCAATGAGTTTAGAAGAAGAATAGGTAAATAAGAATATTTTTGTGAAGTAAAGCTCATCATGTTAACAATGAAGACAGTTAGGCAGCATTAGTATATCTAGGGAAGGAATTCCTTAATTAGAAATCCAGGAATGTGAGTTATAAAAGATAGACATTCTTTCTAAACAACCAACTCTAAATCTTAAAACAAGTATAATGCTCATTCAGGGAATTGATTCATCATCTTATGTTAATATCACTTTATAGGAATATTTTCCTATAACAAATCACATAAGCACAACTCTGCCAAGTCCAACCATCATAATTATATGTACTTAGGAGTATCTTTATCAGTTTCTTCTATAAAACATTCTAAATATAACTTTCAAGTCCTACAGGTGATGTCATCAATTATCCCAAACAGAAAACAATATGCTTAGTTATTAAATCTTTACTCACATCCATAAAGGAATCTAAGTATATTAAAAACCCTAAACCCTAGGGTAAACATTCATAATTCAAAAACCTAAACCTCTTTGTTTATCATAATAAAATATATACATGGTCATTTTCCAAATTAATGGAAGTAGTAAGAATCATATTAATTTCTTTCAGATTTCATGCATCAAATAATGATATAGGATCATTATACATAGAAAAATTTATATTCAAACTCTAAGCCAACTAGAGTTAAATATTATAAACAAATAAAAATACATTAATCCATAACTAAAAGAGAAGAGAAAAATAATAAGAAAATTTTCTACAAATTATTAAAAAGGGGTTCATATTGAGAAAATAAAAGAAATACAAAAAGATTATATAATAAAAGTTCACAAATGATACTAAATATATTTTAGTACTAGTGCAATTATCCAGCAAATAAATCCTACAAAGAAAAGTTCAAAATATAAATCAAATCCAAATCTGAAAAAGAAAACATAAAATAGAAAAACGTAAAACAAATAAAAAACAATACCTGGTCGTGGCCCAACATCTCTGTATTTATCTGACGCCCAGGTGGAGCCCACAATAGCCCAACAGCCAGCCCAGCTCTTTCTCTCCGGTGACTGACAAGTGGGGTCGGGGAAGGACTGCGGGTTGAGAAGAAAGAAACGTCAGGGGGTTATCCACAAAACAACACGTCGTCGTCATCCTCACGGACACAGGCAGCTCGCCTCCGCCCGATGGCGTCATCATCGTTAGCCGTGCGTCAAGATGCTCGCCGTCGTTCCAGAGGGGGATAAGAAGGCCACCGCGACGCCCTGCCTCAATCCCTATCCACAATCCCTCCTTATCCTCTCTGATTTGAATGGGTCTGAAACCCTAGCTCACCGGAGCCACACCTCGCCGGCGAACCACATCTCCCCACACCCTTCCAAGCAGCCATGGAGAAGCCATGTCTTCCCTTGATCCTCTGAGAAAAATCCTGCATCAAGGGGAGCACTGGAGTGGACGAATTTGGCCGTTCTTCTTTGCGGCAGTTCGTCGGAAATCTTGTCAGAGAGCTCGCCTCCGACCGCGCATGTCCTCACCGACCTATCTATCATCATCAGGGTGAGTTCCTGAACCTTACAGTATCCTTAAATCGCCTTATCTCGATGTGAATCGCCGTCTCACCGTGAGCCCTCGTTGGTCACCGTCGGAGCTGAGCCTCCGATGACCATTTCCGAGTGGCGCCGCCACTTTAGGACTCAGCATGATGCACTGATTCGAACTAGGTTCATTTTGTAGGGTTCGCAGCATAGAAAACAAAATTTTTCCTACGATGTGAACTATATACCAAGATCTATCTACTAGATACAAACAACGGGCGGATGTATATCCGTAGAGAACATACCCTTGAATACCGACAAAGCTTAACGAGTTCAACTCGTGGTTGATGTAGACGATCTCTTGCCGATCTCAAGATCGAGAGGAAGTCCTAGCGCCGCAAATCAGCAGCGCATCCGTGCTCGCACACACGTTCGAGGCACCGAGCAACCTCCGCCTCCTCGCTCCAGCGATGCAGCGGAAGCACAACTCTTTCTTGCCGAATAGCCACCGGGAACATGTATCTCGCTAGTCCGAGACCATGGGGATAAATTCTAGAGGGGGAGAGAGATCCTTCACGAGGAGGTGTGAGAGACAAGTGAGGAGGGGGGCTCCTTTTATAGGAGGAGGGGGGAACCCCAAGGGGGTGGCCGGCGCATGGGGGCTTCCCCTTGCCCTCCCCTCTTCATGTGGGTGGACACTCCACTCACAAATCTCCTTTAAATTCCCTCCACTCAAAAGTCCACTCAAATTCCCATTAAATTTCCACCAAATTTAATGCAAACTCTCATTAAATAAAACTCTTTTATTTTATTCAGAATTTTGTCAATTAATTTAATGACAAACATTCACAAATAACCCCTTGCTAGAATTCTATTTCACATGCATAACCACTTTATGCAATTTCACCCGAAAACCTGTTTCGGTATCTAGTGAAATAAATTCCTGCGCTTGTTCATTCTTTCGGCATGAAACATTTGCTCCAATTGGATGTCGGTGTCTCTTAAGTGTGTCACCCTACGGTTCGTGAATAATGCGGACATGATCGAGACCCCTCTCGGATCAATAATCAGAAGCGGGATCTGGAGACCCATACTGACTCCCACACATTCAACGATGACTTTCTTGTGATCGTCGGAACCTTTTATGCTAGTATCTTAATCCCTTTGTTTCACGCTATATTACATGTCCGAGATACGATCATCGGTATCTCCATACCTAGTTTGATCTCGTTACCGACATGCACTCTTTTCTCGTTCCTGTGGTATAACATTCTAGTGATCAAATCACTTGCTTGCAAGCTAATCAATGTGATATCACCGAGAGGGCCCAGAGTATATCTATCCGTCATCGGGATGAACAAATTCCACTCTCGATCCATGAGCCTCAACATAACACTTTATTAGTTCTGAATCCATCTTTATAATCACCCTGTTACGGTGTGACGTTTGATGTTATCAAGAAACTCTTACGGTGTTAGTGATTAACATGATCTCATGGTCTAAGGATTAGGATCACTTCGTAAGTTGTTATAGCAATATAAACTCAATGACTTTGATCGTAATGCTATACTTCGGATGAATGTTCATCACACCATTACACTAATGTTGTGATCCCGTTATTAACAACATCCAATGTCCATGATCAGGAAACCTTGATCATCTTGTTAATCAACGAGCTAGTTTATGAGAGAGGCATAACTAGGAACTTTCTGTTTGTTTATTAAACACACATGTATTAACGTTTCCGTATTAATACAATTATAGCATGCAAAATAAACATCTATCATATACTTGGAATACACATAATAAACACTTTATTATTGCCTCTCAGGGCATATTCCCTTCAGTCTCCCACTTGCACTAGAGACAATAATCTAGTTACATAGTGATAAATCTAACACCTATTGAGTTCTGGTGTTGATCATGTTTTGCTCTAGGGAGAGTTTTAGTCAACGGATCTGCTACATTGAGATCCGTATGTACTTTACAAATCTTTATATCTCCATCCTTGACATGCTTGCGGATGGAGTGAAACCGGCGCTTAATATGCTTGGAATGCTTGTGAGACCTTGGCTCTTTGGCATTGGCAATGGCACCATTGTTGTCACAATAGATGACCATTGGGTCCAACGCGTTTGCCACCACTCCTAGTTCGGATATGAACTCCTTCATCCAAACTGCTTCCTGAGCCGCTTCTGAAGCAGCAACATATTCGGCCTCCGTTGTTGATCCTGCTACCACAGGTTGTTTGGAGCTCCTCCAACTAACCGCTCCGCCATTCATGAGAAATACGTATCCGGATTGAGACTTAGAGTCATCCGGATAGGTGTCAAAGCTAGCGTCGACATAACACTTAGCGACGAGCTCTTCTTCACCTCCGTATACAAGAAACATATCCTTAGTTCTTCGTAAGTACTTAAGGATATTCTTGACCGCTATCCAGTGTTCCGAACCTGGATCCGATTGGTACCTACTAGTCAAACTAATAGCATGTGCCACATCCGGTCTTGTACATAGCATGGCGTACATTATAGAGCCTATGGCTGAAGCATAGGGGACTTTGTCCATTATCTCTCTTTCTTCCGCCGAAGCCGGACTTTGAGTCTTACTCAATGTCTTGCCTTGCAACATAGGTAAGAACCCCTTCTTACTTCCGTCCATTTTAAACTTCTTTAAAATCTTATCAAGGTATGTACTTTGTGATAGCCCTATTAGGCGCCTAGATCTATCTCTATAGATCTTTATGCCTAATATGTATGACGCTTCACCTAGGTCCTTCATTGAAAATTTGCTGTTTAGATAACTTTTAACACTGTTTAAAAGATCTATATCATTTCCGATCAATAATATGTCATCCACATATAATATCAGAAATGCCACATTGCTCCCACTCACTTTCTTGTAAATACAAGCTTCTCCATAAGTTTGGACAAATCCAAACTCTTTGATCACCTCATAAAAGCGGAGATTCCAACTTCGTGATGCTTGCTTCAATCCATAGATGGATCGCTGAAGCTTGCACACCTTGTTAGCATCCTTAGGATCGACAAAACCCTTTGGTTGTATCATATACAACTCTTCTTCAATATTACCATTGAGAAACGCGGTTTTGACATCCATCTGCCATATCTCATAACCGAAATATGCAGCAATTGCTAACATAATCCTAACTGACTTTAGCATCGCTACGGGAGAGAAAGTCTCATCGTAGTCAACTCCTTGAATTTGTCGAAACCCCTTTGCGACAAGTCGAGCTTTATAGATGGTCACATTACCATCAACATCAGTTTTCCTTTTGAAAATCCATTTGTTCTCCACGGCCTTTCGGTCGTGAGGTAATTCCACCAAGTTCCAAACTTGATTTTCATACATGGATTCCATCTCGGATTTCATGGCTTCTAACCATTTGTTGGAATCCGGGCTCATCATCGCTTCTTCATACGTCGCAGGGTCATCATTTTCATCAACCATGAAATTCATGACAGGATTTCCGTACATCTCGGGAGCTGCACGCGTCCTGTTTGACCTGCGAGGTTCGGTAGTACTCTCTTTCGGAGTTTCGTGATCATTATCATTAGTTCCCTCTTCAACAGGTGGAGCCAACTCCGGAACAACTTCCGGCGCTGCGCTACTCGCCGTACTTTGAAGAGAAGGTTCCACAACCTCTTCGAGTTCTACCTTCCGACTACTCGCACCTTTCGCGAGAAACTCTTTCTCTAGAAAGGATCCATTCTTGGCAACAAAAACCTTGCCCTCGGATCTGTGATAGAAGGAATACCCAATAGTTTCTTTAGGGTATCCTATGAAGACGCATTTTTCCGCTTTGGGTTCGAGTTTATCCGGTTGAAGTTTCTTCACATAAACATCGCATCCCCAAACTTTAAGAAATGACAGCTTAGGTTTGTTTCCAAACCACAATTCATACGGTGTCTTTTCAACGGATTTAGATGGTGCCCGATTTAAAGTGAATGCAGCAGTTTCTAGTGCATAACCCCAAAATGACAACGGCAAGTCCGTCAGAGACATCATAGATCGAACCATATCTAATAAAGTACGATTACGACGTTCCGACACACCATTTCGCTGTGGTGTTCCGGGAGGTGTGAGTTGTGAAACAATTCCACACTCTTTCATGTGAGTGCTAAACTCGTAACTTAGATACTCACCTCCACGGTCGGACCGTAGAAATTTGATCTTTCTATTGCGATGATTTTCCACTTCATTCTGAAATTCCTTGAACTTTTCAAAGGTTTCAGACTTGTGTTTCATCAAGTAGATATAACCGTATCTACTCAAATAATCCGTGAAAGTAAAAAAATAATGATATCCACCTCGCGCTGACACACTCATTGGACCACATACATCAGAATGTATGATTTCCAATAAATCTGTCGCCCGTTCCATTGAACCGAAAAACGGCGTTCTAATCATCTTGCCCATAAGGCATGGCTCACATGTATCAAATGATTCATAATCAAGTGATTCCAAAAGTCCATCCGAATGGAGCTTCTTCATGCGTTTAATGCCAATATGACCTAGACGGCAGTGCCACATATATGCGGATATATCATCATTAAGTTTAATCCTTTTAGCATCAACATTATGAATATGTGTAACATTATCATCGAGATCTAATAGAAATAAACCATTCATTATCGATGCATGACCATAAAAGATTTCATTCATATAAATGGAACAACCATTGTTCTCGGATTTAAATGAATAACCACTTCGCATCAAACACGATCCAGATACAATGTTCATGCTCAGTGCAGGCACCAGATAACATTTATTCAAGTTTATAACTAATCCCGACGGCAAGTGGAGAGGCAACGTTCTGACGGCGATCACATCAACGCTTGATCCATTGCCGACACGCATCTTGACCTCACCCCTTGCTAGCGGTCGCTTGTTCCACAACCCCTGATTCGAGTTACAAATATTAGCAACTGAACCGGTATCAAATACCCAGGTGCTACTGCGAGAACTAGTCAAGTGCACATCAATAACATGTATATCATATATACCTTTGTTTGCCTTGCCGGCCTTCTTGTCTGCCAGATACTTGGGGCAGTTGCGCTTCCAGTGGCCAGTCCCCTTACAATAGTAGCACTCGGAATCAGACTTAGGAACAACTCGGGGTTTCTTTTCAGGCGCGGCAACAGGCTTGCCGCCCTTACTTCCCTTCCGTTTTCCCTTCTTGTCTTTCTTGAAACCAGTGTTCCTATTGATCATCAACACTTGATGTTCCTTTTTGATCTCCACTTCTGCAGTTTTAAGCATTGACAGAAGCTCGGGGAGAGACTTCTTCATGCCTTGCATATTATAGTTCATCACGAAGATCTTATAGCTAGGTGGCAGAGACTGCAGAACACGATGGATGCCTAAGTCAATGGGAATCGATATTCCCAAGGACATAAGCTTATCGGCGTAACCCGACATGTTGAGTACATGCTCACTAACGGAGCTGTGCTCTTCCATCATGCAGCTAAAGAACTTTTCTGAAGCGTTGTAGCTCTCTACAGCAGCATGTGTGTCGAAAATCATTTTCAACTCACCCATTGTATCAAATGCATTGCCGTTTTCTAAACGCTTTCGAAGTTCCGGCTCTAGCCCATACAATATGCCGCAATGAACTAAGTTGTGGTCCTCCTGACGAGTCTGATAGACATTCTTCTCCTCGTCAGGGGCATCATCAAAAGGTGGGGGGCCTAACGGCGCTTCTAGCACATATTGCTTTTGTGCAGCAGAGAGAAGAATCCTCAAATTCATGGCCCATTCGGTAAAGTTGCTACCGTTCGTTGCTAGTTTCTCTTTCTCCATGAACACATTGAAATTAAAAGCAGGTGGTGCCATCTACAACAGAATTTGTAAAGTTTATACTAAGTGTATGATAGATTGAGTTCAACTAATCGAATGAACTCCCACTCAAAAACGACATCCCTCGTGCCTTTTTGGTGATTACATGAACCAAATCCACTACACCAAGTCCGATCATGACGTGAGTCGGTATAGCTTCAAAGGCGAGCATCAAATGGGCATCATATCAACTATATGACTCATGCTTAACCTTTCGGTCCGTGTTCCGAGGCCATGTCTGTACATGCTAGGCTCGCCAAGTTAGAACCTTAGTATTCGCGTGTGTAACTATTTTACACCCAAAATATGGCCGTGGATCCAAGAACACCCGATCATCACGTGATGTCTTGGAGCGACGAAAACATATTCGGTGCATACTAAAGGAAGAACACATTCTTATCTTGATATTTAAATGAGGGATCATCTTATTATGCTAACAAAGCGCTAAACAAGCAATATAAGATGCTATCAAACATCATATGTTTATTAGTGAAATTATATGGTTCCCGCAGATGATCTCTATCATGTGCATCGTGGTATGATCACTATCATACCTATATGTGTAAATCCAAGGTCTATGGATTTTACACGCTATGTGTGTTGTAAGAGTATCATCTCATACTTCTACTTACAACACTACCATATCATAACACTAGCCCAGCAACAATCTAAACTAGACGCCTCTAATTTATCCATTGCAAGTTTTACGTGGCTTAGGGCTTTCGAGATAGAACCGTTCTTACCTACGAACATGAACCACAACGAGGATAATCAAATTGTTGACAACTCGCTTGCAAAATAGATATTGACTATAGTAGGAGAGACAGACACCCGCTAGCCACTTATGCAAACTAGTTGCATGTCAAGCGTGGAACAGGTCTCATGTGCGAGGACATGTAAAGTTTGTCCGGGCCGCTTCATCCCACTATGCCACCAATATCCAAAATTACAACAAAGGAGCAACAACATGATCATCATCGCCCACATACTTCATATGTGTACTACCCGCGTAAAGTATCTACGCATAGATCCTGCTCTGATACCACTGTAGGGTTCGCAGCATAGAAAACAAAAAATTTCCTACGATGTGAACTATATACCAAGATCTATCTACTAGATACAAACAATGGGCGGATGTATATCCGTAGAGAACATACCCTTGAAGACCGACAAAGCTTAACGAGTTCAACTCGTGGTTGATGTAGACGATCTCTTGCCGATCTCAAGATCGAGAGGAAGTCCTAGCGCCGCAAATCAGCAGCGCATCCGTGCTCGCACACACGTTCGAGGCACCGAGCAACTTCCGCCTCCTCGCTCCAGCGATGCAGCAGAAGCACAACTCTTTCTTGCCGAATAGCCACCGGGAACATGTATCTCGCTAGTCCGAGACCATGGGGGATAAATTCTAGAGGGGGAGAGAGATCCTTCACGAGGAGGTGTGAGAGACAAGTGAGGAGGGGGGGGGCTCCTTTTATAGGAGGAGGGGGGAACCCCAAGGGGGTGGCCGGCGCATGGGGGCTTCCCCCTTGCCCTCCTCTCTTCATGTGGGTGGACACTCCACTCACAAATATCCTTTAAATTCCCTCCACTCAAAAGTCCACTCAAATTCCCATTAAATTTCCACCAAATTTAATGCAAACTCTCATTAAATAAAACTCTTTTATTTTATTCAGAATTTTGTCAATTACTTTAATGACAAACATTCACAAATAACCCCTTGCTAGAATTCTATTTCACATGCATAACCACTTTATGCAATTTCACCCGAAAACCTGTTTCGGTATCTAGTGAAATAAATTCCTGCACTTGTTCATTCTTTCGGCATGAAACATTTGCTCCAATTGGATGTCGGTGTCTCTTAAGTGTGTCACCCTACGGTTCGTGAATAATGCGGACATGATCGAGACCCCTCTCGGATCAATAATCAGAAGCGGGATCTGGAGACCCATACTGACTCCCACACATTCAACGATGACTTTCTTGTGATCGTCGGAACCTTTTACGCTAGTATCTTAATCCCTTTGTTTCACGCTATATTACATGTCCGAGATACGATCATCGGTATCTCCATACCTAGTTTGATCTCGTTACCGACATGCACTCTTTTCTCGTTCCTGTGATATAACATTCTAGTGATCAAATCACTTGCTTGCAAGCTAATCAATGTGATATCACCGAGAGGGCCCAGAGTATATCTATCCGTCATCGGGATGAACAAATTCCACTCTCGATCCATGAGCCTCAACATAACACTTTATTAGTTCTGAATCCATCTTTATAATCACCCTGTTACGGTGTGACGTTTGATGTTATCAAGAAACTCTTACGGTGTTAGTGATTGACATGATCTCATGGTCTAAGGATTAGGATCACTTCGTAAGTTGTTATAGCAATATAAACTCAATGACTTTGATCGTAATGCTATACTTCGGATGAATGTTCATCACACCATTACACTAATGTTGTGATCCCGTTATTAACAACATCCAATGTCCATGATCAGGAAACCTTGATCATCTTGTTAATCAACGAGCTAGTTTATGAGAGAGGCATAACTAGGAACTTTCTGTTTGTTTATTAAACACACATGTATTAACGTTTCCGTATTAATACAATTATAGCATGCAAAATAAACATCTATCATATACTTGAAATACACATAATAAACACTTTATTATTGCCTCTCAGGGCATATTCCCTTCACATTTCGTTTGCTAGAGCGCAGTAGATCGTCGCCGGCGACCAACCACTAACGGCGGTGGTGGTGCTGACGCCCTAGCTTCATCATGCCGACGCCACCCTAGACCCAGTACCTTGTTTGACCAGTCTTTGCCTGCGTGGCTGATGACATGGCCTTGGGCCCATATGTCATTGTCTGGGGGTGAAGACTGGGTCGATAACAAATGTATTTTCTTCAACCTGAGAGCTGAGGTGGATAATGGCCCACGGGTCAGTGACTGAGGCTAGCTTTAGGTGCGGTATAAAAAGTTATTTCTTGTTTCAGAAATAACTAAAATGTTATAACTTAATTATTAATATTACAGAAATCAAATAAATGATTAAATCTTGTTTATTTAATAACTTTTGATTTATAATTCGGAAAAATGTGTATAATATATGAAAATTTGTAGAAAAATAAAATCTACAACTTTGATATAATATAATTCGGAAAAATGTGTATAATATATTATTATCAAATATTAATATAATGATCATTTAAATAAATATTATTTAATAAAGTTTTTATAAGTAATAAAACTTTGATAATTCAAATTTTAATAATGGTAAATGTTAAAAATATAAATAGAATACCAAAAATCTTAGAAAAATAAGAATTATAATTATAATCATACATTATAATTCAATTTAATTAAGTATTTGTTATTTATTAAGTATTTATAAAGTAATAAATCTTATAAAATCATATCTTATTATTTATAAATCACAAAAATAAATGTAATATACCAAAATAATCACAACAATAATATTTGCATGTTAAAAATCTAATATTCCACGTTTGAGTTAAATAAAAATTCAAATACTTTAGTAACTCAAATTTAAACTTATTTACTTAATTGGTAGTTCATATAAGGATAAATAAAAAAATTGTTAATATTTCTAAAATTAGTTAATCAAGTCTAATAAATAAATATTAGTCTTGAATATTACTAGTAAGTCATAAGGATTCAAAACATTAGAAATACTATTATATTGAAGTATCCTTCTACTATATGAATAAATTATATTTTAAAAAGATCTCTAATAATTATAGAACATTCAAGAATGATATATCAACCAAGTACAACTTTATAATGAACTAAATCCAAGAATAATTCATGAGTAGTCACTAATACTATTTATTTATCCACAAACCATAATTATACCTTCATAAAGAAATAAGAAATCTTATTCCACTACAAAATAAAGAGATCACTACTTAAATAGAAGAATAACCATTCTTAAGTAACCTTAAAGCAACATTACCAAATACACCAGGTACAAAGGTTATAAACATTATACTTTCAAACTATCTTTGTTTTAAAGTTAACTTTAGTCTACAATAATTTAAACATAACATTATAAACATTGTTTGATGTTTTATAGTTAACTTTGGTCTGAACTAGTTAAGTTATAAAGCATCTCAAGCCAAACCATTCAAGCAAACACAAATAACATCGACCACCACTAACTAACCACAAAGATTTTTTAGACCTTAGAAAAGAAATCTTTTCTTCAAATGTTATTCTTTTTGCCACTTCAAACAAAAACTATTATATAAGCAATCTTGAATAACACTTCACAGGTGTATCTATTATTGTTGCATAAATGTGTGTTGTTCACACACACTCATAAGCCCTAATAAGAAGCACAAGTGTGAAAACTATCTAAAAGGATAACACATTTTAAAGTAACCATTTCTGGAATCCAAACCCTAGAACCGCGTTATCCCCGGGATTCGCATTTATAATGTGCACCATAATACTTATGCATAAGAACATATTGCTTCTTTAAACATTAGTCCTTACCGGACCAATGATGATGATTTCAGATTTTGGATCTTATATTATCTTGAAGACCGTGAGTGCATAATCTTGCAATCACAAAAGGCAAGTTCACACTTGCTCACGTCCTTTGTTTATTTTTTGTAAAGTATTTTACAAATCCAATGTTGTCATCACCTGCATTTGAAAAAGGTCAGAAAACACTATTTTCAATAATAATGTGAGCTATTGGTTACTGATCCAGGGTGATCAGCTAATCTATTAAATCTGACAGTTGGAATACCACTGTTCATAACTATATCACCTAGGACTTAACAACCAATGTCGTCAGTGATTCTTGCGCCGTATATTACGCGTTAACCATGAGATTTGTAATGGGACGAAGAAGTCAGCTTTATCTTCTTCCTCTCGCATGAAGCTGGATGTGCTTGTCGTGGCTGTTATCCTCGAAGCGTGCATATTAATTGGTAATTCGTAGAGGATATGCAGCATATGGGTGGGAACCCTCAACGGCCCACGATAGTTCTGGCATCTAACGGTTTGTACAAACCATTGCTGTAATTCATTATGTGGGCATGGTGTACACCAAGGAGGCATGCGAGGTCGTGAAGGGGGCAGTTATTGGCTTGGATCATTTTCTGGGCCCCACATCATGGAATTGTGGACGGGAATAAGCTGCCCGGTTGTGCAACAAAGAGTTGATCTCTCATGGGTAGAGTGACGCACCTCTGCAGAGTGTAAGAACTATAACTTGTTACTCCCTGTTTCGGGAAGAAGCGTCGAACGCGGCGGGAAAGTAACTCCATGAAAGTTCTGGTAAACCCGTGAAGGCTGACAGACATAGCTTTTTAGAATAAAAGAAATCTTTGAAGAAATGTTTATGAAAACTTGCATTGCCTACGACCTACCGTCTGTGGCTGTAGTTATAGTGCATCAAACACTCCTTTTCTAGTGAATTTGCTGAGTACGCTCGTACTCAGAGTATCTTCTTAACCCTTGCTAGATTCTGAAGCCGGAATATACAACAACCACATCAAGTTATGCTCCAGGACTTATCATGCAAAGCTAAAGCTCTTCAATGAAGATAAAGAAGTCAACATATACCTCAACTCAAGTGAAGACGAAGTTACTGATTAGATAGGAATATAATTTCTAGCCAAAGAACCTAATTCTGTAGTGCATTGCAATAGCAGCAATGCCAATCCCTTAGTTAAAATACTCGTTTTAATATAATAGTTTTGCGTTATTTACCTTTGATTCTTCTTCGTAAGAAGTTCTTTCTCTCTCTTTAACCTAGAGTGTTCTCTGGATCTTGTGTAAAGAGTGAGTTGTAACCCTTAGCCATGTTTTGGACCCGCTGTGTTTCTGTTGTGCCATTCTGAGGGATGTAATACTAGTGAACGGTGTTTCATTGGTGTTATGTCAACGACTATAGTATACTACATCATGCAGTGGTATGCTGGGTCACCGTAGTTGGTATCAGAGCATATGCTTTGACCTTAGTTTGGAAACCTAGTAAATGGGTAGAACCTACAGGACACATCCTAGCAATAATAAAGAGTTCTCTAGTGATATGAGGGATATTCACTTGAGAATAATCCTGTTATGTTACTAGTGCGATAACTCTTTTATATGATTACAATTCCGATCATTACCTAATAGTTTTAACTCTATGTGACTGATGATAGTTTCTTATCTACAGTTCCACATGGCACCTCGATATCCACCCCAAAATGTTCAAGTGATGAACAGGACGTTGGACGACAACGGAGGGGATTGGACAGACAACCTCCGACAACTTCTATGGAGTTTGGAATGTGAATCAAGACTTTTGGTCAAGATTTACAGTTACTATGATGGGCAGGTATTAGCTAAATACCGTGTCATGATCATGTTACCCAAGAAGTTAGGACTTAAGGGAGAAATGCCATCAGGAGAGGCAAGGTGTATGGCATATGCATACCAGATTGCCGTCGCAGCAGCCATAACCATGATCCGAGAACAAAAATCCCAAGCTCTAGAAGGTAGTACTCACACCATTATACCACTGAAACCTCAAGCGCAGAGCATGAGTTAGATCACTCTACCTTATTCCAAGATGAACCTACTCTAGCTGTAGAGTATATGGATCGTTATCGGTCTTTGTTAAACACTTATCATAATACTCACCAAGTATTAGTTCAGGAACTGGATACAGTCATTGAGGATTTTACTGATTCTGCTAAATAAATGGCACATAGGAAGAAGTTAGATAAAGAAGCTAGGCATCCCAAATATATACCTTTAGGAGAAGTGTTTGAGGAAACTGAGTTTGATGACCCAAACTTGGAAAATTATGCCTATTACCAAAATGATTTCAAGCCACCGGAAGACCTATGGGCCAAGTATAACTCTGAACAACAGGAATGGAATAAAGTTATTCCAAATAACCCTGAGCCAAACCAGTATAAATGGGGAGTAGAATCTCAAGGTGGAACCATAGGAAATCCTATACCTTGTGATACAAGTATCGGAGAAGAGACCAACTATAACCATAGAGAGCCTTATGGACCATATGGGGGTGATACCAATCCAATCAACTTAGAGGAGTATTCCGATAGCTACTATACCAATCTGTACGACTAGATCCAAGAGAAAGTTAAGGAGCCAACTTACTATGAGGAAGCGTTGCCGGACAATCAGGAATATCCTGTAGAGGACATTCTGAGGGATGTAATACTAGTGAACGGTGTTTCATTGGTGTTATGTCAATGACAATAGTATACTACATCATGCAGTCGTATGCTGGGTCGCCGCACTGGCCGCCCTGGTTTGCTTCTCCGTCTCCCCTCTGGACTTCTTGTTCCCCACGGAAAGTTACTGACTTTGGCGTTTGTCTCATCCAATTCTGAGAATATTTCTTTACTAGCTTTTCTAAAACCAAAAACAGCAGAAAACATGCAACTAGCACTGTGGTAACTTGTTAATAGGTTAGTACCAGAAAACATGTAAAAAGCACCTCAAAGTGTGGACAAAGCAAAGAAAAGTAGATACTAACAAGAATGGAACATCAAAATTATAGATACGTTTCCGACGTATCATCATCTAAATCAAACATTTTGTCGATCCATTGACTACCACTGCTAGCCAATGATCTATCTCCCTTGTGATCCATGTTTTTGTTGATGAAGCTTTGTAAATAGAAGTATTAGGGTGTATTCTTTTGTGATCTGTGAAACATAGTATTCCCATGAATTCTTTCATGTTTAGAATTCAATTTGAGTGGTATTTCTATATGATATTTGGAGATTACCTTTCCATTTGATAACACCACTTCATTGTTTGGCATCTTAGTACTTTCCATGATGTGCGCATGTTATATAGTTAAACATTTGATGGGATTGTGAACTTTCAACATATCATCTAACATAGTGATATAAGTTTAGCTCCATATATTCTCATATTTCAATTTTATATGAGAAGTTTCATAAAAAGACAAGTTTTCTTATCTTGATCAAATATCTCCTATCTTGAATACTGAATCTTGAATATGTCTTTTAATTTTCTTGGAGTACTTGTTAACAATAGTATTGAATTACAACCGATATGTGAATTTGATCGATAGAAAGGAAGAAAACGAATATGTGATAGCCCGATGATATTGTATTGCAATTAATTGAGACGTGCGTTGCACGTGCACACTAACTAGTTTCTATAAACATTCATATTAGGTAATAAAATCTGGCGGTTTGTCTAAAAAATTTATTTCACCATCTTTTGTCTAAAAAAAATATTTTAGCTTTAATTGATTCTAAAGAACCGCCTGCCGAAACGAGGCCTAAAAGGGTAATCCCTTCAATGACGTCATTTTGTCCACATGACCGAGATCATCAAAAGTTGTAAGTATTGCTTCATAGCTAACCCTAATTCCATAAGTACTTTATTGATTCTCAAACACAACCACATCGTTCATGAGGTGAGAAAAAAAATTAAGCTAGGGAGTCATCGTCCCAAATACAATTGATTCGATCATTAAAACTATGCCTAGCTAGCTCATGAGCAACCTCATTAGCCTCCCTATTGCAATGTTCAAAGGTGATTTCTCTAAAACCAGAAGCAAAAAATCTACAACCCTCAAATATTGCAGTCGAAGAAGTGGTAGAAAATCCACCCTCATTCATAGTTTCAATAGCCTAAGAATTATCCAATTGAATAATAATTTTGTTGCATCCTAAGAACTATGCAAGACTGATTCCTTCTTGTAGAGCATAAAGTTCTGCCAATGCATCAACAACTTAGTGGATCTTCTTATAATTTGCAGCTATAAATTTTCCTCCTCTATCTCCAGCTATCACTCCCATACTCCCTCGACCTTTATCGATGTCGTATGATGCATCAACATTAAACTTTGTTATACCTTCCGATGGACGAGCCCATGACTCATCCTCCTTACAGCCGACTTCTTTTGGGATCTCCATTAAATTGTAACCAAGCTACCAATCGCCCCCATAGCACTCCTGTAAACGTTTTGGAGATCTTCCCCACATGTGAACTGCCTCCTCTTCCCCCAAATATACCAAGGTCCTATCAGGATAAGTTTAGGCAGTCCAATTCCATTCAACTCTGAGCAAGATCCCAAGTATGTTCTAAAAACATAGAAAATGATCAATCTAGCAATGCATCATTGATTGTGTCCAAAATTCCAAGACCCCTCCACACTCGTTGAGCTCTCTAGCAGGGAAATTAGGTACGCAAGATGTTCCCACACCCAATGTCACATATTGGACATTTGCTACTAGTCCATATGTTCCCATTAGCAAAAATCCCAAGGCACGGAATTAAACCATGGAGCGTTCTCCATCCAAAAAAAATTGATATTCGCTAGTATTTGAAGTCGCCAAAGCTTCTGTTGGAGATATGCCCTAGAGGCAATAATAAAAGTGGTTGTTATTATATCTTTGTGTTTATGATAAATGTTTACATTCATGCTATAATAGTATTAAACCGGAAATATTAATACTTGTGTGATTTGTAAACTAAAATTAGAGTCCCTGGTAAAGCCTCTTTGTAATACTAGCTTGTTGGTTAATAGATGATCGTGGTTTCCCGATCATGAACATTGAGATGTTGTTAACAACAAGATCATATCATTAGGAGAATGGTATGATGGACATACTCCTATAGATAAGCGTAGCATTAAGATCAAGTCATTTCAATAGTTTGTTTGCTATAAGCTTTCTGATACATAGTAACCTAATTCCTTCGACCATGAGATCATGCTAATCACCATCACCGGAAGGATGCTTTGATGACATCAAACACCACACCGTAACTGGGTGGCTATAAAGGTGGCATTGAGTATTCAGAAAGTATGGGTTGGGGCACATGGATCAAGAGTGGGATTTGTCCATACATATGACGGATAGATATACTCTGGGCCCTCTCGGTGGAATGTCATCCAATTAGCTTGCAAGCATGTGAGTGTCTCACAAGGGATCACATATCACGGGAATGAGAAAAGAGTACTTATCGGTAACGAGGTTGAACTAAGTATGCAGAGATACCGACGATCAAAACCTCGGATAAGTAAACTATCATGAGACAAAGGGAAATTGGTATCGTATGTAAGTGGTTCATTCGATCGCAAAGTAATCATAGAAATATGTGGGAGCCATATGAATTTCTAGATTCCTCTATTGGTTATTGATCGGAGAAGTGTCTCGGTCATGCCCGCATAATTCACGAACCGTAGGGAGAAACACTTAAGGATTCGATGTTGTTTAGTAGATATGGAATGTTAGTAGGGATACCGAATGTTGTTCGGAGTCTCGGATGGGATCCGGGATATCACGAGGAGATCCGGAATGGTCCGGAGAATAAGATTCATATAAGGATAGTCCTATTTCGGAGTTCGGGAAAGTTTCTGATGTTTTCATCGGAGAGGTTCTAGAAGGGTCTAGAAGGCTCACCGGTCTGGAAGGAGAATGGTCCATGAATGTGTCATGGGTAAGTGGAATGATTGGATCATATCCTAAGTCACTTGGAGTATGCATTTGCAAGAGAGAATTAAAGCTATAAATTGAAAGTCAAACGGGAGTTTGAAAAGTCAAACAGGAACAATGGTTTCCTAGTGGGAGAAGAAACAAGTCCTTCTCTCAATCCAACTTGGGTTTGGGTTTGGATTCAAACCCACCCCTCCCAAGGCCGCCCCCTCTCATAAATAGAGGGTAAGGGCTTCCCCAAAGCACACAAGCCCTAGCCCCTCTCCACGAGCCGTCGCTGCCGCCCGCGCGCCGCCGCCAGTTCATCGCCGCTGACACCTCCTCCTCCTCCCGGACTTCTAAACCCTAGATCTCCGAGAAACTCTAATCCACCATAACTCGCACCGGCTTAGGCGAGCCCTGCAGGATCTTCCATCTACTTCCGACACCACGCCGTCGTGCTGCCGGAATCACGAGGGGAGAACTACAACCTCCGCTGCCTGCTGGAACAAGGGAGAGGAAGGTTTTCATCGAGTATCGAACGTGTGACCAACTGCAGAAGCGCTGCTGTAACGCATCGCCGGAAGGATCGTCTACGCGAACTTGAGATCGGCAAGTGTACGACTACATCACCCACGAGAATCTGCTCTCGTTAACCGCTTTGGAATCTTCGAGGGTGAGTGCTTCTATCGACTCGTTGCTACAATCTAGTAGATAGATCTTGGCTTGTTTGTGTGCATGCGGTAGAAATTTTTTGTTTTCCATGCTACGAACCCCTACAGCTTCTTCCACACATTAATTCCTTGGGATCCATCAATATCCGTGAAATCTGGATTGTGTATTCTGAATCGATAATTCCATTCAACACGATACACCAATTTGATAGTGAATAATCCGGTCTTTGTTAGATGCCATGCCAATGAATTTCTAAGATTACATTAACATCAATACTCCATAAACTTTCTGGAATTAACTCTTCATCCCATGAACCGGTAAAAGGATTAATTAGATCTGAGACTTTACTAAGCAAAATATTTCCTTTCGAAGAATAAATCCTATTTGTTGAGCTTGTTGATTTCTGTGCACCCTCCCAAACATTTGTTTGAGGAAAGTGCTAGGCGTCCCCCGGACGATGGGGAGCTCCCATCGTCCTGCTTCCCGTGTTGACACGTGTCCATTTGCTGCAAAACATCCCGCGTTTGCTGGATATGTCCCCGTTTTTGCTTCGGAAGCAAAAAAAATGGTTCGTTTCAGAAATAGAACGTCTCGCCGGAGACCATGCAGCAAAAAAAATTTATATTCGCTAGTATTTGAAGTCGCCAAAGCTTCTGTTGGAGATATGCCTTAGAGGCAATAATAAAAGTGGTTGTTATTATATCTTTCTGTTTATGATAAATGTTTACATTCATCCTATAATAGTATTAAACCGGAAAGATTAATACTTGTGTGATTTGTAAACTAAAATTAGAGTCCCTCGTAAAGCCTCTTTGTAATACTAGCTTGTTGGTTAATAGATGATCGTGGTTTCCCGATCATGAACATTGAGATGTTGTTAACAACAAGATCATATCATTAGGAGAATGGTATGATGGACATACTCCTATAGATAAGCATAGCATTAAGATCAAGTCATTTCAATAGTTCGTTTGCTATAAGATTTCTGATACATAGTAACCTAATTCCTTCGACCATGAGATCATGCTAATCACCATCACCGGAAGGATGCTTTGATGACATCAAACACCACACTGTAACTGGGTGGCTATAAAGGTGGCATTGAGTGTTCAGAAAGTATGGGTTGAGGCACATGGATCAAGAGTGGGATTTGTCCATACATATGACGGATAGATATACTCTGGGCCCTCTCGGTGGAATGTCATCCAATTAGCTTGCAAGCATGTGAGTGGCTCACAAGGGATCACATATCACGGGAATGATAAAAGAGTACTTATCGGTAACGAGGTTGAACTAGGTATGCAGAGATATCGACGATCAAAACCTCGGATAAGTAAACTATCGTGAGACAAACGGAAATTGGTATCGTATGTAAGTGGTTCATTCGATTGCAAAGTAATCGTAGAAATATGTGGGAGCCATATGAATTTCCAGATTCCTCTATTGGATATTGATCGGAGAAGTGTCTCGGTCATGTCTGCATAATTCACGAACCGTAGAGAGAAACACTTAAGGATTCGATGTTGTTTAGTAGATATGGAATGTTAGTAGGGATACCGAATGTTGTTCGGAGTCTCGGATGGGATCCGGGATATCACGAGGAGATCCGGAATGGTCCGGAGAATAAGATTCATATAAGGAAAGTCCTATTTCGGAGTTCGGGAAAGTTTTCGATGTTTTCATTGGATAGGTTCTAGAAGGGTCTAGAAGGTTCATCGGTCCGGAAGGAGAATGGTCCATGAGTGTGTCATGGTTAAGTGGAATGATTGGATCATATCCTAGGTCAGTTGGTGTGTGCATTTGCAAGAGAGAATTAAAGCTATAAATTGAAAGTCAAACGGGAGTTTGAAAAGTCAAACAGGAACAATGGTTTCCTAGTGGAAGAAGAAACAAGTCCTTCTCTCAATCCGACTTGGGTTTGGGTTTGGATTCAAACCCACCCCTCCCAAGGCTTCCCCCTCTCATAAATAGAGTGGGAGGGCTGCCCCAAAGCACACAAGCCCTAGCCCCTCTCCACGAGCCGCCGCTACAGCCGCGCCGCCTCCCCGTGCCGCCGCCGGTTCGTCGCCGCCGCCCTAGCCGCCGCCAACACCTCCTCCTCCTCCCGGAGTTCTAAACCCTAGATCTTCGGGAAACCCTAATCCACCATAACTCACACCGGCTTAGGCGAAGCCCTGCAGGATCTTCCCTCTACTTCCGACACCACGTCGTCGTGCTGCCAGAATCGCGAGGGATAACTACAACCTCCGCTGCCTGCTGGAACAAGAGAGAGGAAGGTTTTTATCGAGTACCAAACGTGTGACCGACTGCAGAAGAGCTGCTGGAATGCAGCGCCGGAAGGGTCGTCTAGTGATCTTGAGATCGGCAAGTGTACGACTACATCACCCACGAGAATCTGCTCTCGTTAACCGCTTTGGAATCTTCGAGGGTGAGTGCTTCTATCGACTCGTTGCTACAATCTAGTAGATAGATCTTGGCTTGTTTGTGTGCATGCGGTAGAATTTTTTTGTTTTCCGTGCTATGAACCCCTACAGTGGTATCAGAGCCGTGTCTATATGTAGATCTGTTGCACGAGCAGAACACAATGGTCATTGTGGGCGGTGGTGCTTTTATTATCAATTGCTTTTTGTGTACTTTGCATCTTGCGGTATGATGGGATGAAGCGGCCCGGGCTAACCTTAATGACATCGTTCATGAGACATGCTCCACGCTCAACATGCAACTTGTATTGCATAAGTGGATTTGCGGGGTCTATCTCTCCTATCATAGTATAGATTCAATTTACAACGGGCACTTGATAGTTCAAACATCAACGTTATGGTTCTTGTTCGTAAGTTAGAACGACACTTATTGAAAGCCCCAAACAACGTAAAATATGCAAAGAAAATTAGAGGCGTCTAACTTTGTTTGGCAGGGGTGTGCTATGATGTGATATGGCCATGATTGTGATTATATATAATGTAGGAAATGTTCCTTATTGTAAGTTGGCAACCGGCAGGAGCCATATGGTTGTTTTTTAAATTCCGTTAAGACCTTCGTGTTTATTCAAAGTAGTTGTAATAGTTGAAGCTGGTGGACAACAACCATGAAACGACGCCATTGACCTTGACGCCATACCAGTGATGATGGAGATCATGTTCGTGCTTGAAGATGGAGATCGGAAGCACAAGAAGAAAGGCCATATCATATCACAAATTATGAATTGCATGTGATGTTAATACTTTATGCATCTTTTATTGCTTAGTACGCGACGGCAGCATTATAAGATGATCCCTCATGCACAGAATTTCAAGTTTTAAAGTGTTCATCCTTAGTAAGCACCGTTGCTAAAGCTTGTTGTTTCGAAGCACCACGTGATGATCGGGTGTGTTAGATTCTGCGAGTGTATACAACGTGAGCAAGCCAGATTTGCTCATGCGTAAGCTAAGGTTTGATCTTGACGAGCCTAGCATGTACAGACATGGTCTCGAAACACGGATCACCGAAAGGTAAAGCATGAGTCATATAGTAGATATGATCAACATGTTGATTGTTTGCCATTAAAGCTACATCAACTCTCGTGATGATCGGTTTTGATGTGGTGGATTTGGTTCGTGTGATCACTAAAACAATTTGAGGGATATTGTTTTGAGTGGGAGTTCACCTAGATTAATTTAACTATTAATAAGAACTCAATTTGCCATAAACTTAGTCTAAACTATTGCAAATATGTTGTAGATGAATGGCGGCCCCTACCATCAATTTTAATGCGTTATTAGAGAAAGAAAAGTTGAAAAACAATGGAAGCAACTTCGCGGATTGGTTACGCAATTTGAGGATTGTCCTCAATGCTGGTAATTTGACCTATGTGCTGGATGCACCGCTGGGTGACCCGCCTGCAGCTAATGCTGCCGATGAGGTAAAGAATGTTTTCCTCGCTCGGAAGAATCAGTACTCCACAGTTTAGTGTGCTATCTTGTATGTTTGGAATCGGAGCTTCAGAAAAGGTTTGAGAACCATGACCCACATGATATTGTCCGTGAACTCAAAATGATATTTGAGGATCACGCGGCAGTTCAGAGTTATGAGGCTTCTAAAAAGTTCTTTAACTGCAAGATGGAAGAGGGCAGCTCCGTCAGTGAGCATGTGCTTAAGATGTCTAGGCACGCGAGCAAGCTTCAAAGCTTGGGTATAGTGATTCCTAATGCTTTGGGGATTCACTGTGTCCTCCAATCACTACCACCAAGTTATAAGAACTTTGTGATGAACTACAATATGCAAAACATGGACAAGTCATTGCCAGAACTCTTCTCCATGTTGAAATCTGCAGAAGTGGAGATCAAGAAAGAGCACCAAGTGTTGTTGGTCAATAAGACCACCAAATTCAAGAAGCAAGGCAAGTCTAAGAAAAAGGGAAACTTCAAGAAGGGCGGTAAGAAAGTTACCGCGCTAGCGAAGAAGACCACGGCTAGGCCTAAGGCTAATACTGAGTGCTTTTATTGCAAGGGAGAAGGTCACTGGAAGCATAATTGCCCAAAGTACTTGGCGGATTTGAAGAATGACAACATCAAGAAGAAAGGTATATCCGATATACATGTTATTGATGTGTATCTCACTAGTACTCGTAGTAGTGCCTGGGTATTTGATACTGGTTCGGTTGCTCATATTTGTAACTCGAAACAGGTGTTGCAGAATAAACGGAAGCTAGCGAAGAACGAGGTGACGATGCGCGTTGTAAATGGATCAAAGGTTGATGTGATCGCGGTAGGTACGCTACCTCTTCATCTACCATCGGGATTAGTTTTATACTTAAATAATTGTTATTTGGTACCTGCGTTGAGCATGAACATTATATCTGGATCATGTTAATTGCGAGACGGTTACTTGTTTAAATCCGAGAATAATGGTTGTTCGATTTATATGAGTAATATGTTTTATGCACATGCACCTTTGATAGATGGTCTATTCTTATTGAATCTCGATTGTGGTAATACACACATTAATAACATTGAAGCTAAATGTTTGAAATTGAACGATAACTCGACCTATATGTGGCACTATCGTCTTGGTCATATTGGGGTGAAGCGTATGAAGAAACTCCATTCCGATGGACTTCTTGAATCACTTGATTTCGAACCACTTGAAAGATGCGAAGCATGTCTGATGGGTAAAATGACTAAGAATCCATTTTATGGTATGATGGAGCGAGCTACAGACTTATTAGAAATCATACATACCGATGTGTGTGGCCCAATGAGTGTAGCATCGCGCGGTGGTTATTGTTATGTTCTTACCTTCACGGATGACTTGAGTAGATATGGGTATATCTATTTCATGAAACATAAATCCGAAACTTTTGAGAAGTTTAAGGAATTTCAAAGTGAGGTAGAGAATCAACGTAACAAGAAGATTAAATTTCTACGATCTGATCGTGGAGGTGAATATCTAAGTTACGAGTTTGGCGAGCATTTGAAGAAATGCGGAATACTTTCACAATTGACACCGCCGGGAACACCACAGCGTAATGGTGAGTCCGAACATCGTAATCAAACTCTCTTAGATATGGTTTGTTCTATGATGTCACTTACAGATTTACCGCTATCGTTTTGGGGTTATGCATTAGAAATAGCCGCATTCACTTTAAATAGGGCACCATCTAAATCCGTTGAAACGACACCGTATGAATTATGGTTTGGGAAGAAACCTAAATTTTCGTTCCTTAAAGTTTGGGGTTGCGAAGCTTATGTAAAGAAGTTACAGCCAAACAAGCTTGAACCTAGAGCGGAAAAATGCATCTTCATAGGATACCCGAAGGAAACTATTGGGTATACCTTCTATCATAGATCCGAGGGCAAGATTTTTGTTGCCAAGAATGGATCCTTTCTAGAGAAGGAGTTTCTCTCGAAAGAAGTGACTGGAAGGAAAGTAGAACTCAACGAGGTTGTTGAACCTTCTCTCGAACTTGCAAGTAGCGCAGCACCGGAAATAGTTCCTGTGGAGCCTACACCAATAAGAGAGGAAGCTAATGATGTTGATCATGAAACTTCGGTTGAAGTTGCTACAGAACCTCGCAGTGGTATCAGAGCCGTCTCTATATGTAGATCTGTTGCACGAGTAGAACACAATGGTCATTGTTGGCGTTGATGCTTTTGTTGTTGATTGCTTCTTGTGTACTTTGCATCTTGCGGGATGGTGGGATGAAGCGGCCCGGGCTAACCCTACATGACATCGTTCATGAGACTTGCTCCACGCTTGACATGCAACTTGTATTGCATAAGTGGCTTTGCGGGTGCCTGTTTCTCCCAACATAGTTAAGATTCAATTTACAATGGGTGATTGACAATACTAGTATCAATGTTGTGGTTCTTGTTCGTAAGTTAGAACGACACTTATTGAAAGCCCCAAACCACGTAAGGCGTCTAACTTTGTTTTGCAGGGGTGTGCTGTGATGTGATATGGCCATGATTGTGATTATATTTGATGTATGCAATGTTCCTTATTATAAGTTGGCAACCGTTAGGAGCCATATGGTTGTCTTTAATTTCTGTTAAGACCCGCGTGTCTATTCAAAGTAGTTGTAATAGTTGAAGCCGGTGGACGACAACCATGGAGCAGCATCATTGACCTTGATGCAATGCCGGTGATGATGGAGATCATGTTCGTGCTTGAAGATGGACATCAGAAGCACAAAGAAGAAATGCCATATCATATCACATATTATGAATTGCATGTGATGTTAATCCTTTATGCATCTTGTATTGCTTAGTTAACGACGGTAGCATTATAAGATGATCCCTCATGCACATGAATTTCAAGTTCTAAAGTGTTCATCCTTAGTAAGCACCGTTGCTAAAGCTTGTTGTTTCGAAGCACCACGTGATGATCGGTTGTGTTAGATTCCGCAAGTGTATACAACGTGAGCAAGCCATATTTGCTCATGCGGAAGCTAAGGTTTGATCATGACGAGCCTAGAATGTACAGACATGGTCTCGGAACACGGATCACCGAAAGGTAAAGCATGAATCATATAGTAAGATATGATGAACATGTCGATTGTTCGCCATTGAAGCTACATCAACTCTCGTGATGATTGGTGTTGATGTGGTGGATTTGGTTCGTGTGATCACTAAAACAATGTGAGGGATATTGTTTTGAGTGTGAGTTCACCTAGATTAATTTAACTATTAATTAGAACTCAATTTGTCATAAACTTAGTCCAAACTATTGCAAATATGTTGTAGATCAATGGCGGCCCCTACCATCAATTTTAATGCGTTCCTAGAGAAAGAAAAGTTGAAAAACAATGGAAGCAACTTCGCGGATTGGTTCCGCAATTTGAGGATTGTCCTCACTGCTGGTAATTTGACCTATGTGCTGGATGCACCGCTGGGTGACTCACCCGCAGCTACTGCTACCGATGAAGTAAAGAATGTTTACCTCGCTCGGAAGACTCAGTACTCCACAGTTCAGTGTGCTATCTTGTATGGTTTAGAATCGGAGCTTCAAAAAAGGTTTGAGAATTCAGACCCACATGATATTGTCCGTGATCTCAAATTGATCTTTGAGACTCACGCGGCAATTGAGAGCTATGAGGCTTCTGAAAAGTTCTTTAACTGCAAGATGGAAGAGGGCAGCTCCGTCAGTGAGCATGTGCTTAAGATGTCTGGGCACGCAAACAAACTTCAAAGCTTGGGTATAGTGATTCCTAATGCTTTGGGGATTTATCGTGTCCTCCAATCACTACCACCAAGTTACAAGAACTTTGTGATGAACTACAATATGCAAAACATGAACAAGCAGTTTCCAGAACTCTTCGCCATGTTAAAATCTGTAGAAGTGGAGACCAAGAAAGAGCACCAAGTGTTGATGGTCAATAAGACCACCAAATTCAAGAAAGTCAAGTCTAAGCAAAAGGGACACTTCAAGAAGGGTGGCAAGAAAGTTACCGCGCCGAAGAAGAAGACCAAGGCTGGACCTAAGCCTGATACTGAGTGCTTTTACTGCAAGGGAGAAGGTCACTGGAAGCGGAATTGCCCAAAGTACTTGGCGGATTTGAAGAACGGAAACATCAAGAAGAAAGGTATATCCGATATACATGTTATTGATGTGTATCTCACTAGTACTCGTGGTAGTGCCTGGGTATTTGATACTGGTTTGGTTGCTCATATCAGTAACTCGAAACAGGTGCTGTAGAATAAACAGAAGCTAGCGAAGAACGAGGTGACGATGCGCGTGGGAAACGGATCAAAGCTTGTTGTGATCGTGGTCGGCACGCTACCTATTCATCTACCATCGGGATTAGTTTTACACTTAAATAATTGTTATTTGGTGCCTGCGTTAAGCATGAACATTATATCGGGATCTTGTTTATTGCGAGACGGTTACTTGTTTAAGTCCGAGAATAATGGTTGTTCGATTTATATGAGTAATATGTTTTATGCACATGCACCTTTGATAGATGGTCTATTCTTATTGAATATCGATAGTGGAAATACACATATTAATAACATTGAAGCTAAACGTTTGAAATCGAGCGATAACTCGACCTATATGTGGCACTGTCGTCTTGGTCACATTGGAGTGAAGCGTATGAAGAAACTCCATTCCGATGGACTTCTTGAATCACTTGATTTCGAATCACTTGAAAGATGCGAAGCATGTCTGATGGGTAAAATGAATAAGACTCCATTTTCTGGTATGATGGAGCGAGCTACGGACTTATTGGAAATCATACATACCGATGTGTGTGGTCCAATGAGTGTAGCATCGCGCGGTGGTTATCGTTATGTTCTTACCTTCATGGATGACTTGAGTAGATATGGGTATGTATATTTCATGAAACATAAGTCCGAAACTTTCGAGAAGTTTAAGGAATTCCAAAGTGAGGTTGAGAATCAACGTAACAAGAAGATTAAATTTCTACGTTCTGATCGTGGAGGTGAATATCTAAGTTACGAGTTTGGCGAGCATTTGAAGAAATGCGGAATACTTTCACAATTGACACCGCCGGGAACACCACAGCGTAATGGTGTGTCCAAACGTCGTAATCGAACTCTCTTAGATATGGTTCGTTCTATGATGTCACTTACAGATTTACCACTATCATTTTGGGGTTATGCATTAGAAACAGCCGCGTTCACTTTAAATAGGGCACCATCTAAATGCGTTGAAACGACACCGTATGAATTATGGTTTGGGAAGAAACCTAAATTGTCGTTCCTTAAAGTTTGGGGTTGCGAAGCCTATGTAAAGAAGTTACAGCCGGACAAGCTTGAACCCAAAGCGGAAAAATGCGTCTTCATAGGATACCCAAAGGAAACTATTGGGTATACCTTCTATCATAGATCCGAAGGCAAAATCTTCGTTGCCAAGAATGGATCCTTTCTAGAGAAGGAATTTCTCTCGAAAGAAGTGACTGGAAGGAAAGTAGAACTTGACGAGGTTGTCGAACCTTCTCTCGAACTTGCAAGTAGCGCAGCACCGGAAGAAGTTCCTGTGGTGCCTGCACCAATAAGAGAGGAAGCTAATGATGATGATCATGAAACTTCGGTTGTAGTTGCTACAGAACCTCGCAGGTCAACGAGAACTCGTACCACTCCTGATTGGTATGATCCCGTTATGAGTGTCATGTTGGTGGACAACACCGATGACCCTGCGACATATGAGGAAGCGATGATGAGCCCAGATTCCAATAAATGGCAAGAAACCATGAAATCCGAGATTGGATCCATGTACGAAAACCAAGTATGGACTTTGATAGACTTACCGGATGGCCGGAAGGCTTTCGAGAATAAATGGATTTTCAAGAAGAAAACAGATGCTGATGGTAACGTTACTGTATATAAATCTCAGCTTGTCGCAAAAGGGTTTCGACAAATTCAAGGAGTTGACTACGATGAGACTTTCTCACCAGTAGAGAAGCTAAAGTCTGTGAGGATTATGTTAGCAATCGCTGCATATTATGATTATGAGATATGGCAGATGGATGTCAAAACGGCGTTCCTCAAAGGAGACATTGATGAAGAGTTGTATATGATGCAACCCAAAGGTTTTTTCGATCCTAAAGATGCTAACAAGGTATGAAAACTTCAACGGTCCATATATGGATTGAAGCAAGCATCCCGAATTTGGAATCAACGTTTTGATAAGGTAATCAAAAGTTTTGGTTTTATACAAACTTATGGAGAAGCTTGTATTTACAAGAAAGTGAGTGTGAGCTCTGTAGCATTCTTAATACTATATGTAGATGACATATTGTTTCTTGAGAATGATGTAGACCTTCTTTATAGTGTCAAGGATTATTTGAATAATAGTTTTTCAATGAAAGATCTTGGCGAAGCAGCTTACATATGTTGGAGATATGCCCAAGAGGCAATAATAAATGGGTTATTATCATATCTTCATACTTATGATAAATGTTTACATACCATGCT
Source organism: Avena atlantica (assembly GCA_910589765.1). Classification (NCBI taxonomy): domain Eukaryota; kingdom Viridiplantae; phylum Streptophyta; class Magnoliopsida; order Poales; family Poaceae; genus Avena; species Avena atlantica. The sequence goes on along the minus strand of OU342738.1, from coordinate 255,362,850 downwards.
ATAATTGTATTAACAGGAAACATTAATACTTGTGTGATTTGTAAACATAAAAGAGTCCCTAGTAAAGCCTCTTGTTAAACTAGCTTGTTGGTTAATATATGATCATGGTTTCCTGATCATGAACATAGAGATGTTATTAACAACATGGTCATATCATTAGGAGAATGATGTGATGGACATACTCCTATAGATAAGCGTAGCATAAAGATCAAGTCATTTTAAATAGTTCAATTGCTATATGCTTTCTGATACATAGTAACCTAATTCCTTCGACCATGAGATCATGCATATCACCTTTGCCGGATGGATGCTTTGATGACATCAAACGCCACACCGTAACTGGGTGTCTATAAAGGTGGCATTGAGTGTTCGGAAAGTATTGGTTGAAACACATGGATCAAGAGTGGGATTTGTCCATCCATATGACGGATAGATATACTCTAGGCCCTCTCGGTGTAATTTCATCCAATTAGCTTGCAAGCATGTGACTGGCTCACAAGGGATCACATATCACGGGAACGAGAAAAGAGTACTTATCGGTAACGAGGTTGAACTAGGTATGCAGAGATACCGACGATCAAAACCTCGGATAAGTAAACTATCGTGAGACAAAGGGAAATTGGTATCGTATGTGAGTGGTTCATTCGATCGCAAAGTAATCGTAGAAATATGTGGGAGCCATATGAATTTCCAGATTCCTCTATTGGTTATTGTTCGGAGAAGTGTCTCGATCATGCCGCATAATTCACGAACCGTAGGGAGACACACTTAAGGATTCGATGTTGTTGAGTAGTTATGGAATGATGAGTAAGAGACCGAATGTTGTTCGGAGTCTCGGATGGGATCCGGAATATCACGAGGAGATCCGGAATGGTCCGGAGAATAAGATTCATATAAGGAAAGTCCCATTTCGGAGTTGGGGAATGATTCCGGTGTTTCCATCGGGAATGTTCTAGAAGGTTCCGGAATGTCCGGCACTCCGGGGGGGGGGAGGGTACATGAATGTGTTATATCAAGTTGGTATGATTGCATCATGTACTAAGTGTCATCGCTGTACCAAATAGAGGATTTATTCAAATCCGAGTTTGAAAAGTCAAACGGCTAATTTTAGTAAAGAGGAGAAAGAGGTTTGATTGAAACCGAGTTGGGGAGGAGTTCCCTCCTCCAACCGGCGGCCCACCTCCAAGCCGAGTTGGGGAGGGACTCCCCTCCCCTTGGCCGCACCTCCCACCTATAAAGGGAGGGTCAGGGCTGCCCCTCCAATACACACAATTTCCTATCCTCTAAATCTAAACCCTAGCCACAGCCTCCGGTTTAGAGCCATTTTGGTTTAGAGCTTCTAATTGCCCTAGCCTTCGGTTTAGAGCCTTCTAATTGGTGTGTCTAAACCCTAGACCACTAAAGCTCTCTCATAGTCCACCATACTCGCTCCGGCTTAAGGCGAAGCCCTGCGAGATCTCCCCTCTACTTCCGGTATCACGCCGTCGTGCTGCCGGAATCGCGAGGAGAGTGCTACAACCTCCGCTGCCTGCTGGAACAAGGGAGAGGAAGGTCTTCGTCGAGTACTGAACGTGTGACCAACTGCGGGAGCGCTGCTAGAACGCAGCGCCGGAAGGATCGTCTGCGCGATCTTGAGATCGGAAAGAGTACGACTACATCATCCACGAGAATCTGCTCTCGTTAACCGCTTTGGAATCTTTGAGGGTAAGTTATTCCATCGACTCGTTGCTACAATCTAGTAGATAGATCTTGGCTTGTTTGTTTGTATGCGATAGAAAATTTTTGTTTTCCATGCTACGAACCCCTACAGTGGTATCAGAGCCGTGTCTATATGTAGATCTGTTGCACGAGTAGAACACAATGGTCATTGTGGGCGTTGATGCTTTTATTGTCGATTGCTTCTTGTGTACTTTGCATCTTGCGGTATGTTGGGATGAAGCGGCCCGGGCTAACCTTACATGACATCGTTCATGAGACTTGCTCCACGCTTGACATGCAACTTGTATTGCATAAGTGGCTTTGCGGGTGCCTGTTTCTCCTAGCATAGTTAAGATCCAATTTACAACGGGTGATTAACAATACTAGTATCAATGTTGTGGTTCTTGTTCATAAGTTAGAACGACACTTATTGAAAGCCCCAAACCACGTAAAATATGCAAAGAAAGTAGAGGCGTCTAACTTTGTTTTGCATGGGTGTGCAGTGATGTGATATGGCCATGATTGTGATTATATTTGATGTATGCAATGTTCCTTATTGTAAGTCGGCAACCGGCAGGAGCCATATGGTTGTCTTTAATTTCTGTTAAGACCCGCGTGTCTATTCAAAGTAGTTGTAATAGTTGAAGCCGGTGGACGACAACCATGGAGCAGCGTCATTGACCTTGATGCAATGCCGGTGATGATGGAGATCATGTTCGTGCTTGAAGATGGAGATCGGAAGCACAAGAAGAAAGGCCATATCATATCACATATTATGAATTGCATGTGATGTTAATCCTTTATGCATCTTGTATTGCTTAGTAGACGATGGTAGCATTATAAGATGATCCCTCATGCACATGAATTTCAAGTCATAAAGTGTTCACCCTTAGTTGGCACCGTTGCTAAAGCTTGTTGTTTCGAAGCACCACGTGATGATCGGGTGTGTTAGATTCCGCAAGTGTATACAACGTGGGCAAGCCAGATTTGCTCATGCGGAAGCTAAGGTTTGATCTTGACGAGCCTAGCATGTACAGACATGGTCTCAGGAACACGGATCATCGAAAGGTAAAGCATGAGTCATATAGGAGATATGATGAACATGTTGATTGTTCGCCATTGAAGCTATGTCAACTCTCGTGATGATCGGTTTTGATATGGTGGATTTGGTTCGTGTGATCACTAAAACAATGTGAGGGATATTGTTTTGAGTGGGAGTTTAACAGCAATATGATTAAAAGTTGAACACTATTTATCATAAATTAAATCAAAGTGAATTTGCATAATTGTTGTAGTCATTGGCATCCGTTTACCACCTTGCGCTTAGTTATAATTGAGATGATAGAACTATAGAATTCTGGTTAGTTACTTTACGAACTGGTATCGTATTGTTTTGAAGTGTTAATCTAAAGTTTAAAGTCCTATTACAAACTTTCAGTAAGTTCCGGTTACTCCATGAAGTTTAATAATTGGTATTAAAACAAGAGTGACAATTCCAAGTGTTAGTGTATAAGTATCATGTTTGTCTCCATGATTCTTGATATTCAAAGGATTGTCTTAATATCAAGGTTATCTAGGATCTGAAATAGTTGTTTCAGAAACCATGATGTGTGGAAGATATTGTGATATCTGAAACGAAGTTTTGGTTGCAACATGATAGAGTATAATATGGAAAAAGTCATGTTCTCATATTTGATGAGAATTTGCAAAAGGTTGGAGACACTAGTTGTCCTAATCCTACAAAAGGGTTTTGGAGAGCAACATTATACTCACGATTCACCATTACAAGCTAAAAGTAGCTTGATCTTGGATAATTCCATGATAAAGGTGAATGTTTGATGTAGGTAAAATGTTTACTACACCAAGAGATTACTAAAGAAAGGAATTTGAAAGAACACCAAACATTTGATGATGGTGATCTACTTCAAAGTGCAAGTCCAAAGACATTGGTATTTAACTATACATGCTTTGGACTATGTGTCATATGTATGACTCCACTATTGATATTGATAGATTCTTTCAAACAGAAAAGGAAATACTGAAAGAGAATCTCATAAATATATGGCAGAAAAGAAAAGACTAGAATTGTTCAGTTTAAGTATATAGATGATATACATGTTATGGCTATATTCTTTGCTTATTAAACAATGTGGTTCTTAAGTATTTGATACTGAATTTGTTGGTGTGAATCGTCATACGAAACAACACAATTCATGAACTACACTGGCCTAAGTAACTAGCAAAAGAATATGTGATGATGTTCATCGAGAATAAATAAAGGGTTATTGTGTTGCTCATTAAACATCAAAGTTTGTCTTCAAGATTTGTTTTATCAGGTATTATGAGAACAAAAGGGGTTGTTCAAATAATTGCCGTAATCCATAAAAGATGGATGATTCACAAATCTCGTTGGAGAAATCACATCCATAAAACTAGTGCTAAAAATGTCGAAAGACAAATTGATTGAAAGATCACTTAGGAAGTGACATCGCTGTTTAAATTATATTGGAAAGAAAACATGAAGAAACTCCATGTGTATGGAATTTTGGAGTCTTTTGATTTTGATTAAATGACGCTTGTGAAACTTTCCTAGAGATAATTAAAACTTCGTTCATAGGCCAAAAGGGAACGAATGACTAGCTTATTGGAACTTGTACATATTGTTGTACGAAGTCCATTATGTGTAGTCAAGAGCGATGGATTTCAACTTCATATGCTTTCTCCGAAAATTTGAGTGAATATATGAATATTTACTTAATAAGGATGAAGTGTGAAATATTTGAAAAGTTCAAAGACTTTCAACATGAAGTGCAAAATCATTGTAACAAGAACATAAATAGTTTATGATAAGATCATAAAGGAAGATATTTGAGTTACAAGTTTAGCATAATACCTAAGATTTAAGGAATCGTTCCGTGGATTTGCATTTCCCGAAGCACCATAAGAGTATGGAGCGTTCGAGATATGTAATTAAACCTTGTTTGACATGGTAAGATCGAAGGTGTAATTCATAAAACTGCCATTGTATTTTAAAGATTAAAAGCTTTAGAGATTACCGTTTTTCCACTGAAAAGAGCTTCATCATAATCCGTTGAAATGACACCGTATAAAGTTATGGTTTGGGATAAAACCCAAGTAGTCCTTTCTTAAACATTGGTATGCTATACATAAGAAAGATGTTTGCAACCAAAGTCGGATGAACCTGTCTTTGTTAAGTATTCCTCCATAACACCGAAGACAAAAGTGTTTGTCGCTTAGAACGTCAAGTTTCTTTGAGAAGGTATTTTTCGTGAAAAGTTAAGTGGGAGGACAATAGAACTTTGATAAGGTTAAAGGAACCTTAGCTATATGTGCAATGTTGCGCAGCGCCGAAAAGTGTTCCGGAGGCAGCAATAATGCTCATGGCTCACGTGCCTCAAAGGTTGTGGTCATGGAGATCTAAGTTCCTATTGAAACAAGTAGGTCGGGTAAACAATCAAATACCAAGATTTGAGGGTTGAATCATTATTTGAGAATAATGAACCAACTACATGCAAAGAAGCGATGATGATCCCTGACTCCGTCAAATGGCTTGAAGCCATAAAATCTGTGATAGTTCCATACACGAGAAATCAAGTTTTGAACTTGAAGGACCCTCGAGAAAGGTGTAAGACCTTACAGTTGTGTTTGGATCTATAAAGAAATGGACATGAATATAGTCGACATGTTGGGAAAGAGTTCACAACAATGTTCAAAGGTTGACTATGACAAGATCTGATCTTTCATTGCGATATTTAGTCTAGATGGATTAATGTAGCAACCACTACATATAAATTTGTTATGTGGTAGTTGAATAAACAAAACAAGTTCTTCTAATAGAATTGTTACCTAGGACATGTGCGTAACACGGTCCATAGGGTTTTGTTAATTCAAAGGATGCTAAAAGCATATGCAAACTTCAATGGTTGAAGTAAGCATAGCGGAGTTGGAATCTTCACTATGATGAAACTGTTAAAAGAGTTTAATTTCAACAGAGACAATGAAGATGCTTGCATTTGCAAGAAATTAAGTGGGAGCGCTAAGACATGTTTCTAATACGTTATGTGGAAGACATATTGTTGATTGGAAATGATGTATCTTTTATTAACACATATTAAGAATTTCATCCCGATGAAAGACTTAGGCAAAACCCAAATATTTGGCATGAATAGACGCTAATATGGTTATGCCAGAAGTACATAGACGAGATATTGAATGAGTTCAATATAGAAACTACAAGAAAGTTTCTTGTCGCACAGAAAGGATTGAATGAGTTTAATATTGATGATATATTCAAATGTATTGACATTTGGTAAGTGAAACAAGATTCAAGTATAGATTGATACTTGATCACAAAGAGTATTTATATCAATCATGTTGTGATGTGTACAAATCCAGATATGTCCTATGCTCTAAATGTTATGAGCATATACCAGAATGATTCATAAGATGATCATTGGACAATAGTAAGGATATTCTTATGATCTTTTGGAAGAACTAAGAATATATTGTTTGTAGAAGTGACAAATAGATGGTTAGTTCATTGTAAAAGTACTACATTGATACTAGTTTTGTCACAAAGTGCAAATTAAGTTTATCTCAATCTAAACTAAGGGTGGCACAATATAATGGAAAGTAAGTTCCATAATGGATTTGGATGAGTTCCAAAGTTAAGACATTGTGACAGATACTACAACAAAAGGCTAAGTATATGACTGCTATTATAGCAGCTAAAGAGGGCATTTGGGTCAAGTAGTTTGTTATCAAACTAGGTGTAGTTCATAGCGGGATAATACTATGAAGATATATTGTACGACAATATTATCAACATGTTTTAACCCTAAATAACTAAAGGTCTCACCAAAGGACCAAATTTATACAAAGCCATCTCATTAGAGAATGAGTGATGCGTAGAGACGCAAATACATGCAATTACACACGGACCTGGAAGTGTCAGATCCGGAGATCAGTTGACCACTAGCGAACGTGTACTTACAACACCAGAAAGCCATAGGTGTTGAATACACAAAAAAAAAGTTTGAAACTAGATTATTGACTCTAGTGCAAGTGGGAGACTGTTGGAGATATGCCCAAGAGGCAATAATAAAATGGGTTATTATCATATCTTCATACTTATGATAAATGTTTACATACCATGCTATAATTGTATTAACAGGAAACATTAATACTTGTGTGATTTGTAAACATAAAATAGTCCCTAGTAAAGCCTCTTGTTAAACTAGCTTGTTGGTTAATATATGATCATGGTTTCCTGATCATGAACATAGAGATGTTATTAACAACAGGGTCATATCATTAGGAGAATGATGTGATGGACATACTCCTATAGATAAGCGTAGCATAAAGATCAAGTCATTTTAAATAGTTCAATTGCTATATGCTTTCTGATACATAGTAACCTAATTCCTTCGACCATGAGATCATGCATATCACCTTTGCCGGATGGATGCTTTGATGACATCAAACACCACACCGTAACTGGGTGGCTATAAAGGTGGCATTGAGTGTTCGGAAAGTATTGGTTGAAACACATGGATCAAGTGTGGGATTTGTCCATCCATATGACGGATAGATATACTCTGGGCCCTCTCGGTGTAATGTCATCCAATTAGCTTGCAAGCATGTGACTGGCTCACAAGGGATCACATATCACGGGAACGAGAAAATAGTACTTATCGGTAACGAGGTTGAACTAGGTATGCAGAGATACCGACGATCAAAACCTCGGATAAGTAAACTATCGTGAGACAAAGGGAAATTGGTATCGTATGTAAGTGGTTCATTCGATCGCAAAGTAATCGTATAAATATGTGGGAGCCATATGAATTTCCAGATTCCTCTATTGGTTATTGTTCGGAGAAGTGTCTCGATCATGTCCGCATAATTCACGAACCGTAGGGAGACACACTTAAGGATTCGATGTTGTTGAGTAGTTATGGAATGATGAGTAAGAGATCGAATGTTGTTCGGAGTCTCGGATGGGATCCGGGATATCACGAGGAGATCCGGAATGGTCCGGAGAATAAGATTCATATAAGGAAAGTCCCGTTTCGGAGTTGGGGAATGATTTCGGTGTTTCCATCGGGAATGTTCTAGAAGGTTCCAGAATGTCCGGCACTCCGGGGGGGGGAGGGTACATGAATGTGTTATATCAAGTTGGTATGATTGCATCATGTACTAAGTGTCATCGCTGTACCAAATAGAGGATTTATTCAAATCCTAGTTTGAAAAGTCAAACGGCTAATTTTGGTAAAGAGGAGAAGGAGGTTTGATTGAAACCGAGTTGGGGAGGAGTTCCCTCCTCCAACCGGCGGCCCACCTCCAAGCCGAGTTGGGGAGGGACTCCCCTCCCCTTGGCCGCACCTCCCACCTATAAAGGGAGGGGCAGGGCTTCCCCTCCAATACACACAAGTTCCTATCCTCTAAATCTAAACCCTAGCCACAACCTCCGGTTTAGAGCCGTTTTGGTTTAGAGCTTCTAATTGCCCTAGCCTTCGGTTTAGAGCCTTCTAATTGGTGTGTATAAACCCTAGACCACTAAAGCTCTCTCATAGTCCACCATACTCGCTCCGGCTTAAGGCGAAGCCCTGCGAGATCTCCCCTCTACTTTCGGTATCACGCCGTCGTGCTGCCGGAATCACGAGGAGAGTGCTACAACCTCCGCTGCCTGCTGGAACAAGGGAGAGGAAGGTCTTCGTCGAGTACCGAACGTGTGACCGACTGCGGGAGCGCTGCCGGAACGCAGCGCCGGAAGGATCGTCTGCGCTATCTTGAGATCGGAAAGAGTATGACTACATCATCCACGAGAATCTGCTCTCGTTAACCGCTTTGGAATCTTCGAGGGTAAGTTATTCCATCGACTCGTTGCTACAATCTAGTAGATAGATCTTGGCTTGTTTGTTTGTATGCGATAGAAATTTTTTGTTTTCCATGCTACGAACCCCTACAACATATTAGGCATAAATATTTATAGAGATAGATCGAGACGCCTAATATCATTGTCACAAAGTACATATTTGGACAAAGTCCTGGAGAAGTTTGGAATGGAAGATAGCAAGAAAGGGTTCTTGCCCATGTTGCCCAATACGACCTTGAGTAAAACTCAAAGTCCTGCAACGACAGAAGATAGATAAAGGATAAGTAAGACTCCCTATGCCTCAACCATAGGATCTCTTATGTATGCCATGCTAACAAGGTATGCAAACTTCAACGGTCCATCTATGGATTGAAGCAAGCATCCCGAAGTTGGAATCAACGTTTTGATAAGGTAATCAAAAGTTTTGGTTTTATACAAACTTATGGAGAAGCTTGTATTTACAAGAAAGTGAGTGGGAGCTCTGTAGCATTCTTAATACTATATGTGGATGACATATTGTTGATAGGGAATGATGTAGACCTTCTTAATAGTGTCAAGGAATATTTGAATAATAGTTTTTCAATGAAGGATCTTGGCGAAGCAGCTTACATATTAGGCATAAAGATTTATAGAGATAGATCGAAACGCCAAATATCATTGTCACAGAGTACATATTTGGACAAAGTTCTAAAGAGATTTGGAATGGAAGAAAGCAAGAAAGGGTTCTTGCCCATGTTGCCCAATACGACCTTGAGTAAAACTCAAAGTCCGACATCGGCAGAAGATAGAGAAAGGATGAGTAAGACTCCCTATGCCTCAGCCATAGGATCTCTAATGTATGCCATGCTATGTACTAGACCCGACATTGCATATGCTGTTAGTTTAACTAGCAGATATCAAAGTGATCCAGGAGTGGATCATTGGACAGCGGTCAAAAACATCCTTAAGTACTTGAGAAGAACTAAGGATATGGTTCTTTCTTATGGGAGTGATGAACATCTCGTTGTTAATGGTTACACCGATTCTAGTTGGAACACCTTTCTGGATGATTCTAAATCTCAATCTGGATACGTATTTACTTTGAATGGTGCAATAGTTAGCTAGAGGAGTGCAAAGCAAAGCGTTGTGGCGAGATATTCAATTGAATCGGAATACATAGCTGCTTCGGAGGCTTCACAAGAGGCGATATGGATGAAGGAGTTCATTGCAGAGCTCGGTGTGGTTCCAAGTGCGCTGTACCCAATGTCTATCTACTGTGATAACATGGGCGCCATAGCCAATGCGCAAGAACCAAGGTCACACAAGAAGCTGAAGCACATCAAGCTTCGTTTTCACGCTAATTGAGAGCATGTCCAAGATGGTGACATAAAGATTTTCAAAGTACACACAGATCTGAATGTGGCAGATCCGTTGACTAAACCTCTCCCGAGGGCAAAACATGACCAACACCAAACCGCCATGGGTGTTCGGTATATTAGCATGTAATCCAGATTAGCTGACTCTAGTGCAAGTGGGAAACTGTTTGAGATATGCCCTAGAGGCAATAATAAAGTGGTTATTATTATATCTTTCGGTTTATGATAAATGTTTATATTCATGCTATAATAATATTAAACCGGAAACATTAATACTTGTGTGATTTGTAAACTAAAATTAGAGTCCCTGGTAAAGCCTCTTTGTAATACTAGCTTGTTGGTTAATAGATGATCGTGGTTTCCCAATCATGAACACTGAGATGTTGTTAACAGCAAGATCATATCAGTAGGAGAATGGTATGATGGACATACTCCTATAGATAAGCGTAGCATTAAGATCAAGTCATTTCAGTAGTTCGTTTGCTATAAGCTTTCTGATACATAGTAACCTAATTCCTTCGACCATGAGATCATGCTAATCACCATCACCAGAAGGATGCTTTGATGACATCAAACACCACACCGTAACTGGGTGGCTATAAAGGTGGCATTGAGTGTTCAGAAAGTATGGGTTGAGACACATGGATCAAGAGTGGGATTTGTCCATCCATATAACGGATAGATATACTCTGGGCCCTCTCGTTGGAATGTCATCCAATTAGGTTGCAAGCATGTGAGTGGCTCACAAGGGATCACATATCACGGGAACGAGAAAATAGTACTTATCGGTAACGAGGTTGAACTAGGTATGCAGAGATATCGACGATCAAAACCTCGGATAAGTAAACTATCGTGAGACAAACGGAAATTGGTATCGTATGTAAGTGGTTCATTCCATCGCAAAGTAATCGTAGAAATATGTGGGAGCCATATGAATTTCCAGATTCCTCTATTGGTTATTGATCGGAGAAGTGTCTCGGTCATGTCCGCATAATTCACGAACCTAGGGAGACACACTTAAGGATTCGATGTTGTTTAGTAGATATGGAATGTTAGTAGGGATACCGAATGTTGTTCGGAGTCTCGGATGGGATCCGGGATATCACGAGGAGATCCGGAATGGTCCGGAGAATAAGATTCATATAAGGATAGTCCTATTTCGGAGTTCGGGAAAGTTTTCGATGTTTTCATCGGAGAGGTTCTAGAAGGGTCTAGAAGGTTCATCGGTCCGGAAGGAGAATGGTCCATGAATGTGTCATGGTTAAGTGGAATGATTGGATCATATCCTAGGTCAAACGGGAGTTTGAAAAGTCAAACGGGAGTTTGAAAAGTCAAACAGGAACAATGGTTTCCTAGTGGGAGAAGTAACAAGTCCTTCTCTCAATCCAACTTGGGTTTGGGTTTGGTTTCAAACCCACCCTCCCAAGGCCGCCCCCTCATAAATAGAGGGGAAGGGCTGCCCCAAAGCACACAAGCCCTAGCCCCTCTCCACGAGCCGTCGCCGCCGCCCGCGTGCCGCCGCCAGTTCATCGCCACCGACACCTCCTCCTCCTCCCGGACTTCTAAACCCTAGATCTCCGGGAAACTCTAATCCACCATAACTTGCACCGGCTTAGGCGAAGACCTGCGGGATCTTCCCTCTACTTCCGACACCACGCCGTCGTACTGCCGGAATCACGAGGGGAGAACTACAACCTCCGCTGCCTTCTGAAACAAGGGAGAGGAAGGTTTTCATCGAGTACCTAACGTGTGACCGACTGCGGAAGCGCTGCTGGAAAGCAGTGCCGGAAGGATCGTCTACGCGATCTTGAGATCGGCAAGTGTACGACTACACCACCCACGAGAATCTGCTCTCGTTAACCGCTTTGGAATCTTCGAGGGTGAGTGATTCTATCGACTCGTTGCTACAATCTAGTAGATAGATCTTGGCTTGTTTGTGTGCATGCGGTAGAATTTTTTTTCCATGCTACGAACCCCTACAGCTTCTCCCACACATTAATTCCTTGGGATCCATCAATATCCGTGAAATCTGGATTGTGTATTCCGAATCGATAATTCCATTCAACACGATACACCAATTTGATAGTGAGTAATCCGGTCTTTGTTAGATGCCATGCCAATGAATTTCTAAGATTACATTAGCATCAATACTCCATAAACTTTCCGGAATTAACTCTTCATCCCATGAACCGATAAAAGGATTAGTTAGATCTGAGACTTTACTAAGCAAAATATTTCCTTTCAAAGAATAAATCCTCTTTGTTGAGCTTGTTGATTTCCGTGCACCCTCCCAAACATTTGTTTGAGGAAAGTGCTAGGCGTCCCCCGGACGATGGGGAGCTCCCATCGTCCTGCTTCCCGTGTTGACACGTGTCCATTTGCTGCAAAACATCCCGCGTTTGCTGCATATGTTCCCGTTTTTGCTTCGGAAGCAAAAAAAAAGGTTCGTTTCAGAAATAGAACGTCTCGCCGGAGACCTTGCCGGAGACCATGCAGCAAAAAAATTGTGCTAATGCAGCAAAATCGACTTCGCCGGAGACATCGTCGGAAACAACTCGTTGATGACCCTCGCCGGAGACCATGCAGCAAAAAAATTTCTGGCAAAGTCGGTTTTGCTGCATTAGCACAATTGTTTTGCTGCATGATCTCCGGCAAGGTCTCCAGCGAGACGTTCTATTTCTAAAACGAACCGTTTTTTTTTTTTTGCTTAGGAAGCAAAAGCGGGGACATATGTAGCAAAAGCGGACAGTTTTGTAGCAAAAACGAAATTTGGGGCGATTTTGGGAATAAACGCAGGGGGGAGGACGATGGGAACCCCCATCGTCCGGGGGATCCTGATCATTTCCCTTTGTTTGATCACCTTGTCCCACTCTCCAAATGATTCTACGGTTTAGGCATCGAATCCCACAAAAAATACTTTGCCAAGTATAAGAGCTACCATTCTTCCATTTTGCTTTAAGTAGATTACCGCAGGGGTAATATTTAGCCTAAAGTACCCTTACACATAAGGAGTTTATTTGTTCCATTGACCTCCAACGCTTTGTATTAAAAAGTGTGAAAATATTAGAAACCCTTACCTCCTTTTTTCCTTTGGAATGCACAATTTCCACCACGATAACCAATACATTTTTCTATGGTCATCATCATCGTCCTACCATAGCTACGAAATAGCATATTTGTTCGTGATATTGAATATTGTCATTGCAAACACATGTATAGCTTGAGAAACCGCTTTTATTAATAATCCTCTTCGTCCTATTGATAGCATCTTCTCCTTCCATCCACTTATAATTGCGTGTACTCTCACAATAAGGTACTTGAACAATCACTTCTATCAACATCTGCCATAGCAAGCAGTCCGAGATATCTGTCATTTAGAGATCATGTCCCTATATCAAGAATTTCACATATTTCAACTTACTTATCTACTACGGTATAAGGGTTGAAGTATATGATGCATTTATTGCACTCACAAATTGTCCAGAGCTTGCACAATAAGAATCAAGAACCTTTTCCAGAGCTCTTGCATTGTCCCCATCAGCCTCAATCAAAATAAGTGAATCATCCACCACAAAATTTGGGACACCGTAGACGCCTCCTGACAAACTTTTACCCTTGTCATTGCATTAGTTGCTTCGGTATCCACAAGCAAGCTTGATAAACCCTCTGCACAAATGAAGAAAATATAGGGTGAAAGAGGGTCACCCTGGTGACCCCCTAGCCGACATAAACATATCCATCTCATTTGATTAAAAACAGATTCGGTAAGATGGTTGAAACACACAGCATAATCATCTTCGCCCATCTTTAGTCAAAACCCATCCTCAACATCTTCCTCTCCAAGAAACACCACTCAACTCTATCGTAAGACTTATGCATATATAGCTTAACCGCGTAGAGTCCTTTTCTTCCCTGTTTCTTCTTTTTTGTATGAACACTTTCATAAGCTTGTGAGGATATTGTCTGTAATTAGGTGTCTAGGAATAAACACACTGTGATGCAGGCTAATGATCTCTGGAAGAATAAGTTTTAACCTATTTAGCCAACATCTTTGAGATAACTTTGTATACCACATTACACATATTGATCAGACGGTATTGTGTATTCTTCTCCACATTCTCTACCTTCGGGATAAGTACAACAACCGTATCATTCTAGCCCTCGGGTATTACTCCAGAATTAACAGTCTGCAAAACCTCTCGTGTTAGATACTCACCAAGCATAGGCCCATATCTTCTATACAAAACTGCATGGAGCCCATCGGGCCCTAGAGCTTTCAAGTCCCGAGTTTGAAACAAAGCTTTTTTGACATCTTCCTCAGAAAAATGTCATTTCAAGTTATTCATCTTATTTGTGACTCTTCTAAAAACTTTGTTTAACACTGCCTCGTGAGGCTCATAAACTTCGAAAGAAAACAAAACCCTCAAAATAGAATTTTATCAGATTAACTCATGCCTTGAGGATCTTCCCATTTATTACATGAATCATCCCGAGTATATTTAGTATTCTTCTTTCTCCTTGCACTAGCAAAGTTGAGAAAAAACTCGTGTACCTATCACCGTGACGTAGCCAATTCGTATGTCCACGCCGAATCCAGTGTATTTCCTCTTGTTACAACAACAGTTCGATTTTCAGTAAGATCTCCTTTTGATTAGCGAGTTCAATTTTCAAATTGACGTAGCCAATTTGCAGCTCCTCCACTGTTCCTTTGCATAAGATGATCGTTTTATGTTCTCATGTGTACTCTGGCATGTTTTTGATTCGTTCCTTCAATTTTTTTCGCAACACTTGCAGCTCATGTACGGTGTAGTACACTGTGAACCCATACCTTGAGACGTGTACGATTCAACACAGTGAACCCGTATGTCATTGCTTTGTAGCTTATCCAAAAAAGTATAATACCTTAGAGGTACACGACCGTACGTATAAGTACATGAGCTAGCTCAGGTGCACCTTTGAACACCTGTGTTTTCTCCCCTCCCCTAGCTTATTATAATTTTCTTTCCCTAAAAAAATTAAAGGTGCTCTAAAAGTAGCGCGATACGTGCCATCGAGCTAGTAGGCAGGCTAGTTGAAGTGGGGGCTATAGTATAGTTGGCGACGCATCCTTATCCACCAACACAACACAGAGCCGCTACGTGTACCCTCCACACGCATAGGCTTTGCCATTGTAGTACTAGTTTAGTAGAAAGCGAGTCCTTGATCCTGCGGCAAAGGGAAGAAGCTGTCCCACAGGCAGCACGCACCGCCGCCGCCATAGACGTCGACATCCACAACGTCGTCGTCGAGGTTCCACAGGCTGCCCCACGTGCCGCAGCCGCCGTCGATCTCCCGGCCGCTGGACCCGGTGTCGCTCATAACGGAGGCGCTGGTGGCGCCGCCGTCGAGGAAGTAGGCCGACATGTGTTGGTACCGCAGGAAGTCGTCCACGTCGTCCGCCGGCATATCTCCCATCGTTACCAGCTGGTCGTCGCCGTCGTCCAGTGGCGCTGGCCATGTCGCTTCGTCAGCATGGCTCGCGGGGCCGCCGCTGGCATCGTCCGCGCTAGCAGCACCGTCGTCGTCGTCGCGCTGCAGCTGGTGATCGTGGTGTCCTCCTCCGGCGGCGGCGCGCGTGATCTCGCGGCGCTGCTTGAGGAACCGCGCCCTGGCGCGCTCGATGTTCTTGGACGACGGCGCCTTGCCGCCCTTCTTGAAGTGCGTCCGCCAGTAGTTCTTGATCTCGTTGTCCGTCCGGCCCGGGAGGCTACGCGCGATCGTCGACCATCTTGCAGAATTAAACGATCGGTGGTGTCACTTGTCAGCTCGATCGATCACGTTGATACTATTCCTTTTTTTCATGTTATTACCTGTTTCCCCACAGGGCGTGCAGCTGGAGTATGGTGCTCTCCTCCTGTGGCGTGATCTTGCCTTTCTTGAGGTCGGGTCTCAGGTAGTTCACCCACCGAAGCCTGCAGCTCTTCCCGCTCCTCTTCAAACCTGCAGGAAAAAAAAAAGAGCTTAGCTCTCGATCTAGCCCATCCATGTTTAGACGAAATCCTAACGAACATGCATGCGCATGCATGCAGTCCAAAAAGTTCAAACTCCAAAGTTATTAAGGGAAACCAAACGATCGAGGGGAAATGTGGGAACAAAGAGCAAGGATGAATTGGCGATCAGCAGTACCGGTGAGCTTGGCGACAGAGTTCCACCTCCCCTCCCCCTGCTGCCTCACGTACTCGAGCAGCAGCTTGTCTTCCTGCGCTGTCCACGGCCCTTTCCTCCACCCTCCTTCCTCCCTTCCCCACCCAAACTGCTCCATGAATTCCTCCAACAATTGCTTTTGTTTCTACCTCGACAGAACTAGCAGAAGTTCTAGATAAATGTTTGCTTCAGAGAGCTATATACCATTCAGTTCCTCGTAATCTCCAAGCGAGCGAGCCAGGGAGAGCGAGAGGCGATCGAGGTGTGCGGCAAACCCAAGGTGCGCTATCGCTGCATATATACTGGCACGGTCTCCGGGTCACCGGTCACCGCAGGCCAGGTCGCTGTCAGGGGGCACTCCACTGTCACTACCCTCTCTCTCGGATCGAGAGCTGGCATGGGGATCGGGGCTCCTAATTCTAATCAGCCTTTTGCTTCTCCTTTTCTCGACAGGCATGATGACGGATTACCGACTCACCGTAGGTTTTCTTGCCGAAAGCGCGGCCTCTATCGCCTAGCTTAGCCTGCGTTTTTTTGGGTGTTGCTTTGTGTAGCCACGACAGGGACAAACCACGGAATGTTTTCCTACTAGCTTCATTGTAGCTAGCTGGCCATCCGGCCGGCCTCCTGGCAAGGCAGATCCTTGCCTGCGACTGTTTTCTCTAACTAGCACTCGATCGTCCGATCAAGATCAACTGGCTAGTGATTGTGAGTGCGCATGCATGGGCTCAAAGTTTCCATAATGTACTGACCTTTTTGCTTCGGTGTACCCTCTCCTCCCGAACTCGCGAAACTGAAATCACGATCAGGATTGTTGCTTCTTCCTATCCTCCGAACCGAAGAGTCATCGACCAATCCGGATCGTTGTTCTTGTGTTTTCAGTTTCACGAGTTCAGGAGGAAAAGGTACACCAAATCTAATAAGTACTGTCCCGTTTCTAGTCAGGTCTTGGCGAGCAGCTTGCAAAATATCTTATTATAGAACGGAGGAAGTAGCTGTTGTTACCGGCCCAGTTTGATACGAGTTCTAGAATCTCCAACAGGGTGCCATAGATTTGGTGCTGTTTAACAATAGTACGGGTGCATCTTTCTTAATTTCCTAGTAGTAGCTACTAAAAGATTAGCAAAACCAGCGTATCATTGAACATGGGTTCAAATATTCGTTCTAGCTAGAAAGGGCTGGGCGTGCTTCGTACGGTTCATGTGCGTTGCTCCACGTGTGTTCATACAAGAGGACGTGTTGTACTGTGGTGTACCGTGTACGTACGGGTGGCTCGCGCCGGTGACACGATGTCGCCATATCCACGTTACCTGATTCCTAGCGCTGGCCGAAAACAACAATACTCCCTTCGTTTTAAAATATAAATTGTTTTAACTTTATGTAGTAAATGTATGTAGACTATTTTTAATATATGTAGGTTTATTTACGTTTAGATTAAATCTACGCACTAAATATTATTAGATAATTTTTACAAACCTAAAACATTCTATATTTTAAAACGAAGAAAATACTAGCTAGTAGTACGATTTTATCTTTAAAACCATCCTTTTCTATTTAATAAAGGGGCCTCGACCCAACTTTGCTAGAAGCTGATAAATAAATGGAAGTACCTCACGTACGGCAAATCATACGATTTGCCTTACGATTACTTAATCCATGGTAACAAAATCGTACCTTATTTTTCGTATGCCAAGCAGTGCTCAAACTTATAAATATCAAAAGGCATAAGCTTTCTAGAGAGAATATGGATACTGGCGAGTCCAAAATTTTACTTAACGTACCATTAACTTACATAACTTTGCAAACCAACCTGTGGTTTTTTAAGAGCAACTACTTATTTCATTAATAGAAAGTCAAGTTACATAAGTAAACAAATATAAAAACTAACACACAGATTAGGAGAAAGCATATATCTTAAAAACTTTGCAGAAAACTACCCCTTGAGTTTTCTGCACTTGCCAAAGCCAACGGCTGTCAAACACTAACGCCACCTAGACATGCACCGGAATAGACGCCAAACCTCCACCATTGTAGGATCCAAGGGAGCACCATGCCAACGAGGCTTTGCGAGTCGATCAACAGGTCGCTGCAAGCAGCAAGACACATGTCACTGTGGCACGAATCCACCACCTACATACCGGCATCCTTGCTCCAGAGCATCCACCTCGCCCCGGCCCCCAGTGCCACCATGGATAACAACAAACACCAGCGACACGTCGAGATACAGATCTAGCTAGATCTGAAGATCCGCGAGAAGACCAAGCTGCCGATCTAAAGGATCGACAAGCACACGTTGCCATCAACTCAGAGACGCTGTAGAGCTCAGCCATCTGACGTGCCTAAACCCCTAGCCGGTATAACCCACCACAAGGTTATAGCTTCTAAAGTGACACGCGTCAGCCCGGTAATCGCGCCTCAGCGTATGAGTATGTACGCCGGCAACATACAAGCACATATAGAGCATACCATGTACAAAGAAAGGAAAATATAGGGAACAAGATCCAAATATATATGTTTATAGATAGATAACACACAGAGAACAGAGGTCTCAACAGTACATCATACATCACGCGGAAAACGTGATATAACATTCGAGTACGGATAAGATCCAAATGGGCATAAGATATCAAGAAATAAGCAAGTGAGCTCCATGCCCACACCTCTCAGGACTTTCTGGTAGGATCCCGACTACTGCTCGTAGTAGTCCTCATCAGCGTAATCGACAATGTAAGAATCAGACTCATCCACCTGATCACACGTACCTGTACAGCGGGAATGAATCCAAAGCGAAAGAACATAAAAAAAAGAGCTTCAGTACTGAGGCCAGTACACGTCGAGACTAGAATTCAACGGTCCTCGCCTATAAGGGGTATATGGTGTACTTAGTGGCGGCAAAGCTTGCATCTTACTAACTTATAGAGACACGCTATAACATCGGCTTTAGAACAAGATAAGAGGGCGCTAAACGATAACATTAAGATAACTCCAGGCATAACCGATCTGAGGCTTTCCCCTCGAAATCCAGTCGTGGAAGTAGTCCCAGGGAACACACGCATTGCAATTTTAGTTAAGCGGTTGTTTAATTGATAAGACTAATTACTAGTCATATTGTTATGTCAAGACATTAGTGGCATTGTCTATGATCATGACACTGTACTCCTGAGGCATCCATAACCGTGGACATATAGCTTCTTGAAAAGATTTTACCCTGTAGGGTTGCATAACTGTACCCAAACACATGTTTAACCCTTCAAGCACTAGAACGCAAATAGCGGCCCCTTCTTTTCAGCTTCTTGGCCAGCTTATCCCAAAATTACCCTCGACCAGCTTCTCCCAAAATCTCATATGCCAAAATCGTTTATAGTTTTGAATTGACATTGAAACTACTAGTTAAGAAGTTTGAACGAATTTTGAAAATGAGATTCTGGGAGAAACTGGTCGAGGGTAGCTTCTGGGAGAAGCTGGCCAAGAAGCTGAAAAGAAGGGGGCCTAGGTGTGCCGTCCAAGTCTCACAACAAGAACTGTCACATAACTACGCGCACATCCAGAGGCATCACCTACTATATGGAACCAACCAAGAGGTACAATGATTCTCAAGGAAGGCATAACGTTTGCGCATACAGGTGGATCGGTCCCTGTGGGGTAACTTGTATACATCGTGGGTGCCGCCACCATGTACCGCAATTTATGTATGCAAGCCATGGCAATCCACGGAAATATCAAGTCCGAAGACATATCCAACACACCCATGTCCGAGGACATATTATGCATATGCACCAAATAGAAAACCAATTTTGTAACCCTTTGGATATACGAATAGCGTCGGTAGTTGAGGGAGGGGGGGTCCTAGAGGCCCCCACATTTGTTAGCGTGATCAACTCAGAACTGGTATTGTAGAACAAACAGTTCCTAGGTCGACTCAAGCAGTTCCCAAAGGCGGTCACTGTCGGGCCTTATCATTAGGTGAAGCCAATTACCAACAACAACAGATTAATTTTCATAACAACAACGTTATCTAGATATCAAGTTCCACATGTATGAGAGCAGTTCTAGAAAGCCTATGACTCGCAAGGACAAAGCTATCTAAACAAACAAGGCAATAGGATAACCAAGGAAATATAGTTGAGCAGGTAAAATAAAGGAACGATACTCAAGCATCGTCAATAAGGATATCAATAAGTCAATAGAAGGAAGTAAGGACTATAAATGCAAAATAGGTAGAAGGGGGTGAGGTGCTCGTCTGACGGGTCAACGGTCAGGGTCGGTACAAGCTCAAGGGGATACTCGTACTGCTCAAACTCCCGCTGGTACTCATCGGGCTTGCCTTCTACCAAGAAGAATCATATGCCTTACATAAAAGGAAATAACGCAATCAACACAGGGTAGGTGCAATCAGGGCCGGTCCATGGATTTCGGGGGCCTTAGGGCAAAACGACGTCAATGGACTCTTATTTAAAGTGGCAAAGCTTTCATGCCATTCGGGAGGGGGAGGGGCAAAGGCCCCCCTACTCTAGAGAACACCTTAAAGCTACATACCTTTAATATTTATGTTAAAAATTGTCCCGTACTCTAGAAAACACTTTAAAGACATATATCTTTAATATTTGTGCTAAAAAAATTGCCCCCTACTTCAGAAAACACCTTAAAGATATATATAATAATTATGAATAAATTTAAGATTAATCAAATATTATGCATGGTTAATGTTCTTGGGCCTCTCAACAATGCCAATCAACTCTGTTGTTAACACAGGAAAGACATAAAAAATATTAGTATTCCGAGAAATATTATTGCAATGCAATAACAAATTAAATGATTGTACATTTGATAGTTCAACTATCTTTAAAATCGTGGTGAAGACAAAAACTACTTATTCCTATTGATCGAGCAAATTATATACCATGATACTTATTTTTACCAATCAATTTTTGTGTACATAATTGCGTCTTTATTTTATAGTAATTAATATATTCACAACCATGTAAAGGCATGTGATGTCAGTTTTGTTCTGCAAAATTGGAGAGGCTAGAGAAATCATGGCATCAAGAAAAATATAAAGAAAATATTGAGTTATTTTTTCAGGAAATATGAGTCAAAGTAGAGCCATGGTAAGCTACATTTTCGATCACCTATATTTTCTAAAATAATTCTACACTATTAAAGCTCAAAAGTAGACTAATATAGAATCACAAAAAGTCTTTGATTAGGGCCCCTATATCATGGAGGCCCTGGGCGAGCGCCCCTCTGCCCTGCCTTGTGGGCTGGCCCTGGGTGCAATGCAAACAACGTGGCAAGGTATATGTGATATGTTTAATGGGTTATTGAAAGGATACATATGCCGCCTAGAGGGGGGGTGAATAGGCAGTTTAAAACTTTTCTGAGAGTGGCTCAACAAAGGCGGAATTAAACTAGTGTTTACTTTGTTAAGCACAAAACCTAGAACAACTAGGGTTCACATATTTGCACCAACAACTTATGCTAAGCAAGATAAGCAACTATGTGACAACAAGCTATATACTTCAAGCACGAAGGCTATCACAAAGTAAAGTGCATAAGTAAGAGCTCGGATATAGAGATAACCGAGGCACGCGGAGACAGCGATATTTTACCGAGTTCCTCCCAACATGGAGTACGTCTCGTTTGGAGAGGGGTTGGTATATCGAACCACCAAGGCCACAAAAGTCCTCCCTTATTCTCTTGTGAATCTCACCCCAACGGGATTGATCCACGCCTCCACTATCGGTGCACTTGTCGGTGGCAATCCAGAACCTCTTACAAGGTTGGGGCACTTCTCCACAACTCAATTGGAGGCTCCCAACAAACAAGCTTAGGGAAGGCTCCACAACTTAATTGGAGGCCCCAAGTAATCCAAGAACCTGCAAAACCACCAAACCGTCTAGGGTTCCAACAACCCAAGAGTAAAAAGCTTCTCACCTTTCACTCAAACGAATCCTCACCGAGAACTCAAACCGATGCACCAAATGCAATGGCAAGAACACAAGAAGTGCTCAAATCCTTCTCTCCCAAATTCCACCAAAGCTACAAAAGCTTGTGGAGGAATAAGAGAGAAAGAACAATAGAGGAAATCCACAAAATACTCCAAGATCTAGATCCCAAGATGTTCCCCTCACTTAGAGGAGAGATTGATTGGTGGGATTGTAGATCTAGATCTCCTCTTTCAAACCCCTAAAGTATATGCAAGAATCAAAGGAGGGATTTAAGGGGAACAAGCTCAAGAGGGACAATAATTGAAGAGAAAGCTTGTAAAACTCGAGCAGGGTCATTGGGGAAGAAGGGCCCCTTTTTATAGGCCCATAGATTTCTGATCGTTTTCTGCCCGTTGGGGACTTGACAGACCAGAGACTCCGGTGTGCATACCGGAGACTCCGGTCTACACCGGAGACTCCAGCCAATCTTTGGACCACCATACAGACTGTCCCAGCAGCCCTGAGAAAACCTCCTCCGGAAACTCTTCAAACACTCTGGACCCTATACACCGGAGACTCCGGTCTAGCCACAGCGCAGACTCTGGTCTGAGTTGCACCGGAGACTCTTGTTTGTCTCCGGTCGATCTCCGGACCCCGATATAGTGCGTCCTGGGCTAATTTTTGGAGTCCCCTCCGGAGACATTGGGATAAACTCTGGTCCACACCGGAGACTCCGGTGTTTGCATACCGGAGACTCCGGTCTGAACCAAATAATAGGCAAACTTCAAATGACGATATCTAGAGTTTGGAAACTCCGATTAACCCGAAACCAATTTTGTTGGAATATTGAATACCACCAAGTGAGAACATTTCATGTATTATAATGTGAGATACCTCCCTTGGTGAGAAACCGGAAAACCTCAAGGATAAAAAACGCAATGAGATATAAAAGGGAAATCCGTTTTTGATGAACTAGAGCTTGTTATGAATATTACCACAAGCTCTAGAACCTCATATGGATAAGATCCAAATAACAACCAAGAAAGGATGATGCTAAGTATGCAAAGGTTTGATCTCTCTCGGAAAGATATGATCGAGTTACTCACTTGAGAGCCCCTCTTGATAGTACGGTTATTTATCCTATAAACCGGTCTTCCCAACTAACACCACAAGACCGATAAGAAGGAAACCCTATCAATATCATACCTTTGCCTTGCGCATATTCCACTTGATCTTGATATAGACGGTCTTGTCCTTCTCAAGATGGAACACCTTTCTTGATTGCTCTTGTACGCACTCGCTTGATGAAGACTTGCAAGTTGCCCCCCCCCCCATACAACATGGAGAAACCTTTACTTTGACCTTGTCTTCATCGATCCATGATCAACGAGGATGGCAAGTTTCAAGCATGCGATATTCTAGATATGACACATTTTTAGCTTGCACATCATTTCTTCTAACACCATTTGGATTATGTCTTGAAGACACATATGATGAACTCTATCTTCTTCTTCAAGACACCCTTGCAATAGGCTCAACTCTCACATGACCAATATGTGGATCACTTGAACACCTTGGTCATCACTTGATCCTCTTCACTTTCTTCTTCTCCAAACCTTGAAGCCAACATATGGTTCAAGCATTGCTTATGGACAATTCCTACAAGTACACCTTGATACAAGAATTATTCCATAAAGATTGTCATTAATTACCAAAACCACACATGGGGGCCCACATATTCTTTCAGTCATGCTTAAGTAGTTGAGGGACAAGTGCATAGCAATGAAGTAAATATGTGTCGCATGTACATGCACACATTTATTTCAACTTTTTTACTTTATTTACTATGTTCTCCGATTTTACTATTCTCGACAGGTTCATGAGTATCCCAGTCCCACTATGTAATTTTGAAGCTTTCTGTTGTTGCTAAGTAGTTTTTAGGTTTTTATGGAAATTCTGGTGAACCAAATTGTCAATCAAATCTTGTAATAGTCTAAAATTCGTATCTTTATTCTATATGCTTACATAAAACGAATCCAATTTTGTTAGACTTATAATTTGAATACCTATTTTCCATTATCAAATTTGCATGCTGGTTAAACAACTTAAAAGACAATTTATAAGTAATCATTTCCATCCTTATGTAGACATGACTTTATCTAAATGTTACATGGTATTTCCTAATAATGGAATTGTTCTGCATACTTCACTTAGTTAAACCTATCTAACCTAAATTACAATTTAAAATATTTTTCTAACCATGGAATTCATCATAGATGAGTGCTTGCATGCTCACATGAGCTAAATAATTATTATAACTTTAATAAAAATAAATGGACCTTATATATTTAATCTCAACTCTATGTTTTGATCACCTAATCAACCTAAACATCACCCCTGAAACTTTTCTTGTGTGTACATAAACCTTGCTTGATGGTGTGGATTGTATAAACCTTGCTTGATGGTGTGGATTGTATGGTGACTAAATTGCACATTATTGTTTCTTTATTGTTTGATGAGTATATGAAGCCAAGAACTCTTACGAGCAAGGCGTTTAGTTTATTGAGCAAGACTAGGCCATGGAGAATTTGCTGATCAATGCAAGGCATTCATCGTCATTCTCTTCTCCTACTACTCATAAAACTTATAAAATATTGACTTTTGACTAATCCTTATGCGCCTTATATTTTGGGACGAAGGGGCTATTTTATATGCAGGTTTTACCATTATTTTTATAAGGGTATTGCCTATTATAATTTTCATGTTATGACACCCCTATTTAGCTACACACAATGGGCATAGTTAGACCCTACTATAAGATTACCTCACCCTACCATGACACCATACCATAACTACCACTTGGGTTAGTAACTTCAAATTGGAATTGGTGCTTAGCCATGCCTAGAATCAAGCCATAGGTGGCTAAATATTGGTTAAACCTCCCTTATGCATAGACATGCATTGTCCAAGTGTGTTGGCGAAGTTAAGTTTTTTATGAGATAAATGGAAGTTGATGACTCCTTGGTGGCGCTAGAGAACTTGGTGCTTGATTTGGAGTCTTGTTGGGAACCCCAAGAGCAAGGTGTGAAGCAGCACAGCAACAAGTTTCCCCTTAGTAGAGAACGAGGTTATCGAACCAGAAGGAAGAAGAAAACGTCACACGGGTGTTGCAAGCAACACGGAGACCTGCACAACACAAACTCAAGACTTTGCCCCAACGAATCAGTGAGGTTGTCAAGCTCACCGGTTTGCTGTAACAAAGGATTAAACGTATGGTGTAGAAGGTAATGGTTTGCAGCAAGTAAACAAGTAATAGTGGAAGATGTATCGATGGTCAAGTTGGACCGGGGTCCATAGTTCACTAGAGGTGCTCTCCTTAGATAAACAACATGGCATGAAGGGTAAACAAATTACAGCATATCAATTGACAGGAACTGAGCAAGGCATAACAATGCGATTACTAATGAGAAAGATCCTATGAGATTTGATTGGGAAATACAACAATAGACATAGACCGCCATCCAACTGCATCTATGACTAGAAGTCCACTTTCAGGCTATCATCCGAACCCCCTCCAGTATTAAGTTGCAAGCAACAGAAAACTGCTTTAAGCAAAGTGTGTAAGGTAAACAGTCCACATGTCCCATGAACAAGAGATCGTTGTTTTCTCCCTAGTAGCAACAGCACATCTACAACCGAAGAGATTTCTATCCCTTCCCTTGGAAACTAGAGGCATGAACCCACTATCGAGCATAAATACTCCCTCTTGGAGTCACTAGCAACTACTTGGCCAAGATAGCTACTAACAATGGAGATCATGCAAGATCACAAACAACACAGACATGATAGAATCATAAATACAAAACCATTAATCAAACCAACATGATAATCTCAATATCCATCAGATCCCCGCAAACACAACATGCATGATTACAAATAGATTAGATCTTAATCATGAACGGAGCTCACAAGATCTATACATGAAAGCACAAAGGAGGAGATACAACCATCTAGCTACTACATGTACCCATAGTCCAAGGTGTAACTACTCACGCATCATACCAGAGAGAAGGCCTCCGGGATGATCTCCCCTCTGACAGGGTGCCGGGAAGAACTTTAGATCCCCCCGATCTAGGGACGATAATGGCGGCGGCTACAGACGGTTTCGTGGAGATTTGATCAGGTGCTTAGGGTTTCTGCATCGGGGTCTTCTTATAGGCGAAGGGGGATGCCGAGGAGGCGGCCAGAGGGGCCACACCCCTCCCAGGCATGGGCCCACCCCTGGCCACGGCTAGGGGAGGGGGGTCTGGCTGCCCTGGCTCGCTTCTCCGTCTCCCCTCTAGACTTCTTGTTCCCCACGAAAAGTAATTGACTTTGATGTTTTTCCCATCCAATTCCGAGAATATTTCTTTACTAACTTTTCTGGAACCAAAAACAGCAGAAAACAGGCAACTGACACTGTGGAAACTTGTTAACAAGGTTAGTACCAGAAAACATGTAAAAATCACCTCAAAGTGTAGACAAAGCAAAGCAAAGTAGATACTAAACAAGCATGGAGCTTCAAAAATTATAGATACGTTTCCGACGTATCAAGCATCCCCAAGCTTAACTCCTGCTCGTCCTCGACTAGGTAAGTGATAAAATAATAATTTTTGAGGTGACATGCACCCTCACAATAAAAATCTAACCAGTTCCAAGCATTGAAAGATGGGATCAAAGAACTCTAAACATTTGCATGAAAGATGGAGTTCTAACAATAGGATATAGTAACTATGCATGTAACATGAAAGGCTACAAACAAAGATCATGAATAACATGCATTGAAAAACGTTTGTTTGTTTCACATACAGAAAACATAGCATAATGGCATTCAGCTTATGTCTCATAGAGTAGCAATATAGATGCATATGACACCTTCAAAGTTCACAAGGGTGACTAGAAACAAATATCACAAGAACAAGTAATATCACAATATGCATCAATCAATAAGCTTTGGAACAGTGCACATAGAATGACAACTATGCTCTCTTAATGGCGCCTAAAGGTAGAAGGTGGAGACTCAATAGTGGTGGAAGAAAAGCCTTTTTGTAAAGGAAGCAAGGATTTCAAGTTTCAGAAAGAGCTTCCAAAATATATGATACTTGTCAGCTTTCAGCCCTTATTGCCACTATCATAAGCATCTTGAAGTGCTTAAGGTTAAAGTGAACAAAGATGGAGTATATTCTTGACGAAGTATAAGTTGGCAATCTCAAGTCCCTTGAATACGAGGGCCACACCTCATGCTACTCAACTTTAGTCACATGTAAGTTCTTGTCATTGTAAGTATTTGCATATCATTGAGAACCGCCAACGGGAAACCCCTTGCACATGGTACATGAGCTATCCCATTAACCAAAATGACAAGGCAAGCAGACAATGAGCATCTCAGCAATCTTCTTATTTACCATGGGAATATGGTGCTTTTTCTCTCTTTCCTCTTTTCTCAATGTGTCTCTCTTTTTTTGTAAGAAGAATGCTTCATAGATGTCACTATGGTGATGCTGTAAGTTTCCAGCATGATTAGGCATGGCTTAGGCTAGCGGCCCAGGCGTTTCTCTAACACAGGATACAAACTCCATGGACTTACAAGTTCCCTTTTTATTTCACACCGGTGACATCCATAGACAAAAGAGCATGATATCAACTGAGTACAAAATACAAGTGCAATGTTGAAAACGTTCCCCGTGACAGCACGCTTCTGCTAATTCCAACGTATAAGTGCAAGCATATACAACATAGATGACACAATGGTTCAAGTTTATTAGGTTCAAAGAATATAAAGTGTGCCATCAAGTTCGTGAGGGATTTAATCACTAAGTTTTCACATAACAAAATAGTTTTTAATTGGAAGATAGCTGAAAACAAGAATATACTTGGAATGGTGTAACACACCATGCATAGAAGTTTATAGTGGACACTTTGGAATAACTTGGTTTTTTTGGGAGTTGGAAGCATGAGTAGAGCTTACTCATACAAGTGGAGGCTAGCAAAAGACTAGGAGCAACCAACTAAGAGAGCATAATGGCCATAATCATGCAATGCAACAAAGCATACTAATCAAAGCATAGAGTGGTACTACAAGTCAAGGACTAAATGATCATAGAGGCTAATGGTGACTTGTGAGAGTCATAACATGGTGTAAGCATGTGTCAAGTCAAGTCAACCTAAGCAAAGCATCAAAGGAGAATACCACAATACTATGATTTTTGCATGCTAAAACAACACATAATTTCTTCAAGGCACACTAAGCAATCCCAATTGTTTGGAACAAGACATGCTACAGCAATAATCACTAAGCATAAGGTCAAAACAACATCTATCATGTCATGCTAAAGTCTAAGTCACAGTTAATGCAAGCTCCTCTTGCACTTCAAGCAATGACTTACTACTCCTTTCCAATACCAAGCAACTTATTTGCAAAACAACACAGCGAGAACGGGGGTACAAACTACTCAAGCAAACTAAACAACCTAAGCAAAGTAAACGAAAACTAAGATACTCCGATAACAACACAACTGTGCATGAAACAATAAAAACGAAGTGTCTAGACAGACCTGAGCTTTTTATTGATGAAGAAGGGGATGCCCAAGGCATCCCCAAGCTTTGACGCTTGTAACTCTTGGATATTTGTTAGGATGACACCATGGTGGCATCCCCAAGCTTGAGCTTTTGTCTATTCTTCATCTTATTACATCATTCTCTCTCTACACCTAAATTTTTTCCTTCACACAATCTTCATTAGCAACATTAGTGTATTCGAAAGATATTAGACCTCTGGCATAACTTTGAAACAGCAAGGCTTTTCACTAAAAATACAAGATACTGTAGTAACTCCTTCAAAAAGCTCAATCTCCCAAAAAGAACCCAAAAAGGAATCAATAAGAAGCAAATGCAAATAATGGCAGAAATCTGTCAAAACAGACTAGTAGGTAGAAACCGATTTTTTTCAAACATCTTATATTGCTCAAATCAAAAAGTGTTGAACTAACGAAAGTTATCTAACATACTGGGGGATTTATTCGTAAATTATGAGTTCAATCCGAGTTACAGAGACTCCTCACGATTTTTTTGGTGGAGGACAGAAATCTGTTTCGCGACAGCAACTCCCCAAATCTTACTTCCCTCTCATTAGAGGTTATTCTTGGCATAAAAAACAAACAAAAAGGATAAGGAGAGATCATTACAGAAGTAATAACTTTCAAGACTCAAGGAAACTTTTGGGTTATCTTCCAACAAGTATTTTTCTTTAACGCCTTTAAGTTAGGCACAAGAAGCAAGAATAATCAAGTATTTTCAAATGAGGAAGCATTAACTCTCTTGTTCTTTCCTTTCTTACCTTTCTTCTTCTCCTTAGGGAAGATATGATTGCTTACCGGAGGAGCAAAATGCATAATGCCTTTTCCCACATCTATTACCGTTCCAAAGTGTTTCAGTAGGGATCTTCCAAGTGTGATATGTCCTTTGCCTACACATTCAATAACAAGATAATCAGTGGAAACCATTTTCCCTGAGATTTTTGTAAATACACCTTCAGCTATTCCAATGGGCAATAAAGTGGCATTGTTGGTAAGAGAGATTTCCTCTTCCCCTTCAGTAAGCCCCCAAAGACTCAAGGAATCATAAATATCTTTAGGCATGAGGCAAAATTAAGACATGATGTCACAGCGAGCATCAAAAAGTGTAGTGTTTATAGAGACTTTGATTATGGGAAACCACTTTGAAGGCTCAGAATTTATGGGAACATAAGCATGGTAAGCCCTAAGCGTGTGATAGAAACTATTCATATCAGCAATACTAGTCTCAAGAGTGTTCAATCTGGCAAAAATATTTGTGAAAGAAGAATCAGACTTGCCAGGTGTATTATAAATTGCAATCAACTTTTTTATGGCATCAAAAGCTTCATCCTCAGTACATAGCAAAATATCTTTCTCATCCATAGCATCCAAAGCATATCTATAACAAAGAGCAATACCGC
Organism: Avena atlantica; assembly: GCA_910589765.1. Classification (NCBI taxonomy): domain Eukaryota; kingdom Viridiplantae; phylum Streptophyta; class Magnoliopsida; order Poales; family Poaceae; genus Avena; species Avena atlantica. Next base: position 255,332,778 of record OU342738.1, on the reverse strand, counting down.
GGTAGAAACTATCAATAACCAAGCTAAGACTCATCTTAGGCTTAGTTTCCCTTTGTAAAGCGGAAATTCTAGACCAAGCTTCTTTAAAACTCTCTTAACTTTTTTGCTTAAAAGTGGAGATCTCTTCCATAGGTGAAATAAATATTGGTCCAAAACCAGACATGGTGGAAACTAGAGCAGGAACTAATTTTTTTGTGTTTTCGAATAAAGAAAGAAGACCAAACTAGACTAATTTTTTTTTTTGAAAAGAGGCAAACAAAACCAAAAAAAATAAACAAAGCAAACTAAAAACAAAGTAAAGAGAAAGGAAGTGGAGGACTCCCCTAGTGAAGACGTCCTTAGCCTCCCCGGCAACGGCGCCAGAAAACTTGTTGATGACTCCTTGGTGGCGCCAGAGAACTTGGTGCTTGATGTGGAGTCTTGTTGGGAACCCCAAGAGCAAGGTGTGAAGCAACACAGCAGCAAGTTTTCCCTCAGTAGAGACCGAGGTTACCGAACCAGAAGGAGGAAGGAAACGTCATACAGGTGTTGCAAGCAACACGAAGACCGGCACAATACAAACTCAAGACTTTGCCCCAACGAATCAATGATGTTGTCAAGCTCATCGGTTTGTTGTAACAAAGGATTAAACGTATGGTGTGGAAGGTAATGGTTTGCAGCAAATAAACAAGTAACAGTGGAAGATGTATTGATGGTAAAGATTGGACCGGGGTCCATAGTTCACTAGAGGTGCTCTCCTTAGATAAACAACATGGCATGAAGGGTAAACAAATTACAGCAGGGCAATTGACAGGAACTGAGCAAGGCATAACAATGCCATTACTAGTCAGAAAGATCCTATGAGATTCAATTGGGCAATACAACAATAGACATAGACCGCCATCTAACTGCATCTATGACTAGAATTCCACCTTCATGTTATCATCCGAACCCTCTCCAGTATTAAGTTGCAAGCAACAAACAACTGCTTTAAGCAAAGTGTGTAAGGTAAACAGTCCACATGTCCCATGAACAAGAGACCGTTGTTTTCTCCCTAAGAGCAACAACACATATACAACCGAAGAGATTTCTGTCACTTACCTTGGAAACTAGAGGCATGAACTCACTATCGAGCATAAATACTCCCTCTTGGAGTCACTAGCAACTACTTGGCCAAGATAGCTACTAACAACGGAGAGCATGCAAGATCACAAACAACACAGACATGATAGAATCATAAATACAAAACCATTAATCAAACCAACATAATAATCTCAATATCCATCGGATCCCCGCAAACACAACATGCATGATTACAAATAGATTAGATCTTGATCATGAACGGATCTCACAAGATCTATACATGAAAGCACAAAGGAGGAGATACAACCATCTAGCTACTACATGGACCCATAGTCCAAGGTGGAACTACTCACGCATCATACCGGAGAGAAGGCCTCCGGGATGATCTCCCCTCCGGCAGGGTGCCAGGAAGAACTTTAGATCCCCCTGATCTAGGGACGATGGTGGCGGCGGCTACAAACGGTTTTGTGGAGATTTGATCGGGTGCTTAGGGTTTCTGCATCGGAGGCTTCTTACAGCCGAAGGGGGAGGCCGAGGAGGCGGCCAGAGGGGCCACACCCCTCCCAGGCGCGGGCCCACCCCTGGCCGCGCCTAGGAGGGTCTGGCTGCCCTGGCTCGCTTCTCCGTCTCCCCTCTGGACTTCTTGTTCCCCACGGAAAATAATTGACTTTAACGTTTGTCCCGTCCAATTCCGAGAATATTTCTTTACTAACTTTTCTGGAACAAAAAACAGCAGAAAACAAGCAACTGGTATTGTGGCAACTTGTTAATAGGTTAGTACCAGAAAACATGTAAAAAGCACCTCAAAGTGTAGACAAAGCAAAGCAAAGTTGATACTAAACAAGCATGGATCATCAAAAATTATAGATACGTTTACGACGTATCAGAAGTTAAGTTTTTTATGAGATAAATGGAGGATCGGTGGTTTGATTCCAACATGCCTCACATTTCTAGGTCATGCCATCAACAACTTAACATGCGCAACCACATTACCCCCAATATGGTATGGGGCTTAATTTTTCTATTTTAGTATGTGTTATCTTAAAGCACTATGGGGATATCTTGTCCCTAAAATTGGAACCTCTTGATGGATGTAAGATCACATACGGATGTATGACCGAACAATAAGTTTAAGCCCTTCGTAAGTGTGTTAAGATTGTCATTCAATGCCTCTTACACACTGGCAGTTAACTCCGTGAACCAACTTGCGTACCGGTGGCCCTAATCACCCATGAACGGCTTATGCCCCGGCGGTCTAAATATGCACCGACATTAGGGATATAGCTCATCGAGATATTTCTATACTAGGATGCACAAATGAATAGTTATGTTTAACTGCCCAACCATGACATACTTTCGTATGACGACATCCTGGCTGATCAAGATGGACGCACTAAAACTCGTGGATAAAAGTGTAAATTCAAATAGATGCATCCTCGGTTATCAACGTAATCACCAGAATTGGATGGTGATTACGTGGATGACTGTTTTGATGTCGATCATCGTCCGAACTAGGATCGTTTCCCTCGACCAGTCTGCCTATGGGAAAATGAAAAGCCCTCGTGTTTGGCCTCTTAGACATCCTTACTTAGCTTACTCCGCTGCCATGTGAACTCTCACTACGGCACACAGGCTCTTTGCTGTGTGGGCAAAAGATATGGCAAAGGCCTTTCAGAACACGGAAAATGCCACACGGCAACATTCGCCATGGCAAAGGCCCTTTACCGTGTGTTTTCTAAATAAGACACAATAAAGACTTTGTCGTGTGTCTTACGCGTAGACACGATAAAGTAAAGTGAGATGACATTGTCTATTCTATGCCATGTGTCTTTTTAAAAAGTACACGGCAAAGAAGCTATATTTGCCGTGTGTATCATGGAAAAAGTACACGGCAAAGAGACTGTCTTTTCAAAAAAAATGAAAAAAAAATCAATTTTGTTTCAAACTTTTTAAAATATTATTTACTTGATAATATCATATAGGATATTTTAACCCTTTTTATGTTTAGTATTTGGTAAAATTGCACTCATAATCAAACTTTTCCTTTGGTAACCCATCCTAACACTACTCTAGCTCTAGCACGCTTAACTTCTTCGTTCCATCTGAATGAGCTTTCAAGAAACAAATCATACCTTATTGATAATACTTTCATATCAATCCTATTAACTCTTGGACCATAATGTCACACATCTCAGTTTTAGATTCCAAACAATTATTTAAGTAAACAATAATAAATAAGTAATAATAATCTTGAATCCAAATAAAAAAATTATTTTATTTTATTTCCTTTTTCTATTTAAATCCGTAAATCGGAATTAGACAAATAAAATGTCTAAATCGATCAGAAAAAATGTGAGAAATCCAAATATGACATCCATATAATCTTGTGAAAATGGGGTGGTACCATTTTGAATTAGCCATTTGGTGGTTGCTTCACAAAATTCCCCGTTTTTTGTGCTCGGAAAATGAAAAGAGGCTTTTTAGTGCAACGAAAAGGAACACTTTCTCCTTCAACATTGTTATCCATCTCATGATGCACATGCATGCACAATATGGAACCACGCGAACATTTCTCATTGTTTCGATCATATTTGAATTTTAATGACTCTTTTAAACTATCGACAAACTTTGTCGAACGACGGTATGAAGATTCTTAGCTCGGAGTTGAGCCTCTCTAAAATTTCATTGGATCTCTGATGAAATAGCATATTGTGAACCTAAAAATGATTTTTGTAAAAAAGCATGACCATTAGATCATGTACATGTAGTTCATATCTGATCCACTTCCTACCGATTCAGCATGAATTTGTCTTTTTCACCTGGAGTGGACGAAAAGTTTTGAGATCCCCCTGTTGGGACATTATACATTTAAGTTGGTCTCGTATTTTTGAAAAATAGGGTGGTAGCATTTTGAATTAGACATTTGGTGGTTGCTTCATAAAACCCCCCAATTTTTATGCTCGAAAAATGGAAAATGAATTTTTGGTGTGACGAAAAGGAAAACTTCCTCCTGCAACATTGTTCGCCATTCCATGATGCACATGTATGCACAATATGGGCACATTATCAAAAACATTCTAGCCATAACATTGGTCATTTGACCCGAAAGCCAGGAAACCTCGAATGAGATAGGTCATTTTGTGAAGGTTTTTTTGAGACATATTCAATATAACAAGTTTGATATTTTTCCTTCCAGCTATGTCACATAATATGACACCACGCGAAGGTTTCACATTGTTTCGATAATTTTTTATTTTTTTATGATTCTTTTAAACTATCGACAAACTTTGTCGAACGACGGGTATGAAGATTCTTATCTCGGAGATGAGCCTCTCTAAACTTTCATTGGATCTCTAATGAAATATCATATTGTGAACCTAACAATGATTTTTGTAAAAAAGCATGCCCATCAAATATGTACCTGTAGTTCATATCTGACCCACTTCCTTCCGATTCAGCATGAATTTGTCTTTTTCACCTGGAGTGGACGGAAAGGTTTGAGATCCCTCCTTTGGGACATTGTCCATTTAAGGTGGTCTAGTATTTTTGAAAAATGGGGTGGTAGAATTTTGAATTAGCCATTTGGTGGTGCTTCATTAAATCCCCCGTTTTTAAGGTCGGAAAATGGAAAATGGCTTTTTGTTGCGGCGAAAAGGAAAACTTCCTCCTGCAACATTATTCGCCATTCCATGATGCACATGCATGCACAATATGGGCACATTATCACAAACTATGCCTTTATTCCAGCCATAACATTGGTCATTTGACCCGAAAGTCAGGAAACCTCGAATGAGATAGGTCATTTTGTGAAGGTTTTTTTGAGACATATTCAATATAACAAGTTTGATATTTTCCTTGCAACCATGTCACATAACATGACACCACATGAAGGTTTCGCATTGTTTCGATCGTCTTTGAATTTTTTATGACTCTTTTAAACTATCGATAAACTTTGTCGAACGAAGGATATGAAGATTCTTAGCTCAGTGCTGAGCCTCTCTAAACTTTCACTAGATCTCTGATGAAATAGCATATTGTGAACCTAAAAATGGTTTTTGTAAAAAATCATGCCCATCAAATCATGTACCTGTAGTTCATATGTGACCCACTTTCTACCGATTCGGCAGGAATTTATCTTTTTCACCTGGAGTGGATGGAAAGGTTTAAGATCCCCCCATTGGGATATTGTACATTTAAGGTAGTCTAGTATTTTTGAAAAATGGGGTGGTAGAATTTTGAATTAGCCATTTGGTGGTTGCTTCATAAAACCCCTCGTTTTTTACACTCGGAAAATAGAAAATAGCTTTTTGGTGCGACAAAAAGTAAAACTTCCTCCTGCAACATTGTTATCCATTCCATGATGCACATGCATGCACAACATGGACACATTATCACAAACTATGCCTTGATTCTAGCCATAACATTGGTCATTTGACCTGAAAGCCAGGAAATCTCGAATGAGATAGGTCATTTTGTGAAGTTTTTTGAGATATATTCAATATAACAAGTTTGATATTTTTCCTTGCAACTATGTCACATAATATGACACCACGCGAAGGTTTCACAATGTTTCGATCGCTTTTAATTTTTTATGACTCTTTTAAACTATCGACAAACTTTGTCGAACGACGAGTATGAAGATTCTTAGCTCGAAGCTGAGCCTCTCTAAACTTTTATTGGATCTCTGATCAAATAGCATATTATGAACCTAAAAATGATTTTTTTAAAGCACGCTCATCAGATCATGTACCTGTAGTTCATATCTAACCCACTTCCTACCGATTCAGCAAGAATTTGTCTTTTTCACCTGGAGTGGACGGAAAGGTTTCAGATCCCCCTGTTGGGACATTGTCCATTTAAGGTGGTCTAGTATTTTTGAAAAATGGGGTGGTAGCATTTGGAATTAGCCATTTGGTGGTTGCTTCATAAAATCCCCCGTTTTTTACACTCGGAAAATGGAAAATGGCTTTTTGGTGCGACAAAAAGGAAAACTTCCCGCAACATTGTTCGCCATTTCATGACGCACATGCATACACAATATGGGCATACTATCACAAACTATGTCTTGATTCTAGCCATAACATTGGTCATTTGACCCGAAAGCCAGGAAACCTCAAATAAGATAGGTCATTTTGTGAATGTTTTTTGAGTCATTATCAATATACCAACTTTGTATTTTTCCTATCAACTATGTCACATAATATGACACCACGCGAAGGTTTCACATTGTTTCGATCATTTTTGAATTCTTAATGCATGGTTTAAACTATGGTCAAAACGACGAGCATGAAGATTCTTATTCAATATAAATATCTAATATTTGAGTGTAGATAGATAGATCTTATTTTTCTAAAAAAATTGATATATAATTTGTATTTTTCTGAATTAGAATGTTTTTTATGATTTTCCTAAGAGTAATGTAATAAAAGAGAAAAAAAAGACTTTGCCGTGTGTAATGCGGAATATACACGACAAAGGCCCTTTGCCGTGTGTACTACGAAATAACATGACAAAGTCCCTTTGTCGTGTATATTACAGAATACACACGGCAAAGGACCAACGAGAGCACACGATAAAAATACCACCGTCTGCAACCGTTAGCTCCTCCCGTCAAGTGGACCCGTGGGGTCACGGGTCCCACCTCGTTGCCGTGATAACACCTATGCCGTGTGCCGTTGTCGACTTTGCCGAGTGTATTTTCTTTGCCGTGTTACTTTATGGTTCTTTGCCGTGTATATTTTTTTGTTGTGTTTTTTTTATAGAAAATTTCCGTGTTTACGTACTTTGCCTTGTACTTTCTGAGTTACACACGGCAAAGACACGGCAAAGACAGACCTTGCCGTATTCCGGTCCATTTGGCACGCGACAAAGATATTCTACACGGCAGCGATATTTTTTCCGGTAGCGTCTAGTTGACCCTGTAGCGACACTATTGTAAGACTGCAGTCATGCGACCAACACTAGTACTATGACTTTGTGCACGATCGATGTAATAAATGCTGTATGGTGACACCGGTCGAACTATGCTTCATATGCAGCAGCAGCAGCAGAAGAACGCTGGGACGATCAGGCCACGAGTGTAATTCTACATTGCACAGCACAGTCGTAATAATCATCCTGAACCGGACCAAACTAGTCGATCGATTTCATCAACTAAACTAAACTAAGCCCGACCAAACTGGTCGATCAACAAAACTAAGCCGGACCGAACGATGCCGATCCCAAGGTAAAACCTAACTCGTGGAACACCTGGCGGTCGCAGCGGATCTCCCGGTCGCTTCAAGGCAGAGCGATCCGATCCCCGACGCGGTTAGCAGCAGAAAGGCAGCCTTGAATCCCATCCCATGGCCGTCGCCATCGGCAGAAAGGCAGCTGGCCGGCCGGCGGGTTCACGGCCCCTGATCCGAGCATTTGACCACCTCACCATCATCTGTCCACGAGATCCGTCTACGCGCGCGGCGAGTCCGGTTACGTCGTCCCGGTACGGCTCCGGTCGGGTCTGGTCGTCTTGCCCCGTCGTCAACACGGAGAGCGCAGGCCTAACACCACGCGCGGCGCGGCGTCCAACACGGCGCGCCACCGTGGCCACCACGCGCTACCGCTCACTCGGTTTCGGGCGAGGAAAAAGCGCGCGAGTGCGTGGTCTGTGCGTGCGTGCATGGGCGGGAGGGTTGAGTGGGAAGCTGGTGTCACGGGATAGTGATAAATCTCGATGATATGCGCGCGCGCTTTATCGCTAAGGGCCGGATTAGCACGGGAAGGAAAAAGCGCGAAAAAGGGACGAACGAATCCAAGAGATTCCGTCGTGGGACACGACACTAGCTAGCAGTCTCGCCTAATGGAGTCGTCTTTTGGTTAGTTTGACGGGGCTGCGGATGGCATGATGCAAGGGGAAAACTGCTGCAAGCTCGATTGCTAATTGTCTGCGCGTTTTGGAGGGATCCGAGATTGTTGGTGTTGGCCATTATTGTTGCCGCTGGCGACATCTGAATTCGAAGATATCTGAGCATAACACATCCCCAGGACCAACCAGACTTGCTCTCAAGACAAGAGGGATATGGCACTCTCATAGCCAAGCACGGCCAAAAAAGATATACGCCATGCCAATTGCTCAAGACTACTCACCTCGTCTAGAAATGAGTGACTTGATTTTTTTTTGTAAAATTTCACCAATATATTAATAATCATCAACAACGCGCGGTATAAAGAGGCTTAAAAGTAATGCATGTTTCTTTTTTCAAGGATACGTCCTGTGAGACGTATCGTTTTCATAGAAGGGTCAAGCGGCAAGTTTTACAACACACCGCGACATAGGCGCCCCGAGCGCAACCACGCTACCTCGAGGTAGCACACACACTAGACAACTACTCGCGACATCTCCACCTATCTACCTGACTCAAGCAGTCTCGAAAGAGCTGCGCAGCTATCCACAGGCTTGCCTCCTTGGAGATCTTCTGGATGACCACTGCGGCCGAGGGAGAGGCACCCTCGAAGACTACGTCATTCCGGTGCCGCCAGAGCGTCCAACACACCAGAGAAACCCCCGTCCAGAGATCGCGTTCGCGACCTTTTCCACCACGCCTGCCCTGAAGCCAATCGACCAACTTTGTGTCATGCTCGGGCAGCCACTGACTCTTGCCCCACCAGCCAAGGCAGGTGCTCCACACCTCACGAGCAAGGACACAACCCATGAGGAGATGGTCAATGGATTCACCACACTGGTCGCAGAAAGGACATGTTGCTGGGTGTTGCAGCCCGCGGCGGCTCAACCTATCGGCAGTCCAGCACCTGTTTCTCACAGCCAGTCAAAGGGTGACCTTGCAGCTGGCTGGGGCTCGAGAGCGCCAGATCTGTAGCGCGCCTGCCATCGATGTCCGACCAGCAAACAGGGCCAGGTAGCAGGACTTTGCAGAGTAGCAGCCAGACGGGTCCCAGGTCCACTTGAGGATATCTCGTGTCCCCTCTGCCAGGGTGACCTCCTCAAGACGGTCAGCGACCTCGAGCAGCTCTCGGATAGCCGCAGCATTAAGGTCAGGAGGGATATCATGGAGCCAAGCCCTGGCCAGACCCTCGCGAACCCTGCGAGTTGCGACTACAGCCGCCGGAACCATCGCGAATAAGTGCGGCGCAGCGTCCCGGAGCCTTCCACACGATAACCACTTGTCCGTCCAGAAGAGTGTGTCGGCTCCATCTCCAAGCACAGAGGCCGTAGCCGCATCAAAAATCTGTTCAGCAAGCGCTGGTACCCGGATATTGAGATCGTGCCAGGGCCTATCCAACTCCATCCGCCTCAACCATAGCCACCTTGCCCTGAGAGCAATGTTTAGAAGGCGCAGGTTGGGGATTCCTAACCCCCAACTCCTTGGGCATGCATACCTGTCCCATGCCACCAGACAGTGGCCACCATGAACGTCCTTTCGCCCCTTCCAGAGGAATCCACGAATGATCTTATCGATCGCAATAATAATCTCAATCGGAATATCCAGGGACATCATGGTGAAGACAGGAATGGCTGAGAGGGTGGTCTTCACAGGCTCCAGCCGCCCCCCTCTGTTGAGCATAGAGGCCTTCCATGATGGCAGCTTACCAGCCACCTTATCCACAAGTGACTGGAGTTGCACTGCGGATGGTTTCCGCAGGGAAAGCGGCAGCCCCAGGTAGCGTAGAGGGAACTGAGAGATAGGGCAACCCAGCTCCCGGGAAACCAGGTCACGATCTGTGGTCGAGCATCAGATCAAGTTAGCCGAGCATTTGTCAAAATTGGTCCGTAGACCTGATGCCACCCCGAAGTCCTCTATGATCCCCGAGATCACCTGGAAATCCACCACAGACGGCCTTAGGAAGGTCACCACATCATCTGCGTAGATCGAGGTGCGGTGCTGGAGTCCCGATGCCGCGAGCCTGGTGAGGAGGCCCAGACTATCCGCTCTGACGACCATCAAATGAAAGACCTCCATGATGAGAATGAACAACTGTGGGGAGAGGGGATCCCCTTGCCGGAGGCCTCGCTTGTTTGCCACTTTAGAGCCTGGACATCCATTCAATAGGATGCGCGTAGTGGCCGTAGACAGGAGCGCACAGATGCAAGAGAGAAGCCGTTCGCCGAAACCCATCTTTCTCAGGACCTCCAATAGGAAGGCCCAGTCCACCGTGTCAAACGCCTTGGTGATGTCAAGCTTCAGGAGCACTGCTGGGGGCTTGCTGGTGTGAAGCTTACGAGCCGTCCCTTGTACCATCATGAAGTTATCATGAAGACACCTTCCACGCACGAATGCACTCTGGTGGACACCCACCATCTGAGGGAGGATGGGCGCCACCCTGTTCGCTATCACCTTGGCCACCCACTTGGTGATCCCGTGGATAAGGCTGACCGGCCTATAATCCCGTATCTCCTCCGCACCCGGCTTCTTGGGCAAGAGCGTGACAAGGGCACCGTTTACCGCTCCAAAGCCTCTGCAGTCACACCTAGAGAGTGAGTTGAAGGCGTCCATAACATCATCCTTGATGATGCTCCAGCAAGTCGCGAAGAAGCGGGCCGAGAACCCATCCGGTCCGGGGCACTTGTCTAGAGGCATGCCCCTGATGGCTGCCAGCACCTCCTGCTCCGTGAATTCGCCGTCAATGTGTTGCAGGTCCCTCGACGGTAGCCCTAGGAAGTCTAGGTCAAGCGAGAAAGGGCGATCCCCAGATTCTCCCAGTAGGCTCATGAAGAAGCAATCCACGGCCTCAGCCTTATCATCATGGTCAGAGATTCTGACATTATCCACTAGGAGGTGACTGATGAAGTTCTTCCGCCTACGGTGACTCGCATGCATGTGGAAAAAACGTGTGCATGCATTGCCCTCCCGGAGCCAGAGAAGCCGCGACCTTTGTCGCGCCAGCGTCCTCTCAAGGGAGGCAAGACCCAGGAGCTTCTTCTTCAGCAATCGACGAAGCCCACGCTCTGCCGGGGAGAGCTGTCTACTTTCCATAGCCACATCGAAACGAAGGATCAACTCAGTGGCCAAGAGGATTTGCGTCTTGACGTTTCCAATGAATCTGGTGCTCCAGCCGGACAATTTTTTAGCCACGGCTCTCAATTTAATATCCAGCCTCTTGAACGGGTTAGGGTCCCATGGTACCGAGCTCCACGCCTCTTGAACGACTTCCATAAAGCCGTCCACTTTGGGCCAGAAGGACTGAAACTGAAACCTATGGCCGCGCTGCAAGTCTGGAGTGAGGCAGAGCAGCAAGGGGCAGTGGTCGGACGGACCCGAGGACAGCGCAGATAGAAAGGCGTTCGGGTAGCGAGCATCCCAGTCTAGTGTTATGAAGACCCTGTCCAGCTTCTCCAAGGTCGGCTGCGCTCGCTCATTCGTCCAAGTGAATCTACGCCCGTTGAGGTAGAGTTCCTTAAGTTCCAGGAGGGCGAGAGTGCGCCTGAATCTGGCCATCATGCGATGATGCAAGGGTCCTTGGTTCTTGTCCTCCGGGTTGGTGATGAGGTTGAAGTCACCTTCCACGATCCACGGACCAGCATGAAGGTCCCGAATATCTTGGAGTTCTTGGAGGAACGCCCTATTATCGTCATCGCTCTGGGGTCCGTAGACACCTGTGAACCACCAGCTATGATCCACGCCCGACGAGATACGTGCCGTGATTGCGTTGTTGGAGTAGTGGGGGTGAGTGACGGAGACCAGACAAGATTGCCAGGCCAGCAGTATCCCACCACGGGTCCCCTCCACTGGCAGGAAGACGAACTTGTCGAATGAGGGTACGAGAGTTTCTCTCACCACGCGATCAGATATGACCGCCATCTTGGTCTCCTGCAAACAAACCACTGCTGCCCTGGAAGGGGACAGAACTCGCGAAAGCGCAAGGCAACGTGCCGAGGAGTTTAAACCACGCGCATTCCAACTACCAATACAGAAGTCGGGGTCGTCCATCAGTACACATATGCTAGGTGAAGCAAGTCCGAAACGAAACTGGAAAAAAAAGACCACTAATCAGACAAGGCACTCCACCGGTGCATCGTCAAACAAGGGTAGGGCCTCGGGCGTCCAGCCGAACAGGCGGAGGATCACGTCGATGTGCTGCTGCCGGAGAGTTCTTGAGAAAAGATCCAGGTAGGCGTCCAAGGCCTCGTCCCCAATGACCTCACCCTCCCGAGCAATCCTGAGCCTGGTAATGAGGGTGCGCTGTTGCTGGCGTATCGGCGTGCCGGCGGCAAAGCGTCCACGGAGCCTTCCACTTATCCTGACTGGCCCTGCATGCTTCAGCTTGCGGCCATGCTTGGTGGCCGGCCTGCACAGGACGGAGTTGACCGGCGTCTTGCAGGCGTCACGGAAGGCAGCCGAATCCTGCACAACTGTCGGCGTCGAGCCAGGAACCACGGCCTTGGGCCCATGTTGCTGATCCGAGCCATCGTCCATAGGTGAGAGGTGAACTGGGAACACGTCCAGCAAGTCGAGGACCGATCTCGGGGACTCGGGCTGGCCCGAGGCCGCCATCCAGCAAGCAACGTCGGAAGCGCTAGAGAGCGATGGCAGCAGACCGGGCGAGCCCAGCTGGCACGCATCGTCGTGGGGCGTGCAGGGAATCCCACGGTCGCGCGCGCCAGATTCAAAAACGAATGGCATGGTCAGAGGCGATGGTACCGGGGTCACCGATACCCCCACCACGCCATCGCCCATGCCACCGAGGCCAACAGCTGCTGTCAGAAGCGTCCCAGCCAGAGGCAGTTGACCGTCCACAGGACAATGCGATGCACCAGCCCCGCTAGCAGAAAAAGCTCCCGCGTTTGGGCCACTGGGCGCAATATTTTCCCGCCCAGGAAGGGGCAACGCGGGCTCCACCTCCTCATCACATGCAAAAGCAGAGAGCTCTTCAGTGGCCGTTCCTTCCCGCCCAACCAAAGCCACGGTGGGACCCGCCTCAACAGGCATTTCAGACAAAAAAACGGCCGCGCTCAGCACATCTCCTGCCATCCCCAAAGCACCCTTTCCACGTGGCGTGGTGTGGTGGGTGCCTGGTCAAAGGGCGGTTCCAGCGCCCCACTTTCTCGCGACAAGCGATCAGAGTGGGCCTCCCCATCAACCTCATTGTCGCTTTCGTCCTCAACATCCTCCTCGTTAACCTCAGGCCATGGCGCGACCTCCAGCGGGGCGTCAATGGCAATACGGTGGCTAGCACCCCAGCAGACGCCGGCACGCCGGTTCGAAGGGAAGTCTCCACGCCCTTCCAGCTGCCCAGGGAATGTCATGGGCGCATCAGAACGGCTCCTCGGCCTCCCACTAGGCCCATCACCTCGCCCACTGCGCCCTCTGTCGCGACCGCCTGGGCCGAGGCCACCATCTTCGCCGCCATCGTCTTCTCCCGGATCAGAGCCAGATGCGGTCATGTCCTCATCCCTTACCAGCCGAATCCTGATAACGTAGCGCAACATGAGCTTCTCAAGGGGAATGAGAGCATCACCCGGGAGAACCAAGCCGTCGTCCTCCTCCATCCTGTCATCCGGTTCCTCAATGAGCAGGGCTTTCTCCGGTGGAAGCTGATCAGGGTTGTCGATCCATGCAATCACACGGAAGTGCCCCAGATCCTCCCGGCTAGCCGTTGCCGCACCCAGGCGCTCGACCCAGGCCGCCGAACCGAGCAGCGCTGTCACCGTGGTTCGGTTCCACGCATGCGCAGGGATGCCCGTCAGCTCGAAGTGGGCGCGGAAACGCAGCGGTCGGCGCACCGCCTGCAACTGTCGGTTCCACGGCGAGAAACGGAGGGAGAAGCCTCGCCCGTCAACCACTGCTGGTCAGCGAGAGAGGCAGGGAGCTTAGAGAGGATCAAACTTGATAATTTTCAATTAGGAGGGGGGAACTAAGCTAGTTGCTCTAAAATTTATGTCTAATCTAGCCTTAAGCACTGCTGGTCCCCAGCAGCTCCGTCACTGTCACTGGTTCTAGTATAGTAGATACGTTCGAATTTAGATAAAATTTTAAATCACTTATTTCAGGATAGAGGAAGTAGCTTTGATGCTTATGTACACACGAGGGACTTGCACTAGCTAGAACACGTACTACACCTTACTCACTCTTTGATTAGTAGAGCTAGGAGGAGTACGTGTAAAAATCTTGCCGTGTCGGGCGGAAGAGGCGAAACGCGGTTACGGGCGCATGTATTATTTCGTTGGAGGCCGCCGAACCAGCTGAAGCTATCTTGGCTATTGGACCGATCGATCTTGCATGTAATATGGAGCAACACATGTTTTACACCGCCTTTATTTACGCACGGATGATCAAATCCAATCTTGTTCACGACCAGAACATGTTTAGGCGCCAACTCTCACGCCGATCGACGCGGCAACGCAGCTTTGACAAATCCGTGAGAAGACCAGGACCACCGGAGAGATCGGCCACGGCCGTCGACCTCGAGTCCAGTGGACGGCCAACTAATTAGTTGGGGCGAACTGTTCGCCATCTCTGCATGCAGCAGGGTAGGGCGTTTTTCCTTTGTTACCAAGGAGGCAGGCTGACGGGTGGAACCCACTGTGGTAAATAGTAAAATAGAAGAGGAAAATAAAAATATGGCTGACGCCCTACTTTCACCTCAGCTTCTCCTAGACACAGTGTCGCCAACTCAGCACTTACAGCTGGGCCCAAGCCATCAGAAAGCATGTTAAAGTGCTCTTAGTCGTTAATTAGTCTGATTCGCAACGCCTGTACCTCAAAATTGGTACTGACATGCCAAAATTATCGAAAGTGGTACTCACTCGTTCCGACAGTCCAGTTATGATAGTTTTATCCAATTAACTCGCACGCAGCAGAAGAGGGCGTTTCTTTTTTTTTTGACAAACGGTCAGGTATTCGCAGCATCAGCTCAGAATGAAAATGTTCGTGGTTCTTCAAAAAATGAACAAAAAAGATGGTATAGGAGTTAATTCTGGCAAGTCTCCTTGGTATAGAGAAAGCTATGGCAATCAGGTTTTTCCTTTGTTAGTTGAGCGGCTGGAAGGGGAAGAACTCGATATTGTGCAACATAGTACCCAGTTAGGTCTTGTTTATTTTTAGGGTATTTAAGGGGACGGAAAGAGATTATTTCGTATTTTGAAATTTTTTCGATATGTTGTTTACTAGACCGGGTTTGGAGGGGATAATTCCGGAATATCCTCACAAATCCTCTTCACACTAGTGTATTTTTGACTAGATTAAAACTCTTCATCATCATAAAATATTTTTAAAAAAGGGTATTTGAGGAGAATTGAGAGTATTGGGTAAATATCAAATCCTCGCATATCCCACATCTTTTGAAAGTAAAATATCGGAGAAGTAAACAAGGCCTTAGGGTTTAGTACTCCTGGATTTTGGCAACGAGTTGTAGATGATTGTGGAAGAACTCTAACCAGATCTTAAGTCGCTTCCTTAATCCTCTCCCTCATGACATCGATCTTAAGCGTCGTCATCCGATACAATCAGTGTCACACCGATGAATTCGCAATAAACTCAGTTCATGCACGTTAAGAGAGGAGGAACATATCCCAAAGAAATTCAGTTACTCCCTCATGCCTATATTAATTAACTTGGATTTATCAAATTTTAAATAAACCTATATATTAAATAGTGTCTAGATTAATCTAAATTTTAACAAATCTAAATCAATGGGTCGGAGGTACTACAAGTTCACCCGATGACCTTTCCCCAGCCTCAGATCCTCAAGTGGCGACGACCATCCCGGTATTCGTGGGACGTTTTCCAACAATAGCCATGTTGAGTTTTTTTTTGAGAGAGATAGCCACGTTGAGTTGGGGCGCTTCTTATACTCCCTCAGTCCTATAATAATAGATGTATTAGTTTCGTCAAAATTTGAATGAATCTATATACTAAATAGTGTCTAAATTTATCTAAATTTTAATAAATTTGAGACATCTATTTTAGGACGGAGGGAGTATGATTCTTTGCTTCGCCTTTAGAGCCCGACCCATGTACACTGTTGATAGGAATAAACCCCTGACTACTTTTTTAGCATCACGGCTTTAATTTATGGACACTACTACACATCACCCGGGGCATGGTTTTCATCCCCGGGTCCCAGCCAACCACGTGTTCATCCTTTTTATGCTTAATAACCCGATTTTACTATAAAACAGTCCGTTTTTGCTACTAGTTTTACTTTTTCTATATGTAGCAGAAAACGATTCGGTCCAGCAAAATAACAGACACGCTAGATCTTGCCGGAGACCTTGCCGGAGACCATGTAGCAAAAAAATTGAAATAATGTAGCAAAATTCGACTTCGCCGGAGAATCGCCGAGAGATCTCGCCGGAGATCTCGCCGGAGATCTCGCTGGATAAATAATGTAGCAAGAAGTTTGTGCTATTGTAGCAAAATCATAAAATATATGTAGCAATATAATTATGCTAATGTAGCAAAAGCCGACTTCTCTAAAGACATCGCCGGAGCAAAAAAATTGTAAGGAAAAAATGCCATGTAGAAGCGCCGCTCGCCGCAGGTAGCAACACCATAAGACATATGTAGCAGGGCCGGTCGCCATGTGTAGCAGGGCCTCTCGCCGAAGGTAGCACCGCCGCTCACCGCAGGATAGCAACGACTGTCGCCATAGGTAGCAACACCAGAAGTCGTATGTAGCATATTGGTCATGGTGTGTAGCATCGCCGTCGACCGCATATAGCAATGCTACCAACGTTGGGGAGGAGCGCATATTTATGGGCAACACCATGGGAGGTGGCGGAGCAGGCGGCCTCTATAGTGCTAGGGCAATAGCGGTCGGTGGGGGGGGGGGGGGGGGGGGGGGGTGGAGGCCCATGGCGGCGCGGTGGCAGGGAGCTGCAGGGGCCGGAGCTGCCTGAGCCGGCGCAGCGGCCAGAGCTACCCGAGCTGGCGAGCCTTGCAGCGGCGGGGGATGGAGGCCCATGGCGGCGAGCCTTGCAGCGGCGGGGGAAGGATGCCCATGGCGGCGCCGCAGCGGGGAGCTGCAGGGGCGAGTGCGTGGCCCGCGGCCGGAGATGCAGGGTGCACGGCGCGGCGTTGGAGATGTACAGGCGGTGGCGTGTCTGCAGGAGAAAGAAGGCAGAGAAGAAGAACATGCGTGAGGTGGGCCTCACGCGTCCCGCGTCGCTGAAACGACCCAGGGATCAAACGAAACGATCCTAGAAAAATAATATCATTTTTCTTAATTTATTCAACAACCAGGTTCACATGGATAAAATAAAAATAATACAGTGGTATCCAAATACCAAACCTTACGTCCAAAAGCTAGCGACGGGCTGTTCTAGCCAAAAGGTTCGCTTCTTCACTATTCTCTCTCCGTTCATGGATAATCCTCACCGAGGTGAATGAGATCCTTTTTCCGCCAAATATCTGCAATTTAGCGCCCCATACGAGCAAAGATTCTTCTCGTCAATATTTTTGACAGCTTGTAGACAGTCTGAAGCAACAACAAGATGTGTAAGGCCAACAACATCTTTCGTCAGGACAAGGGTCAGAAATGCGAAATGCTAATTGCCGCTCGCTCCGGTCCGGACGGCTAGTGCCGCACAGGGGGTCTCATCTGTTGGGCCGGCCCGTTTCGCGTGCTGATGTTCTTATCAGTTTTTTTTCTGTTTTTCTGTTTCTTTCCTTTTTAGTTTATTATTACCTTTTCTGTTTTTTTTTTGTTTCATTTTTATTTTTACTTTCATTTTCCACTTTCTCGAAAAATGTTTACTATATTTTTGGAAAAATATATGTTTTCCAAAATTGGTTTATGGCTTTCAAATATGGTTAATTATTTTTTTGAAATTGATTTATGTTTTCTAAATTTGGCTCATGATTTTTTGAAATTGGTTCATGATTTCTAAAATTTGGTTTAAACTTTTAAAATTTTGGTTCATAATTTTTTAAAATTTGGTTCATGATTTTTTATGAAATTAGTTTATGATTTTTGAAATTGTGTTCATATTTTATGAATTTTTGTTCATGATTTCAAAATTTGATTTATAGTTTTTAAATTTAGTTCATGATTTTTTAAAAATTGGTTCATGATTTTTGAAATTATGTTCACTTTTTACAAATTTTATAAATAATATTCATGATTTTAAATTTTGGTTCATGAGTTTTCAAAAAATGTTCATAAACCAAGCCTTTTTATTTCGAATAAAGAAACATGAACAAAAATATTAGACACGTACTAGTAGTTTAGTATGAAGCTATAGCTTTGGTAGCAAGCTCTCGCTAGCTCCGGTTAATTAATCTTTGCCATTTCATCAAAGTTATTGGTTCTCCACAACTAGTTAACTATGGCCAGCTAGTTTATTCGTTTGTCAAAAACAAAAGCTCGTTTTTGTTTCGTCGCATGTATGCCCAATTTTATCTCGACGCTTGCGCTAGCTTTGACGTTATTGGGCCGGCCCATCTCCAATACGCTGTAGGCGTCGTGAATCCCGGGCCCGCGTCAAACGGCGTACATCATCTCCCGTCAGAAAGGCCATCAAACACCTAACATACAGAATTTATTTACGGGTTGGCAGGGAAGCCCAAAATAGGGCCAGCCCATCAGTGCCATGAACTGAATTGTACTTTCCATCAGGCGCATGAATAATATGCAGTGCTTACTCCCGAAAATGCAACTCTAGCGTGCACACGTCCGAGCCGTCGATCCTTTCAAGATTCAGATAAGCCAGCGCACCAAGTTTCACGTATAAGCTCTGTATTGCATTTGGCCGGACTTTTTACTCCGTGTATCCCGCGAGCACCCGTCCATCCATCTGACACCACCTTCTCCCCACGACCCCAACTCTCTCTTCTTCCATAACTCCTTGCCTCCTCGTTTCTCCCGCTCTCCTCCCAAACCATGGCCAGGCCAATCCTTTCTTCTCCCCCTACGCAGCCTCAGATCTAGCACACGCGACCTCGATCTACCGGCCGTCGACCTTATCGTCATTGAGGGCGGCAACCCAATTTGTGTTCTTCTCCATGCCGGTGACCTCCATGGATTCAGATGAGGACACTGAATCTAATTCCAGCGAATCAGGTTTGATAATCCCCGCAACCTCGTTTAACTTACATCGGACCAGATTCTTCCGACAATACTAGATCGTTTTCATTTTTTCCATGGTCTTTCTAGTTTTCTACTATGCGGGCACACATTCAGATGAATCCCTTAAGTTCTTAATGCTAATCCGTAAGATTCGATTTGGTCCGATGCTAGACTGTTTTGGGGAATTTCCTCTGGATTCAGTGTTTTGCTTTTTTGGAGAGCTAGAGTGTTACTGTACACTGCATTTAACAGGTATGTAAATGTATTTGTTCAATGGTTCATACTTGTTTATAGGAAACAATCTGATACAATCTTAACCAATATCTATATCTCGCAACTTTACCTCCCATGTTGTGGAAATAACCACTGGATCCTTGTGGTAGTAAATATTAGAGGATCAAATGTTCAATTTTATGATTCTCTGCTGACCGTGAAGAAAGGAGAACACCCTTATGGAAAAATGTGGAATACTATGGTTTGTTTCTATACTCCATTCTCTAAACTTACTCTAAATTTGGGTGCTAATTATTTGCTTTCGTGCACACACAACCCCAGGCTTTGAATTTGCATAAAGCTTTCTGCCTTGCGACAAATTACCCAGTCAAAAGGTTTTCAGAGTTCACCTGCCAATATCCCAAGTGTGCTACACAAGATAACAAGTTTGTTTTCTTGTTCTGATCTTATCCATTTCCAATTTTGCAATTTCCAATTTATTAATTGGTCAATAATTCTTTTTACCAGCCATGATTGCGGCTTCTGTGTTATTCGCCTCCTCGAGTGTCACAATGGAACTGATTTAATTGGATATGGAGCTGTAATTTCCATATATTATTTGTCACAAGTATAGTTATTCAAAAGAATATGCTTTAACATGTTCTAATTTGCGTATTTGAACAGAAAAGAATGGACATCTACAGGCAGGAGATATCGTCCATCATGAGTATAATGATTACCATCCTTGGAGGTTTCTGACGAAGCGAATGAATAGAAAATCTCATACAAATGTTTAGGGTGTCTTCCATTTCCTATATTAATGATGGAACCCGGTAATTGCCAAGTAGTGATATATTTCAGAAACTGGCAGTGTTAAGGACCTCGTAATTTCTTGCTCTGTGCTCTTATGACTTCTAGTTGTGTATGACAGCACTATCATCTCTGTTATGACCCTGTTGTGTATCGATCCACAATTTGAGCCACCAGTACTTT
Organism: Avena atlantica; assembly: GCA_910589765.1. Classification (NCBI taxonomy): domain Eukaryota; kingdom Viridiplantae; phylum Streptophyta; class Magnoliopsida; order Poales; family Poaceae; genus Avena; species Avena atlantica. The sequence continues at coordinate 255,312,507 of OU342738.1, read as the reverse complement.
CCAATAGACGATTTACAGTTTATCTTATCTCAATGCGTAGCAGACATGAAAACCTTTAGAACAAGTTCCATTTTACCTTCTTACATATTCGACAGATCATCTTCTATGAAAACTTTAAGCTCTACATTTTATAGGTCCGTTCCATGCTTTCTGATAACACGTGGTATTTCTAAAATTGTAAATTAACTTCTGTATCTAAAAGAGGTAGAGCTTCTGTATCTAAAGAGGTAGAGCTTCTAAAATTGCGGCTTCTGTATCTAAAATTGGCATTGGTATAACAAGTTGTATTGATTTTCTAATTTAAATTGTCGCATGCATAACGCTCGCCACGTTCCATCACTCGCTAGTAAGTGTGAAATTCAGTTAGGACTCTGGGACATTTTTAATAATTGAATAAGCGGTTGTCAAAAAATTGTGTTGGCACAAACCCGCGTACTATACATAGACAAAAAAACTTAATACTTGATTTGCTGGTAAACAAACACTAGTCTACTGATTGGTACCTGTCTTCCTTAGACCCTTAAAATTTAGGGCGAAGGAAGGCAAACTACCAATCAATGAACTAATTTTGTTATCATCTTCAGATCACCAACTGTGTTTTCTGTGGGTTTACATGGGTCTATAATATATAGGAGTAGCAACCCAGTTGAGCTAGAGCCACCAGCGGGGTGGGAATATTGTTCAAAAGGGATCTACAACGGCTGCTAACAAAAAACATTTTACTACGTTGAGATCAACATGTATCATCATGGTTCACTATGGAGGTTTACAAAAAAATCATGGTTCACTATGGAACAAAGGAATACAATAAGAAATTCTTTGCGTGCGACATAACTACATCATGCATCCAAGAAAAATGAATCTACCTACAGAATTACACAACAGTTGGATACAAGTTCTCGTTTCCTGTTTGAGCTAGAATCTCCGATAACAATGGACTTATCTCATTAGCATTACTAAGATTCACTGTCATTACCATTACTAAGATTCACTATGTTAACATTTCTCCATCATTAAATCATGCATTATTAACTAGCTTCATTTTTCTAGTGATTTCCAAAAAAATTAGGACATATTCCGACAATATCTTACGCAGTTCACTGAAAACTGAAAGCCTTCACCCCAAACAAATAATTGGAAACATACATTTTGTAGCTCTTACGTAGGGATGACTAATATCATACAACGACAGATGCATCCAACTAGTACCTTCATTTTTCTAGTGATTGCAAAAAAATTCAGGATATGTTCCGACAATATCTTACGCAGTTCACGCATTCACTGAGAACTGAAAGCCTTCACTCCAAACAAATAACTGGAAACATACATTTTGTAGCTCTTACATAGGGATGAATAATATCATACAACGACAGATACATCCAACTAGTAGGTTCAAACATGATGATCATAGAATACTACAAACCATAGAAGTTTCGAAACTAAGGTGGAACGAAGGCCATCCTAAGCTGACAGATACATCAGACCAATAACTACAAACATTGCCACCCTCAACATAGATGAATCAGGGCAATAGAAACTGGCTGATATTAGCATCATCAAGACAAGACATGCCCACTTCATTCTTCTTTTATTAATCTCAAGAATCTCTAGTTTGCCTGATGCTATGAGTAGATCCTTCTTCACTGGATCTAGGAAATATTTCAGTGTTGATTTCACATAACTGTTGAGTAGATCAGCCTAGATCCACGTCTTGCAGACATAATCATCCAGTGAACAAACCTACAACCAAAAACACCCCATGTAAAATCTGCAAGGGCACGACATAGAAAGAAACTATTTTCTCCTCCGCCCAACTGTATGTAATATGAGACGCAGAATCTAACCTTTCTTCCGAACTTGATGAATTCCCTTCCTTTGTTTCGGCTGGTGTTGGAGATGTACTTGTTTGCAGGCAGAGAGCAAGCACACTCCCGAAAATGCAACTCTGGCGTGCACGCGACCTCGCGTGCACGTCCGAGCCGTCGATCCTTTCGAGATTCGGATAACCCAGCGCACCAAGTTTCACGTATAAGCTCCGTATTGCATCTGGCCGGACTTTTTACTCCATGTATCCTGCGAGCACCCGTCCATCCATCTGACACCACCTTCTCCCCACGACCCCAACTCTCTCTTCTTCCATAACTCCTTGCCTCCTCGTTTCTCCCGCTCTCCTCCCAAACCATGGCCAGGCCAATCCTTTCTTCTCCCCCTACGCAGCCTCAGATCTAGCACACGCGACCTCGATCTACCGGCCGTCGACCTTATCGCCACTGAGGGCGGCAACCCGATTGGTGTTCTTCTCCATGCCGGTGACCTCCATGGATTCAGATGAGGACACTGAATCTAATTCCAGCGAATCAGGTTTGATAATCCTCGCGACCTCGTTTAACTTACATCCGACCAGATTCTTCCGACAATACTAGATCGTTTTCATTTTTTCCATGGTCTTTCTAGTTTTCTACTATGCGGGCACACATTCACATGAATCCCTTAAGTTCTTAATGCTAATCCGTAAGATTCGATTTGGTCCGATGCTAGACTGTTTTTTGAATTTTCCTCTGGATTCAGTGTTTTGCTTTTTTTGGGGAGCTAGAGTGTTATTGTACACTGCATTCAGCGTAGAAAGGAACCATGCACTGCTGCGTTGGATTATAGAAAGGAGCCAGCTCCTGTTGGGGATTTCCCCCTGTATTTTTGTGTTTTGCATGGGAAGGAGCCAGCTCCTGTTGGGGATTTCCCCCTGTATTTTTGTGTTTTGCATGGGACGGGAAAACGCAGCACATACTGAGCATATAAATTTGAGTTCGGATTATAGGTATTGATTTTAGTAATTACTAAAACTGCTGCATTACCTGATCCTTTTTATTTCTTGTTTTTCATGTAACAAACATAAGCCAGGACAATATTTAGTTTGCTCTAAATATATTACAGTTCTAGCTGTTGCCAGGACAATATTTGTTGTGTAGAAACCATCTGGGCATATGGTGTTGCGCTGAATAATTTTGTTTTGTAGCAAACCATTTGTTTTTTAGAATAAATTTGGAAATTATCATTGTCTATAGAACTTGATCTTAGTAAATCTAAATGAAGCCTAATGTTATTGGTCTTTCTTGATCGAAAAGGCCAAATAGTGACCTGGATGGTAATCAGCACATTCCATCCTAAAAATGATCCTGCTATATAGTTGACTTATTGTTTGTTCCAAACAGTACACCTGTCTACCTAAAGTTTACATCGTACTATTGCACTTTTTTAAGTTAAGATAGTAGCCTGCTTGTAAAACATATTGAACTCTGTACGTATCACCATTCTTTTCGTAGCAATCATAGTCAAACTTCTTATTCTTGATAAAACTGTGGTATAATTGTTCGAATCACTTTCTTTAGGAGTCTTGTTTAATTATTCAGAATGAATATACATATAATTTTTCCATTAATGGCACATTGCATTTCGATTTTTTTGTAGCATAACAGTATGGATGCAAAAAGGTTATGATAATGCGGAAGAAAAGGAAAACAGATCACTCAAAGAAGTCACGGGTTAGAAAGCGTCAGCACTCTGACAGTAGTGACGAAACAACTGGATCATCTGCCAAACAGGTGTGTCGTACCAAGAAGGTCAAAGATAAGATGAAGAAGAAACAGAAAACTTCTGCTAGAAAGGTGTGCTATTTTAGAGTGTCCTTTTTTGAAAATTTTATATTCAAACAACCATGGTACTTGATGGATCACTTGTATTATTTGTCAGGTTGAAAATAATAGATGCTGTCCTCACATGATCCCACCAATAATCAAGCGTTTATCGCCAAGACAGAAGGACTGGGTTAGAAATATAGGTTTGGGTGTATTTTTAGAAATGCCGGAGTGTCAGCTGCCAAAACCAATCACTATGTAGCTAGTCAGTAAGGTTAATACTAAGGATAAAACACTCGAGATTGACAGCCAACATACTATCCCCATTGACAAAGGTATTGAACAGTTGATTGGCTTACCCAATGGCAAGATAAGGGTACCACATCCAAAGAGTCTGAGGACATTGCCTAAAGCCAAGAAATTGGATCCTGATCCTAGCAACGCTAAATTCTCTGACCATGGACGTGGCAAGAAACTTCCAAAAATCATCGAAGATCTAGTGGGTAATGACGATGAGGATGATTTCTGCATACCCTTTGTTATGGTAATCCTAGCTATATACCTAGCCCCAGGCACAAGCCAAACTTTGAACAGAGGTTTTCTACCCCATATTCAAGATGTCAAGAAGATCAAGGAAATGAACTAGTGTAATTTTGCCGTCCAATATCTCATGAAGGGCATTAATAAATTTAGGTCTAACATGCACACAAATATTATCCTACAAGGTTGTGTCCACATACTGCTGGTAAGCACATTTCTCCTTACAATTTTCCATTTTGTTTCCCATACCGTGTTCTTATTTCCTTGTATTTTTGACATTCCTTTCATCATTTTGCTGAAGCTTGCTTACATAAGTGCTATAAGAAGCTCAAAAATAACTGTCCCACCCGGTTATCCTATAATGAAATTTGTGACAACTGAACTGTTGGACCTTCTTGCTGAAGAGGACCAGAAGGATGTAGATGGTTCCACCCATGAGTATGGACTTCTTATGGTGCGTAACTCAACTATCTTATTACATATATAATCGAAAGATGTATTCTAATGAATGTGATTATCTTAAACATTGAGCAGACCAATGAACAAGATAGGAAGGTGCTAGCAACTGGATCAACAATTTGTGGGTTTATGGACCCAACTGGTCCATCAATCAGTAAGAACTTTCATGTTACCACGTTGGAATCTGAATCATACAAAGAACTCCAGTCTAATAAGGTAACTCTATTTCCACTTACGGCCCAGTTTTTTCCTACCATATCTCATGTATTAATATCGAATGCATTCTTTTCAGGCAATTGAGTCTTTATTTATGGAATTAAAAAGTTTTTTATGTCGCAACCGTGCTGAAATAATTGCTGAAGTTATAGCTAAGATGGCTGAGTCAGAAACTAGAATCTGCGATAATTTCTTGGAGAAAGCAAAAGGAATGATTGCTGAGTCCGAAACTAAAATCTGTTCAGGCTTGTGTCCTTACAAATCATCAGGGCACCATTCTGAAACTGAGCAAGTTGATACAGTAACTCCTACCCGGGAACAAGCCCTTGTCATCAATACAGAACACTACGAGCCAGATAATTGCATGCAAGATGTAGCTAACAAAGGTATCCTAGCTGCAAGAGAGGCCCTTGAATCCTCTGAAATTCCATGTGAAGAGCAAACTGAACATCCAGAGTTTAAAATCCATAATGATGAAAATCATAGTTTGGGTGTTGCATCACGTTCTACCTCCGGAGACAAGATAACAGACCCCAATGCAAGCAATCAGATCGAAGTTGCTCAAGAGTGCACCCAATCCGAAGTTGTACCTACCTTAGACCAACCAATTGCATCTAATCCTCATCAGACCGATACAATTGTCAAGCAATCAGAAGGTACAATAAAATATCTAACAATCTATGACCCAATGAGGATTGTCTTCCATTATGTTTGTTACAAAAATCTGCTCAGCCATGCGTTCATTATGTTACCTGAATTCTTACAAATAGCATACCTTAATCTCTATATGTTCAAGCATTGATTACAAATTTATAATACACAATCCTCGTCCGATACACAAGGCTACTGTCATTATGTTTAATACACAATACTCTCTTTATGTTTAGTACACAATGCTCATATTATAAGGGGTCATTATGTTTAATACACAATGCTCATTATAATTAATACACAATGCTACTCTCATTCTGTTTAATACACAATTCTTATTTTATAAGGGGTCATTATGTTTAATGCTAGTCTCGGTAAACATAATACCCAAAGTGATTAATCAACACCACCATATTTATTGTGTAAATTAGAAAAATGTTCAGCGGGCATACATTGTGTCCACATACAAGCGTTTGGTACCAAGTAACAATTAGCAATAACATCTTTTACTCCTCCTGGTTATCTATTTCTTCACACTAACGACTTCTTTTTTTAAATCAGTTTTACCGGGTCGAGATGTTCTGTCTAATCATCTGGTTGATATTCAGCCAGTTGCCGCGACAATATTTTCATCGTCAATTAAACATCTCAATATTGAGGCCACGAGTCCTAGACCACAACTTGGAGGTATAAACATTTTAATTTGGTTTGTTTAGTACCAATCATGTATCCACTGCTTAATAAAGATTTAAAGACACTCATTTACCATAACAAGTGTTTTTAATTTTTTGTTTTTCCCACGTCATATGCTGTATTTCCCGTGACTAACTTCCTCTAACATGAATGTCATTTGAGACCTTCTATTCCTGCACTTATAGTACAACATTCCCAAGTTGTAGCACTTGAGAACCAAACCCAAGAGTGCATTACAAAGGAGAACCAGCTTGAAGGTACATTCAAACACCCATGGCTCTATGACGAAATGTTTTTTTATTAATCTAATAAATGAAATCAGAAACTTTATTGCATTCTTGCAGAAAAACTCAAAGTAGAAGCAATATTATTATATACTACCCTCATCTATAGATTTCAATGTTTTTTACTTACATTGATCCATGTACAAAAAATGTAGAAATTTGTCCTTGTAAAAAAATATAAATTGTTGCGCAGGGGTTCATCACCTTTGCGTGGCCTATATGGCAGATATCATCGAAAGGCAAGCCTGTGTAAAGTCAATGGGTATTTTCGTGCATGTTTCATTATTTTTATTGGAAAAAATATGGTTGTTACCTATTCTTTTATACAATCATTATTACTACAACACAACTATTAATTCTTCAGTTCTTCTTTTTAAAAATAGTTCAAATTCATGTCCAACCTTTTGATGGAAAAGAATCTTCCGGCAAGATGAACTCCCAAAAATATTGCAGCACATTGCCGTTAAACGAAAGTCAAGGTACAATACAAAAACTATTTTTTCAATGTTTCTACCTTACTTCAAGCCCTTTTAGTCCTTCTTCCTTCTATCGATCTGCCACCAGATTGTATCACACATTGTACTATGCAAATAGTTTTCTTTTTTGGCAAACTGCTAGATGCGTCTTAAACAAACTGTATCACATATAGGATCACAAGTTTAATTAATTGATACACAAGCTACTACTAACATTTTTTTTGCTATGCAAAAATAATGACTCGCACTGTTACATCCGTTAGGAAATTTCCCAACCTGGGATTCCACTCCCCAAACCAATCAAAGAGAGCATCAACAGACAGTACAAATGAACGATGTTCTAGGTACGCGGTTTTTTTAAATATGTCCTACTTGTTGGGCGATATCTTCTCATACCCTGATGCTGCATTCTTTTATCAAATAGTTATGTTAAGCGGGAAGCCAGAATCAAACGCCCTTCCTGGAATTTTTGGTATTTTCTGTTCATACTCACATCACCAATTATCTATTTCAAGTTTGTTTTATAGCAACTTTCTAATATTACAGTTCCCAATATTCTTTTCATAACAGAAGAACCAGTACCTGCATGAGATCGGACCCCACATATCATCATCAGGAAACATGGAATGCCAAACAAAGATGTCCAATGTTCACCTTTAGGTAACTTAAAAAAGTTTAAAATTTCCACCAATAACAATAATTCAGGGGTGTCCCTACGAATGTATTAACTCTTCTGTTTTTTGTCAATGATTCATGGATGACTCTTTTATCTACATATTGACAATGATTCATGCAGGATTAGTTTATGGTACAAGTAGCACCTACCGAACTAAATTTTTGCATTTGTGTATGCCCATATTTCTAGCAGATACCTCTCACATCGTGACGGAAAAGGAAAACTTGGAGCCACTAATGCAAGATGGTAAACAAGATAAACTATTTAAAACACACCCTGATCTCATTGCTCCTCTTGGTGATTCAGGTTCGTTCCAGAGCCATTAGTTACTTCTCAAACTCATGCGCCTTATACTGGGAAAACATAACCATATTGCATTATATTCCTTCCAGGCCAAATAGACAATCTAGAAGGTCGGCTATCGGGATTGGTTGTCTCCATATCCGATTCTCCAATTAAAGATGATGTCGACGATGATGTGATATCCACGGTCACCAAACCAATTGATGAAGGATCAAGGTTCAATACTTTTGGCATTCAGAATGCTAGACCAAAGAGGGGCCAATATACTAAGACATACAGTGAGCAAGTTCTAAATGCAAAAAACAGAGCGACATCCAGGACATATGATCCTAACAACCCTGCCAATAGGAAAACCAAGATTCGCATTTCTGGTTACCATATCACAGAGCAGGAATTCATCAGCTCCCTTGTGCCCACTGGAGAGGTAGATCTCAATTTCATGAGAATCTGCTGTGTAGCAATAATGAAGGACAGCGGTGATACAACAAAGATCATCTTGGATCATCTAACAATAGTGAGTAAACATCTTATAAAGTCCTGCAAGAAATATTCTATCATTTATTTAGTTATTTCCATCCATTTTGTATCTCATCTGGCCAATCATATTTGTATCCTCTATAAGAACCTCATTGCATATTAGTTCTTGAATACATTTTTTGAATCCTTTTCTCATGCTTACATGCTCTTTAACAACCTCTCTACATATTATGTCAAAATATATGTATCCTCTTTAACAGTGCTATCTTTTCTCTAGCACAAGCTGCTCAAATCATTTGATGCATGTGATCATGAATATGTCGCCGCATTAAAAAAAAACACAAACTTGAACAACTTGAACAGGTATGTAAATGTATTTGTTCAATGGTTCATACTTGTTTATAGGAAACAATCTGATACAATCTTAACCAATATCTATATCTCGCAGCTTTACCTCCCATGTTGTGGAAATAACCTCTGGATCCTTGTGGTAGTAAATATTAGAGGATCAAATGTTCAATTTTATGATTCTCTGCTGACTGTGAAGAAAGGAGAGCACCCTTATGGAAAAATGTGGAATACTATGGTTTGTTTCTATACTCCATTCTCTAAATTTACTCTAAATTTGGGTGCTAATTATTTGCTTTCGTGCACACACAATCCCAGGCTTTGAATTTGCATAAAGCTTTCTGCCTTGCGACAAATTACCCAGTCAAAAGGTTTTTAGAGTTCACCTGCCAATATCCCAAGTGTGCTACACAAGATAACAAGTTTGTTTTCTTGTTCTGATCTTATCCATTTCCAATTTTGCAATTTCCAATTTATTAATTGGTCAATAATTCTTTTTACCAGCCATGATTGCGGCTTCTGTGTTATTCGCCTCCTCGAGTGTCACAATGGAACTGATTTAATTGGATATGGAGCGGTAATTTCCATCTATTATTTGTCACAAGTATAGTTATTCAAAAGAATATGCTTTAACATGTTCTAATTTGCGTATTTGAACAGAAAAGAATGGACATCTACAGGCAGGAGATATCGTCCATCATGAGTATAATGATTACCATCCTTGGAGGTTTCTGACGAAGCGAATGAATAGAAAATCTCATACAAATGTTTAGGGTGTCTTCCATTTCCTATATTAATGATGGAACCCGGTAATTGCCAAGTAGTGATACATTTCAGAAACTGGCAGTGTTAAGGACCTCGTAATTTCTTGCTCTATGCTCTTATGACTTCTAGTTGTGTATGACAGCACTATCATCTCTGTTATGACCCTGTTGTGTATCGATCCACAATTTGAGCCACCAGTACTTTCCAATAGACGATTTACAGTTTATCTTATCTCAATGCGTAGCAGACATGGAAACCTTTAGAACAAGTTCCATTTTACCTTCTTACATATTCGACAGATCATCTTCTATGAAAACTTTAAGCTCTACCTTTTTTAGGTCCGTTCCATGCTTTATGATAACACGTGGTATTTCTAAAATTGTAATTTAACTTCTGTATCTAAAAGAGGTAGAGCTTCTGTATTTAAAGAGGTAGAGCTTCTAAAATTGCGGCTTCTGTATCTAAAATTGGCATTGGTATAACAAGTTGTATTGATTTTCTAATTTAAATTGTCGCATGCATAACGCTCGCCACGTTCCATCACTCGCTAGTAAGTGTGAAATTCAGTTAGGACTCTGGGAAATTTTTAATAATTGAATAAGCGGTTGTCAAAAAATTGTGTTGGCACAAACCCGCGTACTATACATAGAAAAAAAACTTAATACTTGATTTGCTGATAAACAAACACTAGTCTACTGATTGGTACCTGTCTTCCTTAGACCCTTAAAATTTAGGGCAAAGGAAGGCAAACTACCAATCGATGAACTAATTTTGTTATCATCTTCAGGTCACCAACTGAGTTTTCTGTGGGTTTACATGGGTCTACAATATATAGGAGTAGCAACCCAGTTGAGCTAGAGCCACCAGCTGGGTGGGAATATTGTTCAAAAGGGATCTACAACGGCTGCTAACAAAAATCATTTTACTACGTTGAGATCAACATGTATCATCATGGTTCACTATGGAGGTTTCCAAAAAAATCATGGTTCACTATGGAACAAAGGAATACAATAAGAAATTCTTTGCGTGCGACATAACTACATCATGCATCCAAGAAAAATGAATCTACCTACAGAATTACACAACAGTTGGATACAAGTTCTCGTTTCCTGTTTGAGCTAGAATCTTTGATAACAATGGACTTATCTCATTAGCAGTACTAAGATTCACTGTCATTATCATTACTAAGATTCACTGTGTTAACATTTCTCCATCATTAAATCATGCATTATTAACTAGCTTCATTTTTCTAGTGATTTCCAAAAAAATTAGGACATATTCCGACAATATCTTACGCAGTTCACTGAAAACTGAAAGCCTTCACCCCAAACAAATAATTGGAAACATACATTTTGTAGCTCTTACGTAGGGATGACTAATATCATACAACGACAGATGCATCCAACTAGTACCTTCATTTTTCTAGTGATTGCAAAAAAATTCAGGATATGTTCCGACAATATCTTACGCAGTTCACGCATTCACTGAGAACTGAAAGCCTTCACTCCAAACAAATAACTGGAAACATACATTTTGTAGCTCTTACATAGGGATGAATAATATCATACAACGACAGATACATCCAACTAGTAGGTTCAAACATGATGATCATAGAATACTACAAACCATAGAAGTTTCGAAACTAAGGTGGAACGAAGGCCATCCTAAGCTGACAGATACATCAGACCAATAACTACAAACATTGCCACCCTCAATATAGATGAATCAGGGCAACAGAAACTGGCTGATATTAGCATCATCAAGACAAGACATGCCCACTTCATTCTTCTTTTATTAATCTCAAGAATCTCTGGTTTGCCTGATGCTATGAGTAGATCCTTCTTCACTGGATCTAGGAAATATTTCAGTGTTGATTTCACATAACTGTTGAGTAGATCAGCCCATATCCACGTCTTGCAGACATAATCATCCGGTGAACGAACCTACAACCAAAAACATCCCATGTGAAATCTGCAAGGGCACGACATAGAAAGACACTGATTTCTCCTCCGCCCAACTGTATGTAATATGAGACACAGAATCTAACCTTTCTTCCACACTTGATGAATTCCCTTCCTTTGTTTCGGCTGGTGTTGGAGATGTACTTGTTTGCAGGCAGAGAGCAAGCACACTGCAACGATGGAAGATCTTGCTGGAGGTTGTGGCACGAACCTTCAAGAAAACTATCAACAGCCTCTTCCCCCCAACACTCATCACTACTCTCTATCCCACCACTACAATTCATCTCTGATCCACCACGCGCCTTCTGCATGCTGGATTTTTTGGCAAGCCAGATCCAGATGCACTATGCTAAAAGATAGGTGGAGGGGTGGAGGAAGATGATACAGATGCAATAAACAACTGGTGCTTCTAGCCTTTATGTGCACAACCACCTCAGGCTATAGTTGTGTACTATACACAACGTCTACTATATAGATAACATTGTGCCAAAAAAAATTATCAATGATGGAAATTTCACAGAAAAATGTATTTTTACACTGCCTTTGTGCAGAACGAACTGTTATGACATGTTCTACATTTACAATTCATTTGGGTCTAGATACATTTACAATGATGGAAAAAACTAGTACTCTCTCCGACCCAAGTTAGTTGACTTGGTTTTGTCTAGATTCGGATGTATCCAGCACTACGATAAATCTAGATACATGCAAATTTAGAAAAAATTGAGTCAATTAATTTGGGTCGGAAGGAGTACAAACTTGATACAACCAAAGACCACTAAAACAACCCCACTTAGCATGATGATGGCATTCCATCGCCAACTGCCCGAAAATATAATATAACTCCAATCCTCCAATACAATAACGGTTATACTATTCGTGCTTGCATGTATTCATAACGGGCTAGCGCAATCACTCCGGACGTTGCATGACAGTGTGCATCCTCCAGAGAAGACATTAAACCATGCACCCTAGGTACATTTTAAACATGTTTTATTCTAGGCCAACATGTTTAGTTTTTATGGATCGTGCTAGAACATTGTAGCACACCCACGTCACCAAAAATTAAATGACTATCTTTCCTCTCTTCAGAAATGCAACTCTGATTCCAGAGGAGAGAGAGGGTGGTGCCAGAATCTACCTCTCCAGTGGATGAGATACAACCACGAGGATGTGATCCACCACCTCATCTCCTTAAATAAGATAAGTAGACTGGAAATGTTTTTAAAAAATAGTGCAAACATGAAAACCTTATGAATATAGGACTACCTTTCCATCTAGGGGAGAACACATAGACTGGAAATAAGATAAGTACAAATAACACATACAATGAAAATACGATCATTACAGAAAACAAATAGAAGGGACATAATAAGTTCAGTACAAATCACACATAGAATGTAAATAAAACTTATTGTTCATACAAAATAGGAAATTACATAATTGGTTCTCCACCAATTGATAAATTGGTGGGTACTAAAGCATACTCTTTAATTCCAGGAAGGTAGGTACTCTGGTCCAAACTTTAGCTTCAGAAATTGACTTGGTAGAACACCACGGTTTTCTTCCATGTCTAGCAGTAACCAAGCAAATCTTGCTCTGATCAGACCAACATCAATCTGCATAAATTGGATTGCATTAGAAATGGATATATATACCACTCGGTTATTCATGTCACTAAATTAGAAACATCTTACATCAAAGATCCTTTCTTCAATCTGTAGCCCATTGAAGCAAGAAGCATAGTGCACGCAATACACCCCCGTGTCCGCCCTAGAGAATAGTAAAGTAAGTATATTATTAATGTTTTGCATATATTTTTTCTTACTTATGAACACAAATACCCAGAATGGCAGAAATAAAACATACCAAGTACATTTCTCACTGATATCACTAGCATAATTTTTTTCCATGCAACTGAATACAGGTCAGTCTGTGGAAAGAACTCTTTAATGCACTTGAACAGGTACTTCTGAACAAATTCAATAGATGGGCGATGGACTTTTCTTATTTTTGCTTTGGAACATTCCATCATTGATGGATCTAACACCGTCACAGTTTCTGCCGGGAAATCCCAAACATAACAACTCCACTTAGAATCCATACTAACAGGAACAGCAATCTGTGAAAACCAATTATGGCGACACGTCTATCAAAATGCTATATAACTACAACACTAAAGTGATTCAATCTCTTACCATGCTACATGCTTTCACATCATATATGAAGTGCTCACCGACGAACATTTTTTTATACTTGCCCACACCATGCTCCCCTCCCCAGTTTTTAATATCCAACTGATAAAACATTATTAACTTGTATCAAAAAATTGTACCAATAGATGAACATAACATTATCGGCATAATTTAGAAGTACCATCCAACTTGCTGGCATGATATGCATATCACGATTGCCAACCCCCCTTTTCCAGTTTTCAGAAATCATTCTAATTAGGGCATCCATAATGTCCACGGAATAATATCCCGACTCGATCAGCTGTGATCTTAGTATCCCACCTGAAAGCTTCATAATTGTTGGCTCTACATGGTGGAACCAAATTCTGAGAATAAATAACATCAAATTAGGTTGAGACTGAATACCATACAGCTAGTCCTTGATATAACTGAAACAAATATGATCTTCGAAATATAAATGGATTGTTTAAAACACATACCGCTCTAAGTTCTCCACGGTGCCGCTAGCAATGATCTCTAAAAATTCAACCATCTTAGTCATTGAATCTCCATTCATCCAACATACTTCATAGGGAGTTTTCTGTTCGGTCTCATCAATCATCCTTCTGGTAGATCTTTCCTCTAAATAGACAGGTACTAAAACTTTACCATTCTTATGAAGGACACTAAATTCATAAAGAATAAAAAATGTACTCATAGTTCATACTCTTGGAGAAAGAAAAGGGAGTACTGCTTGGACTGTCTACGTAAATATAATCATTTCCAACACTTCACATACTGCAAATCTAAACGTAAAAATGTATTACAGGCAACAAAATCGTGTTGATTGAAAAAATAGTTTGCTTTTTCTAACCTTGAGCTCCATGATTTTTCTTCCTTGAGCTTCTTCTAGGCAGTTGTCTTGAATTTTGATCCACCACCTCATCTCCCTATCAGCAAAGATTGTACATTGAAACAAATGATACTTGATTTACTAAAATTTCTGATAAGACTGTACCGGTATAGAATCGCCTTCAGGCAGGAAACTAGCCTCCCCTTCACGATCCATTAGAACCAATGCTTCTGATCGATCAAACTTCCCACCCTCTGAGAGTTTTACCTACTGGTTTTCCAGTGTGATATAGACCATCCTACAAAAGCCGTACGCAGTGGGGCAAAGAAGTAAATTCTCCAATTCTATCTTTTTCAAATTGCCATACTGCAAGGACATGAGTTCGACAACACGTAGTATAAAAAACATTCCTACACAGTACTCGTCTAGTCCAGGATTCCTAGCAACAGAGCATGGCATATCTCTGCTCCCTACTCTGGGACTTTCATACCCAATGGACATTTCCCTGCATTGCTTCCCCCCGTCTGATACACAATGAAAAAGCATGAAACAGGCCAGGAATTTTAGGAGTTGATTTTTCTCTTATTTGGAATTGTATTTATATTTCCATTTACCAAACCAAACTCTAAATCCAAGGTCCAACAAACACAGTTTTTTCTACCAATTATGCCAAACGGTCACATAGGATCCTCTAGGGAATCCAGTGTGTCTAACCACGAAGATACACAATAAAAATGATGCCCCTGCTCCATCAACTTTCGACAAGGTAGGCCACGCTTTTAGGCAGTACCATCAAATAGCCTGGAACCTAGGGAAGTACGTCCACCTAGTAAAATATTGAAAAATATATGAAAAAATACATTACTATCAAGTATATTGTTCTACCTTCACCCATCTGTTTTCGTGGATATTGCAAAATGCAACTTCAGATATAAAACCGAGGGTAGTATATGTTTGCATCTCAACGTGAATGGTATGTCCCAATTCATTTTACCCTCCCAATACACTATGGTATATAATGAAACTAGTGAATACATTATGAAACATATTGGAACATGGCCGTGCTTCCTCCATGGCCATGATTTCTACAAGGTCGTGATTTCTACAGGGTCGTGATTTCATTATCTTCACTTCGAAAACTTTAATCAGTACTGCATTATATTGGATGTACTGATGTAGTATATATATATAACAATATACACTTAAATCCTTAATTTTTAATCCTCATATCACCTAATGATTTGCACGAACAAAACAGTGATGTAATTTTATATTATATCCTTATCACTCTAGTACTGAAGTACATGCATGGCCTGTACACAGCTAGGACGTGCACGTCATGTCAAATCCACCATCAATGCTTACAAAGATTTCTGAACTTCGATGCATGTTGCGTGGGTGTGACTCTGCAAACATTTCATTGCGTGTGAACATAGTAAAAACTCCATCCGAATTTTTCAAGAGACGTTCTGACATGATTCGTATTTTTTATTATGGGTTAAAAAAAGGCCTACATCTATTCAAATTAAATAGAGTTGCACTAGGGTAGCCGTTAGGCAGTATGATTCCATCCTATATATACACGCATAGCACAAACAAACCATATCACACACTGCTTCGCAATTATACTCCTCTGATAAACATGGGTGTTGTAGTTACTGTAAGGGTTGATTTGCCTGAAAAAAGGATGATCGAGCCGATGTTCAGGTGTGCATGCGGCACACGTGCCGCTAATAGGAAGTGCATTTCAGGACCAAATATCAGCAGGAGGTTCTATCGATGCAACAATGGATGGGTGGAGAACAGCAACGACGAAGATGAACATCCATCATGGAAAAGGGTATGTTTCTTACACTTCTCCTTAAACTCTTACATCTCTAATTTTTTTATCCTTTCCTAGCTAAAGACTAAAGAACTTCTTTTCTCCAGCATCTAAGGTGCGCAATTTGGGTTTGGGAAGATTTCATTACCAGCTTTGCTCAAGACGTGTTTGATGCAAACCAACTATCAGAAGAAGATCTTGAGGCAGCAATAGTGGGAACTGTTGGAGCTCGCAACGCTCCTTAGCATCTTACTTAGGGTTGTCGATATGGCTCCCAGTGTGGTTAGTAGATCGGACCTATGCAATAATGGTGTGTAATGTTTTTCCGAAAATGTGTTCCCTTCTTATTTAACCAATTACATGTTGTATCAATAGAAAACTATGGTTAAGTTGCCACTGCAGATTCGTTGGATGTGGGAGTCCCTATCAACATACCATCCTTGAATTTACACCTTATGTTGACAAACAGGTTGGTTTTCTTTGCTGCAGTTTGAATCACGATGGAACTACCATGGCTAATTTCGATCCAACACAATCCTAACTAATTTGTTTTAAGTTCATAATAACAACAAAATTTTCCCAAAGAAGGAAGAAAAAAATATAGATTGGTCATAACTTACACCATTGAATGGACATACATCAATTGAAATAGATTTTGCCATATGCTTGAAACATTTAATATGATTTGATTGTTCCATTTCTTCTTCTGAAGGGCATGATAAGAAGTTTTAAATTTTACGATTCAAGCCAGGCGTATAGTTAGAAACATGAAAAAAATGAGGTAATATAGAAATGACCATGTCGACATGATTAAGTTCGAATTGAAACTAATTAAAACACAACGGAATTCAACATGTTGTGCAATCAATCTATGTGAAACCCAAAATATTTTACCAGTATTCAGTTGCTGAAATGCGACTACCACATGACACCTATGTTTATTTATTAATTTCTCTTGCACCGGAAGGTCCAAAATGTAACGGAGTTGAAAGGAGGACTAATTATTTTCAAATTTTCCTAAAATAATAAATTCAACCCCCAAATAGTTTGAATTTAACAACAGAACCCAGTTAAAACCGGTTAAAACATTGGAAACCAAATTATTTTTTCCAAGATGGCATCATACATAGATTTCATTTTGAATTATAGATATCTCATTACCATGCACACGTAACGTCAACAGAAGAAGAACTTTACTCATAGTATAATTTTTTTCGAGAATCTTAATGTAGATCAATTGAACTTGAATGCACCTAAATGATTCTGAATGGAACGTACACAATTTACTGAATCTAAATGCCGCTCCACGCACATCATTCTTATACATTTTACTGTTGCCAATACGAATTACTTCTTTTTATTATTATCTTCCGACTTTCTTTGTTAGTACTTTAAATAAATATTGTAGAAATTAAAATTTCATCCTATTATACATGGAACCATCTAGTTGAAAGACATTCGAATGATAAGTGCTAAAAGATCAATCTAAATTGTTTACAACCTATAAAACATGTTGGTACAGTGCACCGTCGTCAGCTGGTACAGTGCATCGTCGCCGGCTGCAAAAGTGGAGACATGTAACTTTCCGTGGGTTCCCTAGGTAGAATCCCTTCCGTACAGTGCGCTTCTCTGCCAGGACATGGTGTCATCCTGTTTGAGCATCCTTACACTATTACACTATTGCTTCAGTACGATGATGTTATTTTTCCTGTGTTATTTAGCTCGTTGTCGCACACAAACATTATGTGAAAACATTTCATTGCATCATAAAGAGAGTACATCATGTGATACAACATAAATCAACATTCTTAAATTCTTAATTGCGATTAAAACATTAAGAAACACCCCAGGCCAGAATGAAATCTGGGCCAACAAAAGATTTCTAAAAGCACCCCCTACTACTTCATACAAGATCATTCATATGCTCTATCCAAATCTTCCTCTCTTGGAGCTATAGACGGCTGCATCTATCCTTCTCCTCTTCAGATTACTGACTTCATCCGGTGCAGCAACCTCAAGCGTGGAAGAGTGCGCGTCTGTAACATCAAGTTCGATCTCCTGGCCTATCTGTAATGTAGCATCACTACTATCACCTACTTCTTCTTCCACTCCACTGGACGGTTGGGAGACCATAGCAACCTGTTAACATAGTAATTCATTGAATTTCAACAAGTCAACTGAACTAGAAGATAAAAAAAATCAGAGAACTAACCATGTAAGATCCACTAGCATTTGCATCAATTGAGTGGGGATTTAGTACGATATCAGTAGAGTCTGCATCGTCCATCTCTGACTCAGAAATAGAATCAGTCATAGCTCTTTCTCCATCAACATTCCCAAAACGAGAAGAAGGATGAAACTTTGAAAAAGGAAGAGAAACAAATAGTATCCATCAAGAATAACAGAAGAACAGTCAGATTCGCACCAAAAAGCTGCCAACAATAATCCAAGAAACTGACCTCGGAACCTGAAGGAGAAATATAACACGACTTGGTGGAATATGAGTTCGAAAGCTCAGAAGCTATTTCATTGCATGTACTTGCATCCTCTGATGCACTAGAGAGAGACATTAGAGAAGAAGGATGGGGAATTGATAGGATGAAGGAATGAGGAAGTACCAGTTGAGGGTGGGGGGGATATACACTGGTAGAGGGTAGGAATAGGTATGGCCCCTAGTTTCCCTCCAAACATGGAATTCAAATTTTGGCTCCAAAAGTGGTTGGCATCACAACATGTTCTATTTGAAATGGGTGGTCATGTTTTTTTTCCTTTTTTCCCTCCAGAACAAATTGCACTCAATTTAGAATATACAAAAATTGGCACATAGTACTTCTAGATATTTACCTTGCTGCTACGGTGGTGACATAGATAATCACCTTCCGATCAAGCATTTAAAATGTTTTACTTTAATCCAGCCGAATTGATTTTTATTCTAGAAACGTAGTGTACTAACAGAAGAGATTTTCCCCATAAATTAACTTAACATAGCAAATAAAAACAGAATGATTCGGATTGTTACACATTGGCATACATGGGGAGTCCATTGTGTGTACCGGCACTGCATACTTCATAATGCTATAGCAACACAATATATGGAACCACATACTAGTACAACATGTCCTACGGTGCATCATGGGAAAAAGTTAGGATGGACTTCTAGACTGTACCAGCGACTTGACATGCTAGGATTATCTAATATGACTTTTATTTTCCTGATGTCTACAAGGTACATGCGATGTGTGAAGGGGTACAGATTAGATATCCAGTCCTTACCTCTTCTTCCTCAACCTTCCACTCAACACTCTCCTCCTCACTTGGCTATTCAGATTTGCAAGCTCCATGGCCATGAAAAAACTCAACTCCATGGCCATCAACTAAGCTTTCATGGATCTCCCACAACAGTGACGAGCTACTGCCACAATCCTCCTGTTGGCTAACAGGTACATATTCGTCCTCATCTAGATTTCGTTCTACCTACACTAAGCTTCTAAATTTTCCTTCAAGAAACGAATAGGTCACATTATAGCTAGAAGCATTTAAGACTACCAGTTTTGATTTTCTTGGTTTTTGGCTGCTTTCTAATACAACCTAGGGCGAGAACATGAAGTCATCAAACAGTATAGTCTACCTAAACTACCATTTCTAGAACTGCCTGAATCTACCAATGTCTATCTCAGGCTACGCTAAAAATGTCTTACATAACAGTAAGGCAATATTTTTGACCTCGAGAATAACTAAATGTTTTCTGCACTACAGGTCGGCTAGACCGTCCCTAACCTGTTTTTATTTGGATCTTGCGATGTCAAATATAGAGTGCTTGCAAAATATAGGTGTACCATGAAACTGCCGATATATGGATATAAGCATTTTAAAAGTTCCTGTTTAAAAGCATCGTGGAGTTGTAATTACCAGATTGTTATAGTTTTACTAGCACTGTTCTTCTAACCTTGTTGGCAAGTTCATCTGGTTCTTTAAGATATCAATTGGTGTGTCTAAGTTTTAGTCCTTTAGTTAGAGATATAGAGTTCCATATATGAAGCCAACAAGGTTGGTAATTCTGTCATGGCATTTTTACATTCTAAATAACATCTCTTCAACAGGACCACACTAGTTGCACAAATGGAAGATGATAATGTCCAGACTAACAAGAATGGACCATCTAGTAGGCTAAAGATCAGAGATGGAAATAGTTGCCAACCAACAAACATCAGAGACTCATTGAACAATAGTGAGACCAGGACATCTGATGTTGCGGGCGCCGATGCTGCTACTTGTAGGAGTTCGGCTAAAAAAATTGCTTCTGTGATAGCAAAGTTTGATGATGCTAAATTTTTTTTGGTAAGCAGCATCGAATGGGGTGGGATTCTTCAGATGCCTCAAATAAACAAAGTATCCAGAAGATTCACAGTGTGGATTTTGATCCACATAGCCACCGAGAAGAGGGAAATAGTTATTAAGGATGATGCATGGATTCCACTCCGGGGGCGAGATTTTGCAAAAGTTATTGGGATACCCAGTGGACCAAAAAAGGTTAACGGGCTTGATTCTACTCATCCAGAAGATAAGATGGACTTCATTAAGCACTACATTGGTTCAGTTGGTTTCAATCCTAAAGAGATAAACAGTTTGAAAGCAGCTGAGCATGTTGTAACCCATGAGTATCCTCATGGTTTTTGTGATAATACTGCTTCTAACTTCAAGGTGTCATTTGTTTGCTTCATTATTGGAAATTTCATATCGGGGAAGCAAAGAGTGAACCATGGTAGTAAGGATTTCTGGGGATCTCTTCTCAAAGACAAAGAGATAGAAGATTATGATTGGGGGGAGTATGCAGTAGATGAAATAATAGAGTCAGCAAAGAAGGTAAAAGAATATCTGCTGCTGAAAAAACCTATACAAAATGTCACTGGTTGCAGTTTGGGTCTTCAGGTACGATATTGCATTTACATACTTCAAATTAATGCATTGTATGAATACGATGTGGTTGCAACCACTAAAACATCTATTATTTCATTTTGACATGTCAGGTGACCTACTTGGATAGCCTCGACCTAGCAGTACTTAACATAGACAAGGCTGTTCTTCCTCGAGTTGCAGCATTCGATTGTGAGTCATTATGGATTATGATGGAAGCTGACCAAGCATCCACCAGCTGTTGTTCATCAGTAGATTCAGTATCATACGGATGTAACAAGGTGATGTTGATTGCTCCCACCCATTGTAAAATTAATCTACTTATTACTTACCACAAAACATAAATGTACTAATAGTACTTCCTATTACAGCTGAAACCCATGAATCCAGCCGACTCCGAGGTTAACGAAGCAAGAAACAGAAATAACATTGACACAAATGTATAGTATTCAAAGATTGAATATTTGTTAATTATAGAAAGAAACTATCTATAACAAGTAATTAACTTGTCTTTCTTGTTTGGTAGAAGACGTCTCCTTTCCATTTCGGTACAAGTAACACCATCGCCATTGCCCCAACAAGATGCATACTAGATTCTTTCATGAATGGAAGTATTCAAACGAAGGTAATGTCGTTGACAAAAAAATTAACTATTTGCAAGGCCAAGATAAGAGTTTACTTACGGTTTTCTAATTTGTTTCATGTAGCTTTCCTACAAGCAGATAGAAGCCCTTAGATGGTTTAATGCAAGGACCATTAGTAATTTTGAAACTCTCAAGTCTCTTATTCTAGGAAAACAAGTTATATCGACAGGATTGAACTTTCCATCTTCATAAGCTGAACTACCTGCAAAAAACAGATCAATCTCTCAACTTTATAGAATCTGTAAAATATATGATGCTTGAGGACAACAATACATTAGCCACAAAACTCAATGATCATGTCATCTTGGATGGATTGTCAAAAAACGCTTCAGGTGCCGACCTCTCTACCAAACGTACTGCTGAAGATTCGAATAGTGGCTGCGAGTCTGTAAATCAAGGTAAATGTCGTTTCTATTGTAAAACCCACTTACTATCAAAATTGATCTATATATGTAGAACTTAATTGAATTTATGCACATAGGTACATCTCTGGAAAAAAAAAATAAGATCATCCTTGAGGACCAAGTTACCAGCCACGGTAAAAACTTTTTTAAATGTGTGCATAAATTGTGTATGGCTTCAAAACTAGTATTATGATCACCAATTTAAAAAACTTCATGTGCAGACAACTCGATCAGAAATATTGTTTCTAGCAGAAACGACAGGCTGACGGGCAAAGGTAATTTCAATCCATTTTGTACTGTTCTATACATTTTTTTACTAAGTATTAGAAAATCGACAACCAAAAAACATAATCTATATATTTAAAGATCTTTATTATACATCCATATGTAATGACAATGTATAAGTTATGTTCCCTAATGTAGAATATACATCATTCTATATTATGCTGTCTTTCATTGTGTTGTGTTATTACTTCTTCTGCTACTTAACACCACATGATCCTAATATCTTAGAGGTTGTTATTTCACATACAGCGTGCATGTAGAATCTAAAACATTTTCTGGGCGGTCAGTACCAAGTTAATTTCATCTGATTGTGATTTAAATATACGTATTAGTACAACTACCTCCTTTCCAGTGTAAAACTGCTTGTTGCCACCTATTTTTGTGGAACGGAACTGGGTCAGCAATCTAGTTATTTCATTCACTTTCGCTAGAAACAAAAACTTGAAGTATCAGTCAGTAACATTCAGATAACCTATCAGCAAAGAAAGTTTCATATTTCATACATTAATCAAATTGATTTGCTCTTTTCCTTGATAATTGTCAGGCCACATGCCTCGGACCACTCCTTTTGCAATTAGAAGCAAAAATTATCTCCGATTTAATGCGCATGAAAATGATGAAAGGTAACTATATTGTTTCATAACCTACTATGTAGTACATGCACATTTACATACGGACTAAAGTAATATTTCTTTCATTACAGGCACGCAAGAGTTACCGGGGATGATACACTCACCGAGGCAGACAAAATGAACCATACCGAGTTAAGCTTACATTTAACTCTAATTTTCCCAGGGCCGGTTGATGCAACACCTACAAACAATATTGTTGTTCTATCTAACCCATCCAACATGTTTAAAACACCAACTAACCTAGCACCCCTTGTTGCTAAAACACAAGCTAGCTCAGTTCAAATAATGTCCGAGGCAGCCGTATTTGACAGGATCATCCAAGAGGAAGAAACATTAAACATTAATGCAAGAGCGTTAGATTTTGATATTTATGATACTTCAGAGATTATTCAGATAAGCAATGGTCCAATAGTAAAAAACCGATGGTTTCTTGGTAATCTATCTAAAGAAAGGGAGCCGGGCATGGTCAATTGTTTGTTCAAATGGCTTGATGAGTCTAAATCACCCACATTAAATAGGTACATGAAACACAACACTCGTACATCTGGTCTAGGTGGATGTAATTAAATGTACTACCACTGAGCTTTTCTTGATGTCCAGGATCTACATCATGCATCCAAAACCAAGACACAATGAAATTACAGGAATTGATCTCAGAGGTTCATTTTTGAATGGACAAGATTACACTTACGACTTGATGGACATGTCTGTTCGCCGTAGCAATCAAATGGACTTGCAAATGCGCGGAGCTGAAACCAAGATTACGTGGAGGCATACAATGGAATCAGATTTTGCGGTATGACTAAAAGACTTTTGAATAAACTAGCACTACAAATTTCATATGTATTTATTTACTAACTGATCTTTCATTTTACAAACAAGATGTTCGTGTTAGGAAACGAAGATCCATTGGCCTGTAGATCTGTCTGTGAACAGTTCTGCAGAATTCAATATGACATTTTACTTTGCAGAATGGTAAACTCCTTATGGAATAATAGTTGTACCACAAGGGTCTATGACTTGCATTGGGCTAATAGGTTCTGTTTTTGATTGAACAATAGGTTATAATTCCAGCTCTGCTGGATTTAACATGGTGTTCATACTTTTGGGACATGAAGGGAAGGATTGTCCATGTTGTAGATCCAACTTTCATTCATGAAAGGTCTCTAGAAGTGACCAAGATACACGATGCAAATATTGAAAAACTACAGCTATCATTCTTGAAATGTGCCAATCACTTCTACAAAGGGTGGAGTGTTAATTCTGAGGGTTGGAAAAGAAACTATGTTGCCCCTATGTAACCAGGTGCTACCAGGTACTTACATATGAAACTCTTTACATCTTTGTATCTAAAATTAATAATAAACTTTTTAATAAGATTGCAATTTACCATGTACAGTAACTGTTACAGCAATTCGATACTTCAATGGACAAGGCTTTGTGAAGAATTATATCAAGGTGTTCTATTAATACTGTGTACTCATTGCCACACTGCAAACTTCACCAATATCTGAAAAGTTTTTTTTGCAGGCAACCATCAATGAATTTAGCAGACAACTATTGTACGAGCTATTCTCCACCAAGGGGAACATTTCGAAAGTGCCGGATCTCTACGTTCAGGATCTGGACGCGTAAGAGTGTGTTCCTGTTATTCAATGGGATTAAGATGTTCTAGTTTGTCTATTACTATTTCCTAGATGCTTCCTTTTGCTGGATATTAAGAACTTTGTTGTAAAAAAAATAATTACAGTGCATCATCTGCAACGATCTAACAATTTTATCACGCTCAAACCTGTTGTGTGAATTATGATATTTTTCTTATCTAAATAGATAGCTAAACATGTAGTTTGCAATAAAGGAGTAGTTGACCAACGAACTGCAAATCGTTGGATGATATTATAGTGTAACGACAACCAACAACTCTACTAACAAGTGAACAGAAAAAATAAAAAATAATAATGCGATATGAAAAGTCAGCTCTAGGCATGCTACCATGCTTAAATTATTTAGCAAAAAAGATTAACCAACTTTCTCCTTATTTAGCAGTCCAAATAGACCTTTCCTGTCGTACACACTAAAAGTATTGTGTACTGGAAATACTTGGCCCCCCATATAAGGAACTATTGTGTGCCTGTACACAAAAGAAAGAATTGGTTGCCCCAAAAAAAACATACACATGAATGGGCACCAAACATAATAGATGTTGCACCTATCCGGTCGGAAAACAGGATATGTCTAAACATATCTATTGCGCACCAAAGTATCATCATGTTTCATTCATTAATTCCCACTACCAACTATGTTGCCTGGGTTTTCATCACTATACGCCTGTATTACCTACTCGATTCCCAACCCTTATACGCATACTCTAACAACAAACACATGTTTTTGGAAAAAAACAACTAAAATGAATTAACAAAAGAGGCAAAAGTTCATTGTAACCCGAATTTTGTTTTCCAAAGAATTATCTAAATTTCACAATTAATCGCACTGTTTGTTCATTCAAGAATAATAATAGATTAATTAACGGACAATCTACCTTTGCTCCAAGTCAACGAAATATTGCGTAACAATGAAGCGTTTATTTCCATGTATCATAATATGGAGATTTTGTAATAATACTAATGACAATACAGTGCCGAGAACTCAATGCGCATATTCATCTAGAACCCATGAATTTAAAAATGTGTGGTGACTACCCACATCATAATCTTCATGATGAAAATCCAAATCATAATTTATGGCACGTCACTTTATTTTAACATCATACCAATGAATCTACAGTACATTCAACTTAGATAGAAATAATAACAAAAAGGATACTGCAAGGAAATATACAAACCAACATATAAAATCTTCACCCAACTATAGCTATAGTGCTGTGGCTGGCTTATCATAAGTCTTTCTTTTCTTACCAACCTTCTCACCTCCTTCTGCCTTTGTCTTGCAACCCCTAATGTCGTGCCCGGATTCACGACACCAGCTGCAAAATCGTGTCTGGTGAACACCCGTTCTGCCCCCAGGTTGATTACAAACCTCCTGTACAGCAGCCAATGGTTTGGTTTTTCTTATGATACCCTCCAACCTAGATTTGTACCTTGAGTTGTGATTCCTGCCTGCCTTCCTTATGATATTTGGAGCCTTGATTGACTCCACATTAATTGTCTTGTTTCTTTTTGGATCATAGATGTACAGGCTAGATGATTCCCCATCACTACCATCGTGCTGGCCAGATGTTTGACCTGACATTGAATTATCAGTGGATCGAGAAAACCCATATCCAACCTGGCATGTTGTGGATAATTTAGCCATGTGTGCTGCGAGCTCTTTCTTCATTCGTTCTACATTCCTCATAACTATGTCCATTGACTTGTTGTCGACATCTCCTAAACTTGGAATGTCTATAGTAGAAATGTGAATCATATTGTGCCTAAATTCTCTAGTCAAGAGATTGCTCTTGTCTAACTCAGATGATACAAGATGACTTGGAACGTCCGATCGAGCATCGCGAGTCCATCGTTTCATTATGTGCATTTCAGGAATTACACCTATCCCCCGATGCAGCAGCACATGCAAATGACATGCACTTCCTATGAGTAAAGAGAGTTATACATGTATGCAGTGCATGAAAGAACTAAATTGTATCTGCAACTTACCCTTATAATGTGACAACAGATGATCCCGAAATGTGGGTACAGACCGCACTGGCATTTGTAGAAACCTCCTCCACAAGTAATCTCTATTGTGAAATTAACCCTTGCCCAGGCCTCACGAGATTGTAACATTCCAAAAATATTAAACTTAAATCATCAAACTCTAATCATCAAAATTAGGGTTAACAAAAACTTTTCTAATTAAAATTATGAAGGCATGCATATATGTATGCATTTAATTTGAAATTCTTTTGAACCACCTTGTTTGTATGTTTCCTTGCTTGTAAAATATTTCTTAGATGAAATAAACATCATCTAAACATTTCCCAAAATTTTCCTAAAGACAAATAAATCAAAACCAATAAAATAAAGGAATGGTCATTTTGACCAATTTAACTCCCATGCCTACTTTGGTTGTCTCAAACTTTCAGAACCTAATGGAAACTTTTCTGGATCTTTGCACCCCTTGAATGTATTCATAACAAGGTATCAAGGCCCACTTTGTGATCATCCAGAAACTTTCAAATGCATAGTTTAAATGACAATTCAAAATTGAATCTTTATCATATGGGAAGATCCCACTTTTTCAAAAACCACTCAAACACGCTCAACTTTCAAAACCCAAGCATCTGCAGACTCACTAGCACCAATCTAGCAAACCCACCAAAAATCTTTTCAAAATTCAAAACTTGATTTCATGCGGCCATTTCATCAAACAGGTTGCAGACACAAATCATACAAAATCTAAACACTATAGTGAGCAGTGATTGAAGCCTAACTTGTTCCCTCTCTGGACACCACTAGCCTTAGTAGATCATCTAACAACCTAAACTAACCCTTAGCATCACTATAAGCTTGGCATTGCCATCAATGGTGAACAGCCGAGCACACCCATGTCACCCCCATGTCGACAGCAAGCTAGGAAGAAAAGCAAGCCTAGCCAACATGTCTGGGAGGCAGCCCACCGTCCACCGCCACTCACTGTCCGAGCCGCGAGCGTTGCCAAGCCCTGGACCACACGCACGAACCATGCCAACCTCGCCAGCAACCATGCCGAGCTTGCGCCAGAGCGCCACCCTCGACCAGCGCCCACAGACCGCGTGCCGCCCTTACCGCGTGCATACACAATCCCCACCGACCCAGGAGACCACCAGACATCCTCGTTCGCCGCCCCGTGACGCACAGTCACCGCTCGCCGTCAAAGACGTCGCCTCTGCCGTGTAGAGCGTCGCATGTTCCAGACCAAACCGCACCGCCCCATGCCTCAAAACCATGTCGTTGAGCATCGCCAGGGAACACCGCACCGCTCCTACCTTCGCCCATGCCAATAGCCGCATGTAACATCGCCGCCGACAAGCTCACCATGCGCCCCGTCGGTCCCCTCGCTCGACTATAAATAGAGGCCATCCCCCGCTCGATTTCTTCACACCATCTCACTCCCCTCTCCTCACTGATCGTGCCACACCGTTCCCAGAGCAAGGCGAGCACCACCTTGCTGGAATTTCACCGGAGCCCGCCGCCTCTGGAGAAGAAGGGCGCCATCGATTTCGTCCACCCTAGGAGCTGCCACGACCACCCCTGAGTTCGCCGTCGTCGACTTCGTCGTTCGCCCGCCTCGCCGACCCTCGCCTGCACCCCGGTGAGCCCCCAGCACCCCTCACTGGCCTCTCTAGGTTTCTTTCTCGCCGGCGTTGCTCAACGTCGACGATGACTCTCAGTCGTTGGATTAGAACTAGATCGAACGATCCACATCGCCCCGTACCGCTTCGCCCCTTCCTGTCTCACTGACGAGTGGGGACACCCACTTAAGCAGTCCGCGGGAGCACTGCGCTTAGCAGGCCGGCCCGTTAACTTTTCCCGCGCAGCCCAGTTATTTGAATTAAACCTTTTTCATTTTGTTTCAAACTCACTTCTATACCCAACTTCAAAAATTAACCCAGATCGATTCAGTGCACCAAATTGAATGAAACCAATTTTGTTAGAAAGGTCTGAGAATGCTGAATCCAAGCCCGTTGGATTCAAGTCATTGGGATCTATAGATCACCCATGGTAAAAATAACAAGGCAGAAGCTTTTCTACATTCAAACATTTTTCAAATTTAAACCATAATAGCTTTTGAGTTGATTCCAACTCCCAAAAATCACATTTAACCATACCTTTCAGAATATATAAAAATATATAGGTTTACCTTCAGAAATAATGTTCAAGTAATAAAAGAATGCTACATAGGCATTTCTAGCCACTTTAAATAATTAAAATAAAAGGGTAAAACCTTATTAAATTGTGACACCACTTTAAATCATATTCCCATGGACTAAAATATGTGGTGATGACATGTGTCAACATGATCCCATGTTTGGTTTGGAGAATATTAAATCTTAAGTAGTTTTTTCAATGAGTAGAAATGACTTTTCTAAAAATAAAAAGAATTAAACCAAGCGTTAATCTTGTAATGTTAGTGATGATGTTAGATCATCTATAGGACCCTTGTGTGTGATGAATGCAAGTAGTTAAGTATTGTTTGGTGATTGTGTACCTCGTATTTATTTATAGACGCTAGTACCGACCAAGGATACGAGGAGGAAGGAGGATACTACGAAGAAGAAGCCGAGGAGAACTTCAACCACTGCTCTGCACAAGGCAAGCTTTACTAATCAAGTTGACCAATGCAAGCTATTAACCTTGCAAGCTAACACTTGCAATTTAGCAAGCTTATACTGATATTGTGCAAGCTTTATTAACTAAGTGGACCAATGCAAGCTAACCCTCGCAAGATACCCTACTGATGCCACAAACCACTACTGGTTACTCTGCCCACTATATGCCTTAAGCATATATGATCCAACCCACTTGACCAACCAATCCTAGTTTTTACTTACAAGCTTTATACTTTATTTTTTTATCAAAGCTATTCCTTAGAGTTTACTTAAGTGAATTATAGATACTAGAAAGATATCTGAAGGTTGCATAAAGAGCATAAAATTTGGCCTAAGCTAGATAATCTTGATGTCATCTTAAGGCATGAGATTGAACTTAGTTAGAACTCCACTAGTTTACCACCCCTCATTATTGCTTACCCCCACCTGTAGATGCTAGTGCTAAGCATAAAACTTGATCAACTTTAGATGGGAATATTTGGTGGAAAAATGGTTATGAAAACCTTGGAATGATGGATCATTCTATTGAAATGTTTTGGACATGTGTTTCCAAACACCTGATGATTTTGGTGATGAAAATGATGAGGCATGAGCCTTAGCCCTTTCTAAAACTGATGGTTGTCTGGATGCGATACCATTCCAATTTTATCGTACAACCACAATACCCGAAGATTGGGCAGGGCTTGACTGGAAACTTATATACCTTAGTATTAGTTCCCTCACGGCCAAGGTCTGAGTTGAGGTTACCTTGTGAAGATTGTCCACCTGTGCAGTACCCAAGATGACAGTTGGTCATGGTTGGGTGGCCAAACTCACAGGAGAGGTGCTTATACTAGGGCGTGTAATCGAAAGGTTAGGATTGATTATCTGCATACTGAGTATGGTGAATTCAGGATTTGTTCCTGGCGGATGTATCGAATATTGTGGTGAAAGTGTACAATCTCTGCAGAGTGTCAAACTATTCGAATAGCCGCATCCACGGTTATGGACGGTTGGAGTGGCCATACTGTTCCCCCGTCAGACTTTTCAAAATGACTTGTGAAATGATTTGAAACTTTGACTTGACCACAACAGAGTTGTGATATGAAATACAAGTTCCCACTTAGGAGTTATAAAATTGTGACGAGCATTCGTTGCCTCTAAACTTAGTAGGGATAAATCTGGCTTTTGCAAAACAACCCTAGAGCCTAGTGTCCTATTATCCAAAAACCCCTTTACCTGTTAGTATTAGTTTGTGAGTACTTAAAGAGTACTCATGGCTTTGTCTTTGGCTATTCCCATGGCCAGACTATGAAGAGGAGTACCTGGAGGATGGACCCCAGGAAGGTTATGACAACTAGGATCATCTCCCATCGTCAGCATTGCCTGTGACCCCGAGGATGGAGCTTCGCCTACGCTACCGTTATTATTATGTATTCCGCTGCTTGATGTTGTATTAAGAACTGGATCATGAGATCCCTATTTGTGTAAGAACTTATGTGTCGTTTGTAATGGATGATGTACTATGGTATCCAATTCTGTTATGTCTCGCAAAAATGGTAATCCTGGGAATGCGATGTATGGCATAACAGGCATCTGGGATTAAAACTCCGGGTGTTGACAGAGATGAAGGTTGAACATGACAAACCTCATACAGTTCTCCTTCAGTTATAACATTAAAACATAAGATGTGGACTTCAGAAGTTCTTGTAAAAACAACTTGTACACATTGATTGTGTAAATTTTTGCAGCATGTCCCTCGATCGGATACCTTACAGTAAGCTTTATAGTTTTCTGCAGGAAAATCACACTTACCATTATTTTTCTAGAAATGTAGCCAGCACCAGCCGATAATAAAAAACATAACATGCCTCTCTTGTGTTCTTCTCTGCCTCATGATCATCTTTCTCCCTCTGATCTATCAGCTTGGTGTACTGTTTGACAAAAAACATTTAGGGATGATTGGGGAGGGATGTATACTTTCAGCACATGGTTTGCACTCTCGCTACATTGTGTGCTTGACATTCTAGCACAAAATTTGTCCTGAAAGTAAGGCTTGGCCCATTTTTTACGGCATTCAAATACCCTAGTCATGAAACGATTGGCCCTTAGGTCATACTGGTCTATAAGGGAATCCCATGCCCTCTCAAATTCATCAATTGTAAGCATGTGGTTGACCACTTTATTGAAATCATCCCCAAAACTAGAATGGTCTTTGTAAACGTGTCCTAATAATTCTTGACATCTACGCAAAACATGCCATTTACACCACCTATGCTTATTTTTTTAGAGTTCGACCTATAGCAATGGTCATGGCTTGACTCTGATCTGCACATGATAAATAAGAAAGTATCAGAATTTAAATAATAACAAACTGCCGAAAAGCCCAGTCAAAGTTTTCTGCCTTCTCATTAGTTAGCATAACTCCAGCAAAAATTACACTTTGGAAGTGATTGTTCACACCCACAAACATGCCGAAAGGCATCTTGTAAATGTTGGTCTTATATGTTGTGTCAAAAGTCACTTCATCGCCAAAGTGAGAATAAAGAGCTCGGCTTGGTCCACTTGTCCACATCAAAGATTTAAGAGCATCATTCTCATCAAGCTCCACTATGAATAGAAAACTTTTATCTTGAGAAATCATGTCTCTGAATGCTTCGATTGTCTTCCTTACGTCGTGCTGCAGGGCTTCCGAAGCAATGTCAGAGCATAGTGTCCTTAGAGCTTTCTTAGTGAATGGAACGCTGTCCGTGTTGCCATACAAGCTACTAACTATACCATTGATTCTGCTAAGCGTGACATTATTCTCACGTAGATGCCTAACCATTGTTTTGGTGGCATCGTCAATGTGTCTGTGCGAGAAAAGATGTTTCTTTTGGCCACAACTCTCAATTAATGCATGGTTGTGTTCCTCAACAAAAATCTTCACATACCACAACAAATCAGCTAACATGAGTACCCTAAGGCGAGCTTTGCATCCACATCTTGTAGTAGAATTTTTGTGGTCCTTAGGTTTCCCCTGTAATGCCAGATGCAAAGAAGCTTCCTGTTAATAATAATGCAGGACCTTAAAAAGGACTAGGATAATAACTACAATCCCAGGGGTGTAAATGGTTAAAATTGAAGGAATGAGCAATACTATATATCCTAAGATAGAAACATGATATTTCAAGATATATTAATATGGTGCTCTATCTATAACTGGTGCCAACAAGACAAATGAATGGATATTCTTCCAGGAACTGGGAAACAACATTACCTCACGCCCACACTTGAACTCTTGCATTGTTCTAACTTTTTTCGTGTTAGTGTAAGAATCTCCACTTCTAATGCTAAATCCACGGACCCAAGAATACAAATTGTAAAACTGGAAAGCATCACCAGCAGAACCGAATACCATCCCTAATTCTGGCTTGAACAGTGTAACTGTCTTGTCTTTGGTATATGCCCTTATTGATTGTTCCATAAGATTGGGTATCCTCTTTTCTCCCATCAGAGTTGACAAACCATCTGGATTCATTTTCCTGAATGTAATATCATCTTCTTATGAACGAATCGTTTGGAAAACAACAAGAAAAAATCAACTTAGGTGGATCAAACACATAATCGGGTATTTACCTATAGCAATGTGATTTACTAGAAGCATCGTCCTTGGTTTGTTTATCTATCGTGCATGAGAAACTACTGATAGTGCATGAATTAGTGCCTGGACAACCCAAAGACTCATCGCAGCCTTCAATTGATTCATTTATGGATTCACAATCAACAGTATCTTCTACATTGTTTGGGTACTCCTCTTGGATTTGAATGCTTCATGTTACCATGCCCAAAAGAAAAAAAAAGGTATTAGTATATGTTATCAATATAAGCTGCATATCCTTTCTACAATGATTGGACATCTGTAGCATGAACTGTTACAAAAATAAATGACCAATCTGAATACATCTTCAAAGCATCAAATAATGCGTATAACATTTACAGTACAAAATACATCATACTAAATTAAGGCTTAACAGATGGTCATTGCATACTACTTTGTGATAACAAGTCTTTCCGATATTTCTAACAATGCAACCGTTACAGAAATCCCGATTCTAATTTATTGCTTTAACTAATGTAATCTGTCAAAGGGGAAATATAGTTTTGTGGAGAACAAAATCAACCCATCTATTAGCAACTTTTACATTGTTATTTTGGAGATGGCCAACAGTTAAGTTTTAAACTTCAATCCGCGACAATTAGAGCAATCAGGTATATATCATGCAAAGTTAGGACGATTATTTTTACTCAAGACTATTAGTACTTGCTAACACAGATGATTTGGTATGTAGATAGTAGATTAACAAAATACAAAATACCTGTACATGCATTTCTAATTATCTAGCGCCCCAAAAAGTTTGACATGAGAGAATTAAGTTTCATCAAACCTACTACAATATATATATACTACCAATGGGTTGGGTTCGACACCCGGCATAAGTGCAGACCGTAAATTATTTCAGAGCATTGCGATTTCTCGGTTATCAATCAGTTACACATTGGACGACTATGATACATCAAGAACAATGTTAAAAACTGAAATGTAAGATGCCATAAGAAAAACAAGAATGCCCACATCTCTTCTTCAACATCTACGGGTGGGAAATACTCCTCGTATGGTTCAATAGGGGGAGATTGAACGACCGGTATAGCAGTGCTGGAATCCAAATTTCTGGGGACAAGAATTATACAAGTCAACATACAATTCCAGATCTACGGTGACCTCCTTATGGTAAAATTTTCACCAAAAACTACAAACCACAAGCCAGGCGTAACAAATCTTTTCGATCTTTCTAACAATGCAATCGTTACAGAATTCCTGATTCTACTTTATTGCTTCAACTAATGGAATCTTTGAAAGGGGAAATGTAATGTGTGGAGAATACAATAAACTCATCTATTATCGACTTCTATATTGTTATTTTGGAGATGGCCAACAATAAATTAGTAAACTTCAGTGCGCCACAATTAGAGCAATCAGTTATATATCATTCAAAGTTAGGACTATTATTTTTAATCAGCACTAATAGTACTTGCTAACACAGATGGTTTTGTATTTACACAGTTGATTAACAAAATACAAAAGACTTGTAAATGCATTTGTAATTATGGAGCGCCAAAAAAGTTTGACATGAGAGAATGATGTTTCATCAGGCCAACTAGAATATATATACTGCCAATGGGTTGGGTTGGACACCGGACATAAGTGCAGACCGTAAATTATTCCAGAAAATAGCGATTTCTCGAATATCAAACAGTTTCATATGGGACGATTACGATACATCAAGAACAATGTTATAATCGAAAATTAGGATGCCATAGGAGAACAAGAATGCTCACGTCTCTTCTTCAACATCTAAGTGTGGGAGATAGTCCTCGTATGGTTCAATTGGGGGAGATCGAACGACCGGTATAGCAGTGGTTGAATCCAAATTTCTATTACAGAAATTATATAAGTCAACCTACAAATCCAGATCTACGGTGGGAGCAATAATGTTAGTGATTGTGGACTCTTACGTCTGAGCTATTAACGGATCAACAGCCATAAGGAGGTCCATGAAGCATCCACCACCATCTCCGGCCAAAAAGTTGGGAACTGCGGGAACAGAAAATGTAAGAGACCAAAAGGTCTTGAAGATGCAGAGTTTTTTTGGTCCATTGTAAGGGCGAGCAATCAAATGAAAGCAACACACTACCTTCCGAATCTAGATAAGAGGGTGCATCAGGAACCTCCATCTGAAAGTTCACAAAATAGAAATATCTTCACCAAGCACAACCGGGGGGAATAGGATATTCGCCCTTCATGCCCTTGCAATATCTTAGGGTTCCATAGATCTGAAGTTCTTGGTGAAAGAAAGAACGAGGAAGAAGAAGAAGGGCCTGGTCGGAGGATTGGGACGGGAAAGAATAAGTGGACAGGGAAGAACTGTTCAAGACAAACCTGTCAATATATCTGACATGTATCTGACCAAAAGCAGCCCGTATTGGTGGCCTTATAAAAAATTGCACAGCTCTGCTATGCTGCTGGGCCCACTCCCCAGCCCCGAATCTCCAGAGCCAGGCGGACGGTCGATGGGTGCACGCTACCTAGCGTGCATGCCAGAATCGTCGTTTTGGTGCTTACTCCTGACTCCTGACTCGTGACCACGAGTGCATGGCATCGCCAAAATGGGAGAGGAAACAATGTGGCCTGGTCGGCTGGTCCATTAGTCGCCCCCGCGCTCTCATGGCCCTCCCTAAAACACGCCATGGCCATCGACAAGCCGCTTCTCCATTACCATTGCCGCTCCTCCTTCACCCGATTGGGAGGAGAAAAATGTATCAAGAACGATTAATCCGCAGCGTTGCATGACATGCGTATAGGCTCCATGGGAACCTCGGTCGCCCCCACAGTCGCCGTCGCCGTCACGGTCCTCCTCCTCGCGCTGGTAGCCCATGCCGAGATCAGGACGACGCTCATCGCGTCAGACGCGCGGCCCCTGATCCTCTTCGAGCAGTTTGGCTTCGCGCGTGGCGGGAAGGTCGCCCTGTCCATACGCCGCTCGGCATGGAGGCTCCGGCCGGGATCGCACCTCACCGGAGTCGACCCCAACCTGATGGGGTTCGTCCTCATCTCCGGAGCCCAGTTTCCTAGGATCAACAACGCGTCCGAGTACGCGGCCGTCGATCCAGCTGGTGGCAACAGCGACGGCGGCGGCGGCGGCGGCTTCTGCGTGCTGACGAGCGGGTACGCTGTCCCGATGATCCGGCTGAGCGACGTCCCTGCAAGCGGCGCCACCAGCATCCTGCCCATCGACGACCCAGACGAGTACGCGGTGGTGTTCAACAACTGCCAGGAGGGCGTGGAGGTCACCATGGACGTGCGCACCGAGATGTACAACGTGCGGGGCGAGGTCCCCAACAGGCGGAGAGACTACCTCCCCGTGGGGCTCCAGCCGCTGCCGACCATCTACACCGTCGTGTCGGCGGTGTACTTCGCGTTCCTGGCGGTGTGGGCGTGGGCGTGCCTGCGGAGGCGCGCGACGGCGGAGCGGATCCACGCGGTCATGGGCGCGCTGCTGCTGTTCAAGGCGCTCAAGATGGCGTGCGCCGCCGAGGACACCTGGTACGTGGAGCGCACGGGAACGCCGCACGGCTGGGACGTGGCCTTCTACGTGTTCGGCTTCTTCAAGGGCGTCCTGCTCTTCACCGTCATCGTGCTCATCGGCACCGGCTGGTCCTTTCTCAAACCTTACCTCCAGGTCGGTTCTTGATTCAAATTCAGTACCAATCGATCAGTCGTCAGAAATTCAGAACTAATTAAGGTGGATTAAGAACCGTATATACTACTGATTTGTGAATTGCCAGGATCGGGAGAAGAACGTGCTGATGATAGTGATCCCGCTGCAAGTGATCGAGAACCTGGTGCTGGTGGTGATCGGGGAGACGGGGCCGACGGGGCGGGACTGGGTGGTGTGGAACCAGGTGTTCCTGCTGGTGGACATCATCTGCTGCTGCGCCGTCTTCTTCCCCATCATCTGGTCCATCCGGGGCCTGCGCGAGGCCTCCAAGACCGACGGCAAGGCGGCGCGCAACCTCCACAAGCTCACCCTCTTCAAGCGCTTCTACGTCGTCGTCGTCGGCTACCTCTACTTCACCCGGATCATCGTCTCCGCCTTCCTCGCCGTGCTCAGCTACAAGTACCAGTGGGGCGTCAACGTCGCCGTCGAGGCCGCCAGCTTCGCATTCTATCTCTTCGTCTTCTACAACTTCCACCCCGTGGAGAAGAACCCGTACCTCTACGTCGGCGACGAGGAGGAGGAGTCTGCCAGTGGACAGCTCGAGATGGACGAACGTGCTTTCTGAGATTTGCTTCATACTACCAAGGATGGCCGTTTCAGAGTTTTGTACATGATGTTAACGGCCCTTATATATACTCGATCTCCTACTAGTTAGCCTCCTGCTTTTGTACAGCTAATTAATCTCTGTTCCATGCTCGGATGAAAGAAGATCATATATATTGTCTGACAAGGACAGAGTACAACAAAATAATATTCTCTTTACCAAAATGGACTTTATATTAGTTTTAGTCATAAGATTTGATCAAGAATATAGAAAAAATGTATTGACATCTCCAAAGTCAAATACACATAATATTCATGACTGTTTGTAAATATCAACTTAATGTTGTAGATGTTAATACATTTTTCTTCAATACTGTTTAAAATTTACAAAGTTTGACTTTGACTAAAACTAGTATTGTTGTTGCGGTGTAAAAGAACATGAAGAGGGGGTACACTATATCAGTAAAGTAATGGGCCAGTTGGACATCACACGCTAACACGAGTGACGCGGTATTTTTTTTATCAACCAGGTTCAGCCTTGACTCGTGAACATGAGAGGCCTAGTCCCATTGACGGTGATACATTGTGCGCATGGATGTGACAATCGGAGATGCATCGAGGAATCCCACCAGCCCACCACAATTTCGGCACTATCGTGTATGCGAGATTGAAGCTTAGAGGAATACCAC
The DNA here is from genome assembly GCA_910589765.1 of Avena atlantica. Taxonomy (NCBI): domain Eukaryota; kingdom Viridiplantae; phylum Streptophyta; class Magnoliopsida; order Poales; family Poaceae; genus Avena; species Avena atlantica. The sequence goes on along the minus strand of OU342738.1, from coordinate 255,274,458 downwards.
CCAAAAATTAACTCGAAGTGGGTCTCGCCCTATAGGACAACTATTGCTTCATATGAGATATGAGTTGCCAGTGACCATGGGATGCCCTTTATAGGCCTAGAGACTTGTACAAATGGCCGTCTATACCCTTTTGAGCTCCATCAAAATGATGCGATCGAGATGCTTACCCAAATGCCGATATAACAGCCATTAATATATAGACTAATAAAGCTAGAAAAACCTAGCAAGCTCATATTTTTTGCTTTGCGCAATCGTCCTGAGCTCCAATGACAATGTCTATGGTGGTCTCAAGCGTGAATAGGTTAACTGATTATTGTTTCTTGGTGAAAAAATACAATTTTATCCCCCATGATCTCTTCATGTGTACATTATGACCAAATGGAGGACAAACTGCAAGCATATGATGCTTGAGATGCTTATCTTGGACATGCACTTTTCAACCTTGATGCCCACGAGTAAAGCCTAAAACCCACATAAAACACGAAACACTAGACTATGGGTTAGTTCACAAAATCAATTCTCGGTTGCTTATGCTATGATTAGATCACTTGATCTCACACTTCGTCTTGCTCAAATTTGTGACTTTTCTTTGCTTCACTTTCCATTATAATGATGTCTTGAACACACTAAGGAACTCTTCACTTAATCTTCATTCTTTAAGACATCCTCATCAAAGGCTCAACTCTCTCATGACAAATATCGCGAGTTTCATAAAAATCCTATCTTCATTGAACTTCATATTGATCCTCCAAAATTCTTTTTATTCTAGAGCATATCATATTCTTCTCTTCAAATGTATGATATTGATGCTAAAACTCAATACATATATTTATTTTCATGCTTACATCCTTGAATCCAACTAACGATTTCAAGCATTGTCTATGTAAAATCTATTTATATATAACTCAGAGAAATCATTAGTCCTTAAATATCATCATTAATTAGCAAAACCACATATAGGGCACCCTGCACTTTCGAAGGTCTTAGGTGGAAATGATCCCACTCAGTATTTTCTTTATTTTTTGATAGCCCATTTGTTTGGCATCTATGCATGGCTTTGTTAGTATTGTTGACTAATCAACAATATGGCAGATATCAGGATCATTCTCCTTTTCAAAAAAGCATTCTCTCGTTTAATACTGTTTGGTTGCCATAACATCCATATTTATTGGTTTAGCCGATCAGATCTTTGATGGCTACGCGATGAACTAGTTGAGGAGTATTGGCAAGTACATGGTAAGAGGAGTTATGTGGATCAATATGCAATATCCGAAGAGAGGATTAAGAAGATGCCGACGGTATGTATAAAAGCGATTCCAACATGGGAGGAGCCATGTGATAATATCTTATGAATATTGCGAGAATTTTAGAATTGGTTCGCAACGTGACTCAAACTTGGTTGCTGGGATGCGCCAGTGCGATCGGACCAGTATGCTAGTGTGCTCGGTTCCGAAGATATGATTAAAAACATGGGTGGAGATTTACCACATGGTATATGTGGGGAGCAATCACAATTCACAAACCAAAAAAAGGTTGATTTTTAAGTGGATGGTCAACATAGTGAATTTTTGGCAAAAGCTGAAATTATAAAATTTCAAAAAATAGATCTGAACTTGCAAGTATTCGCCTATAATTACAACAGATCTGACTAATTGGAACTGTGATCGATTCATTTCTTGACCTCAACTGTGATCGATTCATTTCTTGACCTGCCGAATTCTTGTTCGGTGGCGAATTGTAGCAAATCGTCACTGACCCGGTGGTGAGTTCTTGTTCAAAGAGAAAATCTGGCTCGTCATCTTCGTTACTATATGCTCATGCTTAATCAGTTCAAAGAAAAAACATGCGTATGTGCTGATGAACAAGTTAACGAATAGCTTGCTTTTCTCATAAATAACGATGTACGTTTTGCTTAGGGAACAACTAGAACTCCATAATGTGGGATCTGGAACAAACTTAGCCGATCGGGCAACGTACTGCCTCTAGCACAAAACTCTAATACTCCATCTTAGTTACAGTTTTGGCTGCAGAAAAAAGAAGAGGCCGCTGTAATTAATATTCGTTTTGATGTACACTTTCAGAACGAACAAGAGCAAAAACTCGAGACACGATGACGACGAACTAAGCACCAAGCTTGAGCGCGACCCGATCTTCGTCGTCTGAAACTAAACTACTCCCTCCGATCCATATTAGTTGACTGGGATTTATCAAAATTTGGATCAACCTATATACTAAATAGTGTTTAGATTCATCCAAATTTAGACAAATTTGAATCAACTAATATGGGTCGGAGGCAGTAACACGGACGATCCTCGCTCGACGTGATCGTCGTTGCCGGCCGTGTAGCTAGCAGTTCCGGACGTCGGCTCCTTGGTTGGCCTTCTCGCACTCGTCGATCCACTCGCTGTAGACGTCGATGGGCTCGGTTAGGGCGTGGGCCTTGGTAGAGTAGGTCTCCTTGCACACGAAGCACTTGGCCTCCGCGATCCAGAGCTTGCTGTCGATCTTGCAGTCGACGCTCCCGGGGTGGTTGCAGAACGGACAGCAGAAGGCCGTGTCCAGCTTCACCGCCGGCTTCTTCCGCGACGCCGTCTTCGAGCTCGCCGACTTCCGCTTCGCCATCGAGAGCACACGGACCCTCGCGCGCGCTCGCAAGAAGTGAGTCAAGATCGCTAGAGCTGGACGAACTGGATGCGAGGAGAGATGCGATGGATGCGTTCGTATGGGGGCAGAGGGTGTGCGCTTATAAGGATTTGACGACCGCGTTGGCTGTGTCCGGCCGTCTCCGACTCTGCCTCGGCCGCCACGCCCTGCAGGAGATGGCGGTGCACCGCAGCGAATCGCCATTAACCGCCCCGCCGCCGAGCTGGAGACGGATTCGTCCAGTAGGCCAACGCGCGTACAGTGTTCTGCTCCACCAGGATAAGACTTGGAAGGCACGGTTCCAACCTTCCAATTATTTAACTACGGAAACATGATTTGGAAATACGTATATGCTGACAAGATACTTGTTTTCTGATTGAAATTCTGAAAATGATTTAGGCCGCATCCTTGAGTACATAGATTCATTTTATTTATATCATGATTTCAAAAACACCCACGTGTTTGGCTGCCATCGGAATTGAAAAATGACTATAGAATTCAAAATGGAATTTCAAAATAACTGCCATGGACTAGAATTTCAAAATCGTGTTTGGATGCGAGGAGAGATGCGATGGATGCTTTCGTATGGGGATAGAGGGTCTGCCCTTATAAGGATTTGGCGACCGCGTTGGTTGTGTCCGGCCGTCTCCGACTCTGGCCCGGCCGCCACGCCCTGCATATGGGAGATGGCGGTGCGGGTGCACCGCAGTCTGTAACAGCGAATCACCATTAACCGCCCTGCCGCCGCTGAGCTGGAGTCGGATTCATCCACTAGGCCAACGCACGTACAGTGCTCTGCTCCACTAGGATACGAAAACCCAACTCTATGGGTGTGTTTGGTAGACGGGGGCAACCCAGATATTCCCACCTCAACCCACGTTTTGTTGTTTGTTAGGTCGGGTCGGTCTTACCTCATACGAAAACGCTCCCTTAGCCCTGCTCAGTTGAGAAGCTGGAATCGGGCTTCACAACTTGGCACTGCTGGAATGGATCGTATGGGCACCTAGAGGGGGGGGGGTTGAATAGGTGCTAACCAATTTTTAATATTTTTTTAATTTTAGGCTTGATATAAAGTAAATTCTCTAGATATGCAACTACGAGAATTTCCCTATATGCAACCCTACCTACTAAGCACGTAAAGAGAGGAACGAAGAAACCGCAGTGGAGCACGCGGAGATACAAGGATTTGTTTTACCGCAGTTCCTTCCTTGTTAAGGGAAGTACATCTGCGTTGGAGGGGTGGACGGTTCTAAGACCACCACGCCACAATAGGCCTCACCCTATTCTCCGATGGATATCGCCACGAGAGGCCTGATTCACCTTCTCCACTATTGGATCCCTTCGAGACGGGAACCGATGCCTTTTACAACACTATCGGGGCACACACCCACAACCGAATTGGGGGCTCCCGAGATGACAACAAGTAGATCGGTGGTTCTCCAAATGAATGGAGAGGAGATGAAGCGCTTGATTGCTGATGATGAAGATCGAGTTCTCCTCCTTCGATTCCCCAAGGAACTGGGCCTTTGGGTGGATCTAGGTGGAGCTCTCTTCGATGAAGATTGCAGATATGATCTTGTCTTTTTCGAATGAATCAAGAGATCTGGCAGGAGGGGGAATGCTGGCTTAAATACCCCCTCCCCAGATCTGGCCGTTGAGCAACTTTGGGGTGGATTATCCGCCCCCCACTAGGGGCGGATTATCCGCCCCCGGGAAAACTCCGCCCCAAAGGCGGATTTTCCAGGAGAAACTTCGCCCCCTCTCTGGGGCTGGCGCCTGCGTGACTTGGTGAAGATCCTAGGAGGGGCGGATTATCCGGCCCCCTCCTGGGGCGGATTATCCGGCCAGGCTGAAAAGTCCGACCAACACTCCGCCCCCTCTCTGGGGCTTGCGCCTTGGCGGTGAGCAAGGGGGCGGACTATCCACCCCCCTGAGGGGCGGATTATCCGGCGGGGCCGGAAAATCCGGCCAAAACTCCGCCCCCTTCTGGGGCTTGCGCCTGCTTGGGAAGAGGGAGGGGCGGATTATCTGCCCCCCAAAGGCAGATACTTTCCCTTTTTCTGAGAGAGAGCTGCAACACTTCAACACACATTAAAATACTCCTTGATATTGTTATCTAACACACAAAACACTAGGGATTAAGAAATGTTCTTTCAGTCTCCCCCTTTTTGGTGTTAGATGACAATACTAGGATTTGCAATGAAACCGGCTAACGCCACCTTAAAATAAAAGACGCTCCCCCTAGATGTGTGCATATTTAAAATTTGCATTTGAATACAAATACACACACTAGAGAGAACACAACTTCCATAGCAAAGATAATTGAAACAAGGTGGGTTGGGAAACAAGGTCATACCACCGAGATGTGATTATAGCCAAAGAATATAATTAGCTTGATAGCCTCCAAGCACACCCCAACAATATTGATGCATACATTAGATAGGCCCATGATTCCATATGCCATCAAATATGCTCCATAGATAAATCCAGAATTTCATGAGATCCACAATATATAAATCTGGAATTCCATGAATACCACACATAGTACCAAACATAGTGGGGCACGACACAGTCTTACATAATCAAACACAAATAGAAAATAAGTTCACGCTAAAAAGGCACAAGCAAGCAAATAAAACGACTGAAAGATAGATGCTTGCGTCCGACCCTTGCAAATCCACGAGACCTAATAGAACTACTTATCCCCTTTGGAATCGAAACGCCAAAAAGGAAGAAGAGCGATGCTAACGCCCGTGTAGATCACTCCTCTTCATCCTCGTCGTAGTCATTCCCGTCCCCTTCCTCTTCATCATACTCATCATCATCGTCATCAGCTGGAGGAGTGGGTGCCCTCGGTGGTGGAGGAAATAGGCAACTCTCGAGCTCGCCGTAGTTGATCCCTGAAGAGTTCCACTGAGCATACGGAGCAGTGGGAGGAGGTGGATGGCCCGTGGCACCTGAGACGTGGTGAAGAATAAGCTGCTGAGTGTGATCTCTCTCATGATCCCTGCGGTACGCCTCATATTGGCCCTTGTGAGTGTCAATGTCCATGCAAAGAATGTGCCGCTGGAACCAAGTGAGCTACTTAACCTCGTGTGCTATTGGGGACACCGCGGAACGACGACCACTAGCCCGCGCATTACGCATGAAGGACTCCGGGGCAGTGGAAGGGTGATGCGTCTTCTAAGCCTTGTTGTAGATTTTCTTGGGCTTGTGAACTCCATCCAAAGCAGTGCCAAAGTCCTCATGGGGCAACATATGCTTGATGAGAATCATAATGAAAGGAGCATAAGGAATAGAGAGCCTGTTGATCATAGCATCCGTCATCTCATGGTATATGTAGTCCATGACATCCAGTTTGTAACCTGTAGCTGAACCAGAGTTGGTGGCACACTCGTGAGCAAAAGCAAGGAGAGGAACCACGAGGCCACGGATCTTGTCATTGTTGCCACCACTAGGAGCGATGCAGTCCCTAAATATGCCAACAAGGGAGGCATACAAGGGAGAGAGTCCAGCGAAAGTACCAGCAATACCATCAGAAGAAAGGCAAGGGGCGAGCACAGTGTCCTTGGATGGCTTCAGTGGTGAAATGATGCGATGGCCAGAAGGAGTGTCACGGACATGGAACGCATACCCAAGTACCTTCCCAAAGATGCGGAAGTCCGATTGAATCATTGTAGTCCCGGTCATCCACTTCATAGTGCGGCGCTCATCACCGCAAATCACAAGTGTGGAGAAAAACTGCCGCACCATGGATGAGTCATAGTTGCATTGAATGGTCATAAGGTGGTGGATCCCCATCTTGTTGGTCACATCCAATGCCTCCAGGAGCCTTGCCTTGGATTGAGCCTCAGTCACGTTGATTGGGTGCATGGGGCGAATCCGGAGGGTGGCATACACATCATCATGAATAGCCCAAAAGTGGGCATTCCAAAACATAGAGTCCTCGGGGGGACCATCACTGTCAGCATCATCATAGTAATCAGTCTGGCGAATGGTGTCATACTGAATACTGTCCATAGCCTTGTAATTGGGTCGAGACTGTTTGCCCTTGCGAGATGCGGTCCTCTTTTTTCCTGCCTGCCTCTGCCATCCGTTCAGCCTCTCTTGCTGCTCTGCTGACCTCAGTTTCGTCAATGAAATTCCCTTCTGCAGTGGGCTTGAGATAACGGGCACGGAAACGACGGGAGAAGGTCTTGGTCGGCTTGGAACCAATTGTGAAAAGCATTAGAGGGATAGCATGGAGATAAGCATACACACAAGTCCAGGAGAAAACAAATAGAATGAGTAGCAAAGCAACCCATAACCAATGATGTGCATTGCAGGAGCAGGACCAAAACATACCATAGTTCAATCTCCAGGCCGGATTATCCGGCCCTGGCAGGTGCGGATAATCCGCCCCCCGCAGAAATTTTCTAGATTGGCCCAAATCTACCATGGCAAAACAGATCGGGCACTAGGGTTGCAATTCTACTGATTCTAGCATGTAAGGGACAACACCAAGAATCTTCTACAACGAGATTTCCACCAAACAAAATGTATCCCATACAAAAGGAGAGAGATGAGGGAGTTACCCTCACTCATTGGAGGAAAATCGCGGAGGAGAAGATACCCGGAGGCGAGGTGAAGAAGATCCAGGGAGGGCCCGGAGAATCCGGTGGTCAAATCGACTCCGGGAGGGGCGGATGCTCCAGCAGAAGCTGGGGGCTGAGGTAGGGTTGGGGGAGGGCTGGCTGCTCTGTTTGAGCCTGGCCTCCCCGACCCAGCCTTTAAAGGGCAGATTTCGCCCGGGGCGGATAATCCGCCCCCACTTAGGGCGGATAGTCCGCCCCCCCTCTGAAATTTCTGTTAAGTACAGAATCAGGCCGGAGCAACCTAGCAAAAACCCCTCGCTGGTGTATAGAGGACTTGTGTGCAAGAGTAGATGGTTCAAGGAGGGAAAGAACGGCTTGGGTTGAGAGCAACAAACTGAGATGGTACTACACACCCAAATTTGCAAGAATCAAGTCAAACAAAAGCCAAAATTGAGTGTGTTTTCCATAAGAACAAGAGATATGCAGGAAAATCCAAAGAGACCCATTAGAAACCAACTCTTCTCTAGGAAGAGGGCAGTGGACGAGGCCACCATGTTGGAGCGCATGGCATGACACCGCGAAGATGTATCTTGAGTTCAAAACCAATGCTCATCGATGACCCACATATCACAAAATGATATTAAGGAAAATGATTTTACTTGCTTTCGGCATTATGGGGGGAGGGTTGGCCCAATCAATTAGGACCATACTCCCCCTATGTCTATGCCCGCATCTAAACCAAATACATGAATAAGAGCAAGTGAGTGTGCAAGGCTAGTCAAGCCAAGCTCCTTGAATCTATGATATTTAGCTCATTCCTCAAATAACAAAATCTTGCTTCATCAAGAGGCTTCGTGAAAATATCAGCAAGTTGGTCCTTCGTGCTCACAAAGGATAGGGCAATATCACCACGAGCAACATGATCCCGAATAAAGTGGTTGTGAATCTCGATATGTTTTATTCTTGTATGTTGCACGGGATTGTAAGCAATTTTGATAGCACTTTCATTGTCACATAATAGAGGCACTTTGTCACAATTGACACCATATTCCTTTAAAGTTTGCCTCATCCATAACAATTGTGTACAAGCACTTGCAGGAGCAACATATTCAGCTTCGGCGGTTGAGAGTGAAATACAATTTTGTTTCTTTGAAGACCAACACACTAGAGACCTGCCCAAGAATTGACATGCACCAGAGGTTGATTTCCTATCATCTTTGTCACCAGCCCAACCTGAATCAGTGTAACCACATAGAGAGAAACTTGAACCCTTGGGATACCATAACCCAAAATTTGGGGGATGAGCCAAATATCAGAAGATTCGTTTGACCGCCACTAAGTGGCTTTCTTTAGGAGCGGCTTGGTACCTTGCACACACTCCTACACTTAACACGATATCGGGCCTAGATGCACAAAGGTAAAGGAGAGAGCCGATCATGGATCGGTATACCTTTTGATCCACATCTTTACCCTTGGGATTAAGCTCAAGATGACACTTTGTTTGCATTGGAGTAGCAACGCCATTGAGATCCGTCATCTTGAACCTTTTGAGCATGTCTTGGATGTACTTAGCTTGATTAATAAAGGTTCCCTCTCTAAGTTGTTTGATCTCAAATCCAAGAAAGAACCTCATCTCACCCATCATGGACATCTCAAACCTGTCAGTCATAAGCTTTGAAAATTCATCGTTAAAAGCTTGGTTAGTAGAGCCCAAAAATAATGTCATCTACATAAAGTTGGCATAAAAAAGGCTCCCCATTAACCTTCTTAGTAAAAAGAGTGGGATCGATTTTCCCAACTTCGAATCCACGGTCTAGCAAAAGCTCTTTAAGGTGCTCATGTTGGGCCACGCAGAGATAAAACAAAAACTTTTTCCTCTAACATGGTGATCCCAAGATCTAGCTGAGGTAGAAAGCCACGAGGTTTACCACTAGACGCGCGGTTGCGGATTACTGATGAAGCGCGTCAGTTGATGCAGTGCAGTCCTCACGATCCGATCGTCCTGGTGCTGATCGTACAGCACCTCTGCTGGTATCCACACGTACAAGGAGGAGCGCCGGCGGCGAACTGCTAGGTTCGTTACGGCGGCTGGACTGCTGTGGAGCTAGGGTTTCCAACACATGGAATGACCTAACCGAACAACGATTAACCTTTCTGGGTTACAGTGCTCCACTATATATAGGGAGTGAACGTGGGCTCTGCTCACGCGACCCATTCACTAAAGCCCATATAACACTAGTCACCGTGAGTCCAACTCACTAACTCAGTCCTAATCTGGTTTAGGTCCAACCCAACCAGATTACAGATTCGGATCCAATCCGAACTTGCTCCCGCTCTTAAGTGTGTGACCCCGCAGGCTCATGGTTACTTGGACACGATTAGAGTCCGACTCACAATCGATCAATCGGCATCGGCTCCTAGCAGAACGTACCGATTCCCAAGTACCAAAGAGTCATGACGACTTGCCTTTCCAATGCGACTAACGTCCGAGTCCCTTTTGCCTCACGATATACCTTGTCAGACTATAGGCGAATATATGTCATCCCTTAAATAGTCCGACTCTCTTCTCGATCCGAGATAAGTGATTCACCCGACTAACTCTTAGCCGATCGCCTCGGTTAACACTTAACCGAGTCGTGCATGGCCATGCTTTCCGAATCATATCTCACGAGAGGGCCCAGAGAATATCTCTCCAAGTGGAGGGGCAAAATCCCATCTTGGTTATTCATATCACGCAGCTTGATTCTCAGTCGACCCGAACTCTGCCTTTATAACTGCCCAGTTACGGATCAGCGTTTGACAGAACCTAAGTCGGTGATCCTCAACTCGGACTATGCAACAACCTCAGGTCTAAGGATTACATTGATTGAGATATACAAATGACAACTTAGTTCGTTGTACCTCAATATGGGTCAATCCGACTCGCTAAACTCTTTAGCCTAGTCTGTGTAAGTTGGAATAGCATCTCCATGCCCATGACAAGTGGAACCGAGTCATCAAGCCAACTTTCACATTGGTCTAAGTTGTGTGTCCAGCACAACCTCAATGACCAAGGATATTTAGTACAAACAACATGAATGCATAGTTCCACAACTGAATCACATATTCAATGATACACATCAGATGTTTATACAAGGACTACTTAATAACTTTATGAATACAATGGGAAAACACATCATACATGATTGCCTCTAGGGCATATTCCCAACAGTCTCCCACTTGCACTAGAGTCAATCTTCCGACATCACATGTCTAAGCATCTAATGCCCATGGCTCTCAGGTGCGCCTCATGCTTCGGCTGGGGTAACGGCTTTGTCAACGGATCCGCAATATTTGCATCCGTGTGTACCTTGCATAACTTGATATCACCCTGATCCACGAACTGGCGAATCAGGTGGTACCGCATGAGTATGTGCTTGTTCTTCTGGTGTTGTCTAGGTTCCTTGGCTTGTGCAATAGCACCATTGTTGTCACAATATACGTCCAACGGATTGGACGAGCCCTGAACCACACCAAGATCCATGAGGAAATTCCTCATCCAAACAGCTTCCTTTGCTGCCTCCGAGGCAGCAATATACTCAGCCTCTGTTGTAGACGCAGACACAGTCTCTTGCTTGGAACTTTTCCAGCTCACAGCACCTCCGTTTATAATAAACACGTATCCGGATTGCGAACGAGAATCATCAGAGTCGGTGAGATAACTCGCATCTGTGTAACCCTTTACACTAAGTTCATCTTCACCACCATAAACCAAGAACATATCCTTAGTCCTTCTCAAGTACTTTAGGATATTTTTAGCCGCTGTCCAGTGGATCTCTCCAGGATCAGCCTGGTATCTGCTCACAACACTTAGAGCATAGGAAACATCCGGCCTAGTACAAATCATGGCGTACATGATGGATCCAACTGCAGAAGCATATGGAATCGCACTCATCCGACTTCGCTCATCAGTTGTCGAAGGACACTGAGTCTTGCTAAGTTTTACACCATGGGACATCGGTAATAACCCTTCTTAGACGATTCCATGTTGAACTTTTTCAACACTTTGTCCAAATAAGTACTCTGACTCAATCCAATGAGCCTCCTTGATCTATCTCTATAGATCCGGATTCCGAGGATGTATGTTGCCTCACCCAAGTCTTTCATTGAGAAACTCCTTTCCAATGATTCCTTGGTTTCTTGCAACATCTGGACATCATTTCCAATCAGTAATATGTCATCCACATATAAGATTAGAAAATTTACTTTGTTCCCACTAAACTTCTTGTACAAACAAGAATCATGATCACTCTTGATGAAGCCAAACGATTTGACTACCTCATCAAAGCGAATATTCCAACTCCGAGATGCTTGCTTCAACCCATAAATGGATTTCTGAAGTTTGCATACCTTGTCAGCATTAGCCGGATCGACAAAACCCTCGGGCTGTATCATATACACGTCCTCGGTTAAATTTCCGTTAAGGAAAGCCGTTTTGACATCCATCTGCCATATCTCATAGTCGAAATAGGCCGCTATAGCTAACATGATCCGAACTGATTTAAGCATCGCTACGGGCGAGAAGGTCTCGTCGTAATCAACTCCTTGAACTTGTCGGAACCCCTTCGCGACAAGGCGTGCTTTATAGATTGAAACATTTCCATCCATATCAGTTTTCTTCTTAAAGACCCATTTGCACTCGACGGGTCTTGCACCGTCTGGCAGATCAACCAAGTTCCAAACTTCTCATGGCTCCAAGCCATGACTCGGAATCAGATCCCACCATCGCTTCCGAATAATTTGTCGGCTCATCACTGTCTAACAGTAACACATCACGAACACTTCGTAATCTTGCCGATCTTCGTAGTACAGGTGCTGTTGTCGGCTCAGCTGCCACGATCGGCTCAACCTCCAAGGTTTTTGCCGATTCGCTATTAGCCGATATGCTATTAGCCGATTCCTCTCGAATTTCTTCGAGTTGCACCGTGCTCCCACTTACTCCCCGACTGAGAAACTCTTTCTCAAGGAAGACACCGTTCCGAGCGAGAAACACTTTGCCCTCTTCTCGGTTGTAGAAGTAGTAACCCAAGGTTTCCCTCGGATACCCCACGAAAATACATTTATCCGACTTGGCCGTAAGCTTGTCCGACTGAAGTCGCTTGACAAAAGCTTCACAACCCCAAATCTTAAGAAAAGACAAACTCGGCTTTTTGCCTGTCCACATCTCATGCGGTGTCTTCTCTACCGATTTTGATGGTACTTTGTTTAGTGTGAACGCCGCTGTTTCTAGACAATAACCTCAAAATGATAAAGGCAGATCTGTCCGACTCATCATTGATCGTACCATGTCCAACAAGGTCCGATTCCGCCTTTCCGAAACACCATTCCTTTGTGGCGTTCCAGGCGGAGTAAGTTGAGGAACTATTCCACAACTTTTCAGATGGTCATCAAACTCATGGCTCATGTACTCGCCTCCTCGGTCCGACCGAAGAAACTTTATTTTCTTGCCGAGTTGATTCTGTGCTTCATTCTGGAATTCTTTGAACTTTTCAAAGGCTTCCGACTTATGTTTCATCAAGTAGATATATCCATACCTACTCAAATCATCAGTGAAGGTAATGAAGTACTCATAACCACCCCTGGCTGTCGTGCTCATTGGTCCACATACATCACTATGTACTAGTCCCAACAAGTCGGACGCCCTTTCGCAACTCTTTGCAAAAGGTGTCTTGGTCATTTTGCCGAGTAGGCAAGATTCGCATGTCTCGAACGACTCCAAGTCGAACGAAGTTAGGAGCCCATCATCATGGAGCTTCTTCATGCGTTTCCAACTTATATGACCAAGCCGACAGTGCCAAAAGTAAGTCATATTCAGATCATTTGGTTTCAACCTTTTAACATTTATGTTATAAACCGACTCACCATCAAGATTCAAAATAAATAACCCGTCCTGGACGGGTGCAAAGCCGTGAAACATATCATTCAAATACAAAGAACAACCATTATTCTTGATATTCGACTCATAGCCTTGCCTCATCAAACATGAAGCAGAAATAATGTTTCGACTGAGCACTGGAACATAATAACAATTATTTAGTTCCATAATGAATCCGGAAGGTAAATGAAGTTGCATCGTGCCGACTTCCAACGCAGCAACTCTTGCTTTGTTGCCGACTCGAATATCAACCTCGCCTCTTGCTACGCTCCTAGTTCTTACCAGTCCCTGCAACGAGTTGCAGATGTGAATAACTGATCCGGTATCATATACCCAAGAACTATTAGGTGCATCAGAAAGATATATGTCTATAACATTGCAAACAAGTGTACCTGAGTCGGAAGTCATACCTCCACTCTTGGCTTTGTCGGCCAAGTACTTGCTGCGGTTCCTTTTCCAGTGGCCATCCGCCTTGCAGTAGAAGCAAGTGGATCCGGCTGAAGGAGATGGTTTAGTCCCTGAGGAAGCGCTTGGGATAGGGTCCTGAGCCTGCTTTCCTCCTGACTTAGCCTTCTTCTTAGTCCAAGAACTCTTCTTGAACTTAGCCTTATTCTGCACCATCAACACTTGACTGGTGCCCTTCTTGAGATCCGCCTCTGCCTGCTTGAGCATCCCATGCAATTCAGTGAGCTTCTTATCCATACCATGCATGTGGTAGTTCGAAATGAACTGCCCATATGCATTAGGAAGAGAGTTCAGAATTATATCCGTAGCGAACTCTTCGCTTATGGGGTAGCCAAGCCTCTCCAGAGACTGCACGTAACCAACCATTTTGATCACATGCGGACTCAGTGGATCACCATCCTTAAGCTTGCAACTCAGAAAGCCTGAGAGACTTGATACCTCTCAGTCTTCGCCTGAGCCTGGAACATACTTTTGAGGCTTTCGATCATATCGTAGGCCTCAACATGCTCGAACTGCTTTTGCAAGTCCGGTTCCATGTGAGCAAGCATAAGACAGCTGATATCCGTGGACTCATCCTTAGCCCGACGGTAGGCATTGGTGGCTGCGGCAGTCGCATTCTCATTCGGCTCATCTGGAAGTGGGTTGTCTAGGACATGGTCCTTCTTTTCTTGTTTGAGAACAATTCTCAGATTTCGATACCAGTTGGTAAAATTAGTGTCGTTCAGTTTATCTTTCTCAAGAATGGTTCTCAACGCAAAACCGGATATCTGAGAGTGACTGCTACTAGGTGCCATGATCTATAACAGAAAATATGCAAAAACACTTAAGACATGTATTCATAAAAGAGCAAGCATATTAAACATTTTAATATTTTATGCTCCCACTAGAACCAACACCCCTCCGATGGTTACTTAGTGATTCAGGATCCTAAATAAGCAAGTCGGCTAGTGAGCTTTAGCATCACCGCTAGCCGCCAAGTGATCTAGGTAGACAACTCCTTGTCAATCGCATCTCATGCGACTCCTGTTGGACGGGTGGCATCACATGCCCCGGCTCCCATCCGACCTTTCCCCGAGTCCCACAACCGTTGTGATAGACCCGTCTAGCTTACCGAGTGTTTCTGCAGTAAGAGTCCGACTCGAACCCACCTAGTCGGAAAGAATTGGCAGCACCTCAATTTTATGAGCCCACTACCAAAAATGTCCGACTTGTGATGGTGCAAACACTGGCGGGAAAACCGACTAGACCTTCTTTGAGGGATTGAATTTTACCGACTATCTAATAGAGGTAAAACTGAGACATAACAATAACACAAAATAAAGCAATTATAATGTGAAATGGTATGGCTCTCTTCATGGCGATCTCCATCTCCACAAAGCCTGTAATCCGACTCGTGCCAACTCTTGTCACTTGCCGTCTTACTCCATGTCGCTGACATGTATAACGCCTTGCATGCCTTCCGGGTTCTCTAACAGCTACACTAGCTTAGTAAAGTAAATTACATAGAGAATCCGACACGTAGGTCGTTATACAATAAAATGACAGCACCTAGGCTCCAGCCGGCTGACAAAAACCGTGATTCGCAGATCACGTATGGATTACACACATACATCACATGCACATGAACCATACCATTCACAACTTCCTGCAAAAACAAGTTATGCATAGATACAATATCTACCGGCGTTGTGAAACTCACAACGACATCTAAGGCGCTACGACAGGGCAAAGCCGGCGGTCCCAAGATCCCAAGATAAAACAAAAACTTTTTCCTCTAACGTGGTGATCCCAAGATCTAGCTGAGGTAGAAAGCCACGAGGTTTACCACTAGACGCGCGGTTGCGGATTACTGATGAAGCGCGTCAGTTGATGCAGTGCAGTCCTCACGATCCGATCGTCCTGGTGCTGATCGTACAGCACCTCTGCTGGTATCCACACGTACAAGGAGGAGCGCCGGCGGCGAACTGCTAGGTTCGTTACGGCGGCTGGACTGCTGTGGAGCTAGGGTTTCCAACACATGGAATGACCTAACCGAACAACGATTAACCTTTCTGGGTTACGGTGCTCCACTATATATAGGGAGTGAACGTGGGCTCTGCTCACGCGACCCATTCACTAAAGCCCATATAACACTAGTCACCGTGAGTCCAACTCACTAACTCAGTCCTAATCTGGTTTAGGTCCAACCCAACCAGATTACAGATTCGGATCCAATCCGAACTTGCTCCCGCTCTTAAGTGTGTGACCCCGCAGGCTCATGGTTACTTGGACACGATTAGAGTCCGACTCACAATCGATCAATCGGCATCGGCTCCTAGCAGAACGTACCGATTCCCAAGTACCAAAGAGTCATGACGACTTGCCTTTCCAATGCGACTAACGTCCGAGTCCCTTTTGCCTCACGATATACCTTGTCAGACTATAGGCGAATATATGTCATCCCTTAAATAGTCCGACTCTCTTCTCGATCCGAGATAAGTGATTCACCCGACTAACTCTTAGCCGATCGCCTCGGTTAACACTTAACCGAGTCGTGCATGGCCATGCTTTCCGAATCATATCTCACGAGAGGGCCCAGAGAATATCTCTCCAAGTGGAGGGGCAAAATCCCATCTTGGTTATTCATATCACGCAGCTTGATTCTCAGTCGACCCGAACTCTGCCTTTATAACTGCCCAGTTACGGATCAGCGTTTGACAGAACCTAAGTCGGTGATCCTCAACTCGGACTATGCAACAACCTCAGGTCTAAGGATTACATTGATTGAGATATACAAATGACAACTTAGTTCGTTGTACCTCAATATGGGTCAATCCGACTCGCTAAACTCTTTAGCCTAGTCTGTGTAAGTTGGAATAGCATCTCCATGCCCATGACAAGTGGAACCGAGTCATCAAGCCAACTTTCACATTGGTCTAAGTTGTGTGTCCAGCACAACCTCAATGACCAAGGATATTTAGTACAAACAACATGAATGCATAGTTCCACAACTGAATCACATATTCAATGATACACATTAGATGTTTATACAAGGACTACTTAATAACTTTATGAATACAATGGGAAAACTCATCATACATGATTGCCTCTAGGGCATATTCCCAACAGCTCATACCACGCACGTGGGGCTTGTTTAAGGCCATAGAGCGCCTTATCGAGTTTGTAGACATGGTTCAGAAATTTGGGGTCCTCAAAACCCGGGGGCTGCTTGACGTATACTAACTCATGGAGAGGACCATTGAGAAACGCACTCTTAACATCCATTTGCTGTAATTTAAAGTTATGATGGGCATTATAGGCAAGAAGGATACGGATGGACTCAAGACGAGCCACAGGAGCATAAGTCTCGCCAAAATCAATTCCTTCCACTTGAGAGAATCCTTGAGCCACGAGTCGTGCTTTATTCCTCACAACAATGCCATTTTCATCTTGTTTGTTCTTGAAGATCCACTTGCTACCGATAACATTGCGGCAGTCCTTGGGTTTCTCTACGAGCTTCCAAACTTTGTTGCTTTCGAAGCTATTTAATTCTTCATGCATTGCAATAACCCAATCGGGGTCTTCAAGAGCATCAAAGACCTTCTTCGGTTCAACCATGGAAATGTGAGCTTGATGATCACAGAAGCTTGCAAGTTCTCTTCTAGTAGATACCCTTCTTCGTAGATCACCAACAACCTTGTCAAGAGTGTGACCCCTTAGTTCAAGGTTCCGATCAGCACGATCCTTGCGACGAGCCTCAATGTCCTTATTGTTTCTAGAAGGAGTTGATTCAGTATTTGTATCCTTGTCTTGATCACTGCCTTGCCCTTGATCTTGATCTGAGTTAACACCAGGAGGTTGCTACAGAGCTTGTTCTTCAAGGGCGGATAATCCGCCCCTTGGAGGGGCCGGACTATCCGGCCTGGGAGATGAAACACCAGTGACTTCTTCCTGAGCATGCCTGACAGGACTTGGAGAAATAGAGAAGGATAATACGCCCTCGGGGGCCGGAGAATCCGGGCTGGGAGTTTCTTGGTTGTTGTCTTCTCCTTCGGATCCCCTGGAACGAGTTGGAGTGCCAGGAGCGGATTGTCCGCCCCTTGGAGGGGGCGGATAGTCCGGCCTGGGACTACCAACTTGTCCAGGAGACAGATGATCTTGAGCAGGTTGAGGTGTTGGTGCAGAGTTTTCTCCAACAGTAGGAGCTTGTTGATCTTGTGTAGATGAGGGCTCCACTTGAGTGGAGCATTGTCCTTCCCGATCCGCCACAAGGGGTTCCTCAATGGGGCAAAAAAATCCCACGCCCATTCTTCTTATGGCATCTTGGGGTATTTAAACATCTGCATCACAAACATCAAATTGCCCTACAAAGGAGACGTTATTTTCATCGAACTCCACACTACAAGATTCTACAACAATCCCAGTGAGCTTGTTGTAGACTCTATAAGTGTGGGATTCGGCACCGTAACCAACAAAAATACCTTCTAAAGCCTTGGACTCAAATTTAGACAAGCGGACACCTTTAATAAGAAACAAACACTTACACCCGGATACCCTGAAGTATGAGATGTTGGGCTTGTTACCGGTAAGTATTTCATATGGAGTCTTGTCAAAAATCTTTCGGAGGTAGAGCCGGTTTCGATGAGTGACAAGCAGTGGATATGGCTTCAGCGCAAAAATTATAAGGAGACTTGAATTCAGCCAACATTGATCTTGCCATATCCATCAAAGTCCGGTTCTTCCTCTCAGCTACACCATTTTGTTGAGGGGTGTACGCAGCGGAATATTGATGTCTAATCCCCTCTTCGCTAAGAAACTCATTCAAAGTGTAGTTCTTGAATTCGGAGCCGTTGTCACTTCTTATTGCCAAGATAGGAACATTGTGTTGACGTTGAACTTCATTGGCAAAGTCAATGACAGTTTGTTGAGTCTCACTCTTTAGCTTGAAGAAATAGACCCATGTATATCTTGAGTAATCATCGACAATGACCAAGCAATATTTCTTCCCACCAAGACTTGCATGAGAAGGAGGACCAAATAAATCCACATGAAGTAATTCCAAGATCCTCTTTGAAGACACAATAGTCTTCCTCTTGTGGGGAGAGTCATGCATTTTTCCTTCAACACAAGCCCTGCAAACACGATCTTTGGCAAAAGAGACATTGTCTTTTAGTCCAAGGATGTGGCCACCCTTGTGGCGACTTTGCAAAGTTCTCATGTTGACATGGGCTAAACGGCGATGCCATAGCCAGCCCACGCCGGCCTTTCTGAATAGACACATCGGACCCGAAGTGGTTTTCCCCGAAAAGTCCACCACATACAGGTCATTTTCGACGTATCCAACGAAAGCGACCTTTAGAGACTTGCTCCACAAGAGTACCACCAAATCATCATCGATAAAAACAGCAAAACCCATCTTGCCAAGGGCACGAACAGAAAGAAGGTTGTAACCAAGGGTCTCAACAAGCATGACGTCCACGAGAGAGATATCGTGGGCAACCACAACCTTGCCAAGACCCAATACCTGAGATTTAGACTTATCACCATAGGAGACTGTGATATTATCATGATTTGGACGCATATCCGTGATGATCTCCTTGCTTCCGGTCATATGACTAGTGCATCCACTATCCAGCGCCCATTTCGACCCACCGAAAGCATAGCCCTGCAAGAGAATTACTTTTTGGTTTTAGGTACCCATTTTTCAGTGGGTCCTTTCATGTTAGTAACAAGGGTCTTTGGGACCCAAATAGACCAAGCAATATATTCATCAAAGGGACCGACATAATAAGCATAAACATCGCCATAACCATCACAAAAGAGTTCATAATTTGGATTGTGAGACCCTGCAAAACCAATATTGTTAGTTTCGTCTTTTGTGACAATCTTCTCAGCGGTGCTTGTCTTTGATTGCACATTCTTGGTCTTGTTCTTCTTGTTTTCTTTTTCTTGGACTTCCAAGTCCCTCTTTACCATGATTTGACCTTTGCTTGTCAAGAACTTCATCAAGAACACCCTTATCCTTGGGTGAGATGTCCTTGACCACTTCTTTTTCCACACTAGTATTTTCCTTGTGGCTATATGTTGAATTGGATGTGCTAGGAATATCATACTTGGCCAATCGAATTTGGAGCTGATCATGTGACTCATTGAGAATGGATAAATCGCTTTTCAACGCCTTGTGAGTGTTGTCAAGTTTTTCCAATTCCTCAGAGAGTCTATCATGAGCAGCCCCAAAGTCAATCTTTTCTTTCTTTAGCTTCTTTGCTTTGGTGACTGCATTGTCACGTTCCTTAACAAGTTTAGCCACTATTTCTTCATGTGACTCCTCAATGGACTCAAGCCTCTCTTCAAGAGAGACCCGAGCTTCTTCTTCAAGAGCATTTTTTAAGGATGCAATTTCCATTGCATCCTCCCTTTCAATTCTGCCCTTTTCTTCGAGGAGAGCTTCGTTTTGGGCCAACTGATCCATAAGAGCTTCAAAACGAACTTTGTGCTCACCTTGCAAGTTAGTATAGAAATAATCCAAAGCAATAATCTCTTCTTTAACCTTAAGACTAGTAGGATCATCCATGTCAATCATAGCCTTAGGAAAAGAAGAGTTAGAAGAAGTTACCTCGGAGCTTCTTGCCATGAGACAAGTAGCATTCTTGTTGATGATGTTTTCGTTCGCAGAGTCGAAGAGATATGTTGAAGGAGACGTGGTGGCTATAGCAGCCACCTCTTGAGAGCTATCTTCTTCGTCCTCATCTTCACTTCCCGATGAATATTCTTCTTGAGCCACTAGAACAATCTTTGGTTGCTTCTTAAAGGGAGCATTCTTCTTTACAAACTGTTTCTTGCGTGGAGCCTTTGACTTGTCCTTGAAAATAAGTCTTCCTCCATTATCTTCCCTACTTTGATATGGACACTCAGCTACAAAGTGCAGCCGATCACCACAGTTGAAACATGTTCTCAGCTTGGGACCATTTTATTTTCTTCCATAGGCTCCACTCTTGCTTTCTAGTTCAGCTTTAGCCTTGGCTGGATCTTTCCAAAAGTTTCTAGCATAAAGAGCCAAGTATTTTCCGTGGATCCTTTTTATATCCTCGGGACATTCCAGACCTTCTATGGCATATTCATCATGATCAATCACACTAGTCTTCCAGGCCATGTTGACCCCCTTTTGCATCCCCATAGCTCGAGCACGAGCATCTTCGGCATTATTGGCAGCCACTTTGAAAGCTGCCATTTATTGCATTACCTCATTGGATGTCATGAGGTGATAGTTATGCCTACCTTGGATACTTTTCAAATCTGTGGGCCCAAATGGCATAAGAGCACTGACATACTTGCGCTTGATCCATGCATCATCAACATGAGCGGCACCATGGTTTCTGAAATTTGTGGCTATTGCCTTAAGCCTCCTATACATGTCTTCATGGTCTTCTCCATCCAACATATAGAATCCTTCAGCTTCGTTGCTCAATGCATCATATCTATTCCTTTTCATACTTTCATTTCCGATGAAGAGCTCGGTGAGAGCATCCCAAGCTTCCTTAGCTGTACTAAGATGCTGAATGTGTGGCATATCTTTGTCACCCACACCAAGTTGTATCATGTGTAGAGCTGTAGCGTTGAGTTGGCTATCGACAACTTCTCTTCTTGTAAGATTGTTGGGGTTTCCAACATGAAGACCATTTTCGATGATCTTCCACAATTCTATGGAGGAACTGCACACATGAGATTTCATCAAAAATTTCCATTGAGTAAAAGTAGATGCTGAAAGTTTGGGTGGATCACCCCTATTATGTATATGTGGGTGAGGGATAGGTCGATCAGGGGAATACACATGAGAAACCTCATTGTATCCATCCTTACCGCTATCCTTTTTCGAGGAGGAGCTCTTGCTAGTGTCATCACCAACCACTTCGTTATCTTTGGAAACAGTTTTACCCGTTTCCTTGGATTGCGGAGTGGTATCCTCAGAGTTAGATGGAGGTGATGCTACGGATGTGGAGAGACGCATTATCAATTGACGCATCTCTTCCATCTTAGCCTCCATTGAACTCACCAAGGTTGTTTCCAACGTCTTGAGATCGTTCATGGTGACTACCTCCGGAGCATCACTCCCATCTACCTTGGAACCCATACTTCTCTGAGGTGGTTAAGCCCGAAATAAGAGTCGGGGCTCTGATACCAATTAAAAATTGGTTAGAACCTATTCACCCCCTCTAGGTGCCCATACGATCCATTTCAACTGCCAAGTCCGTCCCGAAAAATCTCCACCCGCGCTCCGCACCTAGGCCAAAGCCATAGGGGTCAACTGTAACACCCTCAGAATCGGCCCTATGCAAGTTTCAGCGCTTTCCGCCAAACCCGCATAGAAACGATTCAAAGGTGCCCACCAGGCACTTGCGTGCGGGTGGAAAACGAAGTAATAACATTACACAACAGTCCTCGATGGGACCCACAGAACAGATATATATAAAACACGACTCCATGAGTCAAGAATACAGATATACAGAACAAAGATCCAAATCACCTTGAAATCAATAGAGCGTCCAGCTACGGACAAGATGCAAATGGGGCTAAGAGCCCTGAAGAATAACCGATGGCGTCCATAACCCTGCCCAGGCCAAGCCGGAAGGGTAACCCTGCTAACGACGTCGATCTCAAAACCTGCTTAAACAAAAGGGGTGCCGACAAAGGGCAAAGGAAAAAGAGAGAGCGGTCAGTACTGAGGCCAGTACACTGCGAGGCTAGAATTCGGCGGTTCTCGACTACATAGGTATGGTGGACTGAAGCGGCAGCGCGGCATGCACTAAACCACCTATAGAGACTCGATACAACTAGTGGCTATCAGGGAGGGGTAAGAAAGACCTATTCGGAACCACCTGATACTACCACCAATCATACCCATCCTGGTGTTTTCCCCTCGAGACCAAACGAGGAAGTCAATCGAGGAACTCACGCAGTTGGCAGTTTTACTTATTCAGTTATCGTTGCAGCAATTACTAGTCAATTATAGATAGCATGAGTCATCCTGATATAATAAGCAGTGGGCAATTTTAATTAACCATTCCGTTGTAGTTGCAACACTTACTAGTCAAATATACGATTAGCATGAGATATCCCAAACCCAGCAGTTGTTGGTACTTTTATTTAGCCATTCCGTTATAGTTGCAATATTTACTAGTCAGGTACAATGGTAGCAAGCGACAACCCAAACAAGCAATTGTTGGCAATTTTATTTAGCCATTCCATTATAGTGAAGCTGATTACTAGTCATTATAAAGTAAAATTTATAGCACTACTTTAGTTATAGTTGTCTATGATCGAGATACTGTGCTCCAAGTCGTCCATAACCGCGGACACGGCTTTCAGAAAGTTTTACCCTGCAGGGGTGCACAAATAGCAACACACACTCGATCAACCTCGGAAAAACCAAATCAAAACCCAACGAGGCCTTCACGACAAAGCAATCACAAGATTCAGAAATATTTCAGGGGGCCACCCCAGTAAGTATACCCGCAACGAAGTTAGCTGACTTCGAGACGGACTCAAGGTTTGTGGGGCCGGCTGTAAACGACTGGGAACCCGAAAGTGTGAAGGGCTTGTCGATACCGCGAAAACGGGTCATGATCCTAAACAGTACAGGTGCTCCTCGCACAATCGTAAATAAAGCGGTAAAGCATGGCATAAGTACAGGATAGTAAATAAAACCTCAAACTAGTTTGTGGCCCCAAGAAATAAGAATGAATCAAGCTCTGGCTCAGGGGGGTCCCATAATCCTCCTGGATGTGGATAGCGCGAATATTCAAGGAACAGGTATCAAGTACTCGGGGTCCTACGGGACATAAGTGGACGGTTAACAACCAAATAACATCTATTGCCCACCTGTGCCTCTGCATTTACCTACTTCAATTTTAGTTATTAAACGATAATTGAATTAAACGATAATTAAAGCCATGATCATCTCCAACATTAAACATGCGGCAATACTCCAACAACTGTGGTACTGGACGACACGCAACAGCACTTGAGCAAGCGACTACGACGCGCAAGTCCAACTATCTACCAATCAACAGGTAATAGGATGTTTCCAAGGCAATATGAGGCTGCAAGGGATATCACGGGTACGAAAACTAGAGCAACGCATCACAGATAGCAATAGGTCAACAGGAGGGAATAAATACTATAAAAGTAAGATAGGTAGAAAGGGGGAGGTGCTCGCCTGAAAACATTGCCGAAGGTTCAACCGAAGATCGGGTCGACACTCGCATCAACTCAACGGCCTAATCCGTGAAGAAGCAAAGCACTAGCAGAAACACCGGATGCACTATTTAATACTACGGCAAAAGATCGGGCATGATGCAAGTATGCTGTATGACATGGCAAGGTGTGATGCAATTAGGTCATATTAAGTGGAACCGGGGTCCCGACAATTAATTAAACGGTTCAAGTTATTTATCTACCCCGCAAATTAAATGTTGCAATAACAGGGCAAGATAAGTTACTGGTTCGCTACACAAATTTAAATGAGGCCAATATAAGACTAGATTTGCCCGAATATGGGCCCCATATTTAATTATAAGGTGAATCGGCATAATGCCCCCAAACCACATGACAAATATGCATGCATGAACAATTTAATATGCAACAAGATATATCATATTATAAAAATAGGGGTCTCGGATAAAGGGTCACACATTAGGGTTCGGCGAACTTGGGCTTCGAGGGGTTCGGGGTTCGGTCTCAGGGTTTGACGGGGATCAGGTTTGATGGGGTCGGATACAAGATGAAGAGCTTGGCGTTCCGGGAAGAAGGACTTGGTGTGGCATCGGGGGTGTATCGGACTCGCCCTGGTCGGTGTCGAACTTGTCGGGCCCGCGTATCAGGTCGGTCTTGGCGTTCAGGGTGAAGAACTTGGCATCCTCGAGGAAGTACTTGGCGCATCCGAGTCGACGACCTTGGCGTCCGGGAAGAAGTAGTTCGCATCTGTGGCCTTCGGGTCGAAGAACTTGACACGCCAGGGTTCGGTCTTCCGACTCCGGGGGGATCGGTTTTCAGGGTCTCGACACCTTCGGTTCCAGTGGGCGGCTTTGGTATCCGGGAATTCTCCAGGTTCGAGACATCGTCTGAGAAGGAGAACTTGGCATCCGCAAAGAGGATGTTCGGATTCCAGCTTCGGCTGTTATCGATGCACTTGGTTCCGCGTTGGCACGGTCTTTGGGGTTTCGAAGAGGGATCGGTCTTCAGTTTTCCATGTTGGCGCACCCGAGGTCCTCGGCGATCTTTGTTCGGGGATCTTGGTGAAGGCACGCTCGTATCTTTGAAACCACGCGAAGATCTTGACAGATACGATGCCACCCTAGGACGAGGAGGATCTAGTGGACTCGGACAAGACCAACATGGCACCAAAAATAAAGCACCTGGACTAAGCACCGAAATCACAAACCGAACTCGTCAGGTTCAGGCTGCAAACAGGAAGCAGGGATCCTGCGGTCGCAATACCATCCGCGGTAGAAGGCATTGGGGACAGGCTCGAGTCCTCGCTGTACGACGTGGGGCTCAACAGAGGACGCAGCCGCGACAAGCGCTCGCAGAGGAGGCCGGCTCGAGGCAGATCCTGGCGCCAGGGCGACAAGCGAGGTTGCAGGCCAGCGACTAGGCCGACGGGGATAAGCCGAGCGGCGGCTCCAGGCGGCGGCCGGGTCCTGCTGCTGGTTGAGTCGAGGCGGGGAGATGGGGACGGCTCGCAGGCGCAAGGGCGGCCGGGGCCGAGGACGGAGGCCGGTCTCGCAGGGCATGAGGCGGCTCGACGGAGACGGACGAGGCCAGCGGAGCTCGGGTCGACGGCTGTGGAGTGCCTGGCGAAGCAGGGGTCGCTGGAGGAGGAGGTCAGGCTTGGGCGATGCGTGGGCTGGGCCCGGGTCGCTGGCGGCGGATGGGCCTGGTGCCGGGGCCAGGCGGCGGCGGAGGGGAGCCTGGTGCTAGTGGCCAGAGGCGGTGACGGGCTCGCGCGCTTGCAGGCGAACGACGGCAGGCTAGGAAGCTACGAGGGGGGCGCGAGGCCGGGGCTAGCGAGGAGGGGCGAGGAACCAGCAGCAACGGAGGAGGTTGGGCAGAGGGACGGGGTCGACGGGCGGAGGAGGGGCCAGCTGCTGCGGCGGCCGTTAACAGAGAGAGGCGAGGAGCGGGGCAAGAGGGAGGGGACGCGGGGCGAGCAGGGTCGGGATGGGTGGAGTGGGGCCCGGGTGGGGTCAGACGCGAGGGAGGTGGGGATTGGGGCGGGTGTGGTGCGTGTGTGGTCATGTGTGTGGCGTGTAGAGCCAGGAGAGGCTGCGGTTGAGAGGTAGGGTGAGAGAGGAGGTGGGGCCAGGGCTGATGTGGCGGCAGGGGATTGGAGGGAGGAAAGGGGGAGGTGAGGTGGCGTGATGGGATTGGAGGGGGTGAGGTGGCTGGGGACTGGGTAGGTTAGGGTTAGGTAGGAAAAGGATTTAGGACTGGATATTTGGTTCGGGTTTTCTTTACACATTTATTTTAAAGAACCTTTGTAAATCATTTAGTCAAAACAAAAATATCTGGACAACCGAAGTTTGATTTGAATTAAGACGGGGGGGTGTTTGCAAAAACAAAATGGACCTTTGTAAAAATAGTTTTTATCAAACAGATGCATGATGATGTCATGATGATGCACAACACAAAATACCAAGCGATTTTCTAGTAGTGGTTTTAGCGGGATGCCACAATTCGACACCACTAACAATGGATCTCGCCCTCGAGATCCGCCTCATGGTACCGGGAAGAAGGCCGGCGGTCTGATCCTTCGCGCTTCGTGTAGATCCTCGCGACACCACTAACAAGGGTTCTTTCTCAGCTAGAAATCGGCGACACCACCAACAAAGGTCGGTTCTCACGTTCGTCAAGAGAACACTCCGGAGAAACAAAGGACGAAGGTAGAGGTATCAAAAGATAAGGCCACCTCTAACTTTCGCGGAAGGAGTATAACTGCAATGATTCACCATTCAATGTGCAAGAGCGAATGATAAGAGTAGTCGGATGGCGATCAGTCCATCGCGCACCCAAAGCATTACTCTGCTCATGAATAGGAAATTATGCAACCAACTCTCGGAATTCAGATTGTAGATCTCGACAAGTGAGGTTCGGAAACAAAGGAGGGATGCAGACTCTGCATCGGATCTGGCGTAGATGATGTCGTCGCGTCGGAAAGCACCGGAAGGCACAAACAAGGAACATAGAATGGTACCACAGTAGACGGATTCCTCAGACAGCATGAACACCGGATGGTAGAACACCGTTATCAAAGGAGGAAGCGAAACCCTGAAGGTACGACGGAACCCAACCACGAGAAATCCTGGACTCGAAGAGAGAGAAGAGAGCGGATTCAAAACACGCAAAGGTGAGAGGTGAGCAGCAGAGGGGTAAGGAGTAAAATCAGACCTAATCAGAACTATCCAACCGATTTTTCCAAAATAGTTTTGACACTCTACTTCGGCCGTTAGCTAGGTTATCCTACAGGCTGGACTTGTGGGGTATCGCAACTGCTGAGCTCTGATACCACTCTGTAACACCCTCAGAATCGGCCCTATGCAAGTTTCAGCGCTTTCCGCCAAACCCGCATAGAAACGATTCAAAGGTGCCCACCAGGCACTTGCGTGCGGGTGGAAAACGAAGTAATAACATTACACAACAGTCCTCGATGGGACCCACAGAACAGATATATATAAAACACGACTCCATGAGTCAAGAATACAGATATACAGAACAAAGATCCAAACCACCTTGAAATCAATAGAGCGTCCAGCTACGGACAAGATGCAAATGGGGCTAAGAGCCCTGAAGAATAACCAATGGCGTCCATAACCCTGCCCAGGCCAAGCCGGAAGGGTAACCCTGCTAACGACGTCGATCTCAAAACCTGCTTAAACAAAAGGGGTGCCGACAAAGGGCAAAGGAAAAAGAGAGAGCGGTCAGTACTGAGGCCAGTACACGACAAGGCTAGAATTCAGCGGTCCTTGCCTAGATAGGTATGGTGGACTGAAGCGGCAGCGCGACATGCACTAAACCACCTATAGAGACTCGATACAACTAGCGGCTATCAGGGAGGGGTAAGAAAGACCTATTCGGAACCACCTGATACTACCACCAATCATACCCATCCTAGTGTTTTCCCCTCGAGACCAAACGAGGAAGTCAACCGAGGAACTCACCCAGTTGGCAGTTTTACTTATTCAGTTATCGTTGCAGCAATTACTAGTCAATTATAGATAGCATGAGTCATCCTGATATAATAAGCAGTGGGCAATTTTAATTAACCATTCCGTTGTAGTTGCAACACTTACTAGTCAAATATACGATTAGCATGAGATATCCCAAACCCAGCAGTTGTTGGTACTTTTATTTAGCCATTCCGTTATAGTTGCAATATTTACTAGTCAGGTACAATGGTAGCAAGCGACAACCCAAACAAGCAATTGTTGGCAATTTTATTTAGCCATTCCATTATAGTGAAGCTGATTACTAGTCATTATAAAGTCAAATTTATAGCACTACTTTAGTTATAGTTGTCTATGATCGAGATACTGTGCTCCAAGTGGTCTATAACCGCGGACACGGTTTTCAGAAAGTTTTACCCTGCAGGGGTGCACAAATAGCAACACACACTCGATCAACCTCGGAAAAACCAAATCAAAACCCAACGAGGCCTTCACGACAAAGCAATCACAAGATTCAGAAATATTTCAGGGGGCCACCCCATTAAGTATACCCGCAACGAAGTTAGCTGACTTCGAGACGGACTCAAGGTTTGTGGGGCCGGCTGTAAACGACTGGGAACCCGAAAGTGTGACTGGGCTTGTCGATACCGCGAAAACGGGTCACGATCCTAAACAGTACAGGTGCTCCTCGCACAATCGTAAATAAAGCGGTAAAGCATGGCATAAGTACAGGATAGTAAATAAAACCTCAAACTAGTTTTTGGCCCCAAGAAATAAGAATGAATCAAGATCTGGCTCAGGGGGGTCCCATAATCCTCCCGGATGTGGATAGCGCGAATATTCAAGGAACATGTATCAAGTACTCAGGGTCCTACGGGAGACAAGTGGACGGTTAACAACCAAATAACATCTATTGCCCACCTGTGCCTCTGCATTTACCTACTTCAATTTTAGTTATTAAACGATAATTGAATTAAACGATAATTAAAGCCATGATCATCTCCAACATTAAACATGCGGCAATACTCCAACAACTGTGGTACTGGACGACACGCAACAGCACTTGAGCAAGCGACTACGACGCGCAAGTCCAACTATCTACCAATCAACAGGTAATAGGATGTGTCCAAGGCAATATGAGGCTGCAAGGGATATCACGGGTACGAAAACTAGAGCAACGCATCACAGATAGCAATAGGTCAACAGGAGGGAATAAATACTATAAAAGTAAGATAGGTAGAAAGGGGGAGGTGCTCGCCTGAAAACATTGCCGAAGGTTCAACCGAAGATCGGGTCGACACTCGCATCAACTCAACGGCCTTACCCGTGAAGAAGCAAAGCACTAGCAGAAACACCGGATGCACTATTTAATACTACGGCAAAAGATCGGGCATGATGCAAGTATGCTGTATGACATGGGAAGGTGCGATGCAATTATGTCATATTAAGTGGAACCGGGGTCCCGACAATTAATTAAACGGTTCAAGTTATTTATCTACCCCGCAAATTAAATGTTGCAATAACAGGGCAAGATAAGTGACCGGTTCACTACACAAATTTCAATGAGGCCAATATAAGACTAGATTTGCCCGCATATGGGCCGCATATTTAATTATAAGGTGAATCGGCATAATGCCCCCAAACCACATGACAAATATGCATGCATGAACAATTTAATATGCAACAAGATATATCATATTATAAAAATAGGGGTCTCGGATAAAGGGTCACACATTAGGGTTCGGCGAACTTGGGCTTCGAGGGGTTCGGTCTCAGGGTTTGACGGGGATCAGGTTCGATGGGGTCGGATACAAGATGAAGAGCTTGGTGTTCCGGGAAGAAGGACTTGGTGTGGCGTCGGGGGCGTATCGGACTCGCCCTGGTCGGTGTCGAACTTGTCAGGCCCGCGTATCAGGTCGGTCTTGGCGTTCAGGGTGAAGAACTTGGCGTCCTCGAGGAAGTACTTGGCGCATCCGAGTCGACGACCTTGGCGTCCGGGAAGAAGTACTTGTCGCATCTGTGGCCTTCGGGTCGAAGAACTTGACACGCCAGGGTTCGGTCTTCCGACTCCGGGGGGATCGGTTTTCAGGGTCTCGACACCTTCGGTTCCAGTGGGCGGCTTTGGCATCCGGGAATTCTCCAGGTTCGAGACATCGTCTGAGAAGGAGAACTTGGCGTCCGCAAAGAGGATGTTCGGATTCCAGCTTCGGCTGTTATCGATGCACTTGGTTCCACGTTGGCACGGTCTTTGGGGTTTCGAAGAGGGATCGGTCTTCAGTTTTCCATGTTGGCGCACCCGAGGTCCTCGGCGATCTTTGTTCGGGGATCTTGGTGAAGGCACGCTCGTATCTTTGAAACCACGCGAAGATCTTGACGGATACGATGCCACCCTAGGACGAGGAGGATCTGGTGGACTCGGGCAAGACCAACATGGCACCAAAAATAAAGCACCTGGACTAAGCACCGAAATCACAAACCGAACTCGTCAGGTTCAGGCTGCAAACAGGAAGCAGGGATCCTGCGGTCGCAACACCATCCGCGGTAGAAGGCATTGGGGACAGGCTCGAGTCCTCGCTGTACGACGTGGGGCTCAACAGAGGACGCAGCCGCGACAAGCGCTCGCAGAGGAGGCCGGCTCGAGGCAGATCCTGGCGCCAGGGCAACAAGCGAGGTTGCAGGCCAGCGACTAGGCCGACGGGGAGAAGCCGAGCGGCGGCTCCAGGCGGCTGCCGGGTCCTGCTGCTGGTTGAGGCGAGGCGGGGAGATGGGGACGGCTCGTAGGAGCAAGGGCGGCCGGGGCCGAGGACGGAGGCCGGTCTCGCAGGGCATGAGGCGGCTCGATGGAGACGGACGAGGCCGGCGGAGCTCGGGTCGACGGCTGTGGAGTGCCTGGCGAAGCAGGGGTCGCTGGCGGAGGAGGTCAGGCTTGGGCGATGCGTGGGCTGGGCCCGGGTCGCTGGCGGCGGATGGGCCTGGTGCCGGGGCCAGGCGGCGGCGGAGGGGCGCCTGGTGCTAGTGGCCAGAGGCGGTGACGGGCTCGCGCGCTTGCAGGCGAACGGCGGCAGGCTAGGAAGCTACGAGGGGGGGGGGGCGAGGCCGGGGATAGCGAGGAGGGGCGAGGAACCAGCAGCGACAGAGGAGGTTGGGCAGAGGGACGGGGTCGACGGGCGGAGGAGGGGCCAGCTGCTGCGGCGGCGGTTAACAGAGAGAGGCGAGGAGCGGGGCGAGAGGGAGGGGACGCGGGGCGAGCAGGGTCGGGATGGGTGGAGTGGGGCCCGGGGTGGGGTCAGACGCGGGGGAGGTGGGGATTGGGGCGGGTGTGGTGCGTGTGTGTTCATGTGTGTGGCGTGTAGAGCCAGGGGAGGCTGCGGTTGAGAGGTAGGGTGAGAGAGGAGGTGGGGCCAGGGCTGGTGTGGCGGCAGGGGATTGGAGGGAGGAAAGGGGGAGGTGAGGTGGCGTGATGGGATTGGAGGGGGTGAGGTGGCTGGGGACTGGGTAGGTTAGGGTTAGGTAGGAAAAGGATTTAGGACTAGATATTTGGTTCGGGTTTTCTTTACACATTTATTTTAAAAAACCTTTGTAAATCATTTAGTCAAAACAAAAATATCTGGACAACCGAAGTTTGATTTGAATTAAGACGGGGGGGTGTTTGCAAAAACAAAATAGACCTTTGTAAAAATAGTTTTTATCAAACAGATGCATGATGATGCACAACACAAAATACCAAACGATTTTCTAGTAGTGGTTTTAGCGGGATGCCACATCAACCACCCCAACCCTCATTCTTCCTCCAACCCGTTGTCTCTCACCCCTCTGTCACGTCCGCAAAAGAGCACCGCCTCCTCCCGCCAGAACCGCAGCGGGCCGGCCACGCCCCGACCGACGCCTACACGGCTAGCCGAACGGCTGCGCCCCGGCCTCGACGAGCGCTTCCATGGCCGGACGCGCCCCGACGTGATCTGCACGGACGAACGCCGCCCCGACCAGCGCCTCCACGGACAGCCATGGCCCCGACTGGCCGCGCCCCGACTCGATCCAGCGCCGACGAGCACCGCCCCGACCAGTGCTTCCATGGCCATCCACGGCCTCGATGAACGCTTCCACGGCCGGCTACGCCTCGGCTCGATCTGCACGGACGAGCACCGCCCCGGCCAGTGCTTCCACGGCCAGCCACGACCTCGACGAGCGCTTCCACGGCAGGCTGCACCCCGGCCAGTGCCTCCATGGCCATCCACGACCTCGACAAGCGCTTCCATGGCCAGCGCCGCCACGGCCTGCCAGGGACCCGATTGCGTTTTAATTTTTGTTGGCAGGTGCCTGATTGCTCTATATTTTGTGCACAGGCCTGATTGCGTTTCATTTTTGTACTCAGGGGTTTCTATGCAAATATTTGGCCTCATCAGTATCTCTTCCGCCATACAACTCAGCAAACAACGGATGCACTCAACATGTTTGAACAAACACGAGCTAACAAACACATGAGAAAATCTGAGCCTAGCTTAGCTAGGGTCAACTTGTATGAGTGCAGATAGCTAATCTCTGATGGGCCGAGCTACCAAACACACCCTATATAGGCCCAGTTCTTTTTAGCTCCAGTTTGTGCAGAAACTGCTCTAGCTTTCAGCTGTCCAAATAAACGCACGGTGGAAAGAAGCTCTATAGAAAACTTTGTCCAGTTCTTTTGAGGTTGTGTTGTCTCAGCTTGTTTATGAGTTGTACGATGAAAAATCTGAAATACCCCTGGATGAAAAGTGGATCTCTTAACCGATCCATTCCCTCGCATGTACATAGACAGAGTATCCATCTTGTTAGACTTAGTAATATATTTGTACCACACATATCTGCGTAACACGTTGTACACGTAATGACCATGGAGTAGTACTCCACGTCATGTACGTTTCAAGTACCAGAATTAGAGATAGGAAGATAGGATCGTTGCTTTCCTTTATCTCCTCCTTAGATCGCTATCTCTCCTTGTAAATCGCCACCAGATGTAAAGCCACGCTCGGGGCTGTTCCGTGCTAATATAAACACGTACCCGAGACTCCGAGAGGAGTCATCGTTTTTCCCAAAAACCAGTCTATCGACATGGTATCAGAGCAACCTTTTCCATGACCTAGCCGCCAAAAATCAATCCACACAAAGCCTAGAAAAACTCCTGCTGCCGCCGCTGCTCTCTCTTGCCGCCGCCGCCTCGACAACCAAGACCATAGCCGGATCCCTCCTGGTGGCCATGACGCCGTCATCTTCATCGTCGACGACGCTCTCCGCTGCCCTTGGATCCCCTCCCTCCCAGAAGCTGACGCGAGCCAACTTCCTCTACTGGAAGACTCTCGTCTCCCCCCCCTTGCGCGGCGCCCAAGCTCTCGGCTTGCTCGATGGCTCCGACGCCGCGCCGGCGAAGACCCTGGAGGTTGAAGATGAAAATCACAAGAAGACCATAATCCCCAACCCTGCCTACGCGGCATGGCTCTCGCGGGATCAGACGGTGCTTGGGTTCCTTGTGAACTCCCTGTCACCGGAAATCATACCTCATGTCGTGGGGCTAGAGACGTCTGCCGCGGTGTGGTCCGTCATCACCGCCACGTGCTCTTCCCACTCCCGCACGAAGATCAATCATCTCCGCGGGGCCCTCAACAACACCAAGAAGAACGAGCTGACCGTCGCACAGTTCTTTGCGACGATGAAGGGCTTCGCCTCTGAACTTGCCGCGGCGGGCAAACCTGTTGATGAAGACGAGATGGTTGGGTACATTCTCAACGGTCTTGACGCCAGCTACAACTCCGTTGTCGCCTCCGTCAACGGCAACCCCGGTACCACTCTTGATGACCTCTATGATCAGATTTGTGCTAATGATATTCGCAACGAGATGCTCTCCGACACAGGCCATGATACCAGCTTCACCTCCTCCGCCAACGTCGCCACCCGGCCGTCTCGCGACGACAGCCGGGACTCCCGCTCACGTGGTGACCATGGGCGCTCCCCCGCTCGCCCTGAACGTGGAGGCGGGGATCGTCGTGATGATGGAGGGCGCTGGCGCCGCCGTGATGATCAAGGACGCGACAATACCTGCGACGGACGTCGTGATTGGCGTCGTGATGATGCTGGTCGTGACAACCGCCGTGACGATGGAGGGCGCCGCCGTGATGATGGAAGCCGCCGTCGTGATGATGGAGGAGGGCGCCGTGATGATGGGGGGCGTCGCCGTGGCCGTGCCCCTACACCCTACGTCGACGTGACCTGCCAAATATGCAAGATCCACGGTCACCCTGCCAGTGCATGCTGGTGGCGCTATCAAGATCGTCACGACTCCGATGAAGATGGGGCTGAGAAGGGTGCCCATGTTGCATCCTATGGTGTCGACACCAACTGGTACCCTGACTCAGGCGCCACCCACCATGTCACATCGGAGTTGAGCAAACTTCACACGCATGACAAGTACAATGGGCGTGATTGCGTCCACACGGCCAATGGAAACGGTATGCAAATAAGTCATATTGGTCATTCAACATTATGCACCCCACATAGTTCTTTACATCTCAACAATGTTCTTCATGTTCCTAGTGCTTCAAAGAATCTCCTTTCTGTTCATAAGCTTACCCTTGATAACAATGTCTTCCTTGAGTTTCACCCATACTTCTTTTTGATTAAGGATCAGGCCACAAGGAGAATTCTGTTTAAGGGGCCATGTCATGGTGGCCTCTATCCGTTAGTACCTTCATCTACTGGGTCTCACAAGCAAGCTCTCGTCACAATAAAGCCATCATCCTCTACATGGCATCGCCGTTTAGGACATCCTTCATCTTTTGTGGTTCAACAAGTACTTAGGAAAAACAATATTTCTTATTCTCCTGAAATAAATCCCTACATCTGTGATCCCTGTCAACTAGCTAAGAGTCATCAACTGCCATATTCTGTCTCTACTAGTATTTCCACTGTTCCTTTGGAACAAGTGTTCTCTGATGTATGGGGTCCAGCACCTGTGTCTGCTGGGAAACATTCATATTATGTAAGCTTTATTGATGATTTTAGCAAATTTACTTGGATTTATTTGCTCAAAAAGCGTTCTGATGTCTATCAAGTGTTTCTCAACTTTCAGCAACTTGTTGAAAGAAAATTTGCTAGAAAGATAATTACCATGCAAACTGACTGGGGAGGTGAATATGAAAAATTAAACAGTTTCTTCCAAAAGATTGGCATTACTCACCATGTTTCTTGCCCACATGCTCATCAGCAAAATGGTTCTGCTGAAAGAAAACACCGCCATATTGTCGAAGTGGGACTTGCTTTACTTGCCAATGCATCTATGCCTCTCAAGTTCTGGGATGAAGCTTTCCTCACTGCTACCTTTCTCATAAATATTCTTCCTAGCAAAGTAATAAATCATGACACTCCTGTAGAACGTCTTCTTCATACAAAGCCAAACTACGAATCTCTTAGAGTTTTTGGGTGTGCCTGCTGGCCCAATCTTCGTCCCTATAACACAAGAAAACTAGCTTTCCGCTCCACTAGATGTGTCTTCCTAGGCTACAGTCCTCGTCATAAAGGTGTTAAGTGCCTAGAAGTATCAACTGGTCGTGTCTATATTTCCCGTGATGTAGTGTTTGATGAAAATGTCTTCCCTTTCTCTGAGTTGCATCCCAATGCTGGTTCTCGTCTTAGGAATGACATTCTTCTTTTACCACACCACACATCTTTTAGTGGGGATGCATCTGTCAATGACTATATGACTTTGCCGTTTGTGCCAATTGTTACTAATATTGATGCAGACCCTGCAGAAAATAATACTGTGACAGATTCTCAGCAAGAATCAGAAAAAAATTCGGAGCAAAATACTGCAGAAATAGAGGAATATGATGCCCTTTTCCCGTCAAGGAACAGTGCAGCAAATGACACGTTTCCTGATCCTGAGAGATCCTCTGGCGCGACGCAGGAGGCGCCGATCCCAAGGTTAATTCCGCGCGCAGAACCTGTTGCGCGTGTGGACTCTGCACCACATCCAGGCTCGCGGTCACGGTCCCTGACCCCACCGCGGTCGCTATCGCGGGAGCTCCCTCGGTCACCACGCGACTCCCGCTCGCCCCGGTCGCTATCGCGGGACCTCCCTGGGTCGCCGCGTGATTCCCGCTCGCCCCCACGCGCGGGTGGCTCAACTGCCTGCGAAGGCTCTCCACGTCCCTCGCTCCCACGCGCGAGCGCCCGTCCGGAGGATGCTTCTCCCGCGCTGCATGGTGACAGCGACAGCACGCTCCCACGCGCGAGCGCCCGTACGGAGGCTGTTTGTCCCGCGTTGCATGCTGAAAGCGATAGCAGCTCAGGAACGCAGCATCCCTTGGACACCAATTCTCCCATGCATTCTCCCATGCTACATGGTGATAGCGACACCACCAGCTCAGGATCTTCTGTAGCTGATCCTGCTACATCACCCTCTGCATCACCAACTCCTCCACCGCCTCCACCTGAACCACGAACACGTCTGCAAAAAGGTATAAGACATCCCAAAATTTATACTGATGGTACGGTTCCGTATGGCCTGTTTACATCTACAGGTGAACCCAGTACACTCTTGGAGGCCCTTGAGGATGACAAGTGGCGAAAAGCAATGGAAGAAGAGTACACTGCTTTAATGCAAAATAAAACATGGCATCTTGTTCCTCCGCATTTTACAAAAAATCTTATTGACTGTAAATGGGTTTATCGTATCAAGAGACATGCAGATGGCACAGTTGACAGGTACAAGGCTCGCTTGGTTGCAAAAGGCTTCAAGCAAAGATATGGAATAGACTATGAGGATACCTTCAGTCCTGTTGTCAAGGCAGCAACTATCAGAATTGTTCTGTCTATTGCTGTTTCTAGGGGCTGGAGTTTGCGGCAGCTAGATGTCAAGAACGCGTTTTTGCATGGCGTTCTGGAAGAGGAGGTCTATATGAAACAACCCCCAGGTTTTGAGTCTTCCGCTACTCCACACTACATTTGCAAACTTGATAAAGCTCTCTATGGGCTCAAACAAGCCCCTCGAGCATGGTATTCCAGACTTAGCACCAAGTTGCAGCAACTTGGATTTACTTCTTCTAAAGCCGACACTTCACTTTTTCTTTATCACAAAGCCAATGTTATGATATTTGTTCTAATCTATGTTGATGATATCATAGTCACCAGCTCATCAGATCGAGCCATCTCTGCACTGCTTCAAGATCTCAATGATGATTTTGCACTCAAGGATCTAGGAGATCTGCACTTCTTTTTGGGTATTGAGGTAAAGAAAACTCAGAATGGATTGCTTCTCACTCAAGAAAAATATGCTGCTGATCTGTTAAGAAAGGTCAATATGACCAAATGCACATCTTCTCCTACACCTTTATCTTCCACTGAAAAATTATCCTTGACTGAGGGAACTCCTCTTGGTCCTGATGATAGTACACAATATAGAAGTATTGTAGGAGCTTTGCAGTATTTGACACTTACCAGACCTGACATCTCCTTCTCAGTAAATAAAGTTTGTCAGTATCTTCATGCTCCCACAACTGCCCATTGGACAGCTGCAAAAAGAATCTTGAGGTATATTCAGGGTACTATACATGCTGGACTGACTTTTCAGAAATCATCCTCTGGCTTGTTGAGTGCATTCTCAGATGCAGATTGGGCAGGCTGTCTAGATGACAGAAGGTCTACAGGAGGTTTTGCTGTGTTTCTTGGACCAAACTTGGTTTCATGGAGTGCAAGGAAACAAGCTACCGTCTCTAGATCTAGCACTGAAGCAGAATATAAAGCTCTTGCAAATGCTACAGCAGAATTGATATGGATTGAAGCTCTACTTGGTGAACTTGGTGTTCAATTAAAGGTAAAGCCATGTTTATGGTGTGACAACTTAGGAGCTACCTATCTGTCTGCAAATCCTATTTTTCATGCTAGAACCAAACATATTGAGATTGATTATCACTTTGTTCGTGAAAGAGTTGCTAACAAAATGCTTGACATCAAGTTTATATCAAGCAAAGATCAAGTTGCAGATGGTTTTACCAAAGCCTTGGCAGTTAAGGATTTGATTGAGTTCAAGCGTAATCTCAACCTCTCAGAAGGTTGTGATTAAGAGGGGCTGTTAGACTTAGTAATATATTTGTACCACACATATCTGCGTAACACGTTGTACACGTAATGACCATGGAGTAGTACTCCACGTCATGTACGTTTCAAGTACCAGAATTAGAGATAGGAAGATAGGATCGTTGCTTTCCTTTATCTCCTCCTTAGATCGCTATCTCTCCTTGTAAATCGCCACCAGATGTAAAGCCACGCTCGGGGCTGTTCCGTGCTAATATAAACACGTACCCGAGACTCCGAGAGGAGTCATCGTTTTTCCCAAAAACCAGTCTATCGACACATCTGAGTTCACTAACAAACTGAATCAGCAAAGATTCAGATCATGATATCATCAGTGCATACCGGCAGCCCGGCCGCGCGCCTATAGCCAGCATGAACGTGTGCGCGAAAACAACTAGCTAGATCTTGATGAAACCGACCATGAGGAGGTCAGCTCACGCGCGTCAGGTCCTAGCCGCGGAGGAGCAGACGTGTGCTGCGACCTGCTCGGGCCATACGGCTGACAGGGTAGCGACCTTCTCAGCAGAGGTCGTTCAACCACCAGAGCCATGGGGACTGAGGAGATCGTCTGACGGTTGCGATGGTAGGTCAAGGACCGCAGCAGATCGAGATCAAGCTCGCCTTGATTCAGGCCGACGCGGTGTAGGGGGTGGCCGTGGGCTATCCCTCTGCCATGGAATGGGACCAGATTAGGCAGGGGAAGTTTTTGGTTGCGGGGGTTGGTGAAGGACGACGACTGGAGTTGCTGAGCGGGCGGCGACAGAGGGATTGTGTGGCAGGGAAAGCAACAGAGAGGAGAAAGATGTGGCTCAGGTCAAGGCAAGCCTCGCGAAAGAAAACGTTTCGCTTTGGCTGGCTCCCTTGCGCAGTGCGGTGGCAGTCTCAATGTAAATAGAATGAAAAATTGGGGTAAGCGAAAATAACGTTTTTGTCCAATTCCAGGAAGCTGCGGGAAGCTGGGGTTCTCCCCACTGTGAAAAGGAATCCTCGAAGCCGTCTATTCCGAACCACGGTTTAAATTCGAGTTCTTTCTGGCTTAAGCTTATTTTGACCTCTAAGCCGTTCATAAGCTTCAAAAGAACTGGGCTTATCAGGTCCCTCCACTAGCCCTGTTTTCCTTGTAGATTGATGAGATTGTTTTGCAAAAAACACCCTGAGGTATATCGGTTTTTTGTTGAGCAGTCCTTTACAGCTATTTTTTTTTAAATAATACAATTTTTATTGAATTTTTTTGAGGGTAAAACAGTAGGGCAAAAAAAAACCCACTGCAATTTTTATATATCAATTAGAGTTACAAAATATTTACAAACATATTCCACCTCATAAAGAGGGATAACATTCTAATTAGCTATCTCCTGTCTAAGGTGGCTTCAATCCAATCCTTAAGGCCCTGATAGTACTTCATCTTAATTCTATATAGGACCCATCTTAATTCCTGAGCTGTAATAGCCTTCCAGGTCTCCACCGACGCATGCTGATTGTTGAAAATTTCATTGTTTCTGCAAATCCAGATGCTCCAAGTTCCAAGTATCAGAATTTCCATTGCAAAAGGGACCTTCAGATATTTTTTAATACTGGATAGAACTTCAAAGATGCTTTGATCAGCCATATTGACCTGTGAGATTTCAGCCCAACAGGCTCTTGCAAATGGGCATTCCCAAAACAAATGTAAACTAGTTTCTTCACTATGGCATCCTTGGAAGACACAATCATAAGATGCCAGAGAAAAACATTTCCATTTCAGAAGATTTCTTGTGTTGAGTCTATCAAGCAGAAGGAGTCAGAAGAAGAATTTGTGCTTTTGTTGACAAGAAGATTTCCAAATCCAAGAGAAATGTGGCTGGACCAGTTGGTAACCAACTAATGAACAGTAAGCCTTTTTGACCGAAAAATTATTGCCCCAGATGTAAGACCAACAATCAGATTCCCCTTCCCTGCCAGAATTGAGAATTTGTTCAAGACTTTGATATTCCTGAAACGCTTGTTGGGACAAAGGAAGGTAAAAGAGTTCCTGAGTATTTGCAGTATGCAGAAACTCAGCGACAGAAATGTGAGGATTTTTTGCATATGAAAGTAGGTGAGGAAGCTTATGTTGGAGACAACTGTCATTCCACATATCAGTCCAGAATAGTGTAGATTCCCCATTTCCAACCAAGCACTTTGCAAGTCCTTTAAAAATGTCAATCAGTTTTAGATGAGTTTTCCACCAAAAGGATCCCTCAACACTTCTTCCAGGCAGCTTACCATTACAATAGTAAGTATTCCAAACCAAATGAACCCAGGGAATATCCTTATGATTATAGAACTTATCCAGATTCTTCAAAAGAAGAGCAGAATTTTGAACATTAAGATCAAGAACTCCCAATCCTCCCTGGTTCTTGGGTCTACAAACTTTCTTCCATGCTACAAGAGCAGTACCTCTAGCTTGAACATCAGAAGTTTTCTTTCTCCACAAGCATTGCCTCATATATCTAATCAACTGCTCCTTAATAGTGACAGGAAGATCAAAACAACTCATGTAATATATGGGGAGGGAAGATAACACAGACTTAACTAACTGCAATTTCCCCCCATAGTTCAGAAAGTCAACAATTCCACATAATCTTCTTTCAATTCTCTGAACAATAGGCAAAAAGTGCTCCACAGCAGGTTTATTCAAGCTCAGGGGCAGACCAAGATAGGTAAAAGGCAAGGATCCAGTGAGGCAAGAAAGAGTATTAGCAAAGTGCCCAAGACTCTCAGAATCCATATTAATAGGCATCATGCTGGACTTGGAATAATTGACTTTGAGTCCAGTGGAGAGAGCAAAAGTATGCAGGATTGCTTTAAGACACAAAAGTTGCTCTGAATCAGCCTTAAGGATTACTAAAGTGTCATCTGCATACTGAACCACAGGGAAGTCAGGACAGAAAACAGTCTCAGTGGGCAAAGAAAGGAGACCCAAGGTCATTGCCTTATTGAGGATACTTTGAAGGAGATCAGCAGCCAGCACAAACAACAGGGGAGACAAAGGATCACCTTGCCTGACACCCCTTCTACAGTAAATTTTTTTCCCAGGCACACCATTTAAAAGCACAGAGGAAGAAGCAGACCCAAAAATCATCTGAATCCAAGAAATCCATTTAGCTCCAAAACCTTTGGCTTTAAGGATATTGATGATTGCAGAATGTTCAATTCTGTCAAAAGCCTTCTCAAAATCCAACTTGAGAATTAAAATTTCCTCCTTTGACTTGTGGCACTGATCAAGAAATTCAAATGCCCAACCTAAACAGTCTTGAATAGATCTTTGCTTGAGGAAACCATATTGATTCTTGTAGACCAGTTTAAGAATGACTTTTTGCAGTCTATTGGCCAGAATCTTGGTGATAATCTTAAGGACACTATTTAGCAAGGAAATAGGTCTAAAATCAGCAGGAGTCAAAGGAGCAGCAATTTTTGGAATAAGGGTGATGAAAGAAGCATTAATGCTCTCCAAAGAGACCTTCCCTTCATAGAACTCAAAAAGTAAATGCTTCACATCATCCTTGATAATAGGCCAGCAAAGCTTCATGAATTCATTATTAAATCCATCAGGGCCAGGAGACTTATCATTAGGCAAATTTGTGATGACTTCATCAATCTCCTCATCAGAGAAAGGCTTTTCCAAAGCTTCCTTTTCCTCCTGACTTAAGCAATCACCAGCCAAATCATTAAGATTGAAATGCATTTCAGGCTTATCAGAAGTGCCCATTCTATCTCTAAAGGAATTCCAAAGAAGATTTGCTTTTCCATCATGATCATAGATCTCAAGATCAGAATCATCTTTGAGCATGGAAATGTAGTTATGTCTAAAACTGATGGTAGCTCTGGAGTGAAAGAATTTTGTGTTCTCATCCCCCAGTTTAACCCATTTGATTTTCCCTCTCTGCTTCCAATAAGTATTCTGGTTTTTTAGAAGAGAAATAATAAGATCTTTCAGGATATCCCTAAGATTCCACTCATGAACAGTAAGAGTTCTCATTTCCTCCATGACATCAAGCAGATCAATGGTGGCATTAACATTACAGATTTGTGTCTTTAGACAAGGTAGCTGCTTGGCCCAAAGCTTCAACCCTCTTCTCACATTTTTGAATTTAGCATTTATATTTTTTGCAGAATCCAGGAAGCCCACAGGAATGTTCCAGGCATTTTGAACAATAGCTTTAAACTCCTTATGATGTAACCAATGGTTTTCAAATCTGAACACCTGAGCTTTTGGAATCATTGTGCCAATGGTAATGACACAGGGAAGGTGATCAGAAGTAGGCTTAGCAAGAGGAGCAACAAAAGTGGAGGGAAAACTCTGAGTCCAGACAGCAGAAGTAAAAAACCAATCCAATCTTTCCAATAGAGGATCCTTCTGCATGTTACTCCAAGTGAACTTTCTACCCCTAAGTGGTAATTCAATGAGACCCAAATTATTAATAGCTTCATTGAAGAGAAGCATACCATTCACATCCCCTCCCAATTTGTTTCTATCAGAAGGCTGCCTACAGAAGTTAAAATCTCCCACTATAAGCCAATCCACATCATCAGGCATATCAATGCTGCCAAACCATTCTAAAAATTCAGACTTTTTTTCAGGCAAACATGGCCCATAAATGTTGGAGAGAATCCAGGATTTATTGGACAAGAGAGATGTCAAGGTAATGGAGATAGAGAACTCATTGAGGAAAGAAAGTTGCCCAGAAAACAGGGAGCCATTCCAAATGATGATCAAACCTCCAGATGCACCTCTGGAAGGAAGAAATTCAAAGTTGGTAAATTTGGAGGGGCAGAATTTTTTAATGAAGGAGCTGTCAAAACCCTCTCGCTTGGTTTCTTGGAGACAAATAATGTCACAGCCAGACTCCTCAATTCTGCTTCTGAGAGCAAACCATTTTTTATCAGAATTAATTCCCCTGATATTCCAATTCAGGATCTTCCAAGTTCTGTTGTTATTCATTAAGAAACCAGGAGCAAGTATGGATGTGGGGTGATGTAAATAATGTAATCACCCAGAAGAGAAAACAGCAAAGACAGAGACAAAAGCTTAACCAATTTAGAGTACCACATAGATGATCCACAACAAGTACTCTCCACATAGCAATATCACAAGCACAGAACACATAACAGGGAGTCAACAAGACTCCAGCAAAAGATTTAGCTTGACACATTTAAAACACTTAAGAAGAGGACTTCTTCTTGGCTTGCTGTCCACAGGTACCAGCAGCCCCATGCTTCTTCTTGCCACCAATCCCCAAGCTAGAAGAGTGACCTCCTTTAATGCTGCCTTTGGTAGGAGCCTTAATAGCCACATCATTGATCTTCCCTTTCTTGAGTAACCTCTTCTCCAGGTCCCCATCTTTCACCTTGCAGAATGAAGCAGCAAGATTTTTAACCACTTTGGCATTCATGCAAGGAGGGGCAGCATTACAAACCAGGCAATCAACAATTTGACAATGTAAATGACTTTTGAAACCCCCATTTAATTCAACAATCCTAGGACTTCTTCTCACCTCAGATTCCACAAGAGGTTCCTTGCCCTTTCTCTTTCTAGCAGGGGTAGAGGGAGAGCCTGAAGGTTTATTGGCTTCAATACCCAGGCAAGAAGGGGCCATCTGGGAAAAATTCTCATTAGGAATGATGAAAGATATTGAACTTTTCTCAGCAATAGGTTCTTTAATAATATCCCGTAAAGGGAAAGTAAGAAATCCCTTGACCCAATTAAACTTCTCAGGAGTAGCAAGCATGAGAGTAATGAAGTTAAACCAACTTACAGGAATATCACATTTAAGAGAACCCTTTGAAGAAGATTCTTTCTGGATATGGGGAGCAAAATAATTCTCCCAGATCTCCAAGCCTTGTTGGGAAAATCCCTGCTGGGCAACATGCACATCAGGAATGGTAATAAAGGTTCTCACCATCCCAACCTGAAGGTGAGCCTCATTTGGGGAAAGAAGGTGCTGATCCTCCAGCATCCAATCATCATTCTCAGGGGCCACAACACTTGAATCCATAGGACTTCCAGTCTCTTCTTCA
Organism: Avena atlantica; assembly: GCA_910589765.1. NCBI lineage: Eukaryota > Viridiplantae > Streptophyta > Magnoliopsida > Poales > Poaceae > Avena > Avena atlantica. The sequence goes on along the minus strand of OU342738.1, from coordinate 255,230,521 downwards.
GCATCAGCATTAGGCTCCTCCTCATCCTCCAGATAATTTTGAAAGATATTTTGCAGACCTTCCCCAATGCCAACCCCTTGAGGTGCAGCTGCAGCACCAAGCTCCTCCACAGCCTCAGGCTCATTAACAGATTCATCATCATCAGACTCCCAATCTTGAACAATGACACCTGTAACTCCACTGTTCACATCCTGAGGTGGCATATGCTGATTGTCAATAGGCATGTCTTCTCCAGGAGCAATGACAGGTCCTTGAACAGGAGCAGCAGCAGCCTCCCAGGGGCCCCAACCTTCAGCATTCCCACCAACAGGAGCAGGATTCTGCACAGGAGCCATCCACTGACCCCAATCACCCCCAGGAGCAGGGGGGAGGAGGGGGAGGTGGCACCTGAGGTCCAAAGACTGGCCCATGTGCAGGAACAGGGTGAGGGTCCACATTATCATCTGGCAGTGGGTCCTCTTCAGGTGGGCCCCCACCAAGCAAGTGACTCTGAAGAACTTCAACAGAAAAAGTCCATGACTCTGTCTCCACCAGGTCACCTATGGTAAACCGCACACTCTTGGGGATGTCAGCCAAATCAGTCACACGAATTTTAGCAATAATCCTACCCTTATGATCAGTATCCCTCTCCCACAGGAGAACTTTTCCAATGTCTGCAAAGATAGCATTCAGGTCCTCTGTATGCTAGTGATCAAGGGGAGGCCCAACCAGCATCACCCAGCACTCATTATTAAACTGAATCCTACGCCAGTTATCCCCCTCATTGTGCTTGACAAAAGAAACATGCACATCTTGAAACGGGATCGGGCTCGCCGCAATGAGTCTATCACGGTCACTGACATGGTGAAACTGCACATAAGCAGACCCAAAGGGACAGTCCTGAATATCCCTGAAGTGCACTCCATCCTCATTGTTGAAGAAATCAACCAAGACACCATGAATATTTACGAACGGAACCGGACCAGGAGGGAGGGGAAAAATGTTAGCAATAGCATACTGTTCATGAGCTCGTGACCTCCGAGGCACCACCACCCTTTTAACACGATTCCGCCCAGCCACCTGCAAAATCTGGAAGCCGTTCGGCAGGAAAGGCTCAGGGTCGATCGGGATGTTCGCCATTGCAACGCCCTTCGCCGGCGACGAGCAGGAGGGGAATGGGGTTTTAGCGGGCGGGGGAGTTGAGGAGACAGGGGAAGTGGTAGTTGTTTTTTGCAACGAGGAAGTGAACTCGTGAAAACTGCCGTGAATGGCGGGCCGGGAATGAGAAACCACCTGGGCCTTGAACCATCCCTCATACGATTTGTCAGGCCAAGTACAATTAGGGAAGGAGGGAAATTTCAGAAAAGGAAGGAGCCCAGGCAAATTAAAAGCAGCGCGATTAGCGCCCTCCCTAGACCTGACCGACGTTACCTTTGACTTAAAACTCTCATTAGTGAGCACCTGAGCATAAGATCTGCCATGATGGCCTTATTTGAATTCCTCATTAATATGATGCTCAATCACAGGCGAAGGACCAGCAGGTGACGAAGGAAATTTGAGTCTTTGAAAAACCGAACCACCTTTACCGGGAGACTTTAAAGAATGAGATTTTTTTGCACTTTCTTTTTTGTACGTGACAACTTTCCATTCCTTAGCAGATTCCTTGTAAAATTCCTTTTCTTCATGAATCCAGTTTGGACCCCCATTACCCCAAAGATTGACATGGATCACAAAAGAATGGCATGTAAACTTGGAGATATTGTAGATCTCAAAACCCACTGCCCGAGACGCGACCGAGAAACGAAAAGTTCTATCTTGCAAAAGCTTCACCTGGAATTTAGAAGCATTACCACCAAAACAGGCTTGAAAAGCAAGACTAACAGTATGAAAGTCCAACTTAAAATTTGCCCTCCCAAAAGAACAAACCAGATAAAACGGTCTCTTCCTGAACCCACCAATGAAATTAACTTGATGCCTGAATTTATCAAACATCCTCTTCTCAAAATCACGCCCAAAAGAAAAATCCAGGGCAGGTCGACATGAAGCAACATCTTTGGAAGCAACCTCTTTGGAAGCACCACATGAGTGAAGATTTTCCGAGAAATCCAGAGATCTAGGCGCCAGCCCCTCAACATTGGTGGAATTTTTTTTAACCAAAGGGCTTGGTAAAATTTGAGAACCAACCACCACCCTCTTCACCTGGAGATCAATGGAGATACCGGAAGCCACCACCTCACCATGAACCAAGTATCTAGCATCGATCACAACCTCATTGTGGTTGAGGAGAACAAGCCTTTTAGAACTAGGAAAAAGCATGAGAAAACCTTTAGAAGGCCCAAGATCATCAGTCGGCAAAGAGGAGCAAAGGGCATGCCATTTAAGACCAATGTATTCATCTGATCCAGTGATGGTAGGAGATCTACCAAGAAATCCAGATGAAGAATCCAAAGAATCATTAACACGGGAGAGATGAGAGGGGAACCTCAAAACAGATCCAACAGAGATCTTCTCCCCATTTTCCAAACATCGTCCCTCAAGAGGAGAGCCTTTGGCATTGAGAAGAACCAGCCACGAATCAGCCGAGACAACGAGAGAACCTTCCAGAAACTTACCACCCGAGGTCACACCAGAGTAAGTGACCTTCCAACAACCTCCAGAGGAGTCCATGCAGAGCCTACGCCGGCAAGGCGCCGGCGAGAGCCGAAGGTCGCCCCACGGACACCTCAGAGGAGCCACATGCCTCGGAAATCGTGCGGGTTCGACTTATAGTGATTTATATCAGGAGTAGGATTCCGCCGAAACTTATTTTTTTTATTGAATTGTACAATAATACACAAAACGGACAAATTGCAAATCTGTTGGTCGGTCGGCCATTCGACAGACAACAGACTCGTTTCGTCCGTTCAACAGACGACACACTGACTTCGTCCGTTCAACGGACGACATACTGCCTTCGTCCGTTCAACGGACGACATACCCTGCAAACCCCTAGCGTTGCCTGCAGTGTGTCGTCCGTTCAACGGACGAAGGCAGTGTGTCGTCCGTTGAACGGACGAAGGCAGTGTGTCGTCTGTTGAACGGTCGACCGACCAACAGATTGCAATTTGCCCGTCTTATGTATTATTTGTGAAATTTAATAAAAAAATGTATTATTTAAAAAAAATTAGCGTCCTTTACATGCACCTACTGGTTGGTTGTTGGGTACTCTGTTTTGTTTCCATTTGAACATGTACAATACTAGTAACAGGTCCATTCGGTTTGGAGCAGTTAGTACAGTACATGAATTACCTCTAAACATATACTATTATAGAATTATTACCATTCAGTTTGCAGCAGTAAATACAGGAATTACAGATCCAACACTAATTCTGGAGTTCATCAAGGGGATTTTCATCTACCAAGATCCAACGCCATGAACCATTGTACACGGAAAGAGCGGAACAAATAAGATAGGACCCGTCTAGCGAGCGCCAAGACGCTAGATGGCAGTTCCTGGCGCACCCTCTATATTAGGAAAGTAGTCACGATTAACTCCGCCAACCATTGCGTTAAGCACACCATTAGAGAAAAAATAAGTTTCTTTTTCCTGTTGACTAAAAGGAAATAAAGAGAAATCCAACCCAATAACGTGATCCATTAGTTACCAACTCTTATAGATGCATGCAAATAGAATGTCGTCACGTAATTAATTCCTTTTTGAGAAATTTCAAACACGATAACTTTTGAACCTAGCATCGAAATTACGATCCGTTTTTAATTTTGATACCCTCACGACAAGATCTTCAAAACTAGATCCCGTTTGCCTATGTTTTCGACAAACTTTTTTAATAATTAACTTTTGTGCATGGCAAAGCAACTTTTGTGAACGAGATAACTTCGTGATAAAAACAACTTTGGTGTCCAGTGAAGCAACTTTGCTGTTCGACATACCAAGATTGTTGCCGACTGAGCAGCTTTGGTGCCCGGGGATGCAACTTTAATACTAACTGGGCAACTTTTGTGTGTGACAAATCAACTTTGGTTTCAGGGCAACTTTGGTGTCGACGAAGTAATTAGTGTCTGACATAGCAACTTTGGTGTCGACCAAACAACTTTGGTGTGCAGCAAAGCAACTTTAGTGCACAAAAAATGATGCCTTCTTCGGATGCCCTACTGAGTAACTTTGGTGCCCGACGAGGCAACTTCAAAGCCCGACAAGACAACTTGTTCCCTACTGAGCAACTTTGGTGACCGACGAGGCAACTTCGAAGCCTGACAAGGCAACTTGTTCCCTACTGAGCAACTTTGGTGCCCGACGTGGCAAATTTTATGCCAGACAAGGCAACTTCGATAGTCCATTATGATGACGGTATGGCAGTGGGTGGGGATGTCTCTTCTTTGGATAAGCCGTAGCCTGACGAGGCAACATCAGAGCCCCACGAGGCAACTTGGGTGCCTAAGAAGTTTCTTAGTCGTGTATCAAAGTTTCCTAGTCGTGTATCGAAGTTTCCTAGTCGGCTGAAGTTGCTTTGTGTCTCACATAAATTACTTTGGAGCCCGACTGAGCAACTTCAGAGCCGGCGAGGCAACTTCGGAGCCCGACTGAGCAACTTATGTGCCTGACTGAGCAACTTAGTTAGTTATTTTATTGTCTAGCAGAACAAAGTACTCTCTCTGACCCATTTTAGTTGAGTCAACTTCGGTGCCCAACGACAAAATTTTGGTATCCGATAGAGCAACTTAAGTTCCCGACAAGCCAACTTAGATGCCCGAAAATGCAACTAGTGTCCGACTAAGAGCAACGTTGATGCTCGACAAGAAAACTTTGATTCTCGGCGAGTCAACTTTTGTGCCCAACGAGGCAACTTCAGTGTCCAACGAGGCAACTTCTATGCCCGACAAGGCATAGAAGTTGTCTCGTTAGGCACAGAAGTTGCCCCGTCAGGCTCCGAAGTTGCCTTTCCGGGAACCAAAGTTGCCTCGTCGGGAATCGAAGTTGCCTCACCGGGCTTTGAAGTTGCCTCGTCGGGCACCGAAGTTGCCCCGCCGGGTAAAAGTTGCCTCGTTAGGCACAAAAGTTGCTTCGTTGTGTTCTGAAGTTGCCTCGCCGGAAACCGAAGTTGCCTCGTCAGGCTCTAAAGTTTCCTCATCGGGCACCGAAGTTGCCTGGTCAGGCACAGAAGTTGCTGTTGGAGATATGCCCAAGAGGCAATAATAAAGTGGTTATTATCATATCTTCACACTTATGATAAATGTTTACATACCATGCTATAATTGTATTAACCGGAAACATTAATACTTGTGTGATTTGTAAACTAAAATAAGAGTCCCTAGTAAAGCCTCTTGTTAAACTAGATTGTTGGTTAATATATGATCATGGTTTCCTGATCATGAACATAGAGATGTTATTAACAACAAGATCATATCATTAGGAGAATGATGTGATGGACATACTCCTATAGATAAGCGTAGCATAAAGATCAAGTCATTTCAATAGTTCAATTGCTATATGCTTTCTGATACATAGTAACCTAATTCCTTCGACCATGAGATCATGCATATCACCTTTGCCGGATGGATGCTTTGATGACATCAAACACCACACCGTAACTGGGTGTCTATAAAGGTGGCATTGAGTGTTCGGAAAGTATTGGTTGAAACACATGGATCAAGAGTGGGATTTGTCCATCCATATGACGGATAGATATACTCTGGGCCCTCTCGGTGTAATGTCATCCAATTAGCTTGCAAGCATGTGACTGGCTCACAAGGGATCACATATCACGGGAACGAGAAAAGAGTACTTATCGGTAACGAGGTTGAACTAGGTATGCAGAGATACCGACGATCATAACCTCGGATAAGTAAACTATCGTGAGACAAAGGGAAATTGGTATCGTATGTAAGTGGTTCATTCGATCACAAAATAATCGTAGAAATATGTGGGAGCCATATGAATTTCCAGATTCCTCTATTGGTTATTGTTCGGAGAAGTGTCTCGATCATGTCCGCATAATTCACGAACCGTAGGGAGACACACTTAAGGATTCGACGTTGTTTGAGTAGTTATGGTATTATGAGAAAGAGACCGAATGTTGTTCGGAGTCTCGGATGGGATCCGGGATATCACGAGGTGATCCGGAATGGTCCGGAGAATAAGATTCATATAAGGAAAGTCCCGTTTCGGAGTTCGGAAATGATTCCGGTGTTTTCATCGGGAATGTTCTAGAAGGTTCCAGAATGTCCGGCACTCCGGGGGGGAAGGGGTACATGAATGTGTCATTACATATTGGAATGATTGCATCATGTACTAAGTGTTCTTGCTGTCCCAAATAAAGGATTAAATTGAATCCTAAAACAGAAAAGTCAAATGTCCAGTTTGAAAGTCAAACGGCTAAAACAAGAAACTGTGGGAAACAAGCAAGAGGTGGTTGGAACCGACTTGGGGGAGGAGTCCCTCCAAGCCGGCGCGCCAACGAAGGCCGACTTGGGGAGGAACTCCCCTCCCCTTGGCCGCCCCTCCCACCTATAAAAGGAGGGGCAGGGCCTCCTCCTCTAGACACACAAGTTCCTATCCTCTAATCTCCGGTTTAGAGCCGTTTTGGTTTAGAGCTTCTAATTGCCCTAGCCTTCGGTTTAGAGCCTTCTAATTGGTGTGTCTAATCCCTAGACCACTAATAGTACTCTCTCATACTCCACCATACTCGCTCCGGCTTAAGGCGAAGCCCTGCGGGATCTCCCCTCTACTTCCGGTACCACGCCGTTGTGCTGCCGGAATTGCGAGGAGAGTGCTACAACCTCCGCTGCCTGCTGGAACAAGGGAGAGGAAGGTCTTCGTCGAGTACCGAACGTGTGACCGACTGCGGGAGCGCTGCCAGAACATGGCGCCGGAAGGATCGTCTACGCGATCTTGAGATCGGAAAGAGTATGACTACATCACCCACGAGAATCTGCTCTCGTTAACCGCTTTGGAATCTTCGAGGATGAGTTATTCCATCAACTCGTTGCTACAATCTAGTAGATAGATCTTGGCTTGTTTGTTTGTATGCGATAGAAATTTTTGTTTTCCATGCTACGAACCCCTACAGTGGTATCAGAGCCGTGTCTATATGTAGATCTGTTGCACGAGTAGAACACAATGGTCATTGTGGGCATTGATGCTTTTATTGTTGATTGCTTCTTGTGTACTTTGCATCTTGCGGTATGTTGGGATGAAGCGGCCCGGGCTAACCTTACATGACATCGTTCATGAGACTTGCTCCACGCTCGACATGCAACTTGTATTGCATAAGTGGCTTTGCGGGTGCCTGTTTCTCCTAGCATAGTTAAGATCCAATTTACAACGGGTGATTAACAATACTAGTATCAATGTTGTGGTTCATGTTCGTAAGTTAGAACGACACTTATTAACAGCCCCAAACCACGTAAAACATGCAAAGAAAGTAGAGGCGTATAACTTTGTTTTGCAGGGGTGTGCAGTGATGTGATATGGCCATGATTGTGATTATATATGATGTATGCAATGTTCCTTATTGTAAGTCGGCAACCGGCAGGAGCCATATGGTTGTCTTTAATTTCTGTTAAGACCCGCGTGTCTATTCAAAGTAGTTGTAATAGTTGAAGCCGGTGGACGACAACCATGGAGAGGCGTCATTGACCTTGATGCAATGCCGGTGATGATGAAGATCATGTTCGTGCTGGAAGATGGAGATCGGAAGCACAAAGAAGAAAGGCCATATCATATCACATATTATGAATTGCATGTGATGTTAATCCTTTATGCATCTTGTATTGCTTAGTAAGACGACGGTAGCATTATAAGATGATCCCTCATGCACATGAATTTCAAGTCATAAAGTGTTCACCCTTAGTTAGCACCGTTGCTAAAGCTTGTTGTTTCGAAGCACCACGTGATGATCGGGTGTGTTAGATTCTGCAAGTGTATACAACGTGAGCAAGCCAGATTTGCTCATGCGGAAACTAAGGTTTGATCTTGACGAGCCTAGCATGTACAGACATGGCCTTAGGAACACGGATTACCGAAAGGTAGAGCATGAGTCATATAGTAGATATGATGAACATGTTGATTGTTCGCCATTAAAGCTATATCAACTCTCGTGATGATCGTTTTTGATGTGGTGGATTTGGTTCATGTGATCACTAAAACAATGTGAGGGATATTGTTTTGAGTGGGAGTTCACCTAGATTAATTTAATTATTAATTAGAACTCAATTTATCATAAACTAAATCAAAGTGAATTTGCATAGTTGTTGTAGTCATTGGCATCCGTTTACCACCTTGCGCTTAGTTATAATTGAGATGATAGAACTATAGAATTCTGGTTAGTTACTTTACGAACTGGTATCGTATTGTTTTGAAGTGTTAATCTAAAGTTTAAAAGTCCTATTGCAAACTTTCAGTAAGTTCCGGTTACTCCATGAAGTTTAATAATTAGTATTAAATCAAGAGTAACAATTCCAAGTGTTAGTATATAAGTATCATGTTTGTCTCCATGATTCTTGATATTCCAAGGATTCTCTTAATATCAAGGTTATCTAGGATCTGAAAAAGTTGTTTCAGAAACCATGATGTGTGGAAGATATTGTGATATCTGAAACGAAGTTTTGGTTGCAACATGATAGAGTATAATATGGCAAAGTTCATGTTCTCATATTTTGATGAGAATTTGCAAAGGGTTGTAGACACTTGTTGTCATAATCCTCCAAAAGGTTTTGGAAAGCAACATTATACTCGTAATTCATCGTTATAAGCTAAAGGTAGTTTGATCATGGACGATTCCATGATAAGGATGAATATTTGATGTAGGTAAAATGCTTACTACACCAAGAGATTACTAAATAAAGGAATTTGAAAGAACACCAAACATTTCATGATGGTGATCTACTTCAAAGTGCAAGTCCAAAGACATTGGTATTTAATTATACACGCTTTGGATTATGTGTCATATGTATGACTCCACTATTGATGTTGATAGATTCTTTCAAACAGAAAAGGAAATACTGAAAGAGAATCTCATAAGTATATGGCAGAAAAGAAAAGACTAGAATTGTTCAGTTTAAGTATATAGATGATATACATGTTATGGCTATATTCTTTGCTTATTAAACAATGTGGTTCTTAAGTATTTGATACTGAATTTGTTGGTGTGAATCGTCATACGAAACAACACAATTCATGAACTACAATGGCCTAAGTAACTAGCAAAAGAATACGTGATGATGTTCATCGAGAACAAAATAAAGGGTTATTGTGTTGCTCGTTAAACATCAAAGCTTGCCTTCAAGATTTGTTTTATCAGGTATTATGAGAACAAAAGGGTTGTTCAAATAATTGCCGTAATCTATAAAAGATGGATGATTTGCAAATCTCGTTGGAGAAATCACATCCATAAAACTAGTGCTAAAAATGTCGAAAGACAAATTGATTGAAAGATCACTTAGGAAGTGACATCGCCGTTTAAATTATAATGGAAAGAAAACATGAAGAAACTCCATGTGGATGGAATTTTGGAGTCTTCTGATTTTGATCAAATGACGCTTGTGAAACTTTCCTAGAGATAATTAAAACTTCGTTCATAGGCCAAAAGGGAACGATGGACTAGCTTATTGGAACTTGTACATATTGTTGTATGAAGTCCATTATGTATAGTCAAGAGCGATGGATTTCAACTTCATGTGCTTTCTCCGAAAATTTGAGTGAATATATGAATATTTACTTAATAAGGATGAAGTATGAAACATTTGAAAAGTTCAAAGACTTTCAAGATGAAGTGCAAAATCATTGTAACAAGAATATAAATAGTTTATGATAAGATCATAAAGGAAGATATTTGAGTTACAAGTTTAGCATAATACCTAAGATTTAAGGAATCGTTCCGTGGATTTGCATTTTCTCGAAACACCGTTCGAGATGTGTAATTAAACCTTGTTTGACATGGTAAGATCAAAGGTATAATTCATAAAACTGACATTATATTTTAAAGATTAAAAGCTTTAGAGACTACTGTTTTTCCACTGAAAAGAGCTCCATCATAATCCATTGAAATGACACCATATAAAGTTATGGTTTAGGATAAAACCCAAGTTGTCCTTTCTTAAACATTGGTATGCTATGCATAAGAAAGATGTTTGCAACCAAAGTCGGATGAACCTGTCTTTGTATGTTATTTCGAATAACTGTTAAGTACTCCTCCATAACATCGGAGACAAAAGTGTTTGTCACTTAAAACGTCAAGTTTCTTTGAGAAGGAATTTTTCGTGAAAAGTTAAGTGGGAGGACAATAGAACTTTGATAAGGTTAAAAGAACCTTAGCTATATGTGCAAAGTTGCGCAGCACCGAAAAGTGTTCCGGAGTTAGCAAACAATGCTCATGGCTTGCATACTTCAAAGGTTGTGGTCACGAAGATCTAAGTTCCTATTGAAACAAGTAGGTCGGATGAACAATCAAATACCAAGATTTGAGAGTTAAATCATTATTTGACAATAATGATCCGACTACGTGCAAAGAAGCGATGATGAGCCCTGACTTCGTCAAATGGCTTGAAGCCATAAAATCCGTGATAGTTCCATACACGAGAAATCAAGTTTTGAACTTGAAGGACCCTCGAGAAAGGTGTAAGACCTTGCAGTTGTGTCTGGATCTATAAAGAAATAGACATGGATATTTTACATCTATGAAATAGTCGACATGTTGGGAAAGAGTTCACAAAATGTTCAAAGGTTGACTATGACAAGATTTGATCTTTCATAGTGATATTTAGTCTAGACGGATTAATGTAGCAACCACTACATATAATTTGTTATATGGTAGTTGAATAAACAAAACAAGTTCTTCTAATAGAATCGTTACCTAGGACATGTGCATAACACGGTCCATAGGGTTTTGTTAATTCAAAGGATGCTAAAAGCATATGCAAACTTCAATGGTTAAAGTGAGCATCGCGGAGTTGGAATCTTCACTATGATGAAACTGTTAAAGGAGTTTAAAAGTTCATTAGAGACGATGAAGATGCTTGCGTTTGCAAGAAATTAAGTGGGAGCGCTAAGACATGTTTCTAATACATTATGTGGAAGACATATTGTTGATTGGAAATAATGTATCTTTTATTAACACATATTAAGAATTTCATCCTGATGAAAGGCTTAGGCAAAACCCAAATATTTGGCATCAATAGACGCTAATATGGTTGTGCCAGAAGTACATAGACAAGATATTGAATGAGTTCAATATAGAAACTACAAGAGAGGTTCTTGTCGCACAGAAAGGATTGAATGAGTTCAATGTTGATGATATATTCAAGTGTATTGACATTTGGTAAAGTGAAACAAATAATCAAGTATAGATTGATACTTGATGTATGAAATCACAAAGAGTATTTATATCAATCATACTGTGATATGTACAAATCCAGATATGTCCTATGTTGTGAACATATACCAGAATGATTCGTAAGATGATCATTGGACAATAGTAAGAATATTCTTATGATCTTTTGGAAGAACTAAGAGTATAATATTTGTAGAAGTGACAAATAGATGGTTAGTTCATTGTAAAAGTACTACATTGATACTAGCTTTGTCACAAAGTGCAAATTAAGTTTATCTCAATCTAAACTAAGGGTGGCACAATATAATGGAAAGTGAGTTCCATAATGGATTTGGATGAGTTCCAAAGTTAAGACATTGTGACAGATACTACAACCAAAGGCTAAGTATATGACTGCTATTTTAGCAGCAAAAGAGGGCATTTGTGTCAAGTAGTTTGTTATCAAACTAGGTGTAGTTCACAATGGGATAATACTATGAAGATATATTGTACGACAATATTGTCAACATATATTTAACCCCAAAGAACTAAAAGTCACACCGAAAGACCAAATTTATACAAAGCCATCTCATTAGAGAATGAGTGATGCGTAGAGACGCAAAGACATGCAATTACACACGGACCTGGAAGTGTCAGATCCGGAGATCAGTTGACCACTAGCAATCGTGTACATACAACACCGAAAGGCCATAGGTGTTGAATACACAAAGGTTTGAAACTAGATTATTGACTCTAGTGCAAGTGGGAGACTGTTGGAGATATGCCCAAGAGGCAATAATAAAGTGGTTATTATCATATCTTCACACTTATGATAAATGTTTACATACCATGCTATAATTGTATTAACCGGAAACATTAATACTTGTGTGATTTGTAAACTAAAATAAGAGTCCCTAGTAAAGCCTCTTGTTAAACTAGATTGTTGGTTAATATATGATCATGGTTTCCTGATCATGAACATAGAGATGTTATTAACAACAGGATCATATCATTAGGAGAATGATGTGATGGACATACTCCTATAGATAAGCGTAGCATAAAGATCAAGTCATTTCAATAGTTCAATTGCTATATGCTTTCTGATACATAGTAACCTAATTCCTTCGACCATGAGATCATGCATATCACCTTTGCCGGATGGATGCTTTGATGACATCAAACACCACACCGTAACTGGGTGGCTATAAAGGTGGCATTGAGTGTTCGGAAAGTATTGGTTGAAACACATGGATCAAGAGTGGGATTTGTCCATCCATATGACGGATAGATATACTCTGGGCCCTCTCGGTGTAATGTCATCCAATTAGCTTGCAAGCATGTGACTGGCTCACAAGGGATCACATATCACGGGAACGAGAAAAGAGTACTTATCGGTAACGAGGTTGAACTAGGTATGCAGAGATACCGACGATCATAACCTCGGATAAGTAAACTATCGTGAGACAAAGGGAAATTGGTATCGTATGTAAGTGGTTCATTCGATCGCAAAATAATCGTAGAAATATGTGGGAGCCATATGAATTTCCAGATTCCTCTATTGGTTATTGTTCGGAGAAGTGTCTCGATCATGTCCACATAATTCACGAACCGTAGGGAGACACACTTAAGGATTCGACGTTGTTTGAGTAGTTATGGTATTATGAGAAAGAGACCGAATGTTGTTCGGAGTCTCGGATGGGATCCGGGATATCACGAGGTGATCCGGAATGGTCCGGAGAATAAGATTCATATAAGGAAAGTCCCGTTTCGGAGTTCGGAAATGATTCCGGTGTTTTCATCGGGAATGTTCTAGAAGGTTCCAGAATGTCCGGCACTCCAGGGGGGAAGGGGTACATGAATGTGTCATTACATATTGGAATGATTGCATCATGTACTAAGTGTTCTTGTTGTCCCAAATAAAGGATTAAATTGAATCCTAAAACAGAAAAGTCAAATGTCCAGTTTGAAAGTCAAACGGCTAAAACAAGAAACTGTGGGAAACAAGCAAGAGGTGGTTGGAACCGACTTGGGGGAGGAGTCCCTCCAAGCCGGCGCGCCAACGAAGTCCGACTTGGGGAGGAACTCCCCTCCCCTTGGCCGCCCCTCCCACCTATAAAAGGAGGGGCAGGGCCTCCTCCTCTAGACACACAAGTTCCTATCCTCTAATCTCCGGTTTAGAGCCGTTTTGGTTTAGAGCTTCTAATTGCCCTAGACTTCGGTTTAGAGCCTTCTAATTGGTGTGTCTAATCCCTAGACCACTCATAGTACTCTCTCATACTCCACCATACTCGCTCCGGCTTAAGGCAAAGCCCTGCGGGATCTCCCCTCTACTTCCGGTACCACGCCGTTGTGCTGCCGGAATCGCGAGGAGAGTGCTACAACCTCCGCTGCCTGCTGGAACAAGGGAGAGGAAGGTCTTCATCGAGTACCGAACGTGTGACCGACTGCGGGAGCGCTGCCAGAACATGGCGCCGGAAGGATCGTCTACGCGATCTTGAGATCGGAAAGAGTACGACTACATCACCCACGAGAATCTGCTCTCGTTAACCGCTTTGGAATCTTCGAGGGTGAGTTATTCCATCGACTCGTTGCTACAATCTAGTAGATAGATCTTGGCTTGTTTGTTTGTATGCGATAGAAAATTTTGTTTTCCATGCTACGAACCCCTACAGTTGCCCCGTCGGTCTCCAAAGTTGCCTCGCCGGACACCAAAGTTGCCTCGCGAGGAAAAAGTTGTCTCGTAAAGCACAGAAGTTGCCCCGTCGGGCACGAAGTTGCCTCGTCGAGCTCCAAAGTTGTCTCGCTAGGCACCGAAGTTGCCTCATCAGGCTTCGAAGTTTCCTTGTCGGGCACAAAAGTTGCCTTGCGGGGCTTCAAAGTTTCCTCGCGAGGCTTCAAAGTTGCCTCGCCGGGCAAAAGTTGCCTCGTCAGGCTCCGAAGTTTATTGTTGGACACAGAAGTTTCCTCGTCGGGCACCAAAGTTGACTTGTCGGGCTCTGAAGTTGCCTCACCAGGCTGTAAAGTTGCCTGGTCAGGCACATAAGTTACCCCGTCAGGCTCCAAAGTTGCCTCGCGGGCAAAAGTTGCCTTGTCAGGCACATAAGTTGTCTCGTAAGGCATAGAAGTTGCCCCGTCGGGCAAAAAGTTGCCTCATCGGTCTCTGAAGTTGCCTCGTAGGTCTGCGAGGTTGCCTCGTTGGGCTCCGAAGTTGCCTCGCCGGGAACCAAATTTTCTTTGTCGGGCTCTGAATTTGCATAATCAGGCTCCGAAGTTGCCTGGTTAGGCACAAAAGTTACCCCGTCGGGCTCTGAAGTTGCCTCGTCAAGCAGAAAAGTTGCCTCGTCAAGCACAAAAGTTGTCTTGTTGGACTCCGAAGTTGCCTCGCCGGGAATCGAAGTTGCCTCGTCGGGCACCAAAGTTGCCTCGCCGGGCAAAAGTTTCCTCATCACGCATAGAAGTTGCCCCGTCGGGCACCAAAGTTGGCTCGTCGGGCACAAGTTACCTCGTCGGGCTCTGAAGTTTCCTCGTCGGGCTCCAAAGTTGCCTCGCCGGACACCAAAGTTGCTTTGTCGCGATCTTAAGTTGCCTCATCAGGCTCTGAAGTTCCCTATTCAGGCACATAAGTTACCCCGTCGAGCTCCGAAGTTGCCTCGTCAAGCACAAAAGTTGCCCCATCGGGCACCGAAGTTCCTCGTCGGCCTCCGAAGTTGGGCACAATAAGCCTCATCGGCCTCATCGGACTCCGAAGTTGCCTCTTCGGGTTCTGAAGTTGCCTCTTCAGGCTATGAAGTTGTCTCTTAAGGCTTCAAAGTTGCCTCGTCGGGTTCCGAAGTTGCCTCGCCAGGAATCGAAGTTGCCTCGTCGGGCACAAAGTTGTCTCGACGGACTCTAAAGTTCCCTCATGGGAATCCGAAGTTGCCTCGTCGGCCTTCGAAGTTGGGCACAAGTTGCCTCGTCGGGCAAAAGTTATTTCGCCGGCCTCGTCGGGCTCTAAAGTTGACTCATCGGGCACTAAAGTTGCTTCGCCGGGTAAAAGTTGTTTCGCCAGGAACGAAAGTTGCTTTTTTTTATGTGATATAGGTAGGGCACGTCTAGATCTCAGGCGACTGACCTGATGTCAGCAGCCTAATCGATTGAGAGCTATTTTTTCTTTTCTTGTTTTGTCCGGGCTGCCGTTCATTCTTTTGTATGGGTTCAGGTATTTCCTTTCGACGTTTGGTCTCAGGCTGATCTCTAGAGTTTGTTAGCTTGGGCCTTCCCACCATAAATCTGGCCCACAAAGCTGTATGTGAAAATTAACAACTCAATGTGTTTCTTTTTTCTGAAAAATAGTCGGTCCATGTACAAGTACAACTCGAAAACCTCCATTGCAACTCATTCACGATTGGCTAAATAATAGTTACAGCCCAGTACAATTAGTAGAAGCAATGTTGGAACCATGTGCAGTTAGCAGAATCTCAGTTGTAGCAAAATCTTAGTTGTAACTCGAGGGAAATCTCAGTATCTCAGTTGTAGCAAAATCTTAGTTGTAACTCGAGGGAAATCTCAGTTACAACCCATGTGTAACTGGATATATTAGTTGCAATCCACGTGTAACTGAAGATTTCTCAGTTTCAACCCACATGTAACTGGGATAACCGAGTTACAATCCACGTGTAACTTGTGATATCCCAGTTACAACCTATATCTCAGTTGCAACCCACATGTAACTGGGATATTTGAGTTGCAATCCACGTGTAACTTGTGATATCTTAGTTACAACCTACATGCAACTAGGATATCTCAGTTGCAACCCACGTGTAACTGGGATATCCGAGTTGCAATCCACGTGTAACTTGTGATATATCAGTTACAACCTACATGCAACTGGGATATCTCAGTTGCAACCCACGTGTAACTGCGAATATCTCACTTGTAGCCCATGCGTAAACAAAGTTTAAGTTTTAACCCATGTGTAACTGGAAAAATCCTAGTTGGGGAGTCGAGTTGCATCTCATGTGCAAACTGAGGAAATCATAATTGCAACCTATTTATAATTGAAAAAATCTCAGTTACAACCTGTGTGTAACTGGCCCAAAACTATAAAATATAGCACGAAAAGAAAACAACAAAATTTGCCAAAAGATAAAACAGAAAGAAAAGAAAAGGCCAAAAAGGCCTACCTCACAGGCGGACAACCCATGTTGCTCATGGGCCAGCAGCGGGTAGTGCAAAGATGGAGTCGCTGCCTGAGTCCAAGGAGCGATACAGAAGAAGCTATAAGTGCTGCACGAATCTTGGTGCATATAATCTAATGGCTGACAGGGTGACTGAGATTTAGTTAAATCTCAGGCGACTGAGATTTAGCAAATTCGATATAGGTAGTATGTGATATTAGGCAATTAGCAACGCAATATGTGATATAGGTAACAAATTAGCATCATTATACGAGTATTTTTCTCTTTTTTTATCCTTTTTCCTTTCATGTCGCTATGGTACCCGACAAAACAATCCACGCCTTCGTTCCCAAAATTTAGGCCTCTCCTCCCGGAAGCTTCCTACCGTACTGGGCTCTCGCCAATCGAACCAGTCGCCGGCGGCGTGCTAACGCCGCTAAGGCTGACCCGGTGCCAGAGCAGCACCCAAGTACAGTCCTCTCCTCCGGCCGAGGCGACCGTCGTGGAGATCATGCAGGACCACGAGTCCACCATTGCCCGCCAACGAGTCCACCATTGCCCCGCGCGCAGGCTATGCCGCCTGCCTGTCGGTGGGGTCAGGGATCTCTATGTGCTCGGGCTTTGAGGCATGTTGGAGTACCGGGTCAAGGGCCGTGCTGGTGAGGAGGTGGGCGCGCTCGGGTTCCGGCAGAGGGAACCGGGGGTGTCGGGTGAAGAGGTTTGGGATCGCCGGAGATGGTGGTCGTAGAGTGGGATTCGGGGGCGCGACGGTTTGCCTCCAGGGCCGCTGAGGGTTGACTCCAGGGCGGCGGCAAGTGGATTCCGGCGTGGCGGCGCGTAAGTGGAGCCGTCCCGTCAACGAGTAGCAGTAGCTCGCATGTAAGGAGGGGAGTCGAGATTCCGGCCACGAAACGCCCGAGGCACCTAGGGACCGACTCGCCGTATCGCTGGATCGATCTTACGGTTGCTGACGGCAGGACCACCATGGCGGCGGCATGTTGTGCTCGGGAGAGAGGCACGGGACGAAACGGCCAGGCAGTTTTTTTTTTGGACACCTGTCTTTCCGATCGAGGGTGCGCTCGGGGCTTCCATTTGGCGCCCGCGCGTTGTTAAGCATTCGGAAAAGAAAGGCAGCGAATCAGAATCGAAAAAGATGATTAAATCGGCCTCGTTCCATTCCGCCCATCTCCTCTCGTCACCAACCCTCCTTCCAGCGCCTGCCGCCAAATTCGGTGACGTAGGGACGACGGAAAACACAGATGGGAATGATTTGGATATGACAGAACGGAGGGCATCGCCGTCGGCGGATGTGCCAGGGAGGCGATGTGCTCGGGCGCGGCGTTGCTGGCGTTGAGACGCCCGCCTGCCATGGTGGCAGGGAGGTGGTCACCTTGGGGGTAGCAGTTTGGTCAGTGTGAGATATTGCTGGGTTATTGGCCTGTAGCCCTTAATCTGAGATGATTCTCGGTGGGAGTCGTAACCTCTATCCCATTAGAGTGTTTCTTACGATACGTTGAATTTGGTTATTTTTTATAACCCTTAACCTGAGGTAATTCTCAGTAGAAATGTAACCTCTATTTTATTAGATTTTTTTTAGACATATTGGATTTGGTTATTTCTCTGTAACCCGTAACTTGAAATGAGTCTCGGTGGGAGCCGTAACTTCTATCCTATTAGATTGTAATCCTATTAGATTGTTTTTTTACGATATATTGAATTTGGTTATTTTTTATAACCCTTAACCTGAGGTATTTCTCGGTAGAAGGGTAACCTCTATTTCATTAGATTTTTTATAACCCTTAACCTGAGGTAATTCTCGGTGGAAGTGTAACCTCTATTTCATTAGATTTTTTTTAGACATGTTGAATTTGGTTATTTTTTATAACCCTTAACCTGAGGTAATTCTCGGTGGAAGTGTAACCTCTATTTTATTAGATTTTTTTTAGACATATTGGATTTGGTTATTTTTCTATAACCCGTAACTTGAAATGAGTCTCGGTGGGAGCCGTAACTTCTATCCTATTAGATTGTTTTTTTACGATATGTTGAATTTGGTTATTTTTTATAACCCTTAACCTGAGGTATTTCTCGGTAGAAGCGTAACCTCTATTTCATTAGATTTTTTATAACCCTTAACCTGAGGTAATTCTCGGTGGAAGTGTAACCTCTATTTCATTAGATTTTTTTAGACATGTTGGATTTGGTTATTTCTCTGTAACCCGTAACCTGAAATGAGTCTCGGTGGGAGCCGTAACTTCTATCCTATTAGATTGTTTTTTTACGATATGTTGAATTTGGTTATTTTTTATAACCCTTAACCTGAGGTATTTCTCGGTAGAAGCGTAACCTCTATTCCATTAGATTAACCTGAGGTAATTCTCGGTGGAAGCGTAACCTCTATTCCATTAATTTTTTTGTTAGACATGTTGGATTTGATTATTTCTCTCTAACCCGTAACCTGAGATAAGTCTCGGTGGGAAGTGTAACCTCTATTTCATTAGACTATTTTTTTACAACATGTTGGATTTGGTTATTTCTCTTTAATTCCCCCGGGTCCTCGCTTCGCCTCGCATTGCCCGCGTCGTCTCGCTTCTCTTGCGTGGGGTCCACCATGGTTTCTTCCCCAGAACGATACGGCGTCCAGGAAACGAGGACACGTAGCCACCGCTAGGACCCGTCACCGCCAGATCCGGCCGACCGCCGCGAAACTTGGCCACCACCGCTGCTCCCGGGGCGAGTTGCCGCTATTCCCCCCGAAGCCGTTGTTTCCCCGACGCCGCTGGTTCCTGCAGCGCACCGCCGCGCGGCACCTGCAAGCTCCGCCCGCGAGGTTGTGCACCGCCATGACCACGCCATCCTCCGTTTCCGCCGCCACCCGTTCCTGCAATGCCACGCCGCGGTTCCCGCGAGCTCCGACCAACAGAGCTTTGGTCGGGCCTTCATCTTCGTCTCTGGCATCGACGACCGCCACGGCCGGCCTCCATCTCTGTTTCCGGTGTCGATGATCGAGACGGCCAACCTCCATCTTCAGCGACAGCGTCGATGACCGCCAAAGAGTTACTTAAAGCGACAACGCTACAGACGACTGGCAGAATTGCTACTTAAGGCGACCCGACTTGCTACTTACGGTGTTCGGAGCTTCTACCGACGACGAGGGCTGTGTTCTAGGATTTTTTTCTGTGGTGGGGATTTGCTATATATGTATTTGTTTTGCTAAAACTGTTATATGTGTTCGCTACAATATTGGAAAAAAAATTCTACAGGATGTCCGGCGAAGTAGGCTGTGCTATGGTAGCAAATTTTTTTTGCTACAAAGTCCCGACGATGTCTCCGACGAAATGGATTTTTGCTACATTAACAAAAAAATTGCTACAATATTTTTTTATTTTGCTACACTAGCGTAAAGTTTTTGCTACAAGGTCTCCGGCGCGTCTCCGGTGAGGTCGGGTTTTGCTACATTAGCGCATCTTTTTTGATACACGGTCTCTGGCGAGATCCCAAAATCCACAATCGATCATGTCCTTCAAGTCGCACGTTGCTTTCTACCACATCGTTTTAAACGAAGTTTTACCATAACAAACATTCCTCTTTTCATTGCAAAGTGGTATAGAGAATTGATCCAATATGGATGGAATCATGAATAGTCATTGGTTTAGTTTTGTGTATACTAATCCAAACTTGCTATCTATGGAGCAATATGGATAAAAGAAAGTTAAGTATTTATCGGGGAAGTGTAACTACCTCGATGAACTACGCTCCTAGATACAAGCCTGGATGAGTGGTAGTGGTTGAAATAGTACGGCGGGGCCCCAAAAGCCACACACTGGTAGTCCTTTCAGACGTCCCAACCACTACCCTCTCAACGGGACCTGTACGGGCGGCGTAGTCGGCAGGCGAAGGGATCAACTACGTACACAAGTGGGTATGTACGCAAGCCACCATACAAGAGTACATCAGAGCCATACCATCTAGAAAGAAAGGAAATATAGCAACGCCATACGGCAAGATTCAAATGACCTAGATAGATCTATATTTTAGGATAACTCCTCATACAACACACATCAGAGAATCATGCGGAAGCGGCAAACAAAATCCGAGTACGGATAAGAAGCAAATCGGCATAAGATGCCAGAGAAATAAGCACATCCCAACTACGGGTCTCCCGGATCCCCGATCCCGGAATCTCTACACCGAACGATCGTTGCCCACATCATCAGCTTCTTCCACCCAGTATCCGTCCTGCGGGGGTACCTGTTCATCTGAATCAAGAATTTATCGTGTGAGACCCTAAGGGTACTCAGCAAGTCTTAATGCCTCTAAAGGGGACACAACCTGGGGTGACGCAATTGCAGCGAAAGATAAACCCTAGCAATTCTACAGATAAACGCTAACCATCCGCCTAACCAATGATAGACGGATGTCCGTGAATTAAGTTCAACAGTTATAATGGTAATCTCATCCGATCCATCCTCCTCCCTGCTTACCAACAAGGAAGCGGACGAACAAACCCCCATCCGTTGACAATTTTATTAACCATTCCATGAGTATTGCACTATTTACTAGTCAAGTTACTTAGTCAAGTTAAGGCGGTACTTTAGTTATGCTTGTCTATGATCGAGAAACTGTGCTCCAAGTCGTCCATATCCGTGGACACGGCTTTCAGAAAGTTTTACCCGGCCGGGGTGCACCAATAGCAACACACACTCGATCAACCTCGGAAAAACCAAATCAAAACCCAACGAGGCTTTCACGACTAAACAATCACAGAATTCAGAAACATTTCAGGGGGCCACCCCTTGGAGTATACCCGCAACGGAGTAAGCAAGCTTCGAGACGGACTACAAGGTTTGTGGGGCCGGCGGTAAACGACAGCAGATCCCCAAACGGGGACTGTCGATACCACGTAAACGGGTCACCTTTCCTAAACAGTACAGTGTGCTCATCGCACAATAGTAAATAAAGCAGTAAAACATGGCATAAGTACAGGATCGTAATAAAACCTCGAACTAGTTTGTGGCCCCAAGAAATAAGACGGAATCAAGCTCTGGCTCAGGGGGGTCCCATATACCTCCCGGATGTGGATAGTGCGATAAATCAAGGAACATGAATCAAGTACTCGGGGTCTTACGGGACACAAGTGAGCAGGAAAAACCAAATAGCAGATGTTGCTCACCGGTGCCACTTTCTTTAGTTATCCCAGAACTACTCAGGTTAAGTTGTTTAGGTACCTCATTGTCCAACAGACACTCACATACCCTACACATGCTGTTCTACGACTCGCATGGCTCAAACAACTCCTATAGTAAGGGCTCATGGGATGGGGGAACAAGCTTGGTGGAGTTTTAAAAGTAAAGGCTATGCATACTTGGGATTCAGTTTAATGCAATCGCGACTCGATGATGCAAGAGTAAGCTAGAGGCAATAGGTACTGTATGTATGCAAGCATGTGGAAGTGCTTGCCTGGTATCTCAGTTGAAGCAAGGGACGGATCTGGGTAGTGCTCCTGGTTCTCTTGATACAACCCCTGCTCAGAGTCTATCCGAGAAAAACCAAACAAACAAGGCCAACATGAATATAGAGCACAAGCATATGAATAAGATGCGTCAAGCAAACAATCATGACATGATGAATGATGCACAATTTACATGGCAAGGGAAAATTAGCATGGAATGGGTGAGGTGTGAAGGACAAGAGAATATCACTTAATTGGTTTTTAGTCACATTTCATTGCCATAACATTTGTTGTTCACTATATAATTATATGATGCATGCTGCAATTGAAGTCATGGATAGCATAAACGGAAAGGTCTCGTCGAGCTGATCATTTTAGACTCATCATTTGCTAAATTTGGGTTTATACAACAAAAGTTATTAATTTATTTAGTTCCAGTGGCATTTGGGTAATTAACTCAACTTGGAATTTTAAAATGTTCAAACAACTTTTTGAATGGCATATTTGAATTCCTCACATTTTTCTGATCCAAAAACATATATTATTTGTCAAATTTGGAATTAGTATGTAAAAGTTATTACAAATCTGAAATTTATTTGAATTTTAAATATTCAGAAAAGATTTAAATAAACTAAACAGACTCAGTCAAACTTTTTACACCGGGTCAAGGCTTGCTCTGGCCACTGACAGGTGGGGACAAGCGCACCTGGACCCACATGCCAGCGGATAGGAGGGGGGCAGGACCGCGGGTTGAGCTCCAGGAAGCCCAGGGGCCTTTTCATAAAAGGCCAACGGACGCTGACAGAGGGCCAAGGGGACTGCGGGTTGAGGCGTTGGAAGAGGAGGGACTAAAGTAGAAAAGCGTCGGGGGGGTGGTCTGACTGACGAAGCTGTCGAACTGAACGCGGTAACAGCGAGATTCAGCAAACTTGCGTCGAGCTTGGCGAGCGATTCGTCGAGAATCAGGAGATGTCACCAACATCGAAGTTGGAGAGGGAACAACGCTCTACAGGTTCCATGTTTAGGGTTTTGGCGGGGGAGGACTGGAACGGACGGGGCGTTGCGAAGAACAGAGGGCGCGCTCGGGGTCCGTCTGCGTCTGCTGCCGTGCGCGCGCGCGCGGCGAGCGCGGCGTGCGCCAGAGCGGCCGATGCTAGCGAGGCAGAGACGGCGCTAGCTAGAGGGAGGAGGGTCGGCGGCAGCTCACCGAGGGGGTGCTGGCGACGGCGAGACGACGGCGAGGGGAGGGCTGAACAGCGGCGAGCGCGAGCGACGGCGCGGCACTCTCGGACGCGACGGTCTGGTGGCGCGGCGGTTCGTGGCGGCCCCGGGCTCCTCCTGCTGCAGTCCCGACGAGGCGCCAGCGGTACCCCTCCTCCTCCTCGAAGCTTCCTCCGCTGGCTTCGACGGATTGGGGCAGAGAGCGAAGGGGAAGGGAGAGATGGCGGCGCGGGGTGCAGAGAGGGGAGGCTAGGGTTGAGGGGGAGGCTGCGCGGTTGGGCTAAGAAGGGGCAGGCTCACGTGCCGTGCGCGCTGCTGACGCGGACGACGGCGAGGGACGGCCACCTGCTCCCGCCGTTTGCTTTCCGTCGCGCGCAGGGAGAGAAGGGGTGGCGACGGGGAAGAGAAACAGGACAACGGCGCCGTGAGAGGGAGTTATCGGGCCAGGGGGACGAGTTGGGCCGGGGGGAACTGCCTGGGGTTGCTACTGGGCTGCCGCGGCTGGGTGGGCTGCCAGGTTCTCTCTCTCTCTCTTATTCTCTTTTCTCTTTTATTTGTTGATTTGTTTGTTTTCAAACCAATGCAAGTTCAAACCAGCTACTGATTTCGAAAACTATGAACTTTACTACCAGGGGGTTTGGAAAAAGAGGAGAGATAGAGGGGCAACTTGGGTTGTGGAAGAATAGGTGGGGTTTATAGCTCTTAGCTAGGAAGATTAAGGCATGGGGTAGATTTAGGGTTTTACTAGGAGGGGTATGGGTAGAGGGAGGTGGTACTGTAGCTGATCAAACATGCTCGAACAAGAGCACATGAAACCAAACAAACAAAAGGAAGAGAGAATAGGTGATGGGGTTGTCCTCTACCCACACATGGTCACATGTGTAAGCATGGAGCAAGGTGATGAGGGTTTAACTAAAAGGGAAGAAGAGAGGGAGAAAGCTAGGAAGAAACAAACTTCAAGCCAACACCTGATCTAAACCAAGGAAGAAGATCCAACTAGGATTCAAACAAAAGCCAAAATCTAGAGAAAGTGGTACTTGCATGGCCCATGCAAGATAATTAATGCCAGGTTATCCTTGTGAAGACAATATCATAATCATGGCATTATCCATATGCATTCCCAAAAGGTGGGCAAGGCCAAGCAAAGACTATGGGTGGGATCCAACCAACCACATGAGCTAGAGATAAACCAATAAAATGCCAAGCCCATGTTATTGGATGGTGGAATTTATAAGGTGGTGAAAGAAAAGGTGGTGGAGTCAAAAGAGAGATGCCCCCAACTCAACTTGGGCATTTAACAGTTTATTAAGACCCAAATACAATATCAAGAGGCAAATACAATTAATCATGCACATGAGATAAGAACCAAACAAGAAAGGGTTTTATATGATGCTCAAATGCAAGGGGACATGATGACATGAGCATGATATGATGATGATGCAACAATTATATGTTGGAAGAGACCCATTTTGATTATTATGACATGTAGCATTACAGGGGTTAGACAACTGGGATGCTACAGGAAGCCCCCACAAAAATCCTATTTATTTAAACCCATATTCTATCATATGAATGAGAATGAAACATAGTTCGAAAAACATATGAATGAAACATAGTTCGAAAAAGAGGACTAAACAGGTTTGTTTAAGACTTATTTATTATGAAATTTCCATTCTCAACGGATGGCTCGGGCCGATGAGGTCCAGTCTATTTTTGTATTTTCTAGACCGGACCGTTTTTTGCTACATGTAGCAAAAGCGAGACTATATGTAGCAAAATCGAGACCGTTCGTAGCAAAAGCAGGATAAAGGGACAAAAATCAGATGTGACCGTTGATCTGTCCAGATCGGACGGCCGGGGACCCGGGGGATGGAAAGTTTCCATCCCTCGGGGACGCCTAACACTGTCCTTAATTTACTCACAAGCGAAAGGCAGTCCCAGACCCCGTCACCATGAGCAGTCTCAGACTGGCGTACAACTCCGGTGAGGTCGGCGTCCACAGCTCCTCACATCAGACGACTAGCACAGTTGTAACATTTCAACAGCCTTGGGTACCACCACGATTGGCCACATGCAGCAGCGCCGCCAGCCTTTGGTAACAGCACCATCGGCCTCTGGTAGCAAACCGCCATGCTTGTAGCAACACCAATGGCCGCTTGTAGCGGCGGCAAACAGCATCCACCGGCACTAGCCATTGGTACCAACACCGGTGCCCCATATAGCAATGCTATTGGCCTCTTGTAGCAACCCCGGTGCTTGCTTGTAGCAGCGTCGTCTCGCCGTTGTAGCGGCAGCACCTCACCGTTTGAACCAACGGCTACTCACCCTTGTAGCAGCAGCGTCAGTGCCCTCTTGTAGCAGCGGCGTTGTGCACTTGTAGAAACAAAGGCGCCGCGTCCTTGTAGTAGCGGCCTCTCGCCGTTGTAGCAAAGGCGGCGCCCCCTTGTAGAAGCAGCGCCGGCCGCACAGCACCAGCCGATGAGCCTCCTTGGCGGATGTAGGAGAGAGAGGCCTTGACGGGCAAGCTCGAGGCCGGCGACGGACCTCAACCTTGCCATGCAAGAGATGTAGCGCCCCAGTGGAGTCACAAATAAAGGGAAAAAGGCAGTGGCACAGGAATTCTTTGAGTTTAAACTATCCAATCTGGATCCATCTACTTGGAGGGAAGATAGTTTGGACAATTGGACAACCATATAATGTAGAAGAAAGTTGTTGCAGTGGTGGTACTGTGATGTGGGTAACACAGATCTTAGCTAGCTGCCAAACGGGTGGCGTTAATAAGTGGTGACCCAATCAGATATGGATGGATACTGGCATCAGGATCATGTCATGATTCACTGCAAGGGGGCAGCATCGCTATAAGGTGTTGAAGATCTTGCCAGATCCAGAGTTTCAACTTGGAATAGTACAGTTCTCTACTACTACTGCTAGTACCACTAGTGAACTAGGATGGGTTTACTAGTTAATAGGTAATCTTAAGTTAGGGCACCACTTAGATGTTGTTCCCAGCAACTAAACTTCAGTCCTAATACTTCAACTTAACTAAACTAAGCTGATCTAAGTCATCGCACGTTAAGTTACAAAAATAGCGACAACCATAAGGAAGTGTGGATAAGGAGGCACGTTGCATTGTCTCCTTGAAGCTCTTCATGAGCCACATGGCGGTCTCCCTGGGAGACGCCTTCTCAGGGCCAAAGGGCTTCAGCAGGATGCCTATCTCGTCGTACCGCTCCTATTGTAGCAGCCGCGCGTTGAACTCCAGGAGCCCCTTCAGCGCCTCCGCACATTTAGAATGGCGTGGTGTCAAACCGCTGCAGCCTTGAGTTGTTGGAGCCTCGGCTTGATATGGCGGTGGCGTTGCGGCCCAAGGAGTCACTCCCGTTGTCCGCGTCCGCACGGGGCACATGGATCATGCAATTTTCCTTGGTGATAGACTGGTTTACAGAGGAAGGGGTGGAGCACGAGCCTTGGACTGGCGAGAGCTTATGGATGGGGTGGAAGGGGTCCTCCAACGAAGCTGGCGGGTATTCCGCGATCTTGTCGATTTGAGGCGCGTTCACGGAGATGTCGGGGGAGCCGCCTAGCTGATTTAGAATGTTGATGATGTGCTTGATTGGTGTTGTTTCATATGTCGACAGCGGGAGGGATACCCTTCGAGCAATATAAATTTGTACCCATATAAATATTCCTTAGCATATGTCTCCTAATTCTATTATCTTCCTCTTCCTCACTGAAATCACCAAGCTCAACTATCCTTCTTCTACAATACATATGATGTGCTACAGCAACTGTAGTAACAAAAAAACCATTGCCCTCTTTCTTTTCTTCCTTTTTCTCATGGTATAGCTCTACTTGTTGATCAACCATCTACAATAAACACATCAAAGAACTAGGTCAGATTATAATTAGTGTTGCTTGTTGTGTTTATGCTTAGATTCATACTTGACGGTTTATTAATAAACACAGCAAATAACATATTATAATGACACAAGAGCATAGACAAGAACAGGAAAGTACTCATATTAGCAAGACACTATCCACTTCGTCATGCAGCAACAAATGTCATCAGAATATGCCATAACAAATGTCATCGGAATCAGATAATCAAAACTTCCTAACTCCCACCTGAGGAAAAATACAAACTGAGAACTACTAGTAAAACTGAAAAATGTATAAAACTTATAATATTGCCACTAACAAAGATGAATTACCATAACCACGGTACATATATCAGTCTGTGAGGCCAGATCATTTGAATAAACAGCTATTATAACTCTAACATGAAAAAAATAAACAATGTAGACACTTTAATGTGAAGAGAAATAATGCAACTCAGTTTACAAGGTCCTGCAAGCAGTACATCGAGAAACAAAAACAACCAGGAATAATTACCTACACATTATCATAACATTTTTCTTTAATGCAACGTGTTGGAATTCTTACAGGAAGTCCCATATTACCCATAGATCAACAGATGTGAAAATATTAGTGCACCGATACAATTCAGGTTAATCACCAAGCACAAGAAGGCAAGCTGCAATCCAGGGTGTCACCACATTCATACCAGAATTGCTTTGATTTGACATGATCAAAGAAAAGATGATGTGTGTTTCTTGGAGCAATAACTTCTTTGGAAGACTGAACAGTGCATTGTATGGAATTCCAGTGGTGTTTGTTTCACATTATCTCAAGTCTAAAGTTTCGGCAATTTGTGCAAGCATCTCATATCAATATTTGTCACAACAGTTTTGCAGAATATGTGGAAATCAGACAAGAAGAAATTAAGCTGCAAAGTCTAGCTCCCACATCGAAAATATGTCGATCGGTCTGCGTACAGCATACCTGGTATGTCGGCTCTGGGGTACTACTCGGAATCGGTCTCAGCTCAGACGGCGGTGGTCCAGACGTAGCGGCGGAGCGCCGAAGGCTGTAGTACTAGATGAAGATTGGCAAGGGTTAGGGTTCAAGTACATGGAAATGACAAGTGAGAGAGAGAGAGAGAGAGAGCAAAAGAGGAGATACGGTGAGGAACTTGCCTGTGGTGGAGGATAATGATTGAGGGCATCGGGCCGCTTATAGGCGGTGGGTCGTCATCGGGCAGACGGGATCAGGGAGGGAGGCAGTGAGGTTGAGGGAGGAGGAAGCGGAGAGGCGGACGGAGGAGAAGGCGGCGAGACAGAAGGAGGAGGAGGTGGTGCTGAGTTGGGAAGGAAGGAGGCACTGCATCAGGGAGGGAGGAGGCAGCGTTGTGTCGGGGAGGGAGGAGGCGGCGCTAAGTCGAGAAGGAGATTGGCAAATGACGGGTCTAACTCGAGAATTTGGTTTACACGTGGTGATATTTTGCTGGATTTTCCAACTGAAATGACGGCCCAATTCCATGCCAACCAAACAGTATAATGATGGAATTGCAAAATGAATTCCGGGATTCCAGGCCAAAATGATGGATACCAAACGACCTATTATTGATATTGTAATTGTTTTTTTGGTTTGCAAACAATTGAGATTTATTATTGACCTGCTGCTTACACCGACCGATGGACAGTAAGACCATGCATATCGGCGCTCGTGCCCATACTGATCATCTTAAACTCTATGCCAATTTGTTTCGGCGTCCAATTGACTTGTGCATTATCCCATCCCTAGTTGTTGCAGAGGCCGGGGAAGTGAAATTCTCCCACCATTTTAGGAATCGAGTATATTTGCATTAGCTCCCTCAATCCCTCCCGTGGCGACCCCTAGGCGCTGCTGGAGGGCCCCCAAATTCCGTCGCTTCCGACCTCCCTCCGCCACTGCCGCCGGCATCCAGCCACGGTGGCGGCTGCGACGGTCTTCTTCGATTGGGTAGCTAGGGCTGCGTCATTTCATGAAGGCTCGGGCGATGGTCGGGACGACGCTTCTTGGCCACGCGACGGCTGCAGACGGACTCCCCTCCCTTTGAGGTTGCGGGTGTTGGTGTTGTGGCTGCGGGTCTAGGGTTCCGCATAGACCCGCCGTCCTCGTGGTGGCACGGTGGGACTCGGGGCGCTGCGCCGGTCACTGAACGGTTGGTTCCCTGAGCGAGCAAGTGGAGGGCGAGGGGATCGGGACGAAGCGCCGATGCGGTCGCGAGTTCGTCCTCGGATCTAGACCTGGCTATGTTGCGGATGAGCACGCCAGTGACGTTCTGCGGTGGCTTTCTAGTCTATCGTATTCTCCATGATAGCTATATGTGTGGTTGATGTGGAGCCTGTTGGGAACCCCAAGAGCAATTTGTGAAGCATCACAGCAGCAAGTTTCCCTCAGTAAGAAACCGAGGTTATCGAACCAGTAGGAGGAAGGAAATGTCATCCAGGTGTTGTAAGCAACGCGGAGACCTGCACAACACAAACTCAAGAATTTGCCCCAACGAATCAGTGAGGTTGTCAAGCTCACCGTTTTGCTGTAACAAATGATTAAACGTCTGGTATGAAAGGTAATGGTTTGCAGCAAGTAAACAGGTAACGGTGGAAGATGTATCAATGGTAAAGATTGGACCGGGGTCCATAGTTCACTAGAGGTGCTCTCCTTAGATAAACAACATGGCATGAAGGGTAAACAAATTACAGCAGGGCAATTGACAGGAACTGAGCAAGGCATAACAATGCAATACCAGACAAAAAGATCCTATGAGATTCGATTGGGCAATACAACAATATACATAGACCGTCATCCAACTACATCAATGACTAGAAGTCCACCTTCAGGTTATCATCCGAACCCCCTCCAGTATTAAGTTGCAAGCAACAGACAACTGATTTAAGCAAAGTGTGTAAGGTAAACAATCCACTTGTTCCATGAACAAGAGACCATTGTTTTCTCCTTAGTAGCAACAACACATCTACAATCGAAGAGATTTCTGTCACTTCCCTTGGAAACTAGAGGCATGAACCCACTATTGAGCATAAATACCCCCTCTTGGAGTCACTAGAAACTACTTAGCCAAGATAGTTACTAACAACGGAGAGCATGCAAGATCACAAACAACACAGACATGATAGTATCAAATAGACAAAACCATTAATCAATCTGACATAGTAATCTCAATATCCATCGGATCTCCATAAACACAACATGCATGATTACAAATAGATTAGATCTTGATCATGAACGGAGCTCACAAGATCTATACATGAAAGCATAAGGAGGAGATACAACCATCTAGCTACTACATGGACCCATAGTCCAAGGTGGAACTACTCACGCATCATATCGGAGAAGAAGGCCTCCGGGATGATCTCCCATCCGGTAGGGTGCCAGGAAGAACTTCAGATCTCCCCAATCTAGGGACAACGGTGGCGGCGGCTACAGAAGGTTTTGTGGAGTTTTGATCGGGTCCCTAGGCTTTCTGCATCAGGGGCTTCTTATAGGCAAAGAGGCGAGGCTGGGAGGCGACCAGGGGGCCACACCCTGCCCAGGCGCGAGCACACCCTGGCCGCGCCTAGGGGGTTTGGCCGCCCTGGTTTGCTTCTCCGTCTCGTCTTCTGGATTTGTGTCCCTCACGGTAAAATATTAACTTTGGCTTTTGTCCCGTCCAATTCCGAGAATATTGATTTTCTGCCTTTCTGGAACCAAAAGCAGAAGAAAACAGGCAACTGACACTGTGGCAACTTGTTAATAGGTTAGTTCCAGAAAAGATATAAAAACACCTTAAAGTGTAGACAAAGCAAAGCAAAGTAGATACTAAACAAGCGTGGAGCATCAAAAATAATAGATACGTTTCTGACGTATCAAGCATCCCCAAGCTTAACTCATGCTCGTCCTCGAGTAGGTAAGTGATAAAAGAATAAATTTTGAGGTGGCATGCACCGTCAAAACCAAGATCAAACCATTTGCAAGCATTGAAAGCTGGGATCAAAGAACTCTAAACATGTACATGAAAGATTGAGTTCTAACAATAGGACAAAGTAACTATACATGCAACATGAAAGGCTACAAACAAAGATCATGAATAACATGCATTGAAAAACGTTTGTTTGTTTCACATACAGAAAACATGGCATAGTGGCAATCAGCTTGTCCCTCATAGAGTAGCAAATAGATACATAGGACACCTTCAAAGTTCACAAGGGTGACTAGAAACAAGTAGCACGAGAACAAGTAATATCACAATATGCATCAATCAATAAGTTTTGGGACACTGCACACAGAATGGCAATTATGCTCTCTTAATGGTGCCTAAAAGTAGGTGGAGACTCAAATAATGGTGGAAGAAAGGCCCTCCACAAAGGAAAGCAGGAATTTCTTGTTTCAAAAAGAGCTTCCAAAAATTATAGTACTTGTTAGCTTTCAGCCCTCATTGCCCCCTATCACAAGCATCTTGAAGTGGTTAAGGTTAAAGTGAACAAACTATGTAGTATATGCTTGACAAAGTATAAGTTGGCAATCTCAAGTCCCTTGAATACGAGGGCCACACCTCATGCTACTCAACTTCAGTCACCTATAAGTTCTTGTCATTGTAAGTACATGTGTATCATAGAGAACCGCCAACGGGGTACCCCTTGCACATGGTACAAGAGCTATCCCACAACCAAAATGACAAGGCAAGCAGACAATGAGCATCTCAGCGATCTTTTTATTACTATATGCATAGCTTTTTATTGAGGATGCTTCATAGATAGCTCACTATGGTGATGTTGCAAGTTTTCACCATGATTAGGTATGGCTTAGGCTAGCGGCCCAAGAGTTTCTCTAACACAAAATACATACTCCATGGACTTACAAGTTCCCTCTTTATTTCACATCGGTGACATCCATAGACAAAAGAGCATGATATCAACTGAGTACAAAGTACAAGTGCAATGTCGAAAACGTTCCCCATGATAGCATGGTTCTGCTAATTCCAACGTATAAGTGCAAGCATATACTGTTGGAGATATGCCCAAGAGGCAATAATAAAGTGGTTATTATCATATCTTCATACTTATGATAAATGTTTACATACCATGCTATAATTGTATTAACAGGAAACATTAATACTTGTGTGATTTGTAAACATAAAAGAGTCCCTAGTAAAGCCTCTTGTTAAACTAGCTTGTTGGTTAATATATGATCATGGTTTCCTGATCATGAACATAGAGATGTTATTAACAACAGGGTCATATCATTAGGAGAATGATGTGATGGACATACTCCTATAGATAAGCGTAGCATAAAGATCAAGTCATTTTAATAGTTCAATTGCTATATGCTTTCTGATACATAGTAACCTAATTCCTTCGACCATGAGATCATGCATATCACCTTTACCGGATGGATGCTTTGATGACATCAAACACCATACCGTAACTGGGTGGCAATAAAGGTGGCATTGAGTGTTCGGAAAGTATTGGTTGAGACACATGGATCAAGAATGGGATTTGTCCATCCATATGACGGATAGATATACTCTGGGCCCTCTCGGTGTAATGTCATCCAATTAGCTTGCAAGCATGTGACTGGCTCACAAGGGATCACATATCACGGGAACGAGAAAAGAGTACTTATCGGTAACGAGGTTGAACTAGGTATGCAGAGATACCGACGATCAAAACCTCAGATAAGTAAACTATCGTGAGACAAAGGGAAATTGGTATCGTATGTAAGTGGTTCATTCGATCGCAAAGTAATCGTAGAAATATGTGGGAGCCATATGAATTTCCAGATTCCTCTATTGGTTATTGTTCGGAGAAGTGTCTCGATCATGTCCGCATAATTCACGAACCGTAGGGAGACACACTTAAGGATTCGACGTTGTTTGAGTAGTTATGGTATGATGAGAAAGAGACCGAATGTTTTTCGGAGTCTCGGATGGGATCTGGGATATCACGAGGAGATCCGGAATGGTCCGGAGAATAAGATTCATATAAGGAAAGTCCTGTTTCGGAGTTGGGGAATGATTCCGGTGTTTTCATCGGGAATGTTCTAGAAGGTTCCGGAATGTCCGGCACTTCGGAGGGGAAGGGGTACATGAATGTGTCATTACAAGTTGGAATGATTGCATCATGTACTAGGTGTCATCGCTGTCCAAAATAAAGGGTTTATTCAAATCCTAGTTTGAAAAGTCAAACGGCTAGTTTGAAAAGTCAAACGGCAGTTTTTGGAAAGAGGAGGAGAGGTGGAAACCGAGTTGGGGAGGAGTTCCCTCCTCCAACCAGCGGCCCACCTCCAAGACGAGTTGGGGAGGGACTCCCCTCCCCTTGGCCGCACCTCCCACCTATAAAGGGAGGGGCAGGGCTGCTCCTCCTAGCACACAAGTTGCCTCCCTCTAAACCTAAACCATATCCACAGCCTAGGGATTTCTCCCAAGCCGCCGAGTTAGAGCTTCTAATTGCCCTAGCCGCTGGTTTAGCCCCTTCTAATTGGTGTGTCTAAACCCTAGATCACCAAGGCTCTCTCATAGTCCACCATACTCGCTCCGGCTTAAGGTGAAGCCCTGCGAGATCTCTCCTCTACTTCCGGTACCACGCCGTCGTGCTGTCGGAATCGCGAGGAGAGTGCTACAACCTCCGCTGCCTGCTGGAACAAGGGAGAGGAAGGTCTTCGTCGAGTACCGAACATGTGACCGACTGCGGGAGCGCTGCCGGAACGCAGCGCCGGAAGGATCGTCTACGCGATCTTGAGATCGGAAGAGTACAACTACATCACCCACGAGAATCTGCTCTCGTTAACCGCTTTGGATCTTCGAGGGTTAGTACTCTATTGACTCGTTGCTACAATCTAGTAGATAGATCTTGGCTTGATCATAGATTAGATCTTGATTGTGTGTTCATGTGGTAGAAATTTTTTGTTTTCCATGCTACGAACCCCTACAGTGGTATCAGAGCCGTGTCTATATGTAGATCTGTTTGCACGAGTAGAACACAATGGTCATTGTGGGCGTTGATGCTTTTATTGTCGATTGCTTCTTGTGTACTTTGCATCTTGCGGTATGTTGGGATGAAGCGGCCCGGGCTAACCTTACATGACATCGTTCATGAGACTTGATCCACGCTTGACATGCAACTTGTATTGCATAAGTGGCTTTGCGGGTGCCTGTTTCTCCTAGCATAGTTAAGATTCAATTTACAACGGGTGATTGACAATACTAGTATCAATGTTGTGGTTCTTGTTCGTAAGTTAGAGCGGCACTTATTGAAAACCCCAAACCACGTAAAATATGCAAAGAAAATTAGAGGCGTCTAACTTTGTTTTGCAGGGGTGTGCTGTGATGTGATATGGCCATGATTGTGATTATATTTGATGTATGCAATGTTCCTTATTGTAAGTTGGCAACCGGCAGGAACCATATGGTTGTCTTTAATTTATGTTAAGACCCGCGTGTCTATTCAAAGTAGTTGTAATAGTTGAAGCCGGTGGACGACAACCATGGAGAAGCGTCATTGACCTTGATGCAATGCCGGTGATGATGGAGATCATGTTCGTGCTTGAAGATGGAGATCGGAAGCACAGGAAGAAAGGCCATATCATATCACATATTATGAATTGCATGTGATGTTAATCCTTTTATGCATCTTGTATTGCTTAGTTCACGATGGTAGCATTATAAGATGATCCCTCAAGCACACAATTTCAAGTTTTAAAGTGTTCATCCTTAGTAAGCACCGTTGCTAAAGCTCGTTGTTTCGAAGCACCACGTGATGATCGGGTGTGTTAGATTCTGCGAGTGTATACAACGTGAGCAAGCCAGATTTGCTCATGCGGAAGCTAAGGTTGATCTTGACAAGCCTAGCATGTACAGACATGGTCTCGGAACACGGATCACCGAAAGGTAAAGCATGAGTCATATAGTAGATATGATGAACATGTTGATTGTTCGCCATTGAAGTTGCATCAACTCTCGTGATGATCGGTTTTGATGTGGTGGATTTGGTTCGTGTGATCACTAAAACAATGTGAGGGATATTGTTTTGAGTGGGAGTTCAACGGCAATATGATTAAAAGTTGAACACTATTTATCATAAATTAAATCAAAGTGAATTTGCATAGTTGTTGTAGTCATTGGCATCCGTTTACCACCTTGCGCTTGGTTATAATTGAGATGATAGAACTATATAATTCTGGTTAGTTACTTTACGAACTGGTATCGTATTGTTTTGAAGTGTTAATCTAAAGTTTAAAAGTCCTATTGCAAACTTTCAGTAAAGTTTCGGTTACTCCATGAAGTTTAATAATTGGTATTAAAACAAGAGTGAAAATTCCAAGTATTAGTGTATAAGTATCATGTTTGTCTCCATGATTCTTGATATTCAAAGGATTATCTTAATATCAAGGTTATCTAGGATCTGAAAGAGTTGTTTCAGAAACCATGATGTGTGGAAGATATTGTGATATCTGAAACGAAGTTTTGGTTGCAACATGACAGAGTATAATATGGCAAAAGTCATGTTCTCATATTTGATGAGAATTTGCAAAAGGTTAGAGACACTAGTTGTCCTAATCCTCCAAAAGGTTTTGGAGAGCAACATTATACTCGCGTTTCACCGTTACAAGCTAAAAGTAGCTTGATCATGGATAAATCCATGATGAGGGTGAATATTTGATGTAGGTAAAATGTTTACTACACCAAGAGATTACTAAAGAAAGGAATTTGAAAGAACACCAAACATTTGATAATGGTGATCTACTTCAAAGTGCAAGTCCAAATACATTGGTATTTAACTATACACACTTTGGACTATGTGTCATATGTATGACTCCACTATTGATGTTGATAGATTCTTTCAAACAGAAAAGGAAATACTGAAAGAGAATCTCATAAATATATGGCAGAAAAGAAAAGACTAGAATTGTTCAGTTTAAGTATATAGATGATATACATGTTATGGCTATATTCTTTGCTTATTAAACAATGTGGTTCTTAAGTATTTGATACTGAATTTGTTGGTGTGAATCGTCATACGAAACAACACAATTCATGAACTACAATGGCCTAAGTAACTAGCAAAAGAATATGTCATGATGTTCATCGAGAACAAATAAAGGGTTATTGTGTTGCTCGTTAAACATCAAAGTTTGCCTTCAAGATTTGTTTTATCAGGTATTATGAGAACAAAAGGGTTGTTCAAATAATTGCCGTAATCCATAAAAGATGGATGATTCACAAATCTCGTTGGAGAAATCACATCCATAAAACTAGTGCTAAAAATGTCGAAAGACAAATTGATTGAAAGATCACTTAGGAAGTGACATCGCCGTTTAAATTATATTGGAAAGAAAACATGAAGAAACTCCATGTGGATGGAATTTTGGAGTCTTTTGATTTTTGATCACATGACGCTTGTGAAACTTTCCTAGAGATAATTAAAACTTCGTTCGTAGGCCAAAAGGGAACGAATGACTAGCTTATTGGAACTTGTACATATTGTTGTACGAAGTCCATTATGTGTAGTCAAGAGCGATGGATTTCAACTTCATATGCTTTCTTCGAAAATTTGAGTGAATATATGAATATTTACTTAATAAGGATGAAGTATGAAACATTTGAAAAGTTCAAAGACTTTCAAGATGAAGTACAAGATCATTGTAACAAGAATATAAATAGTTTATGATAAAATCATAAAGGAAGATATTTGAGTTACAAGTTTAGCATAATACCTAAGATTTAAGGAATCGTTCCGTGGATTTGCATATCCCGAAACACCATAAGAGTATGGAACATTCGAGATATGTAATTAAACCTTGTTTGACATGGTGAGATCAAAGGTGTAATTCATAAAATTCCATTATATTTAAAAAGATTAAAAGCTTGAGAGACTACCGTTTTTCCACTGAAAAGAGCTCCATCATAATCCGTTGAAATGACACCATATAAAGTTATGGTTTGGGATAAAACCCAAGTTGTCCTTTCTTAAACATTGGTATGCTATGCATAAGAAAGATGTTTGCAACCAAAGTCGGATGAACCTGTCTTTGTATGTTATTTCGAATAATTGTTAAGTAATCCTCCATAACACCAGGAGACAAAAGTGTTTGTCGCTTAGAACGTCAAGTTTCTTAGAGAAGGAATTTTTCGTGAAAAGTTAAGTGGGATGACAAA
This sequence comes from Avena atlantica, assembly GCA_910589765.1. Classification (NCBI taxonomy): domain Eukaryota; kingdom Viridiplantae; phylum Streptophyta; class Magnoliopsida; order Poales; family Poaceae; genus Avena; species Avena atlantica. The sequence continues at coordinate 255,193,375 of OU342738.1, read as the reverse complement.
AGAACTTTGATAAGGTTAAAAGAACCTTAGCTATATGTGCAGAGTTGCGCAGCGCCGAAAAGTGTTCCGGAGGCAGCGATAATACTCATGGATCACGTGCCTCAAAGGTTGTGGTCACGCAGATCTAAGTTCCTATTGAAACAAGTAGGTCGGGTAAACAATCAAATACCAAGATTTGAGAGTTAAATCATTATTTGACAATAATGATCCGACTGCATGCAAAGAAGCGATGATGGGCCCTGACTCCATCTAATGGCTTGAAGCCATAAAATCCGTGATAGTTCCATACACGAAAAATCAAGTTTTGAACTTGAAGGACCCTCAAGAAAGGTGTAAGACCTTACAGTTGTGTTTGGATCTATAAATAAATAGACATGGACTTTTTCGCATCTATGAAATAGTCGACATGTTGGGAAAGAGTTCACGACAATGTTCAAAGGTTGACTATGACAAGATTTGATCTTTCATAGCGATATTTAGTCTAGACGGATTAATGTAGCAACCACTACATATAAATTTGTTATGTGGTAGTTAAATAAACAAAACAAGTTCTTCTAATAGAATTGTTACCTAGGACATGTGCGTAACACGGTCCATAGGGTTTTGTTAATTCAAAGGATGCTAAAAGCATATGCAAACTTCAATGGTTGAAGTAAGCATTGCGGAGTTGGAATCTTCACTATGATGAAACTATTAAAGGAGTTTAAATTCATCGGAGATAATGAAGATGCTTGCATTTGCAAGAAATTAAGTGGGAGCGCTAAGACATATTTCTAATACATTATGTGGAGGACATATTGTTGATTGGGAAAGATGTATATTTTATTAACACATATTAAGAATTTCATCCTGATGAAAGGCTTAGGCAAAACCCAAATATTTAGCATCAATAGACGCTAATATGGTTGTGCCGAAAGTACATAGATGATGTATTGAATGAGTTCAATATAGAAACTACAAGAAAGGTTCTTGTCGCATAGAAAGGATTGAATGAGTTCAATATTGATGATATATTCAAGTGTATTGACACTTGGTAAGTGAAACAAAGATTCAAGTATAGATTGATACTTGATGTATGAAATCACAAAGAGTATTTATATCAATTATGCTGTGATATGTACAAATCCAGATATGTCCTATGCTCTAAATGAAGTGAGCATATACCAGAATGATTCATATGATGATCATTGGACAATAGTAAGGATATTCTTATGATCTTTTAGAAGAACTAAGAATATATTGTTTGTAGAAGTGACAAATAGATGGTTAGTTCATTGTAAAAGTACTACATTGATACTAGTTTTGTCACAAAGTACAAATTAAGTTTATCTCAATCTAAACTAAGGGTGGCACAATATAATAGAAAGTAAGTTCCATAATGGATTTGGATGAGTTCCAAAGTTAAGACATTGTGACAGATACTACAACAAAAGGCTAAGTATATGACTGCTATTTTAGCAGCTAAAGAGGGCATTTGTGTCAAGTAGTTTGTTATCAAACTAGGTGTAGTTCACAGCGGGATAATACTATGAAGATATATTGTACAACAATATTATCAACATGTTTTAACCCCAAAGAACTAAAGGTCACACCAAAGGACCAAAATTATACAAAGCCATCTCATTAGAGAATGAGTGATGCGTAGAGACGCAAAGACATGCAATTACACACGGACTTGGAAGTGTCAGATCCGGAGATCAGTTGACCACTAGCAATCGTGTACATACAACACCGGAAAGCCATAGGTGTTGAATACACAAAGGTTGAAACTAGATTATTGACTCTAGTGCAAGTGGGAGACTGTTGGAGATATGCCCAAGAGGCAATAATAAAGTGGTTATTATCATATCTTCATACTTATGATAAATGTTTACATACCATGCTATAATTGTATTAACAGGAAACATTAATACTTGTGTGATTTGTAAACATAAAAGAGTCCCTAGTAAAGCCTCTTGTTAAACTAGCTTGTTGGTTAATATATGATCATGGTTTCCTGATCATGAACATAGGGATGTTATTAACAACAGGGTCATATCATTAGGAGAATGATGTGATGGACATACTCCTATAGATAAGCGTAGCATAAAGATCAAGTCATTTTAATAGTTCAATTGCTATATGCTTTTTGATACATAGTAACCTAATTCCTTCGACCATGAGATCATGCATATCACCTTTACCGGATGGATGCTTTGATGACATCAAACACCATACCGTAACTGGGTGGCAATAAAGGTGGCATTGAGTGTTCGGAAAGTATTGGTTGAGACACATGGATCAAGAATGGGATTTGTCCATCCATATGACGGATAGATATACTCTGGGCCCTCTCGGTGTAATGTCATCCAATTAGCTTGCAAGCATGTGACTGGCTCACAAGGGATCACATATCACGGGAACGAGAAAAGAGTACTTATCGGTAACGAGGTTGAACTAGGTATGCAGAGATACCGACGATCAAAACCTCGGATAAGTAAACTATCGTGAGACAAAGGGAAATTGGTATCGTATGTAAGTGGTTCATTCGATCGCAAAGTAATCATAGAAATATGTGGGAGCCATATGAATTTCCAGATTCCTCTATTGGTTATTGTTCGGAGAAGTGTCTCGATCATGTCCGCATAATTCACGAACCGTAGGGAGACACACTTAAGGATTCGACGTTGTTTGAGTAGTTATGGTATGATGAGAAAGAGACCGAATGTTGTTCGGAGTCTCGGATGGGATCTGGGATATCACGAAGAGATCCGGAATGGTCCGGAGAATAAGATTCATATAAGGAAAGTCCTGTTTCGGAGTTGGGGAATGATTCCGGTGTTTTCATCGGGAATGTTCTAGAAGGTTCCGGAATGCCCGGCACTCCGGAGGGGAAGGGGTACATGAATGTGTCATTACAAGTTGGAATGATTGAATCATGTACTAGGTGTCATCGCTGTCCAAAATAAAGGGTTTATTCAAATCCTAGTTTGAAAATTCAAACGGCTAGTTTGAAAAGTCAAACGACAGTTTTTGGAAAGAGGAGGAGAGGTGGAAACCGAGTTGGGGAGGAGTTCCCTCCTCCAACCGGCGGCCCACCTCCAAGCCGAGTTGGGGAGGGACTCCCCTCCCCTTGGCCGCACCTCCCACCTATAAAGGGAGGGGCAGGGCTGCCCCTCCTAGCACACAAGTTGCCTCCCTCTAAACCTAAACCCTAGCCACAGCCTAGGGATTTCTCCCAAGCCGCCGAGTTAGAGCTTCTAATTGCCCTAGCCGCTGGTTTAGCCCCTTCTAATTGGTGTGTCTAAACCCTAGATCACCAAGGCTCTCTCATAGTCCACCATACTCGCTCCGGCTTAAGGCGAAGCCCTGCAAGATCTCCCCTCTACTTTCGGTACCACGCCGTCGTGCTGCCGGAATCGCGAGGAGAGTGCTACAACCTCCGCTGCCTGCTGGAACAAGGGAGAGGAAGGTCTTCGTCGAGTACCGAACGTGTGACCGACTGCGGGAGCACTGCCGGAACGCAGCGCCGGAAGGATCGTCTACGCGATCTTGAGATCGGAAGAGTACGACTACATCACCCACGAGAATCTGCTCTCGTTAACCGCTTTGGATCTTCGAGGGTTAGTACTCTATTGACTCGTTGCTACAATCTAGTAGATAGATCTTGGCTTGATCATAGATTAGATCTTGATTGTGTGTTCATGCGGTAGAAAATTTTTGTTTTCCATGCTACGAACCCCTACATATACAACATAGATGAGACAATGGTTCAAGTTTATTAGGGGCAAAGAATATAAAGTGTTCCATCAAGTTTGTGAGACCTTTAGGGCGTGTTCGGCAACCCACCAGCTTCTCAAAATCCCCAAATGCCAGCTTCCAACTCCATCGCTAGCTTCTCTAAATCGCTGGGAGGAGCTGAAAACGTTCGGTGCAGCTTCTTTTTGCCAGTTGGGCTGTAAGGCTAGAAGGAAGAGATTTGGCCCAGTAACAGAAGAAAAATCACAGCCCAACTACGTAATGTTGGATATGACACTCAAATGGTTAGCAAGCTTGACTGGTTTAACTAAAAAAATCTTCGTACATGGAATGTGTTAATTGTAGAAAGTATTTTTGAGAGTACGATCAAGTGTTGTGTTGTTTGTTATTCACGGAAGGATAAATTGCATCTTATATAACCAATGTAAAAGATAAATTCGGAACACGTCGAATTAGGTATAATATGCAACAAGACACTACATATTAACAAAAGCACAAATGTCAATACATATGTTTGCAAACTGATATGCCTTGAACATCACCAACCTAACGCAATGGAAGTAGCAAGTTGATCCCTGAACGCATCCATGTCAGGACCACTTGCCTCAGGAGTTGATGAATCAGATGCATTCGTTGGAACTGCATATCGCTTATATCGTTCCGGGATTGTTGGCACATAGTCCGGATCCCTATCGCACCGCTCGAAGTGGATATCTTCTCTGTCATGAGCACGAATATAGTTGTGCAATGTCATGCATGCAGCAACAATCATCTTTTGGGTCTCAATGGAGTACTTTGGCATCTTGAGCAGCATTTTCCATTTCATCTTCAAAATTCCAAAGCATCTTTCTATGCAATTGCGCTTTGACGAATGGATCTTGTTGAACTTCTCCTCAGGAGTGTTTGGCGCCACACCCCTATGGAAGTCAGGTACATGATACCTTTCTCCTTTGTATGGTGCGAGATACCCAAATCTATTAGGATACCCCGCATCTACAAGGTAGTATTTCCCTAAACAAAAAATAAATGGTGCATTAGACAGCCCTGTCCGTATCAATGAAGAAATAGTATAGCACATATAAATGATAATAAATTTCTCACCCTTCGGAGGATGTGGGAAGGTGGCCCTATCCTTATCAATTGCATGATACAGAACACTTGTGTCATGCATAGCACCGGGTTGTCCAATTGAAGCATAAATAATGTGCATATCAAAGTCACATATTGCCATGACATTTTGAGTTACTGCGCCTGTTCTACCTATGTACCTCACTTGCTTGTCCACAGGAATAACTGTCCTTATGTGAGTCCCATCTATTGCACCAATGCAATCTTTCATATGTGGATATGCCCTCCTATCATTCCTAATCCTTGCATGTACATTACGGAAATTTGGGTCCTTGGGCTTGATATAGTGAGCTGACATCTTGAGCACACAATTAACCACATCATGGAATTTGCGATGGACAGTATCTGGTGAATGTTTGAAACGGTTCTGGGTTCTTCTGTTTGATTCACAACCACCCAATGTCCACAAGAACATAGCAAGAGACTCATAACTACTAACAAATGGAGAATGTTTGAGGCCATACCGTTCCACCAACATGTCATGAAGATCAAAGAACACCCTTGCACTCATTCTCAACATTCTGTATGTCTCTCCAGGTGTGTCAATAGTCTCTTGCAACCATCCAAACCCACTCAAGATAGATATCCTAGGATTGGCCTTCATCACCCAACTGTCACAATACTTCCCAACAATGGTGGATGCACTAGAACACATGTTGGACATGTTCTGTACATGGTGACATACTAATCTTCTCTTCATTTCGTAAGAGTTGTCATCATCACTTTCACTCTCAGATGACATCTGCACGTACATAATGAATTATTCATCGAATATAGTTAGCACCATACAAATGTGATTCAAGAATGGTTCAAGAAAACAAATAAAAATTCAACAAATATTATCTAATCAATTATTACAATGCTAGTAGCAAGCATAGGTTCAACAAAAAGTGCACAAATATTTCAACAAAACTAACAAGCTGACATAGCACATAAACCAAAACCATCTAGTTCGGATATGTGTTCTTGTACTTCCTCGTGAGCCAACCAAGTCGAGACCCAACAGTCATGTGCATAAAAATCTGTCTATTGTCTCTCTTTGCCATCAACTCGGTAGCAATGTAGTGCTCATCACTACCTTCAATTGCACCACATTCTAATACCGCATCCATAGCAGTTTTGACAGAGATTTCATCATCAGTCCTCATGAAAGACTCAAACGAGGACTGTGACCTCTCTGCAATGTCTCCAATCCTTGTAATCTGCTCCTGCATCACTAGTGCAGTCCTTGATTTTTTGTTCCCTTCATGGACAAATTTTCCAAGCCTCTTGACTGTCGATGAACTAGCTCCTACATCACCAGGACTTGGTTGTGCCTCGTTTTCCTCCACATCCAGATCATTAATAGCATCAACATTTATGGCATCTGCTAGAACAGCACTAGAAGGGGGTGGTACGCCTGACGTTGGGTTCCAATGATCGCTACCATCACTACTGATGTCTTCAAACATGAACTTCAAATTTTCTTCATTGCGGAGTCCATGCTTCTGGTACTTGCCACATCCTTTGATGTCCTGTAATGCAACAAATTACCATTGTCAATTATGCAAGTTAAATAAGTATGAAACAAAATACATAAGCAAGACAACTCACCAATTTTGCCAACTTCCACCAGCTTGCATCTTGTTTAACGGTGTTATTCTCATGGTCCCATCCCCCTCCTGTCTTCCTCAACTTGAGTCTCTTGAATATGTTGTAATCTAGCTTCAGATTGTCCCACTTGTTCTTCAGCTGTGTTTGCTTGTAATCAAGCCCTGTTCTGATTTTAAATTGAATCGCCACTTCATCAAATGCATTTGGGGTCAAATAGGTGTTTGGCCTATTTTCCAATCTCACTTGCTCGACAAACAGCTTAGTGATAATCCTGGTGTTTTCAATACTCCATTCGGCGGACATTTTAGCAAAGTTCTGTACATAACATTCAGGTATACTTAATATTTAGCATCATATAACTATCAGTAGCAGGGGGCACTTCCATCAAAATAAAAGAAAAGGGGGCCAATTCCAACACCTTTAGACTACAGGCTACGTACAACCAATTCCAGTAAAATCCTTCAACACATCATCGTTTTATACCTACTTGACTGCACATAGACTAGTTCAAAACATTCTACACAAGTATCAGCACCGATTCCACAACACAGAAATCAAAAAGGGATTTTTTTACCTTCCTGTCCAAGGTGGCTCAAGGGGAGCTTGGGCTTACCGGGGGTTCAGAGCGGACAGGAGGCCTGGGAAGGTCGGTGTAGCAGTTCCTATTCGCCGGAGATGGTCGCCGTGGCCGGAGGAGCACGGGGTGAAAGCGGCCTGAGGTGCCAAGGTCGGAGGCGGGTCGAGGTGGTCGACCTCGACGGCGAGAGCAGACGGCCGCCGGCTCGAGGAACTACAGGGGCAGCGAGGGAGCGGTCGCGGAAGGCCGGCAGCACGGAGTGGCGGCGGCGGCAGGGCGGCGACGGGGGCGGCGGGGCGGCGGAGGAGGAGGGGATGGCTAGGGTTCCATCTGCTGTGCTTCCAGGCGGGGATGGGCGGCCTGGGCTGTGGGGTGGAGTTGGTCACGCGTCGAGAGGCAAGAAGTGGATGGTTCGGCCTCACTCGGCGGTGGCATTTCAGCGTAAATAGAGTCAAATCCAGCTTTTCCAACTTCTTGGAAGACCAAAAACCGAGCTCCACGTTTTGTACATAATTTTAGGCCATCTCCACGGAGTTAGCTTCTAGGATCTGGGTTGTTCGGCACAGCTTCTTGTTGAGATACCCAGAAGCTGGAGTGTGGAGGGTTGACGAACACGTCCTTAATCACTAAGTTTTCACATAACAAAATACTTTTTAATTGGAAGTAGCTGAAAACAAGAATATACTTGGAATGGTGTAACACACCATGCATAGGAATTTATAGTGGACACTTTGGAATATCTTGGTTTCTTTGGAGTTGGAAGCATGAATATAACTTACTCATACAAGTGGAGGCGAGCAAAAGACTGGGAGCAACCAACTAAGAGAACAATAATGGCCATAATCATGCAGAGCAACAAAACATTACTAATCAAAGAATAGAGTGGTACTACAAGTTAAGGACTAAATGATCATAGAGGCTATGGTGACTTGTTAATAGTCATAACATGATGTGAGCATGTGCCAAGTCAACCCAAACAAAGCATCAAAGGAGAATACCACAATACTATGCTTTTGCATGCTAAAACAACGCATAATTTCTTTCAAGGCACACTAAGCAATCCCAATTGTTTGAAACAAGACATGCTAAAGCAATAATCACTAAGCATAAGGTCAAAACAACACCTAGCATGCCATGCTAAAGTCTAAGTCACAGTCAATGCAAGCTCCTCTTGCACTTTCAAGCAGGAACTTCCTACTCCTTTTCAACACCCAGCAACTTATTTGAAACAACACAGCGAGAACGGGGGTACAAACTACTTTATTCAAACAAACTAAACAACTAAGCAAACCAAACGAAAACTAAGACGCTCCAAGAACAACACAACTTGTGCATGAAATAATAAAAATAAAGTGTCTAGAAAAACTTGAGCTTTTTATTGATGAAGAAGGGGATGCCTTGGGCATCCCCAAGCTTTGACGCTTGTACCTCTTGGATATTTCTTGGGGTGACACTGGGGTGGCATCCCCAAGCTTGAGCTTTTTTCCATTCTTCATATCATTACATCATTCTCTCTCTACACCTGAATTTTTTTCTTCATACAAAACTTCACACAATCTTCATTAGCAACATTAGTGTAATCAAAAGATAATAGACCTTTAGGCAAAGCTTTGGAATAGCAAGACTTTTCAATAAAAACACAAGCTACTGTAGCAACTCCTTCAAAAAGCTCAATTCCCCAAAAGAGAACTCAAAAAGGAATCAATAAGAAGCAAATGCAAATAATGGCAGAAATCTGTCAAATAGACCAGCAGGTAGAAACCGATTTTTTTGAAAATCTTCTGTTGCTCAAATCAAAAAGTGTTGAACTAACGAAAGTTAGCTAACAATACTGGGGGATTTATTCATAAATTTTCAGCTCAATCCGAGTTACAGAGACTCTTCACGAATTTTTATGGTGGAGGACAGAAATCTGTTTCGGGATAGCAACTCCGCAAATATTACTTCCTCTCATTAGAGATCATTCTTGGCACAAAAAGCAAACTAAAAGGATGAGGAGAGGTCATTACTGAAGTAATAACTTCCAAGACTCAAGTAAACTCTTGGGTTATCTCCCAACAAGTACTTTTCTTTAACGCCTTTAAGTTAGGCACAAGAAGCAAGAAAAATCAAGTATTTTCAAATGAAGAAGCATTAACATCAAACCTTGCTTTCAAAGGAGGAGAAAAAAGCAACTTCTCTCGGAAAATGATATTTAATGGTGCATTCTTTCATATCAATGATGGCACCAACAGTTCTAAGAAAAGGTCTTCCCAAAGTAATAGGACAAGAAGCATTGTATTCAACATCCAAAACATAGAAATCCACAGGGACATAAGCATTGTTAACTATAATGAGAACATCATTACTACTCCCAATGAGTTTCTTTTTAGAATTATCATTGAGTGGGACATCCAAATAGCAATCTTCCAAATGTGGCAAATCAAACATTTCATAAATCTTCCTAGGCATAATAGAGACACTAGAACCAAGATCACATGAAGCTTTGAGATCAAAGTCATTCACTTACATATTAATAATGGGTTCCCAACTATCTTCTACTTTCCTAGGAATAGAAGCTTTGTGTTTTAGCTTCTCTTCCTTAATTTTCACAAGAGCATCTGTAATGTTTAGTGAAAGCAACATGCATATCACTAGCATCAGGACTTCTAGCAAGATTTTGTAGGAACATAATAACTTCAGAAATATTGCAACCATCTATATCAAAATCAAACTTAGCATAACTACTAGTAGACTCAATAGGCTTAGGCAATGTAGGAGGAGGAATAGGGACTTCTTGTGGTTTAGTGGTATCCATTCTAGTGATGGTGCACACACTATTATTTCTATCAATTTCAGCTTCCCTTTCCCACTTAGCATGAAGTTGGGCTAACAGTCTAACATTTTCATCAATAGTAACTTGTATGGCATGAGTGGTAGCAAAGGTACTTTTCATGGTTTCAGGTTTAGCAGCCATTTTATTAATCAAGGAGGACTGTGCTTCAGACAAAGAGGATATATTTTTCTCAACATTCAAAAGCCTTTCCTCTATAGTCTTGTTGAAAGTGGTTTGTTTACTAATATAGTCTTTGAGCATGACTTCAAGTTCAGAGGGGGCACTTCTAGCATTGTTGTAGGAGTTTCGATAGGTATTGCCATTATTAGGAGGATAAGGCCTATAATTATTGTTACCACCAAAATTATTTCTATAGGCATTGTTGTTGAAATTGTTGTTTCTAACGAAGTTCTCATCAACTTGCTCTTCTTGAGCAACCAAAGAGGCTAAGGGAACACTATTAGGATCTAGAGGAGATTTCCCATTAACAAGCATAGCCATAATAACATCAATCTTATCACTCAAAGAGGAGGTTTCTTCAACAGAATTTACCTTCTTACCATGTGGAGCTCTCTCAGTATGCCATTCAGAGTAATTAACCATCATATTGTCAAGGAGCTTTGTTGTAGCATCCAAAATAAGGCCCATAAAGGTACCTCCAGCAGCTGAATCCAACAGGTTTCTTGAAGAGAAGTTCAAACCTGCATAAAAAGTCTGGATAATCATCCAAGCAGTGAGTCCATGAGTGGAACAATTCTTAACCAAAGACTTCATTCTTTCCCAAGCTTGAGAAACATGTTCATTATCAAGTTATTTAAATTTCATAATGTAAATTCTCATAGATATAATCTTAGCAGGAGGATAGTACTTTCCTATAAAAGCATCTTTGCACTTAGTCCAAGAATTAATACTACTTCTAGGCAAGGATAGCAACCATTCTTTAGCTTTTCCTCTCAAGGAAAGGAAACAACTTAAGCTTAATAATATATCCATCTACATCCTAATACTTTTGCATCTCACAAAGTTCAACAAAGTTATTGAGATGGGCAGCAGCCTCATCAGAACTAGCACCAGAAAATTGCTCTCTCATCACAAGATTCAATAAATCAGGCTTAATTTCATAAAAGGTGTCATCAGGAGCAGGTGGAGCAATAGGAAATCATTGTTGCTTGTGCTAGTGAAGTCACACAACTTGGTGTTCTCAGCGGAGTTCATTTTGGCAAAGGTGGGCAAGCCAAAAACAGCAGCAGCTAGAGCAGGAACTAATTTTTATGTGTTTTTGAATAAAGAAAGCAAACCAAACTAAACTATTTTTTTGGAGTTTTTGAAAAGAGGCAAATAAAACCAAGCAAAAGAAACTAAGCAAACTAAAAACAAAGTAAATATAAAGGAAGTGGAGGAGTCCCCTTGTGAAGACGTCCTGTAACACCCTCAGAATCGGCCCTATGCAAGTTTTAGCGAAACTCGCCAAACCCGCATAGAAACGATTCGAAGGTGCCCACCAGGCACTTTCGTGCGGGTGGAAAGCAAAGTAATAACATTACACAACAGTCCTCGATGGGACCCACAGAATAGATATATATATATAACAGCGACTCAAGGAGCCAAGAATACAAATATAATATTCAAAGATCCAAATCACCTTGAAAACGAGATAGCGTCCAGCTACGGACAAGATGCAAATGGGGCTAAGAGCCCTGAAGAATAACCAATGGCGTCCATAACCCTGCCCAGGCCAAGCCGGAAGGGTAACCCTGCTAACGACGTCGATCTCAAACCTGCTTAAACAAAAGGGGTGCCGACAAAGGGCAAAGGAAAAAGAAGGAGCGTCAGTACTGAGGCCAGTACACGGCGAGGCTAGAATTCGGCGGTCCTCGCCTACATAGGTATGGTGGACTGAGCGGCAGCGGCAGCACGCACTGAACAACCTATAGAGACTCGATACAACTGGCGGCTATCAGAGAGGGGTGAGAAAGACCTATTCGGATCCAACCTGATACTAGCATCAAGCAAACCCATCCTGGCGTTTCCCCCTCGGGACCAAACGAGGAAGTCAACCGAGGAACTCACACAGTTGGCAGTTTTACTTATTCAGTTGTCGTTGCAGCAATTACTAGTCAGGTTTAGATAATCGTCCTGATAAAGTAAGCAGTGGGCATTTTTAGTTAATCATTCCGTTATAGTGGCAGCACTTACTAGTCAGATACATTTAGCATGAGATAATCCCAAAACCCAGCAGTTGTTGGTACTTTTACTTAGCCATTCCGTTGTAGTGAAGCTGATTACTAATCATATCGGAAACAAGTCACGTTAAAACAATAAACTTTAGTTATAGTTGTCTATGATCAAGCACTGTGCTCCAAGTCGTCCATAACCGCGGACACGGCTTCTCGAAAAGATTTAACCCTGCAGGGGTGCACCAAAGTATCCACAGGCACTTCGACCCTTTTTGCCAGATCAGTTAACATACACCCATCGGTATGTCGGCGGGGCCTAAGTCACGACGTTCCCAGACCCAAAGCAAGCACGGGGGGCCACCCCACTAAGTACGCCCGCAACGAAGTCGGCCGGTCTCCGAGACGGACTTAGGGTTTGTGGGGCCGGCGGTAAACGACAGTATGCCCCCAAACGGGGACTGTCGATACCACGTAAACGGGTCACAATTCCTAAACAGTACAGTGTGCAGTACCTCGCACAATCGTAAATAAAGCAGTAAAGCATGGCATAAGTACAGGATAGTAATAAAGCCCCAAACTACTTGTGGCCCCCAGTACAATACTTTGAAATCAGGTAATTATCAATGGGGGGCCCATATCTCCCCACCTGTGGTTAGCGCGCTCGATCTCGGAACAGGTGTCAAGAACTCGGGTCCTACGGGACACAAGTGGGCGGTCGGAAACCAAATCTTACCTATCACCCACCGATGCCTCTGCTTAATTCAATTTTAGTTGTTAAACAGGAATTAAAGTGAACAATAAGTACAACCATGATCATCTCCAACGTCAACATGCGGCTATTCTCCAACAAAGGTGGTACTTGACGACAAGCAAAACACTTGAGCAAGCGACTACGACACGCGGGTCCAACTATCTACCAAGCAACAGGTAATAGGATGTGTCCAAGGCTATATATGGCTGCAAGGGATATCACGGGTACGAAATCTAGAGCATCGCAACACAGATAGCAAAGATCAACAGGAGGGAAGTAAATACTAGCAAAATAAGATAGGTAGAAAGGGGGAGATGCTCGCCTGAAAACATTGTCGAAGGTTCAACCGAAGATCGGGGCGAAGCTCACATCAACTCAACGGCCTTATCCGCGAAGAAGCAAAACACTAGAAGAAACACCGGATGCAATATTTAATACACGGCAGAAGATCGGCATGATGCATGTATGATGCATGGCAAGGCAAGGTGCGATGCAATTAGGTCATATTAAGTGGAACCGGGGTCCCGACAATTAGTTAGATGGTTCAAGTTGTTTAAAACCCCCGCAAGTTAAATGTTGTTTAACATGGCAGAAGATAGTACCGGGTTCGCTACACCAATTTAAATGAGGCCAATATGAGACTGGATTTGCCCGCATATGGGCCCCATATTTAATTATTAGGTGAATCGGCGTAAGGCCCCCAAACCACAGACAAGTATGCATGCAAGGATGACAATTTAATATGCAACCAGTTATTATTATATTATAAAATAGGGCTCGGAAAAGGGGTCACACATTTTAGGGTTCGGCAGATCTTGTTAGGGTTCGACGAACTTGGGGTTCCGGGGTCCGGGGTCGGTCTCAGGGTCCAGGGTTCGACGGTTCGGGCTCAGGGTCCAGATCTGGGGTTCAGGGTCTTCGGATCGGGGTAGATCTTGGCGCATCCGGAAAGCAGGGCTTGGTTGGCGTCGGGGACGCATCGGGTCCGCCCTGGTCGGTGCCGTTCTTGTCGCGTTCGCGGTCTTCGGGTCATGTTGATGATCCTGGCGTTCTGAAAGAAGTACTCGGCGTTTCGGAGGCGAAGTGCTCGGTGCTCCGTGAGGTAGATCTTGTCGACTTGGCGTCATCGCCCCTAGTTTCCGCGATGAAGTACTCGGGGTTCCACTCGTTTGTCGGTGTCGAGCTTGTCGTTAAGAAGGTCTTGACGGTTCCTTGAATACACAGATTTGCTTGCACCCGACTCCTTGATGACGGCTAGAGGAAACACCTGAGGGAACCGCATGCCTTGCCCAAGGGAGAACTGCTGCAGGCATCCTGCTAGGCAACACGTTGCTGTCCTCAACAAAACAGAGGGCAAAAGCTTGTGGTGGGCCGGAGTCGTGGGAACGGCGTCGGGGACGGCACGCGAGATGGCGCCGGGCGGGCGGAACCACGGCTGCCCGTCGCCCCGGGGAGGAGGGAGCCCACACGGCGGAGGAGATCGCCGGGGAGGCGGCTGACGCGGTAGGAGAGGCTCCAGGCGGGGCGGCGCGCGGCGTAGGCCGGGGACGAGCACGGCCGAGGAGGGGCGGGGCGGCTCGACGCGGACGGGGGAGGCGCCGGCGGAGCAGCGAGCTCGCGCGGCGGCTGCGCACGCGCACGCGGGAGGAGAGAGCAGGCGGGTCCGGCAGGCGGCGGGGGTCGCGCGAGGGAGAGGCGTCTGGGAGGACGCTCGCCGGCGCGGCGAGCGCGGCCGGGGCCGGAGCGGAAAGCGGCGGCGGAGCGAGGGGCTCGGGCGGGGCAGCGGAAGCGGCGAAGGGAGGGTGGAGGCGGCCAGGCGCGCGGCGAAGGGAGGCGGGGCGGAGCGGCATCGGGGCGGTGCTGGAGGAGGAGCGGCGCCGGCGGGCGTGCGGCGGCGCGGTCGCAGCGGTAGGCGGCGGTGGAGCTCGCGGAGGGAGGCGGGCCGGCGAGGTTGGTGGTGGGCGAGGAGAGCTAGGGGCTTGGCGGCGCCGGCGGCCAGAGGGAGAGGCGAAGAAGGAGGGGAGACGGCCGTGCCGGCGGGCTCGGGCGGCGCAGGAGGTGGCGGAACTCCGGCGGCGGCGGGCGCCGGAGTTGGCAGGGAGGGTGCGCGGGGCGAGGCTGCCGGAGGGAGGAGCCACGGGGAGAGGGAGGGCAGCGCGCTGCGGGGCGGAGGGCTCACGCGACGAGGGCGACCGGTGAGGGGAGGCAGGGGCGGTCGCCGGCGAGGGAGGGACCGACGCGGGGGAAGAAGTGGGCCAGAGGAGAGACCGAGCGAGTCGGGTGTGTGGGATTGGCGCGTGGGACTGGGGTCGTCCAGGGGCGGTGGGGCCCAGGGTAGGCAGGGGGCAGGCGGGTCAGACGGGGCGGTGCGGCTGGCTGCAGGGTGGGGCCAGCTGGGCAAGTGCGCGTGTGTGCGTGGGTGTTAGCTGCTGGGGTGGGACAGGTTGGGGAGGAGAGAGGGAGAGAGAGAGGAGGGAAAAAGGGGAGTGGTTTGGTCTAGGTGGCAGCAGCCGATTGGCTGGAGGGAGGAGAGAAGATGAGGTGGCGGATGGGGATAGGCTGAGGTGATGTGGCTGGTTGGTGGGTAGGTTAGGTGTAGGTAGAAAAGGTTTTAGGGAGGGACCGATTTTTAAACTGGGGGTGGTCGTTCGGGTCGGGACGGCCCGTTCGACTGCCCCCGCTAAAATAATTATAATTTTTATTTGTTTTAATAACTCCGTTTGCAAACCGATAGCGTTCAAACAAAAATAATCCGGAGACCGGGTTTTGGTATTTGAATTAAGATGAGGCGTTTGGAAAACAAATCGAGCGTTGCGAAAATAGTTTTATGCAAACAATGCATGATGATGACGATGCAATGCACAAATTCAACGCGATTTTCTAGTAGTGGTTTTGCGGGATGCCACACGTCCTTAGCCTCCACGGCAACGGCGCCAGAAAGACTTGATGGCTATACGCGTGGTTGATGTGGAGCCTGTTGGGAACCCCAAGATCAAGGTGTGAAGCAGCATAGCAGCAAGTTTTCCCTCAGTAATAACCCGAGGTTATCGAACCAGTAGGAGGAAGGAAACGTCACACAGGTGTTGTAAGCAACGCGGAGACCTGCACAACACAAACTCAAGACTTTGCCCCAACGAATCAGTGAGGTTTTCAGGCTCACCGGTTTGCTGTAACAAAGGACTAAACGTATGGTGTGGAAGGTAATGGTTTGCAGCAAGTAAACATGTAATAGTGGAAGATGTATCAATGGTAAAGATTAGGGATGGCACCCGCCGGGTTTGGGGCCGGGTCCGGCCCCCATACCCGCCCCAACTCTGTTGTCGGGTCAAAAATTTCTCCAGACCCGCCACCCGTCGGGTACCCGGGTCCATGTCCTATGAGGCAACAGCGATGATGGCGCAGAGGCGCGAGGAGGCCGCAATGATGGCGCAGACGCAGCGAGGTGGCACAGACGTGCGAGAGGCGGTGTCGTAGTGACACAGAGGCGCAAGGCAGGCAGCGCAAAGGGGTGAGGCGGCGGTGCAGGGACGGTGCGGAGGCGAGAGGTGGCGGTGCAGGGGCGGCGTGGAGGCGCGAGGCGGTGGTACAGGGGCGGCGCGGAGACGCGAGGTGTCGGGGCAGGGGCAACGCGGAGGCGCGAGGCAGGCGCGACAAAGAGGCGTGAGGCGATGGCGGCGCGTGTGCAGGATCGTGGGAGGTGGCGTTGACTCGCGAGAATGCCCTTGACGGAATAGTGGGCTACTGGGCTAGGAGTCTATTGTCTGGACGATGGTGGGCCTATTGGTGGGCCGGTTGTTGAGGCTATTAGTATAAATCTAGACAATATGTTGGGCTAGTGGTGGGTCTATGGGTATCGGTCCGGCTCCTCCATACCCGCCCCATATAATTTGGCGGGTCTAATTTTTTACCAGACCCGCCCCATTTAAGGCGGGTACCCACCGGGTTATTGGGTTTCAGGGCCCCATTGCCATCCCTAGTAAAGATTGGACCGGGGTCCATAGTTCACTAGAGGTGCTCTCCTTAGATAAACAACATGGCATGAAGGGTAAACAAATTACAGCAGGGCAATTGACAGGAATTGAGCAGGGCATAACAATGCAATACCAGACAAAAAGATCCTATGAGATTCGATTGGGAAATACAACAATATACATAGACCGCCATCCAAGTGCATTTATGACTAGAAGTCCACCTTCAGGTTATCATCCGAACCCCCTCCAGTATTAAGTTGCAAGCAACAGACAACTGCTTTAAGCAAAGTGTGTAAGATAAACAATCCACATGTTCCATGAACAAGAGACCGTTGTTTTCTCCCTAGTAGCAACAACACATCTACAACTGAAGAGATTTCTGTCACTTCCATTGGAAACTAGAGGCATGAACCCACTATCGAGCATAAATACCCCCTCTTGGAGTCACTAGCAACTACTTGGCCAAGATAGCTACTAACAACAGAGAGCATGCAAGATCACTGATACGTCCAAAACGTATCTACTTTCCCGAACACTTTTGCTATTGTTTCTTCTCTAAACTTGTGATTTGGATACAACTAACATGGACTGACGCTGTTTTCAGCAGAATTACCTTGGTGTCTAGTTTTTGTGCAGAAAATCAACTATCGGGAAAAATCCAGGAAAATATGCAAAAATTATATTTCACCTGAAGACCCATGGAGCCAGAAGACGAAACGTAGTGGAGGCCTGGGGGGGCCCACACCCCTGTCAGGCGTGGGTGGGCCCTGCCCCGTGCCTAGGGGGGTGCGGCCACCCTAGGCACCCCCCCGGGCTCCCTCTGCGCCTATAAGTTGCCCCTTGATCTAAAAACCTCGAGGGGGTTCGACGTTTTTCCAGAAAGAGTTACGCTCCGCCGCCACCATCAGAAACCAAGATTCGGATCCAGAAACTCCGTTATGGCACCTTGCCAGGACGGGGAATTTGGAGAGAATCATCACCATCGTCATCACCAATGCCTCTCCAGCAACCATCGATGTTTCCCTCATCCATGAGTGAGTAATCCCCGCTATAGGCTTGGGGATGGTAGGGATTGTATGAGTTCTATAATGTAATCGAATAAGATTGTTAGGGCATAGTGCCTAGTATCTCTATTAGTGCTATTTGACTTTGTTGCAACTTGTTATGCTTAATGCTTGTCACTAGGGCCCGAGTGCCATGATCTCAGATCTGAACTTATTATTGAATCATTATGATAGTATTGTTTGTGATCTTATCTGCAAGTAGTGTACACATATCATTATCCGGATCCAAAGGCCCCAAAGTGACAATAATTGGGACAACCGGAGGAGATGGCTGTGGTGTGAGGATCACATGTGTTCATGGAGTGGTAATGCTTTGCTTCGGTGCTCTATTAAAAGAAGCACCTTAATTTCCAGTAGTTCCCTAGAGGCCACGCTACCACGGGCTGACTGGACAGAAGATGTTGTGCAAGTTCTCATTGCGAGCACATATGACTATATATGGAGCACATGCCTAGGATTGTTTAGTACTTGGATGCTTGTTATTATTTATCTGCAATGCCCTAGATCTTGAAGTTACATGTTTAGACTCGTCCATGCAACGTCCGTCCATCCATCCCTATGCCTACTGCACTCAAATCCCACTGTTTACTGTTACTGTTACTATTGCTCTTGTTTTGTTGCTGCTGTTGCTTTGTTGTTGCTACTACAAACTGTTGCTACTAATAAATTTCTGTGAGCAAGAACTATTTCAAGGTGCAGCTGAATTGACAACTCAGTTATTAAGGCTTGCAAGTTTTCTTTGGCTCCCCTTGTATCGAATCAATAAATTGGGTAATACTACCCGCGAAGACTATTGCGATCCCCTACACTTGTGGGTCATCAAGACTATTTTCTGGCGCTGTTGCCGGGGAGCATAGCTTTATTTGTAAGTTCACTTGGATCTATTATTTTTCACTGCTACTTCGTTCATCATGGGTAAGTCTCGTGATGGAAAGTTCCCTATTTTACCATCCACTAAAAGAAGAGGTACAGTCCTAAACACCTTCGTTGCTCTTGATTCACCGTCTGTTATAAGTAAGCTTGTTACACCACCACCACATACTCATGCTACACACACTGCTACTACTGCTGAATCTGAAACTGCTTTTGATGCTCATGTTGTTACTTCTACTGTGCTTGATGTGAGTGGTTCATTAGGTCCTTTCCTGGATGCTACTATGGCTAGTCTAGGAAATACCGAAACTCCTAGTGAAGACACTGTTACACCAGTTAGCTCACCTGAGTCTAGAGAGAGTTATGATATTAATGATGGTTACATTGAGTTCACTGATGAATTTGTTGAAGAGTGCCAAAACACACATGGTACTAGTGCTATTAAGAGTCTCCTTGCTAGACGTACTATTATGCCTAAACTGTCCTCTGATCCTAAGTTTGCCACTTCTTCCATAGATATTAAAGATAAATATTATGATTTATCTCTTGATTTAGACTATTTAGATATTGTTGAGAAAGAACCTTTCTATGGGACTGAAAATGAGAGTGCTATGGCTCATATGAATGAGCTTTCTACTATGAGTGCTTTGTTCTCTGATGATTTTAAGATGCGCAAGTACTTTGTTACTAAGATCTTCCCTTTTTCACTAAAAGGAGAAGCTAGGGCTTGGTTTAATAGATTACATCCTCATTCCATTGATAGCCCTGATTGCTTGATTGCTTCTTTCTTCCAGAAATATTTTCCTCCCAGTGCTAGACATGCTGCTTTGCAGAGACTTTTTGATTTTAAACAGGGAGAAGAAGAGAAATTGCCTGAGTCATGGACAAGGTTCTGTGCCTTGATTCATGCACATCCTGGATGTCCATTACCTAATAATGAGCTTCTTGATATTTCTTATAATGGACAAATTGATGACTCTAGACATACTTAGATAGCTTTGCTGATTGTATTTTCAGGAAAAGAACTCCTACAGATGCTGAAGAATTGATGGCTAAAATAAGCAAGAATTATGATGATTGGACTTCAATTGAACTAAATACACCTGAGACTATTATTCCTGAACCAGTTGTTCCTGAACCAGTTACAATACCAACACCAAAGAAAAGGGGAGTTATTGCATTAAATGATGAAGTGATGAAGGAAGCTAAAAAGTGTCTAAAGTAGAAAGGTATTAGAGATGAAGATGTGAAGAATCTACCTCCTATAGAAGAATTATGCAAGCCAATTCCTCACTCATCTACTATTGAGGTACACTCTCTCCAACACTTTGATGAAGGTGATATTCCCTATGGTAAGCCTCCTGATCAATGCTTAGAGGAACTTGACATTTTTATTGTTAAACAAGGTAATTTTAATAAACAAGTTCAGAATCATTTATTGAAAAACTCTAGAGCTATTAAAGAGTTGAAGGATATTGTGGAAAGAACTTCCAATGATATTAAAATGCTTTGTAAACACTTTCAAATGGTCCAAAGTCAACTTGATCAACTTGCTAAGGTACAAAAGGATATGTTATTTAATGCCTCAGAAGATAAACATGCTTATGGAATTAGAACTAGGAGTGGTATAGCAACTCAAGATCCTTTATATCCTAAAGGACACCCTAAAAGAATTGAGCAGGACTCTCAGCAAGGTGAGAGTAGTGGTAGTCCTCGTAAGAGAAAGAAAAAGAAACACAAAATAGTTGAGGAACCCCTTAAACCTGCTATAGATCCTAATAGTATATATGTCTCTAATGCTTAAAATGAGAGTGGTAATGATAAAAATGATGCTCCTGATAAGGAGTAAGGTGAGGACGAATCTGAGAAGCACACTAAGATCACTAGGTATACAAAGGAAGATTTTATTTTTAAGAAACATGGTAGTGAGAGAGAACCTTGGGTGCATAAACCTATGCCTTTTCCAGGTAAGAAACACAAGTGAAAGGAGGAAGAACACTACAACAAGTTTTGTGATTGGATGAAGCCTTTATTTTTGCAAATTCCTTTGACTGATGCTATTAAATTGCCTCCTTATTCAAAGTATATGAAGGATATTGTCTCTAATAAAAGGAAGATTCCTAATGAGGAGATTTCCACTTTGCTTGCTAATTACTCCTTCAATGGTAAGGTTCCAAAGAAACTTGGTGATACAGGTATACCAACTATTCCTTGCTCTATTAAAAATAATTATGTTAGAACTGCTTTATGTGATTTGGGAGCTGGAGTTAGTGTTATTCCTTTTTCTCTCTACAAGAGACTCCAGCTAGAAAAGTTGATACCAACTGATATATCTTTGCAAATGGCTGATAAGTCAACTAATATTCCTGTTGGTATATGTGAGGATGTTCCTGTTCAAGTGGCTCATAATTGCTTGGTCTTGACTGATTTTGTTGTGCTTGAAATGCCTGAAGATGATAATATGTCTATTATTCTTGGGAGACCTTTTCTTAATACTGCAGGTGCTGTCATCAATTGTAATCGAGTAAAAGTAACATTCAATATTAATGAAAAAGAGCTATTGCCTGAATTCCATTGCAAATATTGAGAGCATCAAGGTTGGGGAAATTTATTGTCCTATTCCTCAAGAAAAATTTGAAACTATTATGATTGGGACCATTGCTATCAAGTATGAGGTAACATAATCACCTTGTGGAATGCAAAGTTTTGTTTCATATAAGATTGTTTTGGTAACAAGACTTGATCAACCTTGTTAACAAAAGGATTTTAATGAACAAAATAATGTTTTCACTATGGTTATACTTGCTTTCTTTTACTTTTCTCCTTCCTAGTCTTTGACTTTCTTTTGCTAGCTTTGGTTATGTTAGTTATTTGATTGTTAGTTTGTCTTAGAGCTTCTGTAGTTTGGCTTTTGGTTTGCTTTTGCTTCTTCTGAAAAAACTGTTTCTGTGAGAAAATCAATTTTCATACCCTGAAAATTGGCCAAAAATAAAGTTTCCCGAAAAATACCAGAAAATTCAAAATAAATTTTCCTCGAAAAAAGGGGCAGAGGGGTACCTGGAGTGACCCAGGGGGCCACCCCTGGCGCCCACAGCCCAGGTAGGCACGACCTACACATGGGTGGCGCCTAGGAGGGTCTGGCCCATGTGGGGCCCTCTAAGGTGCCCCCTCACAGCCATCTTCTTTCTCTCTCTCTCCCGGAAAACACCGAAAAACTTGCTCAAGCTCGAGTTTTTTCTGTTCTTTCTCGCGATTTTCGATCTCCTTGCTCAGCCCATCTTTGCTGCTGATTTTTGGAGGGATTGCTCCTTGGTATGTGCCTCCTCCACTTGTCCAATTAGATTTGTGATTGGTAGATTGTATCTTGAGTATTTTGCTGCTATAGGTGACAGGTTGTGTGAGCTTGCATGCTTGTTCTATGCTTGGAGATTTCATTTTGATGCATGTGTAGCCCTCTAGCAAAGTTCCTATAGTAGTTGCTCATCATTTATCAACTTGGAAATCACTAGATTTGATGTTTGTCTAAAAATTTCAGCAAGGAAGATGAGTGCTTATCCACTGAATCAATATGACTTGATGGTGCCTAAGCCAATGAAGGTTCATCGCAAGGAAGGATTCTTTCCTTACATATATCCATGCCATGAATTCATGAGAACTGTGGGAATCTCCCAAGATTTCCAAACTTTCATTGCCAATGCAGGGTTGGAACACTTTGTTGAAGGTGAACCATTTCAATTTTTTAAGCTAACCATGGCTTTTGTGCAGGAATTCCGGTTCACTTGGTCTACATATAATCCCATGGTCCATTACAAAATATATAATATACTTGTCGACCTGCCTTTTGCTGATTTCTGTGCAGTAATTAGAGTACCTCAGTGGGGATCTTGTGAGAAGATCAAGGAGAGGCCCAAGTCACTTATCGATTTATATGATGAGATTTGCCAAGGTTTCAACTTCTCAAAGGAAAGTGGTAAAATTCAGAACATTCAGTTCCCAGCCATTAGATATTTTGCCTATTTCATTACCAAGTGTGTTCTTGCTAGAAAGATTGCTAGAAAGTTATCTTCTTTTGATCTAGCTTTTATCGCAACTGCTTTGAATAGGAATAGATCTTATAGCCTGGGTGCTTTGATAGCTCACTGTATCACCACCAACCACGAGAAGGGTGGAATTTGTGGAGGTCTCATTGCTTCTAGGTTGCTAGCTTTCCATGGTTTAGAGCCTCACCATTCAGATTGTCGGTTCCCCATAGAGAGGCTTGATCTTGAATCCATGATTCAGCATGGTTTTGTTTCCTTGGGGGCTAATGTGAGAAGTTTACCGTATGAATTATCTTTTGCCCAGCAAGGTCGGAGAAAGGGTAGGACTGAGAAAATAGTTTATTTGCATGCACTTGCTTTGTTTAATTTTGATAACAGGCAAGGATGGTCGCTCACGGAGGAAGAATTTGACACATATGTGGTGGAGCTCTCCCAGCAAGAGGAGAATGTTGGGGAGTATGCCGAAGATGATTTGGTTAAGCCCTCCAACATGGGAGAGTCGTCATACCAGCAGCCCTCATTTGATTGAGGAGCATCTTCTTCTTCATCTCAAGCGCCTGACTACGATCATTCCTATGATGACCCACCAGCTTAGGGTTACTACCCACGGGATTGAGCCCCACTTAGGCCAAAAGCCTAAGCTTGGGGGGAGGTATACCAACATCACACTCATATATATATCATGTTCGGTCGGTTCTTTGTATATCAATTGTTTCGCTTTCTTTTTGGTTTTTGTTGCTACTTTCTTAAAACACAAAAATACCAAAAAAAATCGTTGTTTATCTTGGTTTGTTTCTTTGCTTTGGTTTGCCTTAAAATAAAAATCCAAAAATATTTTGCTTTTCTTTGTTTGGTTTGTTTTGCTTTGTTTGTTTTTGCTTTGTTGGCTTGTTTGAAAAAATCGAAAACACCAAAAATATTTGTTGTTCTTATTTGGTTTTGTGAGTTCTTTGCAGGGTTCAGCCGTACTCAGTGGATTATGGTTTCATGTTATTATTCAAGTCACACAAGTGAAGGGCAATAGTGAATATTAAGACAACTTGAAGAGTGGTAAGAGGCTGGTAACGAACTCTATTTGTTTTCATTTTTGTACATATACTCATCATAGTGAGCATGCTTAGTCTGTTCTTGTAAGGTGTATGTTACTGATGGATGCTTAGTACTTCTTGCTTGTCTGTGATTAGCTCCAGCTTGATAATAGTTTGTAGCATGTCGTATGAATGTTTGCTTGCATTGTTTTAGTCATATTTCGGTATGATATTGTGGTATCCTCCTCTGAAAGTTTCATGTGAATCGACTTGGCGCATGCTCACGCATGCATATGACTAAACAATAGTCAGTAAGCCTCGATGATTTATTTTGCCTCAGAGTTCTAGTATCACTTTCATGCCATAATTAATCTTGTTTTGTTGCAAGCATGATTATGATAATTATTGCTCTCTCGTTTGTCGCTCCCTCTCTTTTGCTAGCCTTCACTTGCACTGAGTATGATCTGTACCTGTGCTTCCAACTCCTCAAAACCATTATTGCCAACTGTGTCCACCATACCTACCAATTAGCATCGTTTGCTATTTCAGTGCATATTCTATATTCCTTGTTTTCTTCCAAATAAAATGTTTGTCTGTTTTGAGGAAGTTAGTTAGTAAAGCTCTCACGAACTTGATGGCACACTTTATTCCTTGCACTTAATAATCCTGAACCATTGTGACATGTACATGAAAGTTATATGCTTGCAAATTATATGCTGGGAGTCAGCAGAACCGTGCTGTCACGAGGAACGCTTTCAACACTTTTTGGATATCCTATCCAGTTGATACTTTGCTCTTTTCTTTGCGGATGTCGACGATGTGAAATAAAAGGGGAGCTTGTGATTTCATGGAGTCTATATATGTGTTAGAGAAACGTCTGGGCCGCTAACCTAAGCCATGCCTAATCATGGTGGAAACTTGCAGCATCGTCATAATGAGCATTCTATGAAGCATACTCAATAAAAAGCTATGCACATAGTAAATAAAAAGATCGCTGAGATGCTCATTGTCTGCTTTCTTGTCATTTGGATCACGGGATAGCTCCTATATCATGTGCAAGGGGTACCCCATTGGAAGTTCTCTATGATATGCATGTATTTACAATGACAAGAACTTACAGGTAACCAAAGTTGAGTAGCATGCGGAGCGGCCCTCGTACTCAAGGGACATGGGATTTCCAGTTTATGGTCTGTCAAGCATATAACTCAGATTGGACCTCACTTTCACCTTAACCATATGAATATGCCTATGATAGGGGCAATGAGAGCTCAAAGCAAATGAGTACCTTCCTTTCAGCATTAGGAAGCCTTTCAAACTTTTCAAAATCGTTTCACTTCCTTGTTGAGTCACCACTTATTCTATGAGCACCTTCTTGAGAGCATAGTTTTCATTGTTGTGTTTGTTCCAAAACTTGGTTAATTATGTCATGACTTTGATGCTTGTATCTCTGATATTTTTACCTCTAGTCTTCACTTGAACTTCAGAGGTGCCTTGGCATTTATATTGTGCTCTACAAACAAAGGGAAGCGAGATACGACTCTATCATACCTTACTATGAGCATTGCAATGTTGCTTATGCTTATGTTCCATGCTACTTATTATTATTGAGTTGGTTTCTCTTCATAGCTTGCAATTACTATTGAGTAGACTTGGTTGCATACTTCTTATTATGAATGGTTTAAGCATCTACTCCTGTGCTGAGAATATATACATCATATGAAGCAAATGTGTTCGTGAGAGTTCATTTATCGCACTCAGTTTTCAACTGAATTGCTTGAGGACAAGCAATAAGCTAAGCTTGGGGGGAGTTGATACGTCCAAAACGTATCTACTTTCCACTTTTGCTATTGTTTCTTCTCTAAACTTGTGTGATTTGGATACAACTAACATGGACTGACGCTGTTTTCAGTAGAATTACCTTGGTGTCTAGTTTTTGTGCAGAAAATTAACTATTAGGAAAAATGCCAAAAAATATGCCAAAAATTATATTTCACCTGAAGACCCACGGAGCCAGAAGACGAAACGGAGTGGAGGCCTGGGGGGCCCACACCCCTGCCAGGCACGGGTGGGCCCTACCCCGCGCCTAGGGGGTGCGGCCACCCCAGGCACCCCCTCGGGCTCCCTCTGTGCCTATAAGTTGCCCCTTGACCTAAAAACCTCGGGTGGGGTCGACGTTTTTCTAGAAAGAGTTCCGCTCCGACGCCACCATCAGAAACCAAGATTCGGATCCAGAAACTCCGTTCTGGCACCCTACCGGGACGGGGAATTTGGAGAGGATCATCGCCATCGTCATCACCAATGCCTCTCCATCAACCATCGATGTTTCCCTCATCCATGAGTGAGTAATCCCCCGATGTAGGCTTGGGGGTGGTAGGGATTGGATGAGCTCTATAATGTAATCGAATAAGATTGTTAGGGCATAGTGCCTAGTATCTCTATTAGTGCTATTTGACTTTGTTGCAACTTGTTATGCTTAATGCTTGTCACTAGGGACCAAGTGCCATGATCTCAGATCTGAACTTATTATTGAATCATTATGATAGTATTGTTTGTGATCTTATCTGCAAGTTGTGTACACATATCATTGTCCGGATCCAAAGGCCCCAAAGTGACAATAATTGGGACAACCGGAGGGGATAGCTGTGGTATGAGGATCACATGTGTTCACGGAGTGTTAATGCTTTGCTCCGGTGCTCTATTGAAAGGAGCACCTTAATTGCCCGTAGTTCCCTAGAGGCCCCGCTGCCACGGGTTGACTGGACAGAAGATGTTGTGCAAGTTCTCATTACGAGCACGTATGACTATATATGGAGCACATGCCTAGGATTGTTTAGTACTTGGATGCTTGTTATTATTTATCTGCAATGCCCTAGATCTTGAAGTTACATGTTTAGACTCGTCCATGCAACGCCCATCCATCCCTATGCCTACCGCACTCGAAACCCACTGTTTACTATTACTATTGCTCTTGTTTTGCTATTGTTGTTGCTTTGCTGTTGCTACTACAAACTGTTGCTACTAATAAATTTCTGTGAGCAAGAACTATTTCCAGGTGCAGCTGAATTGACAACTCAGTTGTTAAGGCTTGCAAGTATTCTTTGGCTCCCCTTGTGTCGAATCAATAAATTGGGTAATACTACCCGCGGAGAATGTTGCGATCCCCTACACTTGTGGGTCATCAATCACAAGCAACACATGCATGATAGTATCAAATAGACAAAACCATTAATCAATCTGACATAGTAATCTCAATATCCATCGGATCCCCGCAAACACAACATGCATGATTACAAATAGATTTGATCTTGATCATGAATGGAGCTCACAAGATCTATACATGAAAGCACAAGGAGGAGATACAACCATCTAGCTACTACATGGACCCATAGTCCAAGGTGGAACTACTCACACATCATACCAGAGAAGAAGGCCTCCGGGATGATCTCCCCTCTGGCAGGGTTCCGGGAAGAACTTCAGATCTCCCCGATCTAGGGACGACAGTGGCGGCTATAGAAGGTTTCGTGGAGTTTTGATCGGGTCCCTAGGGTTTCTGCATCAGGGGCTTCTTATAGGCAAAGAGGCGAGGCTCGGAGGTGGCCAGGGGGCCCACACCCTACCCAGTCGCGGGGTGGGCCCATCCGCGCCTAGGAGGGGTGGCGGCCCTGGTTCGCCTCTCCGTCTCCCCTCTGGACTTCGTGTCGCCCACGGTAAAATATTGACTTTGCATTTGTCCCGTCCAATTCCGAGAATATTGATTTTCTGCCTTTCTGGAACCAAAAACAGAAGAAAACATGCAACTGGCACTGTTGCAACTTGTTAATAGGTTAGTTCCAGAAAAGATATAAAAACACCTCAAAGTGTAGACAAAGTAAAGCAAAGTAGATACTAAACAAGTATGGAGCATCAAAAATTATAGATACGTTTCCGACGTATCACTCCACATGCTCGGCTTGAATAAAAGGTGGGAGTCCTAGGATTCCTACTCGTCGCCAGGGTGGAGATCTGT
Organism: Avena atlantica; assembly: GCA_910589765.1. Classification (NCBI taxonomy): domain Eukaryota; kingdom Viridiplantae; phylum Streptophyta; class Magnoliopsida; order Poales; family Poaceae; genus Avena; species Avena atlantica. The sequence continues at coordinate 255,165,614 of OU342738.1, read as the reverse complement.
TAGTTGCCTGTCGTCATCGATCTGGCTGAAGTGTCGTATTCCGGAAGGCTCCGGTGGTGAACTCCACAGTGCGCATATGCCGAGAGATCGCTGGATCGGGTGGGATTCGGTCGTGCGCACCCATGTTTTTACTCTGGCCTTTTGGGTTCAGAGTGAGCGCTTCAAAGCTCTGTTGGCTGTTATATCATGGGGCACGTTCTTGTCCCATGGTGCCGATGGAGAATTTCATGAAGTCCGAGATCTGAGGACTGACAATGGTGGTTCGAGTCTGGGTGTGTTGGAGATATGCCCTAGAGGCAATAATAAATATAGTTATTATTATATCTTTGTGTTTATGATAATTGTTTACATTCATGTTATAATAGTATTAACAAGGAAACATTAATACTTGTGTGATTTGTAAACTTAAATTGAAGTCCCTAGTAAAGCCTCTATATTATACTAGCTTGTTGGTTAATAAATGATTGTGGTTTCCCTATCATGAACATTGAGATGTTATTAACAACAAGATCATACTGTTAGGAGAATGATATGATGGACATACTCCTATAGATAAGCGTAGCATAAAGATCAAGTTATTTTAATAGTTCAATTGTTATATGCTTTCTGACACATAGTAACCTAATTCCTTCGACCATGAGATCATGCATATCACCTTCACCGGAAGGATGCTTTGATGACATCAAACACCACACCGTAACTGGGTGGCTATAAAGGTGGCATTGAGTGTTCGGAAAGTATTGGTTGAGACACATGGATCAAAAGTGAGATTTTTCCATCCATATGACGGATATATATACTCTGGGCCCTCTCGGTGGAATGTCATCCAATTGGCTTGCAAGCATGTGACTGGTTCACAAGGGATCACATATCACGGGAATGAGAAAAGAGTACTTATCAGCAACGAGGTTGAACTAGGTATGCAGAGATACCGACGATCATAACCTCGGATAAGTAAACTATCTTGAGACAAAGGGAAATTGGTATCGTATGTAAGAGGTTCATTCGACCGCAAAGTAATCGTAGAAATATGTGGGAGCCATATGAATTTCCAGATTCCTCTATTGGTTATTGTTCGGAGAAGTGTCTCGATCATGTCTGCATAATTCACGAACCATAGGGAGACACACTTAAGGATTCGACGTTGTTTGAGTAGTTATGGAATGATGAGTAAGAGACCTAATGTTGTTCGAAGTCTCGGATGGGATCCGGGATATCACGAGGAGATCCGGAATGGTCCGGAGAATAAGATTCATATAAGGAAAGTCATGTTTCGGGGTTGGAGAATGGTTCCGGTGTTTTCATCAGGAATGTTCTAGAAGGTTCCGGAATGTCCGGCACTCCGGAGGGGAAGGGTACATGAATGTGTCATAACAAGTTGGAATGATTGCATCATGTACTAGGTGTCATCGCTGAGCGAAATAAAGGGATAAATCAAATCCTAGTTTGAAAAGTCAAACGTCAATTTGAAAAGTCAAACGGCTATTTTGCTTGGTGGAGGGAGAGTAGGAAACCTACTTGGGGAGGAGTTCCTCTCCCTCCACCCGCCGGCCTTGGAAGCCGAGTTGGGGAGGGACTCCCCTCCCCTTGGCCGCCACCCTCCACCTATATAAGGAGGGGCAGAGCTGCTCCTCCAGACACACAACTTGCACCCCGCAAACCCTAGCTCCAAGCCGCCGGCGCCGCCACTACCTGTTGCTGCCGCCGCCTAGGGCTAAACCCTAGCCGCCGAGTTGGGGCACCCCCTTTCCCTAGCCACCGGCCTAGCCTCTTCTACTTGGTGTGTATAAACCCTAGATCATCGAGGCTCTCTCATAGTCCACCATACTCGCTCCGGCTTAAGGCGAAGCCCTGCGAGATCTCCCCTCTACTTCTGGTACCACGCCGTCGTGCTGCCGGAATCGCGAGGAGAGTGCTACAACCTTCGCTGCCTGCTGGAACAAGGGAGAGGAAGGTCTTCGTCGAGTACCGAACGTGTGACCGACTGCGGAAGCGCTGCCGGAACGCAGCGCCGGAAGGATCGTCTACGCGATCTTGAGATCGGGAAGAGTACGACTACATCACCCACGAGAATCCAATCTCGTTAAACACTTTGGAATCTTCGAGGGGGAGTTATTCCATCGACTCGTTGCTACAATCTAGTAGATAGATCTTGGCTTGTTTTTTTGTATGCGGTAGAATTTTTTTTGTTTTCCATGCTACGTACCCCTACAGTGGTATCAGAGCCATGTCTATGTGTAGATCTGTTGCACGAGTAGAACAAAATGGTCATTGTGGGTGTTGATGCTTTTGTTGTCGATTGCTTCTTGTGTACTTTGCATTTTGCGGGATGGTGGGATGAAGCGGCCCGGGCTAACCTTACATGACATCGTTCATGAGACTTGCTCCACGTTTGACATGCAACTTGTATTGCATAAGTGGCTTTGCGGGTGCCTGTTTCTCCCAACATAGTTAAGATTCAATTTACAACGGGTGATTGACAATACTAGTATCAATGTTGTGGTTCTTGTTCGTAAGTTAGAACGACACTTATTGAAAGCCCCAAACCACGTAAAACATGCAAAGAAAGTAGAGGCGTCTAACTTTGTTTTGCAGGGGTGTGCTGTGATGTGATATGGCCATGATTGTGATTATATTTGATGTATGCAATGTTCCTTATTGTAAGTTGGCAACCGGCAAGAGCCATATGGTTGTCTTTAATTTCTGTTAAGACCCGCGTGTCTATTCAAAGTAGTTGTAATAGTTGAAGCTGGTGGACAACAACCATGGAGCGACATCATTGACCTTGATGCAATGCCGGTGATGATGGAGATCATGTTCGTGCTTGAAGATGGAGATCGGAAGCACAAAGAAGAAAGGCCATATCATATCACATATTATGAATTGCATGTGATGTTAATCCTTTATGCATCTTGTATTGCTTCGTTAACGACGGTAGTATTATAAGATGATCCCTCATGCACATGAATTTCAAGTCATAAAGTGTTCACCCTTAGTTAGCATCGTTGCTAAAGCTTGTTGTTTCGAAGCACCACGTGATGATCGGGTGTGTTAGATTCCGCAAGTGTATACAACGTGAGCAAGCCAAATTTGCTCATGCGGAAGCTAAGGTTTGATCTTGATGAGCCTAGCATGTACGGACATGGTCTCGGAACATGGATCACCGAAAGGTAAATCATGAATCATATAGTAGATATGATGAACATGTAGATTGTTCGCCATTGAAACTATATCAACTCTCGTGATGATCGGTGTTAATGTGGTGGATTTGGTTCGTGTGATCACTAAAACAATGTGAGGGATATTGTTTTGAGTGAGAGTTCACCTAGATTAATTTAACTATTAATTAGAACTCAATTTGTCATAAACTTAGTCTAAACTATTGCAAATATGTTGTAGATCAATGGTGGCCCCTACCATCAATTTTAATGCGTTCCTAGAGAAAGAAAAGTTGAAAAACAATGGAAGCAACTTCGCGGATAGGTTCCGCTATTTAAGGATTGTCCTCACAACTGGTAATTTGACCTATGTGCTGGATGCACCGCTGGGTGACCCGCCTGCAGCTGATGCTGCCGACGAAGTAAAGAATGTTTACCACGCTCGGAAGACTCAGTACTCCACAGTTCAGTGTGCTATCTTATATGGTTTAGAATCGGAGCTTCAGAAAAGGTTTGAGAATTCAGACCCACATGATATTGTCTGTGATCTCAAATTGATATTTGAGACTCACGCGGCAATCGAGAGCTATGAGGCTTCTGAAAAGTTCTTTAACTGCAAGATGGAAGAGGGCAGCTCCGTCAGTGAGCATGTGCTTAAGATGTCTGGGCACGCAAACAAACTTCAAAGCTTGGGTATAGTGATTCCTAATGCTTTGGGGATTTATCGTGTCCTCCAATCACTACCACCAAGTTACAAGAACTTTGTGATGAACTACAATATGCAAAACATGAACAAGCAGTTTCCAGAACTCTTCGCCATGTTAAAATCTGCAGAAGTGGAGATCAAGAAAGAGCACCAAGTGTTGATGGTCAATAAGACCACCAAATTCAAGAAAGGCAAGTCTAAGCAAAAGGGACACTTCAAGAAGGGTGGTAAGAAAGTTACCGCACCGAAGAAGAAGACCAAGGCTGGACCTAAGCCTGATACTAAGTGCTTTTACTGCAAGGGAGAAGGTCACTGGAAGCGGAATTGCCCAAAGTACTTGGCGGATTTGAAGAACGGCAACATCAAGAAGAAAGGTATATCCGATATACATGTTATTGATGTGTATCTCACTAGTACTCGTAGTAGTGCCTGGGTATTTGATACTGGTTCGGTTGCTCATATCTGTAACTCGAAACAGGTGCTGCAGAATAAACGGAAGCTAGCGAAGAACAAGGTGACGATGCGTGTGGGAAACGGATCAAAGGTTGATGTGATCGCGGTCGGCACGCTACCTCTTCATCTACCATCGGGATTAGTTTTATACTTAAATAATTGTTATTTGGTGCATGCGTTAAGCATGAACATTATATCGGGATCTTGTTTATTGCGAGACGGTTACTTGTTTAAGTCCGAGAATAATGGTTGTTCGATTTATATGAGTAATATGTTTTATGCACATGCACCTTTGATAGATGGTCTTTTCTTATTGAATCTCGATAGTGGAAATACACATATTAATAACATTGAAGCTAAACGTTTGAAATCAAGCGATAACTCGACCTATATGTGGCACTGTCGTCTTGGTCACATTGGAGTGAAGCGTATGAAGAAACTCCATTCCGATGGACTTATTGAATCACTTGATTTCGAATCACTTGAAAGATGCGAAGCATGTCTAATGGGTAAAATGACTAAGACTCCATTTTCTGGCATGATGGAGCGAGCTACGGACTTATTGGAAATCATACATACCGATGTGTGTGGTCCAATGAGTGTAGCATCGCGCGTTGGTTATCGTTATGTTCTTACCTTCACGGATGACTTGAGTAGATATGGGTATATCTATTTCATGAAACATAAGTCCGAAACTTTCGAGAAGTTTAAGGAATTTCAGAGTGAGGTTGAGAATCAACGTAACAGGAAGATTAAATTTCTACGTTCTGATCGTGGAGGTGAATATCTAAGTTACGAGTTTGGCGAGCATTTGAAGAAATGCGGAATACTTTCACAATTGACACCGTCGGGAACACCACAGCGTAATGGTGTGTCCGAACGTCGTAATCGAACTCTCTTAGATATGGTTCGTTCTATGATGTCACTTACAGATTTACCGTTATCATTTTGGGGTTATGCATTAGAAACAGTCGCATTCACTTTAAATAGTGCACTATCTAAATCCGTTGAAATGACACCGTATGAATTATGGTTTGGGAAGAAACCTAAATTGCCGTTCCTTAAAGTTTAGGGTTGCGAAGCCTATGTAAAGAAGTTATAGCCGGACAAGCTTGAACCCAAAGCGGAAAAATGCGTCTTCATAGGATACCCAAAGGAAACTATTGGGTATACCTTCTATCATAGATCCGAAGGCAAAATCTTTGTTGCCAAGAATGGATCCTTTCTAGAGAAGGAATTTCTCTCGAAAGAAGTGACTGGAAGGAAAGTAGAACTCGACGAGGTTGTCGAACCTTCTCTCGAACTTGCGAGTAGCGCAGCACCGGAAGAAGTTCCTGTGGTGCCTGCACCAATAACAGAGGAAGCTAATGATGATGATCATGAAACTTCGGTTGTAGTTGCTACAAAACCTCACAGGTCAACGAGAACTCGTACCACTCCTGATTGGTATGATCCCGTTATGAGTGTCATGTTGGTGGACAACACCGATGACCCTGTGACGTATGAGGAAGCGATGATGAGCCCAGATTCCAATAAATAGCAAGAAGCCATGAAATCCGAGATTGGATCCATGTACGAAAACCAAGTATGGACTTTGGTGGACTTACCGGATGGCCGAAAGGCTTTCGAGAACAAATGGATTTTCAAGAAGAAAACAGATGCTGATGGTAATGTTACCGTCTATAAAGCTCGACTTGTCGCAAAAGGGTTTCGACAAATTCAAGGAGTTGACTACGATGAGACTTTCTCACCTGTAGCGAAGCTAAAGTCTGGGAGGATTATGTTAGCAATCGCTGCATATTATGATTATGAGATATGGCAGATGGATGTCAAAACAGCGTTCCTCAATGGAGACATTGATGAAGAGTTGTATATGATGCAACCCAAAGGTTTTGTCGATCCTAAAGATGCTAACAAGGTATGCAAACTTCAACGGTCCATATATGGATTGAAGCAAGCATCCCGAAGTTGGAATCAACGTTTTGATAAGGTGATCAAAAGTTTTGGTTTTATACAAACTTATGGAGAAGCTTGTATTTACAAGAAAGTGAGTGGGAGCTCTGTAGCATTCTTAATACCATATGTAGATGACATATTGTTGATTGGGAATGATTTAGACCTTCTTAATAGTGTCAAGGAATATTTGAATAATAGTTTTTCAATGAAGGATCTTGGCGAAGCAGCTTACATATTGGGCATAAAGATTTATAGAGATAGATCGAGACGCCTAATATCATTGTCACAAAGTACATATTTGGACAAAGTTCTAAAGAGATTTGGAATGGAAGATAGCAAGAAAGGGTTCTTGCCCATGTTGCCCAATACGATCTTTAGTAAAACTCAAAGTCCGACAACGGCAGAAGATAGAGAGAGGATGAGTAAGACTCCCTATGCCTCGGCCATAGGATCTCTAATGTATGTCATCCTATGTACTAAACCCGACATTGCATATGCTGTTAGTTTAACTAGCAGATATCAAAGTGATCCAGGAGTGGATCATTGGACAGCGGTCAAAAACATCCTTAAGTACTTGAGAAGAACTAAGGATATGGTTCTTTCTTATGGAGGTGATGAACAACTCGTTGTTAATGGTTACACCGATGCTAGTTGGAACACCGATCCGGATGATTCTAAATCACAATCTGGATACGTATTTACTTTGAATGGTGCAGCAGTTAGCTGGAGGAGTGCAAAGAAAAGCGTTGTGGCGAGATCTTCAACTGAATCGGAATACATGGCTGCTTCGGAGGCTTCACAAGAAGCGATATGGATGAAAGAGTTCATTACAGAGCTCGGTGTGGTTCCAAGTGCGCTGGACCCAATGTCTATCTACTGTGATAACATGGGCGCCATAGCCAATGCGCAAGAACCAAGGTCACACAAGAAGCTGAAGCACATCAAGCTACGTTTTCACGCTATTCAAGAACATGTCCAAGATGGTGACATAAAGATTTGCAAAGTACACATAGATCTGAATGTGTCGGATCCGTTGACTAAACCTCTCCCGAGGGCAAAACATGACCAACACCAAACTGCCATGGGTGTTCGGTATATTACCATGTAATCTAGATTAGTTGACTCTAGTGCAAGTGGGAGACTGTTGGAGATATGTCCTAGAGGCAATAATAAATATAGTTATTATTATATCTTTGTGTTTATGATAAATTTTTACATTCATGCTATAATAGTATTAAGAAGGAAACATTAATACTTGTGTGATTTGTCAACTTAAATTGAAGTCCCTAGTAAAGCCTCTATATAATACTAGCTTGTTGGTTAATAAATGATTGTGGTTTCCCTATCATGAACATTGAGATGTTATTAACAACAAGATCATATCGTTAGGAGAATGATATGATGGACATACTCCTATAGATAAGCGTAGCATAAAGATCAAGTCATTTTAATATTTCAATTGCTATATGCTTTCTGACACATAGTAACCTAATTCCTTCGACCATGAGATCATGCATATCACCTTCACCGGAAGGATGCTTTGATGACATCAAACACCACACCGTAACTAGGTGGCTATAAAGGTGGCATTGAGTGTTCGGAAAGTATTGGTTGAGACACATGGATCAAAAGTGGGATTTGTCCATCCATATGACAATAGATATACTCTGGGCCCTCTCGGTGGAATGTCATCCAATTGGCTTGCAAGCATGTGACTGGTTCACAAGGGATCAAATATCACGGGAACGAGAAAAGAGTACTTATCAGTAACGAGGTTGAACTAGGTATGCAGAGATACCCACGATCATAACCTCGGATAAGTAAAATATCGTGAGACAAAGGGAAATTGGTATCGTATGTAAGAGGTTCATTCGATCGCAAAGTAATCGTAGAAATATGTGGGAGCCATATGAATTTCCAGATTCCTCTATTGGTTATTGTTCGGAGAAGTGTCTCGATCATGTCCGCATAATTCACGAACCGTAGGGAGACACACTTAAGGATTCGACGTTGTTTGAGTAGTTATGGAATGATGAGTAAGAAACCGAATGTTGTTCGGAGTCTTGGAAGGGATCCGGGATATCACGAGGAGATCCGAAATGGTCCGGAGAATAAGATTCATATAAGGAAAGTCTTGTTTCGGGGTTGGAGAATGGTTCCGGTGTTTTCATCGGGAATGTTCTAGAAGGTTCCGGAATGTCCGGCACTCCGGAGGGTAAGGGTACATGAATGTATCATAACAAGTTGGAATGATTGTTGGAGATATGCCCAAGAGGCAATAATAAAGTGGTTATTATCATATCTTCATACTTATGATAAATGTTTGCATACCATGCTATAATTGTATTAATAGGAAACATTAATACTTGTGTGATTTGTAAACATAAAAGAGTCCCTAGTAAAGCCTCTTGTTAAACTAGCTTGTTGGTTAATATATGATCATGGTTTCTTGATCATGAACATAGAGATGTTATTAGCAACAGGGTCATATCATTAGGAGAATGATGTGATGGACATACTCCTATAGTTAAGCGTAGCATAAAGATCAAGTCATTTAATATAGTTCATTTGCTATAAGCTTTCTGATACATAGTAACCTAATTCCTTCGACCATGAGATCATGTTAATCACCATCACTGGAAGGATGCTTTGATGACATCAAACACCACACCGTAACTGGGTGGCTATAAAGGTGGCATTGAGTGTTCGGAAAGTATGGGTTGAGACACATGGATCAAGAGTGGGATTTGTCCATCCATATGACGGATAGATATACTCTGGGCCCTCTCGGTGGAATGTCATCCAATTAGCTTGCAAGCATGTGACTGGATCACAAGGGATCACATACCACGGGAACGAGAAAAGAGTACTTATCGGTAACGAGGTTGAACTAGGTATGCAGAGATACCGACGATCAAAACCTCGGATAAGTAAACTGTCGTGAGACAAAGGGAAATTGGTATCGTATGTAAGTGGTTCATTCGATCGCAAAGTAATCGTAGAAATATGTGGGAGCCATATGAATTTCCAAATTCCTCTATTGGTTATTGTTCGGAGAAGTGTCTCGATCATGTCCGCATAATTCACGAACCGTAGGGAGACACACTTAAGGATTCGCCGTTGTTTGAGTAGTTATGGAATGATGAGAAAGAGACCGAATGTTGTTCGGAGTCTCGGATGGGATCCGGGATATCACGAGGAGATCCGGAATGGTCCGGAGAATAAGATTCATATAAGGAAAGTCTTGTTTCGGAGTTGGGGAATGGTTCCGGTGTTTTCATCGGGAATGTTCTAGAAGGTTCCGGAATGTCCGGCACTCCGAAGAGGAAGGGTACATGAATGTGTTATACCAAGTTGGAATGATTGAATCATGTACTAAGTGTCATCGCTAAACAAAATAGAGGATTTAATCAAATCCTTGTTTGAAAAGTCAAACGCCAATTTGAAAGTCAAACGGCTATTTTTGGGAAGTGGAGAGGGAGGTGGAAACCGAGTTGGGGAGGAGTCCCTCCTCCACCGCCGGCCCACTTGGGATCCGAGTTGGGGAGGGATTCCCCTCCCCTTGGCCGGCGCCTCCCTCCTATAAGAGGAGGGGCAGGGCTCCCCTCCTAGCACACAAGATTGCCCCCTCTAAACCTAACCCTAGCCGCCGCCGCCCACCATAGCCGCCGCCTAGGGTTTCTCCCCTAGCCGCCGACTTGGGCACCTCCAAGCCCTAGCCGCCGGCCCTAGCAACCCCTCCTTGGTGTGTCTAAACCCTAGAACACCAAGAGCTCTCTCATAGTCCACCATACTCGCTCCGGCTTAAGGCGAAGCCCTGCGAGATCTCCCCTCTACTTCCGGTACCACGCCGTCGTGCTGCCGGAATCACGAGGAGAGTGCTACAACCTCCGCTGCCTGCTGGAACAAGGGAGAGGAAGGTCTTCGTCGAGTACCGAACGTGTGACCGACTGCGGAAGCGCTGCCGGAACGCAGCGCCGGAAGGATCGTCTATGCGATCTTGAGATCGGAAGAGTACGACTACATCACCCACGAGAATCTGCTCTCGTTAACCGCTTTGGATCTTCAAGGGTTAGTATTCTGTTGACTCGTTGCTACAATCTAGTAGATAGATCTTGGCTTGATCATAGATTAGGTCTTGATTGGGTGTTCATGCGGTAGAAATTTTTTGTTTTCCATGCTACGAACCCCTACAATGATTGCATCATGTACTAGGTGTCATCGCTGAGCGAAATAAAGGGATAAATCAAATCCTAGTTTGAAAAGTCAAACGCCAATTTGAAAAGTCAATCGGCTATTTTGCTTGGTGCAGGAAGAGTAGGAAACCTACTTGGGGAGGAGTTCCTCTCCCTCCACCCGCCGGCCTTGGAAGCCGAGTTGGGGAGGGACTCCCCTCCCCTTGTCCGCCGCCCTCCACCTATATAAGGAGGGGCATGGATGCCCCTCCAGACACACAACTTGCACCCCGCAAACCCTAGCTCCAAGCCGCCGGCGCCGCCACCACCTGCTGCTGCCGCCGCCTAGGGATAAACCCTAGCCGCCGGCCTAGCCTCTTCTCCTTGGTGTGTCTAAACCCTAGATCACCGAGGCTCTCTCATAGTCCACCATACTCGCTCTGGCTTAAGGCGAAGCCCTACGAGATCTCCCCTCTACTTCCGGTACCACGCCGTCGTGCTGCCGAAATCGCGAGGAGAGTGCTACAACCTCCGCTGCCTGCTGGAACAAGGGAGAGGAAGGTCTTCCTCGAGTACCGAACGTGTGACCGACTGCGGAAGCGCTGCCGGAACGCAGCGCCGGAAGGATCATCTACGCGATCTTGAGATCGAGAAGAGTACGACTACATCACCCACGAGAATCAGCTCTCGTTGAACACTTTGGAATCTTCGAGGGTGAGTTATTCCATTGACTCGTTGCTACAATCTAGTAGATAGATCTTGGCTTGTTTGTTTGTATGCGGTAGAAATTTTTTGTTTTCCATGCTACGAACCCCGACAGGGTGGTGATGAGGAATTGGCTTGGTGACTCGTGACTTGGAGCAGTGGTATGCAAGGGGGGGACAATACAGGAGAAGCACATGGTCCTATCTTTTAGGGTAAAAATCCCAGGGTCTGGCCTTAATTGGTTGTGACTGGCAATGAGCTTGTTGAAGGTATTGTTTTGAGAGCATGGACTTTTTTCATAGTGAAAACCTAGATATTTGATCGGGCGATGACGGTGTTTGTGCATTGTTCTCTTCTTGGAGGCGTCGTTTTTGGAGAAGATGAACTTCTGGTGCTATCTTGGTGGTGGTAGTACTGTTGTTTCAATGAATGAGGAACTATAGTGGAACTTTTCTTTTTTGTACTTTTTTTTGTTTTTTTGGTTGTGTGCATCCGTATGGCCGCTAGGGCAATGCTTTGTTGCAGAGCCTGGGTGTAATGGGTATCCTTAATATATGATCCTTTCAAAAAAAAATGACTTGTGCCTTTTCCCATCATGTGATGCTCCCTATGTATGCTCTGATTGTACCATTAATACATCTATTTATACAAGGAAATAAATAACAAAAACTATTTGCACTGCAAGTATTACTGATTAATGGAAGGTTGTAGTAATAATCACATCTCAATATTTATAAGTATTCATTTAAACAAGGATAACAAGTAGTGAAAAACGTCTCATCATATAACCTTACCTACGGAATTCACCATGCCAAGGCATCATATCAAGAGCTCATTTTTACGACAAGTATAACATGGGACTCAAAGGTGAATTCTATCCTCCATGAGTCTATCACATATCCTTTTGAATCGTATACTCTTCATACTCTATCCCATGAAAAGGCTGGGTTCCACTAGTACAGAAGCAAAGAAGAAAGCCAATGACATAGGATAACTCAATCCCGATAGGATGGAAACATGGAACAGAAGACAAAATAAAGAAGAAGAGCTGGAAACATGCCATGCCCGGATAATTCGGCCACCACAAGCCTAGATTTTTTTGAGAATCATCACAGGCCTAGATGATCTGAGGCCCAATGGCTCCTGCTAGGCCCGAACCAAGCTACATCCGGACGAAGATGAAAACGACCCTGAGGTGGTGCATCATTGTGGTCTCCCTGGACCCGGTCTCGACACAAGGCCGGGACCATCCGTCCCTCGCAACCCGGAACATCCTGCCCTACGCGTGCTCAGTAAATGGGACAAATCCCATGTACCCCTTCTTTCTCTTACCCCCTTTGTAGCTACTCCCTCTTTCCCAAATTAGAATGCATATTAGGTTTGGTCAAAATAAATCATTATAAAGTTTGACCAACTATACGTAAAAACATACTAACTTTTCTAATATCAAATGCATATAATATAAAAAAATACAGTTCATGATGATTCTAATAACATTGAGTTGATGTTGTAGATATGCATACTATTTTCTAAATATTTAGTCAAAGTTTACTAAATTTGACTTTGACCAAAACTAGTATGGGTCCTAATTTTGGAAGGAGGGAGTAGACTATATAAGGGTAAAGGGTGGCCCTCCCTCGGAATTAGGTCTTTCCCCCATGCGTGGAACCAAGACCTCCAAGTTGCATATGAATTTATCTTGTGATAGCTACTCTCTCTTTATGAGATCCTAATACTATTTGCCAGTATCGTGGTCGATGTATCGTCCTTTTTCGGGGGGTTTTGTTTGACCAACGGTAATGCCCGTTCGAGTTTTTGTTTCGATGTATCGTCCTTTTTCGCGATGGCAAAAGCTCGAACTCACCATTCATCTGCTCCTCGATGTAGAACGAGAGGCTCTATAGCTTTGGTTGCGCAGTACAGTTCATCCTCTATGCGACCTCCACATATCCGGGGAAGATTTTACTTGAAATCGGGTCAGAACACAGAGCGCTCTTGTATATATACTCGGACATTAGGTTACTATATACGAGACGTACCAGTATCCACTAGTTGTATTCTGATAGGCATCAGCTAGCGTCTCAAGTTAGATCCGTAGCAGCTTGAGCACGTTCCGTTTACAACACCAAAAACAGCAACCACCTCAAGTACGTCTAGCAATCAATAATCCCGTGTCATTGCCCAACTCATAGACCGATCAAAACCTCCACCTATCATATAAACTCTCGTACGTGACACGCCCCGGACAATTAACCCCCTTCCATCATCATAACTAGACGATAGATCGAGCGAGTTCGGGAGAAACTCGCCGCCATGGCAGCCCGAGACGACGACATCGACGGCGGCGGCGACTGCGACTGCGGCCTGTGGGAGATGCTCTGCTACATCTGGCCGGGCATCCTCGGGGCCCTGGTGGCGCTCCTACTCGTCTGTCCCATCCTCTACTTGGGCTTCCTGCACTCCGAGGACGAGGCCAAGATCCCGGAGTACCGCGTCGCCGTGGCCGGCTTCTCGGGCCTCGACCCTGACCGCGACCTCTCCCTGCCCACGATCGACCCCACCTTCGACCTCACCATCCGCATCACGGAGCCCCGCAAGTACGACGCCGCGTGCTTCGAGCACGGCCACGTGGCGGCCGTGTCCTACGCCGGCGTCGCGCTGGCGCGGGGACCCGTGCCGGAGTTCTGCGCCAAGAGCGAGAACGTCACGGAGAAGGGGTCCGTGATGGCGTGGGGAAACGGTATGGTCGTGCCGCAGTTCGCGCGGGAGCGGCTCGCGGAGGAGCTCCGGCGCGGGGACGCGGCGGTGGACGTGGCGCTGGTGGCGCCGCCCAAGTACTGCAAGTTCTGCCAGCAGAAGGTGCTCTTGTGCACGGCCGCCCTGGGTCGCGGCGGCGAGCCCTCACCGCCGTGCAGGGTGATCTACCAGGACTTGCCCGAAGAGTACCCGGGACCTGCTGGGACTGGGAGGAAGCTTCTGAAGCCGCGCGGGGCGGCGGTGCAAAAGGCAGCTTTTCTCTAATTACGCATCATCTAGGTTTAACGGTTAAGAGCTCATCGAATTAGTCTTTTTTTTAGCGAACTGGATCTTATTCTTTTTGTGATTAATTGTTATAATTTGTTTAGTCTTTCTATTGTAAAACTTCTACGTGATCTATGCATGCAGCTTGTATTAATTGATACTTTCTGGCGATCTAGCGTACTCCAAAGAGAGACAATGGCACTTTCACAGCCTAATTGGAGTACCCTCTTAACCTCTTTTGTTCAAAACATCGGGGTTCAGTGTTCTTGTAATATGACACCCGCATATACAACTTTTTGCTAACGTTTTTCTTAGAAAGAGAATCGGCTACAAGTTGAATCCTGTCTTGAAGGAAAAATAAGTTTTACTCTTGGCGTGGCTGAAGTTGGAGCTTGGTGAAGCAGGCTCAATTGTGCGGTTTTTCTATCCAACAATTTTATAGATATACATACATATATTATTATATGTGCCTAGGTCTTAGTCGTCTGAAAACTTCTTATGTCTAAGTCGCTGACATCATCCTACTTATACTATTTGTATTAATTGTTGCAACTCATTAAAACCCCGGTTACAACCTAGTTGCAACTTATGTGAAAACCCCACGTTGCACGAATCGCGAGGTAAATCCAATAGCGAGAGAGGTGACTAAGACCTAAAAAGTTCTCAGTCACATGAGAACTAACAAATCCGTTATTATATATATACGTTAAAGGTTGAAGGAATCATGGTCTCTTAGCGATTCTTTACTGTAGACCTCGATTTTTAGCCAATCTTACTCCAATCTTTACTATAGGATTTATTTCTTGGCTTCACTCCAAGTTGATCCCTTGTATCTCTATATATATACTCACCTCAGAGATTCAATTTATACATCTAACATATTCCACCAAACCTATTCGTTCTCGGTTATTCTCAAGGCTGATTGTGCGGAGGCAATTGAAAAAATTACATCACAAAGTCGATGTCAGTTGAGCTATACAAACATCACCTGTGCTTCGGTATCCCCCCCTGAGGGCAATCGAAGAGAAAAACCCTGTCTGGGTGGGGTTCTGGGTGGCTGCTGGTTCGACACGGACCAGTGGAAGTCGTATTAGCCGGGGTGTGGGTATAAGGTCACGTGTACGCACGAGTGTATCCACGTACGTTACGGTTAAGACGTCATCATCCCCCTTCGTATATAAGCAACAGCCGAATCGTCCGCCCCCCTTCGACGTTTCATTCCCCACCTAGATTTGGCAACAAGATCTCACCAACCACCCACTCCCACCGCCCACACCCAGCACTAGCCACCGGGGTCGCCGCGCCACATCGTCGCCCTACCGTCGCCTTCTCTGTCGTCCCAGTTGACTCCTTCGAGGCACGAGCGGTGATTCTGCAGACTCCTTCGTATAACGGCGGCGCGCGGGACTAGTACTATGGCGGCCCATCAGGTATGTCTCATCCATCTGATCGCATGGATCTATGATCGCATGGATGTATGATCACATGGATCTATGATTGCATGCACAGTAGCTATGTGTACGTAAATCTATGGTCAGGGGCAGAGGCAAGGGTCTTGTACTAATTGTCTTACTTAATCACCTAATTGATTTTCTTAGCCCTTAATTGGTTTTAGTTGTTCACGCATGGAAGCCCAATCAAGTGCCATCTGCCTACACGTCCATGTAAAGGCTACGATTATGATCTCGCTGGTCTTTTTGCTCTCACCGTGTCTGGCCTATCAATCAGATTTATCCTGTTCAAAAGTAAATCAGATTGATCATCGATCTTGATGTTAGGTATAGGACCCTGCCGCTCGCTCCAAGGTTACTTGATTGGCAGATTGTTAGTTTAAAATTTGTAAAAAAAAATCCTATTCTTAGGTCTCAAATCTACCCAAATTAGCCTGTCCAAAATGCTAACTTTTTTTGGACCAAGCTGTTGTGAATGATTATAGAAGACCGTATACATGTACTTTGTAAAAAATAGCCAAACAAATGTCCGCTTGCATACAAATTTTCCTTAAATTTTAATGTTTGAGATCATTTATATTCATATAGCATTGTTGGCTTTTTGACAAACATATGATCCATATATTATTTCGGTTTAAAGTTTGTTAGCGCTCGCCTCCCCCCCCCCATACTCAAATCCTGGCTCCGCCCCTGTCTATGATCACATAGATCTATGATCGCATGCACCGTCACGGCTGCAGAGTGGGGTAGTGGCGGGGCCAGGTGGGACGTTTTGAGGTGTGGGCTTCAAATTAACAATTTCCTTTATATTTGCATTTGTTGATCTGTAATATATACATTATATATGCCACAAATTTTCTTTACATAGTATAAACACATGCATGCACTAACATTACACTTGTTTATTTGTGTCATGGTGATTTTTCTTGCAGCATGATGGAACTGGATGGTGATATTGCTTACTCTGTTGAAACATGGTGTAGACTTGTGGGCAATTTTACAAGTCAACAACGCAGCAAATTTATGAAATCAAATATGCGAAGTATGTTGCAAATTCCACCAATTCGGATACGAGTTGTCTTGCTGCAGTACATGTTTCACATTTATGATCATGAGTCTAGCACTATTGTCCTGCCTAATAAAGACAAATTTGCATTGACTGCACAAGATGCAGAGTGCATTTATGGATTATGAAACTATGATTTGTCTGCTAATCGTATAATTGATGAGGAAGGTGAAGACGGAAAGTCCCGTATTCCACCACATTTTATCAGCGCAACTAATGGCAACATTGTTATTAAAGATTTAATAGCTGATATTGTCATGAGTAAAGCTGCAGACGATGACTTCCTCCGCAAATCTGCCCTTGTTCTCCTTGGGACAGTGCTGGCGCCTATGACTAAGAGGATTGTACCTAAGGATTATTGGGTACTAGTGGAGGACCTAGACCGTATGTCCACCATTAATTGGAGTGAGTTCACGGTAGATCATCTCATTCTATACTTCAGGCTTGTAACTAGATATAAACAAATTAGGCAGTGGCCTAAGAGAAATTTGTCTTTAATACAGGTATTAAATATTTTCTCTACATTATTTTTAATACGGTAGATCATCTCATTTTATGATGCACTAACATTACACTTGGTTCACATGCAGTATGTTTATTGGGAGAAGGTCAAGCATGTAGATGATCTTTGTAGGATAAATCCAAGTTTGTTCTTGAGACCACTCATGTGTAATTGGACAGATGATGCTGCTAGAATTAGGGATACAATGGACTGTGATCATGGTCGGGGTGAAGGACCTATTCTGGTAATGATCCATGTTTCTAATATCATCTGTATATATATCATGTGGTTATTTTTAAAAACTTACGCCTATACTTTGATTAATAACATTGAGTTCTACTAATCTGTATGTATCAGGTTGAAGATAATATAACGTTGAAGTATAGGATTGAAATACTAAATAAAAACCGGCTCCTGTTCTCAAGCCAAAGACAAGTTCGGCTAGGAAGGTTGTAGCCGGAAATTCAAACAAAAAAAACTACTAAAAACGTGCAGGAGGTAGTGACGGAGTCTATGATGGAGCGAGTGATGGAGCGAACAATGAATAGGATGAAGTCAACAATGGAGAAAATCGTCAGGAAAATGATGGACTCATATGCACAGGTAATCACCGTGTTATTGCATGTATTATTGGGAGTTTCTATTTTTATATCTGATAGCCTACGAGTATATTATCTATTTCCATTTAATTTGTCAGAAATTAATTGTCAAGTTGAATAAAAATGGCATTATGTACAAAAGCAAAGAAGTTGAAAATGGAGATGACAACCTATCACTGAATAATGGATCCTCTTTTAAGGAAAAAGAATTTTGGTATGTGAATAATGTTGATCAGATTATTAAGGAAACTATTGATTCTATGAAACACTCTGGGTTGAATGGTAATGCAACGCCCTAAGATGGCGCACATAAGGATGCTTGTAAAGACGCAATATGCAGCACACCTTCCAACCCAGAGTTAGTACTTGATGTTTCTACAAAAGCCGTGTCAGACCTTCCATCGGAAATGTACGGAATTAGCAAAAATGGGAAAGAGCTGGATGGAGCAACTGCGTCAGACGATTCCAACAGCATCGATAGTAAGTTGGACGTTAACAATGAGCCGGAACAAGGTTTGGGGAAACGTAAGCGCAAAATTTCTACAAAACTTGAAGGTTACGTGGGATATGAGCCCTCCAAACGTCGTGCACTTAAGAAAGGTACTCCCTCCGTTCAGTTTACACAACACCTTTCATTTTTCATGCAGTTTCACTAGGAATGCTGGTTTAGGCGCATAGCCATTTATTACTAATTAATTGTTGCGTTTTGGCCCAAAACAATCTTCTCTATTTCCTTTCACATTCAGCCGTGTGAATCGGTTTGTGAGTAATGTGCATGCAAATGGGAACACATATTGGCACTATGGATGCATGCTGAGGAATTAGTTTCAACCGATGCATGCGCGAGGTGACTGAGTAGTAAAGCAGTAATTACATGTAATTAGGCGCTAGTGATTTAATACGCGTAACGTCTGATGCTAATTTTGGGTCCTGAAAAATCGTAATTTCAGCCAATCACGGTTTCCCTTGGTCCCAGAGAATCCTCATGCGTGTCCTGTAAACCGACCTGTAGGGAGTACTACAAATCGATTGACAATTATTTCATATGTACCTACTATTTACATCTTTATGTAGTTATAACGAGTTATTTTACCATTTTTTTAGGATTATTTCTAAACCAAGATGATGTTTCAGGTGTCCTGACTACTCAGCAAATACAGGCAGCCGTGACATTGGTTGAAAACGCATGTAAGAATGAATCAAATGGTAAAAAGGTTGTTTACCAACATGCAAATGGAATTATGTTGAATTCATTAAAGCTCAAAGATGTGTTGGACCATGAGTGGGTTAGCGATCATGTAAGTTGTACTGTGTTATGATTATTTTATATCATGCTAATACATAATAATGTTACCACTCTGATAAAATTAATTCCTCTTGTTGTTACAGCTAATAGACAGTTACATTGGAGATTTGTCACTTCGTGTGGGACATGATCGGTACCTTTTCAGTGCATTAAGAACAACGTTCCTTGTGAAGAAGGGTACAACTTTGGAAGAAGCGAAAAAATCCAAGCATAACATGGACTTCACTATGTCCAAAAGTGGATCAATTGGAAGAGTCATGGATGAATATTTCTTGCGAAATAAGGTAATTAGAACGTACATCATTTTTATGTTGAAAAGTGTTATGTTAATTACATTCTTCAATTTCTATAGGTATATTTCCCTCTAAATATAAATGACGCGCATTGGATGACAGTTGTCATGCATATACCGAAACAAGAATTTCAAGTACTAGACTCTTTGTACTCTTTATCTACAACGAAGAAAATAATTGAAACAATGGTAATTTAATCTCTTAACTTTATCATGTACTACCTTAATACTTGTGTACATTACACTAATTTTTGCATTTTTCAGAGATATTAAATAGCGCTATGACATAAAACAAGATGTTATCCATCATGCAAAATAAAATTACTTCTTGTCATGTGTCCCAGAAATTCATGTGGCTTATTTGTGTTGGAGAGTATGGAACACTGGAATGGCGATAAAAAGACTAGGGAAATTTCGTAGGTTTGCATATTCTTTTAACTATCACTACCCGAACAGCTGTAGCAAAAATATTTGTACTTACCTAGATTTGTCAATGCAGTCCACAGTGAATGATAACAGAAGACTGGAGGTTGCTTAGGTTGTTATGTCTCCTTCAAACATCAGCAGTGTCAAAATCAAGGTTCTTGAGGCGGCGAAGCACATGAAAGCCTGAGGAATGAATCATGGCTTGTAGGTTGGGTTTTAGTCCCGTAGAAGGTTTCCCACCCTACAGGTTTTTGCGTTCCTATGTTATCATGACATGTTGTAAAATATACTGAATATTTTGGGTTTATACTCAATATTTTGTGTTTATTACTCCTGGTGTGAATATATTTAATATTTTGTGTTTATTAGTCCTAGTTTACTCTTGGCTAATTCGTATTACACAATCATTGTTTGAGTTCTGGTCTGCCGCGGCAGAGAAACATCCACTTTTCCTGCCGCGACAGGTCTGGCGAGACATTTTGTCCTGCCGCGACACAGAAAAGGCCGTTTTTTCTGCCGCGACAGACCGTGTCCATCCAGATATTAAGGCGCAGCGTTTCTCCTCGGCCAGCGTTTTGATCGTCGCGCGGCGGCGCCAGCTCTCGGCCAAAGCTTGGCGCGGACACGGTCGACAAGGTGCTAGAAGGAGTCGGGATGATTCGCTACATAAACTGAATCACACCAGGCATATCGTAGACTATATGTACATGATTCAGAAAGATAAGTGGATTGTGTGCCTTGATACTTGGATGGACACGGGCCACGCAGAGGAGGTTGTGGACCAGGTCCGATAAAAAATTTCTCCCAGAAACACCCACTTTTCCTGCCGCGACAAATTCTTTCTGCCGCGGCAGGACTGCCAGATTTCGGCCGCGACACGAGTTTGCCCTGTTTTCCTGCCGCGACAACTTTACACATCAACTTTTCATCATTGTTTTTTTTTGGAAACTTTAGCCACAGCCATTCATATATAGCCATTGTTTTCTTCAGCTTTATTTTATGCAATAACAAATCAAGATAACCAAACATGATACCCACATGTCGCTATTATGTCCCTAATCAAGCCTTACATACCGCTATTCAGATAACCAAACAACGTTCTCATAAACAAAATAAAATTCTCAAATACTAATTATGATCTATTCCACTTCCGGATAATCATGATGATGAGCTCCCTCTCGTCAGCATACTATGTTACTGCTGCTCACGTCGAACTAACATTTCTGCAAGATACCTGCAGTTTACAAACAAAAAAATCATAAATAACTACATTACAATAATTAATCTCGAATTTAAATATAATGGTTACCTGTGATGGAGTTTGCATTTCACACTATTTTTTTGTGTCCAGGCATTTTGCAAGCGCTACACAACTTTAACTGCTTTTTCTCATCATACCCGAGTGGTCTACCATTTTTACTCACAAGATTGCTCTTCCCTATTCTTTCCCTTCGGAGCACCTTTTGTGTTGATTTTAGCAGGATCACCTATTGAAGTAGTTGCACTTGCAGAAGGTCCTCCATCAGTATTAATGGAATTTCTTGGACCACGTACTCCTCTATCGTACGCCACTTTTCTCGATATAATTTCCTAGTAAAAGTTCTTTACTTGTCTGTACAACTCAGGATTATTGCAGGCTACATGTAATGCTTCAGACGACATCAAATTGAGCTCGGAATACCGACTTCGCTCTCTGCACCAGCAAATCCCCAGCCAAACAGATCGCTCGTGCGCCTCGAAGGTAACCCACTTCTGACATTTTTTGAGAATCGTGCAAGAACAATACACCTTGGTAGTTCAACTAATTTCAGCTCCGTCAACACAAACAGAATATGCTTGCAAGAAATGCCTCTACGTACCATCCTCCGGCATGTGCAATCTATACTTTGTGCTGGATTGTTTGCTGTATAGTCCACAGAAAAATTATGGCATCGGTTATTTGACCATGCCACAAGATACCTTGCCGAATCTTCTATTCCTACACTTTTTTCTACAGTCATCATGCCTTCAATCTTACGAAGCTCATCCTGCAAGATATAAAAATTCACTGGGGTGAATGTGCTGGTCATTGCTATCTCAATTTACTGTCATTTGGTAACAATCACAGGCATAGTCTGCGAAGCCATGCAGTCATCTCGCGCCTCTGTTTCCCGGATACGTACAATAGCATTCTCATAGTTGACAATTAAATCCACAAGCGCCATCCCATAATCGAGGTGAAGGTGAAGGGACGAGTTGAGACTTTCACTACGCTGGTTGCTTTTCATCCCTAGCCAAAATCCATCTGCGAGGTAAGCAGCCGCCCACATGTGCTTCTTCTTGTATATTCTACTTAGCCACGGTTTTGTCTTATCTGTCTGCCATTTTCACACATATGCGTGCCATCCTTTCTCAAACTTGGCATTCGTGGTGGAGTAATATAATAGAGACCGAAACTCTGGCAATGATTTCGAACTTAGGTGCTTGCACATGTTCTTTTTAATGTTCCATGTACAAATACGGTGCCACACATCTGGTAATACACTTCGTATATCTCTCATCATCACAGCATCCGTATCTGTGATTATAGACCGTGGCCTCTTCTGACACATTGCTTTCAAAAAATGTTTTCAAGAGCCAAGCATAAGTATCCTCGGTCTCGTTTGATATGATGGCACACCCGAATACGGTAGTCTTTCGGTGATTGTTCAGGCCGACAAACGGAACAAAAGGCATACCGTATCGATTCATCTTGTAGGTGCTGTCAAACACCAAAACATCACCATAATCTTGGTAGTCCTGACGTGACTGAGAATCGCACCAGAAGAGACATTTCAAACGTCCCTTATCGTCAAGCTGATGATCAAAAAAGTCAGGGTCCTTTTCCTTCCTGCTTTGCATAATACCGATGGTCGTGGCCGCATCGCCGCTTGAAAGTAGCTTCCTTTTCTCTCTGGCACACATGTTATACAAATCCTTCCTCGTGAATCCAACTTGATTGTTTCTACTGTACTTGCTGATGAAAGAACTCATGATCATATGCTTTCTAATCCCACTAGCTGCCATTGCTAATATCTCTGCTCTTTGGAAATCTTTGATCTTCCTATGAGACCAAAGAAAAGGAACCTCATCAGGTCTAGCTAAAATATGATTGTGCTTGTCATCAAACTTCTCAACACACCATACACCTTTAGATTTATCTAGCTTCATGACCAGTTGCGATGTGCATCCACAACGAGACTCTGCTCTTGGCTTGTATTTTCTGCCTTCCAAAGGCAAGTATTTGCTACTACGTTTCCCTTCCCTGGAGCATACGAACTGCCTCTTACGTATATCATGCGATGTCTTTTTGTTTTCCTTATACCTGCCCTTTCTTATGCTGAATTCATGATCTTTAGCATAGTTGTTGTAAAAATAATATGCCGCAGGTTCAGAAACAAAAGTCATATCCATTATTTTCCAATATTTTTCCCGCTCTTCACCTAGATGCCCAACATCCCTGTCACATTCCCCCTTATATTATTTCTCTTTAAAAACATTCCCAACCACCTACAAATCCATAACATATAACACATAAGTTATTAGTACAATGGTACAGCTTGGGTATATATATCACATAAAATATAAAACACATACCTCAACATTATCACATGTCTCAATTCTGAATCACCATAGTAGTCAAAACTTTTATCACTCCCAACTATTAACTGAACAATTCAATACGAAAATAATAGTAAGTTATATTTTCATGCAACTAATGTCATCCACATATATACCTACAATAATGCACATACCTTATTCACGTACTCACTGTCCAATACCTCAGAATCGTTCTCCGCATTAGCAACTTCTAACTCAATCTACACAACACAAATGAAAATGTACATAAATTTATTTTGTTGACTTCATTGCAATTACCACATAAAATCAAGGCCACTCACATTTTCGTCTGATGCATCATCAGGATGGACGTGCCCATCTACATCAGAATCTGATCCATGATGGTGAGAGGACTCGGCCTCATTGTCCAAGTACTCGTCATCTACTTCCATCATACTTGAACCACTGCTATCCACCATTATCTGCAACCACTAGAAACCACGAGAGTCGGAATTCCCTTACGACATTAAGGAGTAGGAGGAGGAGCCGTCACCGAACCCTAGCACCCGACGAGATCTCACCTCTGACGCGTACTAGGTCCAGATCGTCTCCGATCTGCAAGTGCTGCGATCTAGACTCAGTCTGATCTGGAGGTGCTCCGATCTCGAATTTGTCTAGAGGTGAGGAGCGACGATGAGGTCTGTCCCGCGTCTTAGGGTGCCGCCGTGTCTAGAGGAGAGAGGGGCGGCAATGAGGTTACGCCGCCGGTCGATCGCCCTGAATCTCCCAAGGGCGCTACTCTGCGTAGAGGTTCTGACTAACCGCACGACTAGAAAGTGGGACCTAAACTTTTTTTCCCCTAAATACGTTCTATACAAAACGGATACGTACACCGATACAAAAAATATACAGCGCTAAACCGGCTCCTAAACTAATCCGAAACATACCGTCGAACCACACAGACCCGATTTTTCTCTTCGATTGCCATCAGGAGGGGATACCGAAGCAAGCCTCTACAAACATTATAAATGAGGTTTGTAGGAGCCTGCATGCTGATGGACATACTATATGTGTTAAGCTAGATAAAGCACAAACTCGAGTGAGTTTTTGTGCTTTACCATAGGCTATATAGTACTCCCTCCGTTTTAAAATATAAGATGTTTTAGATTTATAAACCAAATATATCTAGACTACTTTTAGTATATAGGTTCACTCAAGTTTAGAATGAATCTATATGTTAAAACAAGTCTAGATATATTTTCTTCACAAATCTAAAACATCTTATATTTTAAAACGGAGGAAGTAGCACGTAAGAAGTAATTTGGATTTTAACGGGACATCGAATTCATCTTGTATGTAGGTGATTAACTTGGATCCGTACGTGGCATTTTCGTTTAAAAAGATAGCATCGGTTCTACTTAACCAGTCCGGCTGGCGTCTTAATAATAGATCTCAGGTTAATGCGGCCTTTTTTTTCTACTCACTTTTTTAAATGGTTGATACACGTATCGACCTACTTCCTCCGCTTCGGTATAAAGGACCCCTGGCTCACAGTGGCAGGACCAAGGCGTACGTTGATCGGACTCATTCTCTGCCGCGGGGGAAGGAAGGAGATCAACAGGGAGCCAACCAGCAGAATTAGGCAGTCAAAACGGCACCTCGGGCCACGTTTGGAAAAAAAGGGCGATTTGCATGCGATCCGAAAATCTCTCGCGGGACTTCTCCTTAGCGGTTAGGATTTCTCCCTCCAAACCTTCCAGCAATGGCGCGCTGAATTGGCTCCCTCCCGGTCTTTTCTCCCTCCAATTCTTTCATCTACGCGCGTGAATTTTGCAATCAAACTCCATAGTTAAATAGGCGGCGATCTGCAGGTTCGATTCCACTTCAATTCCCCATCGGAGCTAGACCGACGAACCTCATCCCGAAGCTCATCTTCCAGCAATGGAGCCAGACCCACAAAGCTCTTCCCGACGACCTCCACCCCTAGGGTTAGTTGGGTTTCGAGCAACCTCCTACACTCCGCCTATCGGTGATATACCGCCAGTCCGCTCCTTCTTTCCTCCGGCGAACCCTGTGCGCCGCGTCGGTCTCATGCGGCCGCACGGTTCCGTCCTCGTGACAGGAGGAAGCGGGGATGGGGGAGGAGGTGGCGGCGATGGGGGAGGAGGCAGCGCTGCGGGAGGAGGTGGCGGCGATGGTGGAGGAGGCGGCGATGGAGGAGGAGGCAGCGCTACGTGTGAACAAGAAGAAGAATACCAAAAGAGTCTATGCATGCGAAAGAGTTTCCCTGGCAGTTACTCGCGGACATAGGGCATGCATGGGATAATGAAAGGACGGGAGAGTTTTTAGGAGGCAATTAAACAGCAATTAATTAAATCGGGCCTTGTTTTCTCTACAAATTGGAACACGATAAAAAACGCTAGGGGCCCTTTATACCGGAGCGGAGGGAGTACATCTTATATAAATAGCTGAATGCCCGTGCGTTGCTACAATTTCTTATTTTTTCCGTGCTTTGCTATGGGATAACGAAAAATTATGCTAAAGTCTAATATAACTTCCCCATCCTTTTTGCTTTAAATACACCTTATTTTATAATGTAACTTCTATATACTTTATTATATCATATATACATCTTCTATTGCATCCTACTTTGTCTCTATATAGTTGGACACATAATCTCAAGTTCGGATAACATGGTACTGCAGCTTTTCATGTTCAACTTACTCTTACAAAATGCAAGTTCGTATGAACTTCCTTGGACAAGTCAAAGATCCTTGAGTAAATCCTCAAGGTTCCTATCATTGTTACTCTTGAATGCCAACTTTATGTCGTTCATACTGACATCATTGCTGCCCAAGCTGGCCCTTGTAACCAACCTTTGATTGGTCCTTGCCCATGACATACTTCTCTGCAGTAACTGACTGTGGGGAGTAGCAGGGCAGCCGCAAGTTTGAGCAGAAGAAGATGAGACGGAAGACGGTAAGATTGTTGTCCCTTGCGTAGTGGTAAACTAGCTAGACAGCTTGCGTTGATACAGTTGCAGCATGAATGCGATGGCCTGATTAATTAAACAAGTCATCGTCTTGTTCTTTGCTCCTTTGTTTGAATTAAACTCTGTTGTTGCTTTGTAACTCAAATTCTGCAAGATTGATTATAATGTATAAGATTTTTCAATACTAGTTGAGTACACTATGTGTTTTAACTGCAACAAAATGCTGACATGCTCATCATGCAGAGCACAACAGTGAGAAATGGTCATAAAGATGTTGATATCACTGAACATATGTTCCATGAAGAGGCTAGTAAAGTTTACTTGTGGTAGATATTCAGTAAATTTGTTTTTTAAACCAGTTCTGCAGGACATCTCGTCATTTTGTTTCTTAAACCAATTCCTATCATTTTGTTTCTTAAACACATTCCTGTCATTTTCTGTCCTAAACCAGTTCTACAGGACATCTCACACATTCAGATCATCTCAGTAACTTGCAGATCATCTCACCAATTTCAGTAACTTGTAGATCATAATACACGTTCAGTAAATTAATGTCTTAAACCAATTCTGCGGCAGGAGGGAGCTCCCTGACAGCCGGAGCAGGGTCAGGTGGACGACCGCTGCAACGGCGAGCACTCCGACGGCCAGCGGAGCGGAAGTCCGATGCAGGCGCAGTCCTTCGCAGTCTAGCGCGGCAGCTGCGATTCTGGCAGCAAGCGGTCTGAGTAGTATTAGCTGGCTGGCGGGAAAGGTCGATCCTGTGCGGAGTAGTATCTTTGTGGAGCTCGTCAGTTGGCTGGTGGCAAAAAGTGGGCAACCGCTAAACAAGAGCGTAGTATACAGACAATTAGCGGTCTTCCACTTCAACTAAAAGGACAAGAGCGGTCACTTGGTGGGCCGTCGTGGGCATGCCCACTTTACACCCTGAAACTGATAATACCATGAATGCAAAAACTGTCTGTTTTTTGTTATCACCTTGCAGTAATACTTGGAAGGACTGTAGATGCACTTGACAACAACTCTCAGAGATTCTTCAAACTCATCAGTCAAATTCTTCTTCACTGCCTGCATACATATTCATGCTTGCGCAAGGTTCAGTAGTGTTCATGTCATCAGGAGACTGAATTTTCTTACCTTGGTGAAATCATGCCCACAGCCGGATTCATCATGGTGCACGGTGGAGGAGGGAATCGCCCATCAAGGGATCTCTGTGGTCACGTTACATCAGACGACGACGTTGGAGGTGTGAGTCGCCGCCGATGCCAAGTCCTTGGCCTCCTCCTTCTTTCATCCCTCATCTCTTCCCCGCTCGGTCGCCCGTGTCCCCGCCTCTCCACATTCCTCTCCGTCTTGCCCTACCTTCTCTGCACCACGCCGCCGCCAGCGCCATCACGGGTTGAAGCCCACTGCCTACCTCGCCACGCCGCCGCCATGGACGACTCTGTCCGCCGCCTTTTCTCCTCCCTAGTTGTTCTCTTCTCCCACCCAACCGAGCGTCGCACGCCACCTCTCCTTCACCTGCGCGTGCAAGCAGCCAAGCCATGCCGGTCACCTTCTCCCCAACAGGTTCCGCCGCCTCCCCAAACCTACTCCCGCCACCAGCGTACTTTGCCTCCTCCACCACCACGCAGATTCAACCATGGAGGGCCCCTTATCTCTTTGTCGATGTCGCCCAGGCCGAACCGACCCCTCCTGCTTGTCACGGCTGGGTCTACATAGCAGGTTGTGTGTGCCCCACGAGTCGGTTGTGACGTGGTGGCAGTGTGGCATGTAACGACGTGGTGGCAGTATGACAGTTGTCAGGGTCGTGTGCGGTGTATAAGGCCACGAGCCGAGCGGGTATTGAGGCATGACTGAAATGAGAAGGGAATAGAACTATGTCCTCTCTCTCTCTCCCGTGTTCTTTTCTTCCTGCTCACGAAGGTCATCCCACCTCGAATCCTAGCAATCATACTAGGTCGGAGTGGTACATATGGTATCAGATTCATCGATCTCTGGGCACGCCGCGGATTGACAGGTTCAGGAGGCCGTCCTTGGATCGCTCTCCTGGTAACACCCTCATCTTCGTGGCGGCGCAAGGCGGGCGCACTCCCAATTCGTCAGGCGGCCGATCCGTAAAATTCCGAGAAACGCGTGCGTGGATCGGTTGGATTCGGTTGACGAGGAGTCACTACGGCTCCTGCCAAGGTCGCGAAGCCGTCTCCACAGACGGCGATGGTGTTGGCGGCGATGGGGGATGCGGCGGCAGCAGCGGCAGCTTCCCTTACTGAGGTTCGTCAAGCGGTCGATCTCCTCCATGGTCGGGTGGCGGTTATGGACACCACTCAGCAAGGTGTGGTCGCCCAACTGGATCTCATCTCGAAGGCAGTAGAAGGCGGCGCTCAGATGAATTCGGCCACAGCGCGTCAGCTCGCCGCGATTGAGGACAGACTAGCGGCGACTCTGGAATGTCTGGACCAGTTCCAGGGGCGTTTACCGTCTCAGGAGGAGATGGACACGGATCCGGAGGGGATCGTGCAGGTGGGCAAGGGTACTATGCATCCTGGCACCACATCGTGGACAGGGGACACTCCGGGAGCCTCGGCTTCACATCAGCCATCTCACGGCGCATTCTCTGGAGGAGGCGTTTTGGGCGGCGGTAGACCTGGGGGCGCTGGCGGCGGAGTACTGGGAGGCGCTGGGGGTGGTGGTCTGGGTGGTGCTGGAGGTGGGCGAACCAATTCTAGTGGTGATGCGTCCGTCAAGCACAACCTGAAGATGTCCTTTCCCAGATTCGACGGAGATCAACCGAGAATTTGGAAGGACAAGTGTCTCGATTATTTTCGGCTCTTCAATGTTCATCCCTCCCTTTGGTTAGTCTCTGCAACTTTACACATGGATGGGAATGCAGCGCTCTGGCTTAAAGCCTATAGACTCCGGCATGAAATCACTTCATGGCCCGTACTGATGCTTGCGGTCGAGGAAAAATTTGGCTCTGATGACCACAGAAAATATATGAAACAGTTTCTGGCACTCAAACAGAAAGGGACAGTGGAGGAATATCAGATACAATTTGAGACTCTGTCTTATCACATATCTCTACAGAATCCACACTACGACGAGCAGTTCTTTGTGTCACAATTCATCAAAGGATTGAAGTCTGATATTCGTGGCGCTGTCGAGGCCCAGGTACCAGAAAATGTCGAGCGTGCCATTCTGTTGGCGGTGGTTCAACAGGAAGTGTTAGCTGACTCTCGTAAGTGGGGGCAACGCTATGGACAGCAGCAGAAACTGGATCCTGCTGTGGTTAGAGTCGAGTTGCCTAAACCAACGTTGAAAATGGGGGAGGGTACTTTGTGGAAAGATAGGCAGCTCCGAGATTATCGTCGCGCAAATGGGCTCTGTTTTAAGTATGGTGAGCGATATGAGCCGACACATCAGTGTGGCAAGCGACCAACTGCGGAGCTTCATCTGGCCCAGACTGAGTCCACTCCTGAGCAGTTAACGCAAGAAATTTTGGAGATGCTAGAAATCCAGGACATTGCTAATGCCGAAGAGCGAAGTATATCAATACATGCTCTCAATGGTACCGAGGGTGCAAAAACTTTGCGTCTTCGAGCTTTGGTAGGCAACCAAGTACTGTTAATTCTGGTGGATTCTGGAAGCACAGATAGTTTTCTCAATGCTAATATGCTAGACCGAATTCAGTGTCGGGTGACACCAACTGAACCACTTGCTGTCAAACTTGCTGATGGAAATATGGTGCATTGTAATCAGGTGGTACAGGAGCTCAATTGGTGGTGTCAGGGGGAGACATTTGTCACTAACATGAAAGTGTTAGAGTTGGGTGCGTATGATGCTATTCTCGGCATGGATTGGTTACAGCAGCATAGTCCCATGGTTGCTGATTGGCAGAACCATTGCTTGGCTTTCCAACATAAAGCAAAGTTTATCAAGCTACAGGGCATTCAGGCTCCATCACATGATCATGTTAGGGAGGTGCCTATAGAACAGCTTCTCAAGTGATATAAAGGAAACGACGTTTGGGCCGTAGCAGTGGTTAAATCTGATACAGACTCTCACAATACTGATGTTCCGGCCGAAATTCATACTGTTTTAGAATCGTTCTCGGATGTGTTTGCTGCACCAACGACTTTACCTCCTCCACGGCCTTATGATCATTCAGTGCCACTTAAGCCTGAGGCAGCAGCATTTAATGCGAGGCCTTATCGATACTCTCCGGCGCATAAAGATGAGATCGAGAAACAGGTCAAATTGATGTTGGAGGCTGGCATCATAGTTCAGAGCATGTCACCCTATGCTTCTCCTGTGCTGTTAGTTCAGAAGAAGGATGGCTCGTGGAGATTCTGTGTGGATTACAGGCGCTTAAACGAGCTTACTATCAAAAATACATTTCCTATGCCGGTGATTGACGAGCTTTTAGATGAACTGGCTGGCGCTCAGTTATTTTCTAAGCTCGATCTGCGAGCAGGGTACCATCAGATTCGCATGTTGCCTGCAGATGAGCACAAGACAGCTTTTAAGACACACCAAGGGCACTATCAGTTCCGCGTCATGCCTTTTGGTCTCTGCAATGCTCCGGCCACATTTCAATGCGTAATGAACCAAGTGCTTGCACCTTGTCTGCGTAAATCTGTTCTGGTGTTCATGGACGACATTCTGGTTTACAGCCCCTCATTAGCCACTCATGTGAAACATCTGACAGAAGTGTTGCGTCTGTTGTGTGATAATCAGCTGTACGTCAAAGAGAGCAAGTGCTCGTTCGCTTGTGCTAGTCTGGAGTATCTGGGGCATATCATATCTGCAGATGGTGTTTCGACAGACCCAAAGAAGACAGAGGCTATGCTCAAGTGGCCGCAGCCGACAACCGTGACAGAGCTGCGGGGTTTTCTGGGTCTCACCGGTTACTACCGCAAATTTGTTCGTAATTACGCGATCATAGCCAGACCGCTCACTAATCTGCTCAAGAAGAAAGGATTCATTTGGACTGAGCAAGCTACTACAGCTTTTCTTGCTTTGCAACAGGCTATGGTCAATACTCCTGTTCTTCAGTTGCCCGATTTTCACAAGCGGTTTATTGTGGAAACAGACGCATGTGACTCGGGTATTGGCGCAGTGTTGATGCAAGACAACCATCCGTTGGCGTTTTTGAGCAAACCACTCAGCCTCACTCATGCTCAACTTTCAATTTACGAGAAGGAATTTTTGGCCCTACTCATGGCAGTGGAACGTTGGCGTCCGTATCTGCAGCGGGGTGAGTTTGAAATTCGCACAGATCACCACAGTCTGTGTTATTTGGACGAGCAGCACCTGCAATCACCTCTGCAACGCAAAGCGATGGCTCGGCTGATGGGACTCCAATTCAAGATTGTCTATCGGAAAGGGGCGGAAAATCATGCGGCTGATTCCTTGTCCAGGGTTGGTCATTTGATGACAATTCAAGCGTGTTCGACAGTGCAGCCTCTGTGGCTTCAAGAGGTTCTAAATTCTTACGTCACTGATCCGGTGGCGCAGCAGAGACTCACTGAGTTGGCGCTCGTCAGCCCTGATGACCAAGGATATGCATTAGAGCAGGGGCTTATTCGGTACAAAGGCAGAGTCTGGTTGGGTGAAAACTCTGCCATTCAAACTAAACTGATAGCTGCGTTTCATGCTAGCGCTTTTGGAGGCCATTCAGGGGTGGAGGCAACGTATCACCGCATCAAGAGATTGTTTGCTTGGGTAGGAATGAAGGCTGCGGTCACTGACTTTATCAAACAGTGCAATATCTGTCAGCATGCCAAACACTCAAATCAACATCCGCAAGGGCTTCTTCAACCGCTGCCAATTCCGGCTGGCGCTTGGCAAGATATCACTATGGATTTCGTCGAAGGGCTCCCGCTGTCAGAAGGAGCTAATGCCATTTTAGTGGTGGTCGATCGTTTTACAAAATTTGCCCATTTTCTTCCACTGAAGCACCCATTCTCAGCTCCGCAGGTGGCACGTCTGTTTGTGGATTCAGTTGTCAAGCTCCATGGTATGCCCAAGTCTATTATCTCTGATCGCGGTGCTATCTTCACTAGCAAGTTTTGGCGCGAACTGTTCGATCGTCTGGCCGTCAAACTCAAGTTTTCCACCGCCTATCATCCTCAAACTGATGGTCAAACGGAACGTGTGAATCAAAGTCTGGAAATGTACCTCCGCTGCAGCATTCAGGATCATCCTAGACAGTGGCGTAGTTGGATTGCGCTCGCTGAGTTCTGGTATAATTCCTCTGTGCACAGTTCGACGGGTATGTCCCCTTTCAGAGCTCTCTATGGACATGAGCCCAATTTTGGTGCTATGCCTCCAGTAGTGACTAGTGCAGAGCATGATCCATCGGTCACAGATTTCTTGGCCCTTAGAGAAGCTCAGTTAGAACAGCTCAAAACAAATCTAGCAGCTGCTCAAAATCGTATGAAGCTTAAAGCAGACCGCAACAGGACAGAACGTGAGTTTCAGGTGGGTGACAAGGTACTTCTGAAGCTACAGCCTTATGTTCAGAAATCCATTGCATCGCGACCTTATCCAAAGCTCGCTTTTAAATATTTCGGCCCTTTTGAAATTCTGGAGCGCATCGGGAAGGTGGCCTGCAGGCTGCAGTTACCAGATGATAGTCTCGTACACCCCGTGTTCCATGTGTCACAACTCAAAGAGCATCGGCTGGATTATACCCCGGTTTTCTCTGAACTTCCTACCATTCCAGCTCTGGATCTGCGAGACATTGAACCTGAACGCGCGCTGGATCGCCGTATGGTGAAGAAAGGGAATCAAGCTATTGTGCAAGCACTGATCAAGTGGAAGCATCTACCTGATGAGGCGGCGACGTGGGAAGATTGGGAGGTCCTCAAAACTCGTTTTCCTGTCATACTTGCTTGGGGACAAGCAGATTATCTACAGGGGGAAATGTCACGGCTGGGTCTACGTAGCAGGTTGTGTGTGCCCCACAAGTCGGTTGTGACGTGGTGGCAGTGTGGCATGTAACGCGTGTGACAATTGTCAGGGTCGTGTGCGGTGTATAAGGCCACGAGCCGAGCGGGTATTGAGGCATGACTGAAATGAGAAGGGAATAGAACTCTGTCCTCTCTCTCTCTCCCGTGTTCTTTTCTTCCTGCTCACGAAGGTCATCCCACCTCGAATCCTAGCAATCAGGTGGGATCGACTGCGGTCTTCCTTCCAATTTTCTCCGCTCGGACAGGCTGAGCCCGCCCCGCTCGATTTGCACAACACGAGAAAACACGAGGCCCTCTCGCTTGATCTGCACAACAGGAGGCCCTCTATGGCTGGCACCTTCTCGTCGGAGCGGAGATGGAGAGGCAGAGCAGAGAGATTTTGCAGGCGGCGAGAGAGATCTCCCAAGGATGGGGCGTGGGAAGTCGGCGTCGCCCCGAAGGGGATCGTGGGGGCTCAGGGCAGCGAGGCTGGTTGACTTGGCGATGGCACTACGGGTAAATACTCCAAACAGTCAAGGGCAAAACCGTCAAAACATGGCAGACGGAAAAAAAAATTGGTTGACGAACGGTCCCAATCTTTTTTTTTTTTGAGAATAAGACGGGCCACGCTTTATTTAAACCTCCAAGTCAGACAACAAAAAATCCACAACAAAGCCGGCGGTGAGCCTAGCCAGGTTTTACAAGCTTTCATAGCACAACCCTCTTTACATAAGCGATGCGCAGCAACATTACCCGATCGACGTACATGCGAAACAGCAGAGTCCTCGAAATTCCGAAGAAGCGATTTGATTTCCTCCACCAAAGGTCCCTGGATCGATCGGTCCAGCTCCCTATTCTTCAGCTTGGACACGGCAGCCAAACAGTCCGTCTCCAGCACCAGTTTCCGAACACCCAACTCCTTCGCCACTTGAACCGCACGGCGACAAGCGAGTAGCTCGGCACGTTCTGGGTCCGACACCAGAGGGAAACAATGGCAAGCTCCGGCCTGGAAAACGCCATGGTGATCACGAACGACCACCCCACCCCCTCCATGTCCTTCCTTCGAGACAGCGCCATCAGCATTTGCTTTGAACCAACCCTGTTCTGGGGGGAGCCAGCGCCCTTCCTCCCGGACCCCTTGACATGTTGGCACAACATTTAGATTGACCCATTCATCTACAGAGGCCTCAATCCTTCTGGCCGTTCTTTTCGGGTCCTCAATGACCTTGTCTTCCCGAGTCCCATTGCGAGCAAGCCAGAGGTGGTAGAGAGTCATCATAACAGTCGTAAGCTCTTTGTCTCCCAGCGAAGCGAACAACTCAAGCAGCCAGCTTTGGAGAGACTCTTTTTAATTGTATAGATTCGTTGTAATAATTTTTAATAATTTGATAAGGCCATATGTATCATAGGACAGGATCCTGTACCTTTTTAAGAAAACTGGCAGAGTACAAGATAGTCATAAACTACCTTTCTTTTGGTCGAGTCCCTGATAGAAGCATGGTTTGGCTGGGGTCCTGTCCTATCGAAATGGATCCCAGCCGAATGGCCAACATGTAACTCAGAGCAGACCCACTTATCCACATTACCAAATACAAAATGAGAAGAGTTCATCAGTAAAGAAACTCGGTGACGAACTGCGCTACCTAAACCTAGCTACATAGACCCTTCTTCTTCCCCCTTGAAGCCATTATACCATTTCTCCAGCCCCCTCTCCTACTTACTTCCCAGACCTTATTCCCTCACACCACAGGAGTATTACCCCCCACAAGGTATTTACCACCGAAGCACCCCCTCCACACTTTCTCCAATATACCCCCCCAGAACATGTATATACCTCCAAGCCCACCCCACCATCATCTACGGTATACCGCCACCACGACTCAAACAAGAAAAACAAAACATGGATAGTACTAAACTACTACAATTTTGACCTATTAAGGAATGATACCAATGTTATTCTTCAGCGCCCTCCATGTGCTTGCTTCACAAGCTACCTTCTACCTTGGCTGAGGTTTCTGCACGAATGACCTTGTTGGCACGATGATCTGAGGCCTTGGGACCTGAGGTGAGGGGCACTGGTTCTGCGAACGCTGCAGCATCTGAACCATGGACGGTGTTTGGTAGGAGTAAACAAGCGTGCTGCTGTCTGTGGAGTCGCCGCGCGCTGTGGCTCTCTGCCAAGAATGCGAGCTCAGTCCAGACAGCAGGTACGCTCTCCCTGAAGCCTCGTAGCGTTGCCGGCTAGCCATCCTCTCCTGCATCTCCCTCAGCTCGGCATCAAGGGCCATGCATAGTCGGTCCCCGTTCTGGCTTGAGAAGGATGCTGACAGTATCCTTCGGCAGTCCTCGAGAATAGCCACCGCATCAGAAAGAACACCTCTCTCAGCAGCAGCCCTTGCAGCCTCGATAGAATCAGCGGCACGGACTCGGTTCCTCTCACGATCAACCTCCATGCAAACAGGTTCAGATGTGGGTGACTTTGGCCTCAGGATCTTCACCTCGTAGCCTTGGATCTTGACACCTTCATTTGTCATTGGATCTCTGTAGGAAAAGGCAACCTTCAAAAGTGTGGTATGTTCACGGGATTGTGGGAAGCTCACAGACAGCAAAAAGTCCCTCTCTTCATCAGCATAGAGATGCCCAACATCAATTGAACCATTTCGCCCATCTCCAGCCACCTTACTCAAGTAACTACCAGATTTGATGGAACGAAGCTTAACACCAGCATGCACACACTCCACAGTTAAGAGCATATCCTGAACAACAACGCTGAGAAGCCCACCAATGCACTGAGCAAATGCATCCTGAATCACACCTTCGTCCTCAATAAATGAAAATGTACCACCGGACACCTCGGCGATCGTGTGCAAAGCATCTGAATCATGGTCTGCTCCAATACCAAACCCATGGACAGGCGCTATGCCAACAGTGTGATTCAGAATGGAAGATGGAACGAGTGACCTATAATCAGGCCGAGTTCCCCTAACATTTGAGGAAATATTATAGGTATCTTGACCATCTGACAACAGAATTATACTGCATACTGGATTCTTATAACTGCGGTCCTCAATAACCTTAGCAGCTTTCTTCAGGGCATCAGCAATATTTGTCCCACCACCAGCACCAAGTGAGTTAACAGCTTGCAAGGCCTGTTGTCGGCCAGTATGTGACATCCGCCGGAGATGGAACAACCTTCTGGCAGTAGAAGAGAAAGCAATAACTGAAAGTCGGTCAGATGGACCAAGGTGTTGAATAACAAAACCCATTGCTCGCTTTAATAATGCCAATTTGGTTCCTGCCATACTGCCGCTAACGTCAAGCACAGTAACAAGATCAACAGGAGCACGAGATGAAGGATACCCAACTGAGGGTGCATTAACCGGTTTTCTTGTGACCTGCTCTTGGTTTGCACATGGGGCCTTCAGATGGATCAGAACAGCAAAATCATCTTGAGATGATGACTGTGGAATGGCCGAGAACTCTGGATATGTCTTAATCTCCACAGTTCTGCTAGATCTAACATCACAAATTTCAGAAGCCTCCATCAGCTGCAAAGGTTCGTCATCGTTGAACTCTACTGGCTCAGAAGTACGCAAGGTGGGTGCTTCTCGCTGGTGGTTCGGAACCTGTCGGAGAAGAGCCATGTAGCCATCTTGTTGGGGTAATCGAGCTTGGTTCACATTCAACCCACTTCTTCCACGAGGAACGATAGAAGATAGCGAGCGATTAAACGGTATCTCTTTCCACTTTGCTCGGCAAACTGGGCATACATAATTTCCATGTTTTACACTGGAGGAGATGCAGTGAAAATGGAACATGTGAGAGCATTCAGCAGTAAAGAGGGCTTGGCCTTGACCTGGCTTCATGGAATCAAAACATATTGCGCATGTTTTCTGTTGGAAAAAAAAAAGAGGATTTATTAATTTAGTCATATTCTGTCAGAATGTATCCCTTAGCAACAGCCAAACAAAAGTAACACAGGAATTTTTCATCAATTATGGAGATATAATCTCAGAAAGCAATGATTATTTGAAATATTTATAGCATAAACCAAAGTGCCCAGTTGAGAAAAGACTGATGTCAATATTGCAAAATGTACACAACCATTTTTGTATCTCATCCATGTTTTGCAACATTGAACAGTTGAAATGGCAATTGACAAGTCTTTGCATTACTTTTAATCATTTAGCATCCCAATGGCACTTAGCAAAACTCATTCAAAAGCCTTTATCCAGCAAGATACCCACATACCCACATCAGATGCCCTCTATATATCAATATCTACATCTATTATCAGTTCCAGCACACATGTCTATGTGTAGTTATTCTGTTTAGCACTCTAGCTGAGCAGACTCATCATATTAAAGAGTTTTTTACAAGCAATATGCTGATAATTATACATTTTCAATATTATGAGACATTTATCCTGAAGCTCTCAAGCCGCTTACAAGGTACTCCTGGTTCAGCAGATAATCTAATTCATTCAACTTAATATTAGAATGGTTTCCTATATGCCTATTAGGATGGTGGGACTGTTAACAAGAACCTACCTTCATTAACTAGCCTACTGTTCTGGTGATTGAATGATCTAAACAAGAACCAACAAATCTTTTGAAATAAATTTATTTCAGCAAGTTGACCAAACGAAAAAACAAAGCTTATCTCGGCCCATTTGTAGATCTGCACATATGTATCCATCTCATGCATGCAGTTGACGCATTTATTCAAGGCCATTCTGCATGGTTAGGTGGTCTCAACAGCGTCTACTAGTAATTTTTTACTACAAGTTTCACCAGAGCATAGTAACATTGATATATATGCTCACTCTTCCTAAGAATTGAGAAATGGACAAAGGACTTCCAAAGGATGGTACTACTTCCTTACTTTGTGTATTAAATTGAAAACCAAATGGCATCTCACATGAGAAGGTATACTAAGTGATACTCCCTCCGTTCCAAAATATAAGTTGTTTTAGATTTTGAGAAACGAATGTATCTAGACATCTTTTAGTGTGTAGGTTCGGAGTAAAAGATATTGCCAATATGTAACAAAGGGAGCTTGACTAAACCACGACCAAATTCAACTGACATCCATTTTTAATTATTATTTTCAAAATGGAGGTGAAACCCCTGGCCTCTGCATCAAAATGATGCACGCACGCTTCGTCCAGTTTTTAATAGATATAACGATTTGTCACACTGAGGTAAAGATGTGAACTGTTAATTTTTTTTAACGAAGCATAAAATGGTATAATGAAGATGTGTTTGGAACAATATCTACCACAGATGTCAGAGTCGACTCATAATTGCTTAGAACCATCCAAATATAGCTAGGCTAGCCCTAGTTATTCTTTGTAAAAAAACAAGGAGTGTCCACACCACAAAAACCAAAGGAAACAGCACCTGTTTCGTCATTGTTTGCCAAATGGTACGTTATACAAGTTAGGAAGACACTAATCCAGGGATCATTTCCTGACAGTGTCACAATTGGAGGCTTCACAAAAATTGAATTTCTTGCCAACAAAATTCAAACAACACATGCAGATAATTTGAAACATTGTTACGTTGCAGATTTAGCATTTGCAAAAGCAGTATTGACAAATGTAAGCACCACAATAAGCAATGAAACTAGTGCCAATTCTCTCAGTAAAATGGCTGTGTGCACCAGTCAATGCAGAGGCTCGGGGGCTAGGACTCCTTTTCAGGAAAAAAATGTTTGTTCTCTCAAACGTTTATTCTTTACTTCTGAGTTCTGACCAGAGCAAGCAAAATGAGAACCATCAAGCTCACACTAGGCAGATAAATGTCAACCCTATTGAGGATATCCTTGTCAAGCTGATGGTCAATTCTGCGCACTCACCAACTCAGATGTGCTACTATTAAATAACAAGGTGTGAACCCATCGATAAAGGCATCGACGAACCGTCATCACCACACGAAAAAATATCAATTGTGCAGGGAAAATTCAGATATTTTGACCATTCAAAGATATCACGGGCTTGCCATGACACCTAGCAATGCAAGATAATAAATACTGTATGAAAGTGGCAATAAAGTCTAATGCAAGGCTGGCCATTCAGCATTCCTGGTAATGGATAACAGCTCAAGTTGGAAGATTTGCCTTTAGCAAATTAGCAAACGTGATGGTAAGCTGATACACGTGACCATGTGGATATTGTTGACCAAGGAGGCCAACTTTCCCTTTCGGGGAGGAACAAGCAGCGGCAGTGGAAATGAGGCTTACGTTAAGCTATGTGCACGCACAGGAAAAGGAGCTATTGGAATTGACCATACCAAAGCTCCTTGGAAAATACCTAGACAAAACTAGCAACGATCGAGGAACATATTGGGCTTTTTCTTTTCACTTTGGTAGTAATGTATATGTACTGAAGAACAGCAGGAGATGCTATGGAAAATACGGATGGTACAGAATATGGCCAAGAGAACAGCATCGTTTTGTCAATGACATGTGCATTTTCTTTTGGGATATTCTCTTCGAATAATGTCAAAAAGGTATAAGTTGGAGAAAGCACCAAATATCCAGATAAAACTTTTCTGTGAAAATCTGCGTGCTTGTGTTTCCTTAGAGACAAGGTTGGATTATTTTTTACCATCCAGAAAAGAATAACAAAATTAGCACAGGTGGAGCTCGAGACAAAACATGGTAGTACTAGGATTAAATAACCAGATGCATACAGACGAAACTGTTACGCGCAAGCAAATATAATCCAAAACGAAACGCCCACCACTCCATCCAAAAATCGCCGACAGGGAGAACCACATCTGGACCTAAATCTTTCACCGGCGAAGCCACATTGCTCCAATCCGCACCTGGCCCCAACCAATCTCCTCCCATGTCACCGCGGCATTTCACATCTAAGTAGCGCCGCCAGCTCCCCCCGCACGCAAACCAAGGACAAATCTTGACTCGGAATGAGTAAAGGAACATGGGCGGGAGAGAGAGAGAGTGGGGGAGAGAAGAAAAAGCCTCACCTTGGAGGACTTGGCCCCTGACTTGGACCTCCGGAGCAGCGCGCCTGCCTCCGCCTGCGCCGGCGTGTTTGGCGCGGACGCGTGCGCCGCCGCCAGCGCGGCCGAGTCCTGGGAGAAGGCGTCCGACGCGCGCCGCTCGCTGGCGCAGTCGTCCCGGTCGCCCGCTACGACGGGGAGGTGCGCGCAGAGGCCGATGCCCAGCGCTTTCTTGGCCTTCCTCCACATCCCCTCCATGAGCGCGCGCCGGCACTCGGCAGATTCGCCTCTTCAGTGCGGTGCTCACGCGATAGATACACTGTAGTACCTAGCAGCTCCCCCTTCTCTCTGACGCTGACCTACGACGAGCGGGAGAGTGCGGGGAATGGGAGATGGTTTTGAAGGCTGGAGGGAGCCGCCATTGGAGTGCGCGGCGGTGGTGTGTGTGCGCTTTTGGTTTGACCTCTGCGCCGAGAGAGACAGGGAGACACGGACAGACAGACAGCCGGCCAGCCAGGCAAGCGCACAGAAGGAAAGAAACTGATAATGGTGGAGAGGGGGAGGGTGCGCGTTTTGACTATGGTGGGAGAAACGAAAAATGGGCGTGCCCGTGCTGGTTCTGGGTGATTTTTATGCGGCGAGGGATGGGTTGGTGTTGGTTTGGTCACCGGTTGGTGGGCGCCAACTCTGGCCATAAATCCGAAATGCAAAGGCTGCCTCTCGATTTGGTTCATGTCCATTTCTCCCAGCACAAAAAATGCGACTATCCCACCCAAAACTCGAAGGCGAAATGTTCAATTAACACAACCAGTCTACCAGTGCACGTATTGTGTGCGCACGAGTCAAACAAAGCTACTATCATGTGCTACTATGAGTGTTTATCTAGGCTAATTCAAGGTTATTATTCCTAGCTTATACTTTTCTTTACCGAGAATATGGGTCTAAATGTCTGAATCGTAAGCTCCTTTGACATTGCGATGGATTATGGTGTTCTCCTTTATCTAATCAGAGAATTGATCAGAAAATAAACAAATTAAGAGCGGGGATACCGTATAAACTTTGCGGAGAACCGTGAGTTAACTATGTGATATAAGCACCAAAAATAGAGTGTACAATCCTAGAGTTGTTGTGTGTGCATTAGATG
The DNA here is from genome assembly GCA_910589765.1 of Avena atlantica. Classification (NCBI taxonomy): domain Eukaryota; kingdom Viridiplantae; phylum Streptophyta; class Magnoliopsida; order Poales; family Poaceae; genus Avena; species Avena atlantica. The sequence continues at coordinate 255,124,165 of OU342738.1, read as the reverse complement.
GTTAATATCTTAATAATAATGTTCATTCACAACCTTGATGCACAAATACTACAATGTGAATCTACTATATTAGTCATCCTAATAATGAACCAAGAAGGTTAATGGGAGTTGATTTTCTAGTTAAGGAAAAGAAGATAGTGCATATACATATGGATGTGACGTGCTCTACTGGCTAATTGTTTTCGAAACAGGGACAAAATCTCTGCGCCAAATCTATTAATTAATGAGAATGTATAACAAAGTGAAAAGGTTTTAGTACAAGGGACTACTCCTTGGGCACTAAATCGCCCAAGCACCCGCAATCATCCACAAACGAGTGTTTCTTCTAATTTTGTCTAGAATTACAAAATGTGTTGCATGCTTGTGGTGAACACCCTGGCATTATGCTCGATCCATTGTTCCCAAGGGACGAGTAAGGTGAAAGAGGCCATGACTTTACGACGTGGGATGGAGCCATCCGTCATCATGGTCCAGCGAGTCTATTTGGTGTGGTAAGATCTTGGGAAGGCCCATCCGCCATCCGTCATTCGTCCATTGGTTTGGTAATATCTTGGGAAGGCCCATCCGCTTTTTTAATGGAACACCAAGGGTAGGTGGAGAGTCGACAATCCACAAAGAGGTGGTGAGCCGACTTCGTAGATTGTTTGCAAACTAGACATAATCCACCATTTAGTTTCTTCCAAACAGTTTGTCTTCAAACTCTATTTGGTGTTGCTAGCCCAGCAAAGAAATTTCACTTTCAGAGGTGCCCAAGCTTTCCAAAATGTCTTGTTTGTGATGGTAGTATCGAACCCAAGAATTGCACCTCATATGTCGACTTGTCCGTGTATTGTCCATTGTCTATGAGCTTCCAAACAATGTCATCTTCCATGGTATCATCTAAGAGCACATTTTGAAGAATGGTCCAAAGCGCCACAAACTGTGATAGGTGGAGATAGGAGAAGTTGGTAACCAATTCCACCTTAGCAGTCCAAGCATTGCCCTCTAAGGTTTGATTGACTTCCCAAGATTTCTTCTGGAAGATGCAAAAAAATGAGTGGTGCAATCTCCTTCATCGACCACGTGTAAGGAGATAGGCGGCACAATCGGGGACGGCCCTCTTCTTCCGCGGGCGACGGCAGCAGTGGCATCGTGAGAACCTCCTCGACGGAGATGACCTACGGGATGGTTGTTGGCTTCGGTCTCTGGTGGTAGTGGCCTTGAGCTTCTTCGCCTTCTCGTGGAGAGTCACAACCTGCTGCCTCTTCCTTCTAGCGGCGAAGGGGTGACCCCATAGGTTTGGCAGGGACGCGAAGGCTGCAGGGATGGGTGGAGGCATGGAATCGACCGCGAAATGGGTGGAAGGGGTCTAGGTGGCTATCCATGGCTTTGCGGTGCCCTGGGACGGTCGAATCATCGCGGAAGGCAGCAAGGCACGTGTGGGATGAGAGCAAAAACATTTAGCATGGCGATTTGGGTCTCGCGCACAACCATTTTCGTTTTACATTACCCGGGGGATGATGTGATGATGTTTGTATAGATCACTTGACCCAAAATTATACATCACCTTTCTAAATTTTACTTCACCGGATACATCAACATCATCTGTTGGAGAGGCATTTTTGGCCGTAGATGATGTAAAAGTTAGTTTTTACCTCAGCAAGTCTAGTCTATTATAGGTCACATTTTAGAGATGCTCTAAACCTAAACAAGCGCAAAGATTTAACTAGATTATTATGCAGTTTGAAGAAGGTTGAGGCACCTGCTTGATCACCAGGGACTAGTTTAGTGGGGCCGTGGTGGATTTTGCATGGAGACAAAATGGCATGCAATGTTCTCTCTCTCAAAAGAAAAATGGCATGCAATGTAGCAGTGGTAGAGGGTGACAGGAATCCAACGCGAGCAAGCTAGCATCCGAGGTGGCGTTGTCCGAACGGCGCTCCATTCAACGAGCCTATCTGTTTCTACGACAAGCTAGCGTACGACTTTTCACAAAGTACTCACTCCCCGTTTCAAATCCACGAACTTTCCCCTCGGGAAAAAAGGGTAGTGCATTTTTTTCATATACTACTGCTAGATGAATGAAATACTACCATAGTCTTGTTTCAAAAGGAACGAAATACTACGTACTATATACGTATATCCAGAAGTCAAACTCTACCACGTACGTAATGTGAATACCGTGCGTTTCGCTCTATAGCTTGTCAACTGCGACCGGATCGGCTTGAAAGCATCATGCATGCATCCATGCGACCGAATCCGCGTACGTCCACCTCGATCATATATATGTAGAGGACCGACCGACAGGCGTACGTACGTCCCGATCGACAAAACGCTTCCTCGGTTCGAGAACATCACAAGGTCCATGCGTTAGCTATACTACGATCCACCCTCGTCATGATTGACGCACGCATGCGCGATGCTTAGCTGAAAACCAATTCGCAAGTTAGCAGTGTGCAGACGAGCAATCACATCCGGTCTTTAGTAATGCTCTTGAAAGCTCCCGGCACAAGAAGGTGGGTCTGGTCTTTCACGTACGGAGTACTAGAAGTCAGCGTATAGCGGCGGGTCGAAGGGACGGGGCATACGAACCCGGCGCGGGCGCGCAGAGCGAGAAGACGCACGCACGGTCGAGGGCACGTGAGCGCGATCCCACCCCGAGAGATTCTCATGCATGCATGGCACCTACTCGCACGAGGCGTCCCCGATCCCTGCAACCCGTACGGACCGGCCGGTAAAAACCCCACACCCGAAATTGCGACCCACCATACCATGACGATCTGTTTTTAACCTTTCGGCCATCACCGCATCAAGCAAACAAGGCTACTTTACATACAGGTTTAGGCCATATCGCCGATCCTGCGACGCGATCGCCAGGCGGCAAAGCGGAGGGCGTGCCTGCAACCGAGGCGTGCGTCGTGGGCGCGATCTGTGCCATGATAGTGCGCCGCCAGAATCATATCTTACTTAAGATATACTTGCTTCGTTTCAAAATATAAATATATTTTAGTTTTGTATCAGTGTCTAGATTTATTTGAACCTATACACTAAAAAATGTATAAATACATCTCTTTCATAAACCTAAAACATCTTATATGTCTAAACGGAGGGAGCACTTCTTTCGTTTCAAAATATAAATATATTTTAGTTTTGTGATGCAAATATATCTAGATGCCTCTTAGTGTATAGTTTGTAGTAGTTCGTAGTGAACCTAAGAGCATCTCCACCCGCCTACCCAGGACGCCGCTCCGAACGAATCGGCCCAGTCGCGTATCCAGGAACCTGCTTTTGCCCAGATTTCGGCCAACTTTGATCCGGACTCCCAAGGCCATACCCAGGATCCCGGGTACGCCCTTGGGACGCCGGACACAGCGAACTCGGCGAAAAAAACGAAGCGGCGTGTGGACCCGCCGAGTCAGCGACGGAAGCCGAGTCGTCGTCATCCTCGGAACCACGCGGCGACCGCCGGGCAATAACTGCCCGTCGCTTCGACCACGCGTCGCCGAAGTGCTGCGCCACCGCCTCGGCTCACGCGACGGACCGGCGGGCACTAACTTCCCGTCGTTTCCCCTTTTCCCGCCCTCGTCGCCCTTCTCGGCCTATATAATCAGGCATCGTCGCCGGCTCATTTCACTCACCTCCGACGCTCCTCCACTTTCCCTCCTCCACAGTTCCCCAACTCCGGCGAACTTCGAGTTCTCCTTTCCCGCAAACCATGGGCGAAAGGTACCCCGACGAACCGATCACGACGAATGGCTTCGACCGCCGCACCCTCCAGCCTTGGGAGGCGCGCATGTTGTACGAGGCGGGCTACATGGCGTCGCCGGACATCTGCCTCCCAGGCGGCTGGAGGCTCAGCGCCAGTGGGATCCCTATCCCGCCGGAACCGAAGCCCGAGGAGCTCGACGACGAGATAGCGGCGGCCATCGCCGCCATGGACGACCCCGACCTCGCCGAGGACCCGGGCAACCACGTGTTCTGGGAACAGTACCTCGCCGACCGGCGGCAGCAAGCGCTCGCCGGCCAACTGGATGCCGAGGAGAATGGACATCCTCTCCTCGTCGTCCTCCCACTCGGCCGGCTCAACGCCGATGACTTCGCCGCCCTTCCGGCCCATTAAGCGAGAGCCGGTGACGCCCGTTTGTTCGTCGCCGAGGACCAGGTCCCGTGGCATCGTCATCAACGAGGGGGTGGGGGGAGCTCCGACGCCGCCCACCGGCCGTCTCCACCTTTGCAGGCCGAAGCCGGAGCCACAGGATTGGTCGGTGCCGGTCGACGAGGACACATTCGCCATCAAGATGGCGATGGAGGAGTCCCTCCGAGAGGCGGCGCCGCAGCCGCCGGTGGAGCCGTCCTCGCCGGACATCCTGGAATGGTCCAGGATGGACTGGAAGGAGACGGAGCAGCGACACGTCCACCGCCTGCAGCAGGAGGCCAAACGCCAGGCATGGTCTGGCCGCGTCCTCGCCTACCAGGGCGCGCCGCTCGTCGTGCTTGACGATGACGACGAAGCCGACCCCTCCTACCAGCCATGGAGGTGCGGTGACGCCGGCCAGGGGAACTCCCGCCCGCCACAGCCGCCGAGCGACGACAACGACGGCAGCGAGGATGATGGCAGGGCCGATCCCGGCTAGACGGCATTCTACAGCAACTTCGGCATGTAGAAGCGGCGACGGCATCGGCGAAGGCGACGGCGGTGGCCTTTTTAATGTTTTTTAGTTTATTATCTACTATTTTAGTTTAAATTCGTTGTAATCCATCTATATTTGCCCATCTTTAATAAAATCCGTCTGAATTTGCCAAATTCGGCTGAAAATTAGTCGAACGCAGGAACTCGGCATGGGAACGCGGGTGGGAAACTCGTCGTTCCCAGGCCGAAATCAAGTTCCGTTCGGCGAAAATTTGGTCTGCATTTCAGCCTATGTTCGCAGATGCTCTAAACACTAAAAAATTCTAGATACATTTGCTTCAAAACATTTTATATTTTAACACAGAAAAAGTACCAGTTAACGGGTAGCTTAGCCTAGGTGGCCTTTTTCTGCGCTGGGGTCGAGGCAATGGTAGTGCCTCGCTTTCTGCCAGGAAAGTAGCATGTGCTTTACGATGACAAAGGGATGTGTGAGATGAGATGATCGCTGTTAAGTTTGTGGCACTGTCAAAAGGCGCGTCATGCTGCAGAGGGAAGTTTACCCCCCTCCCCTCCTCCGTGGCTATTCTCTTTCTGTGATGCGTGTGGGTCCACCAACGTTGATGTGACGCTGATGATACAAAACGAGTGGGCCCTACGCTAGCTAATGCATGGTTGCTGTTCAGTGTTCTATTTGACCAACCAGTTAATTTAGTTGTTGGACTTTCAAATATATGTGTTTCGTATACTCTTTGACCTTGTATCCACAATGACTAAAACGCTAAACATGCACCGATTATATACAATCTTGTTAGCTGGTGCGCGTTTACCATCGCGCCAATAAAAGCCTATCAATTCAAAGGGGCCTAGGCAAGTCAGTCTTATCTTAGAAAAAGTGACTAGCTAGCTGACCGAGCATGGTCGTCTAGTTGTTTTTTTAGTAGTATAAATTTATGGAAGTAGTTTACCAGTGCTACTACTAGTTCAGCTCAAAATGGACGAATTGCTTAACTACACACATGTGCCTTTTGGGGTCATGTCAATTGGTCAATGAATCCCTCTTTATCAAATACACATGTGCTTTTGGGGCCATGTCAATTGCAGCAACAACAAACAGGGCGGATTAAAAACAGCTAGGCCATTGATTTGTGATGGCTCCTTGACGTGCGTGTATGCTTGCATGTTCCCTTGATTTAATGCTTCTCTCACACACCCAAATGATGCTCAGGTGATCAATATTCCCGGTGTTGGTTTGCTTCCTTCATATTGTGGTTGTGCTTCTTCAAAGGCACCAGCCGATTTTGATCATACTTCCTTGGCGGTCCCGCTTCATTCAGATTATGGCCGTCCTTTCCATGGATGGTGGTCGTGCTTCTTATGAATTACTCCCTCCGTTTCAGGACTTAAGGCGTTCTTATTTTGCGTGTTTTTTCTTTGACCAAGAATTACTCTAAATACGTAAAGAGTTTTGGTGTAAAACTAGTACCACTAGAAAGTATTTTTCAATACGAATCCAACGGTACTAATTATGTATAATATAATCAAGATTTTGTTGTTCAATTCTTTTGGTCAAACTTTGCTTTAAAAGCGTGTGTGTCTTAAGCCCTGAAACGGAGGTAGTATTGCCATGCTTCGGGTCCCAATTTATCTAAATATGTACCCAACTACGTTAATATCATGGAAGCAAAATATACAGTTTTACAAAACACAAAGCATGAACAGAAATTTGTCACAACATGACAATCAATACATAGAAGTAGAATATTTAGCTTTCCAAAAATATGAATATTTCCATGTATACAGAGATCTAAAACCTAGAAGATGCAAAACATGACCTCAAAATATGACGAATTGGCTGGTAAAGTTGATTTCACCGCGCATAAGGAATAAGTGTACTTAATGTATAACAAAAGCAGAAAAAGCACAAAATTGGGATCTAGTTTATGTCACCTTCTTCTGTACACCGTGGATCAGCCATGAAACTCCTGGTTCAAAGGAAGCAGCCACCAAAGCTCCTCCACCACCTATTGTCGCTGGCCGACGGTCAAATATGCCTCACCGATGTTTCCGGGGTCGGAGCTTCATGCATGCCGCCGCGATAGAGGCTGAATCGTTGAGGGGAGATCCAATGTGCGGCGGGTAGAGAAAATTGATGCTGGTGAGGCGAGTGCATCGGTTAGGTGCGGGGGGACGAGGTCTGGAGTAGCGGTGCTGAGATTAGACGTTTCCGGCCAGTATGGCTTCATTAATGCAATATATCGCTGGCTTAATAGAGAAGCAGTGGGTTAACTCGCGTATTAATTGGAAAAATAAACTAAAAAATACAGAATCAACGGCTTTTATGAGTTCCGACGAATAGCTTGGTATCGAACTCTGATAGATAGTCTTTACCCAACAATATAGCAACACCATCTTCCGGTTCCAAGCTAACAGAGGTCACTAGACCATCTTCCAGTGCCTAGACCATTTCCATCGCCTTCACGTCAACAGAGGTCACTAGACCATCTTCCAGTGCATAGTACTCCCATTTTTGCATTGCCCTCGATCGTCACTAGATCATACTACTGCCGTCAGGCCTTTTGTAATTATACTCTGAATATACGTTGTCTTCTTATTAGCGCCCACCCTAAACCTGAACAAGTCCAAAGATTGAACCAGATTACCATATATGCAGTTAGGGGCCATGGTAAATTTTGGATAGAGACGAAATGGCCAGGTTGACAGGAATCCAACGCGAGCAGCATCCCAGGTTAGGGATGCAGAGGTGGGACAATTGGGACAAGTGGGATATCACTTTTAGACTACTAGACTAACTCTAATTTAGCTGGGATAAGTGGGATAAGCGGGATATATCAAATCTAGCTTATCCCACTTGTCCCACTTAGTTAGTCTAGTAGTCTAAAAGTGGTATCCCACTTGTCCCAATTGTTCCACTTCTGCATCCCTATCCCAGGTGGCGTTAGGGCTGAACGGCGCTCCATTCAACGAGCCTATTTGTTTCTACGACAAGATAGCGTATGACTTTTCACAAAGTACTCCCCGTTCAAATTCACGAACTTTCCACTCCGAAAATGGGTATTAAGTAGTACTCCCTCCGTTTCAGGGATTAAGGCGTCCTCGTTTTGCGTGTTTTTTCTTTGACCAAGAATTACTCTAAATACGTAAAGAGTTTTGGTATAAAACTAGTATCTCCGAAAAGTATTTTTCAATATGAATCCAACGGTACTAATTATGTACAATATAATCAAGATTTTGTTGCTCAATTCTTTTGGTCAAACTTTGTTTTGGAAAATATGTGCGCCTTAAGCCTTGAAACGGAGGTAGTATAATTTTTCATATACTACTAGATGAATGAAATACCATAGTTTTGTTTAAAAGAGAAGAGTAAATTCCAGTTTTTATCACCTAGTTTGCCGTTTTTAACACTAATTATCCTATTTAACAATTTTTTTATTCTAATTGCCCTATTTAGTGAAAGTTTTGCCAATTTTTACCCCTTCCAAAGATATCTAAGCATTTTGGCGCGTTGATTTAGGTTGAATTTGACTCTTGTTTTTTCCCCTTCTCAGATCTCTCAAAGTACATTAGTTGTGCATGAACCGACCTATGGTAATAACAAAAATCCTCTTGACATCACTGGTCACACGATTCTTTGGAAACCGCGGATGCATGCAGTCTAGCCTGAACTGTCCACGCGATGCAATTGATGTAAGAAGCCAATTAGTTGGTGCAATGTAGTATTAGCAGTAGCACTACTTGCGAATACTTTTGATGTTATTATTCTACCAATTAGTTTGTACACATCAAGCATATCAAGGTTTAATGTAATGCCATATTGCAAAAGATGTGATATGTATGGATGGATCAAACTGTCGCTGATTAGAGATATATGTGTGCTCACTAATTCGTATCTTGTAAATATACTAAGAAAATTGAGGACGTGTCATGACAGCTAGACCCGGCTGCTGAAAGTAGAAACACTAAAAAAACTTAGAAGGGGTAAAAATCGGCAAAGGTTTTACTAGATGGAGTAAACTGGATGAAAAATTGTTAAATGAGGTAATCAGTGTCAAAAATGGTAAATTAGTGGGTAAAACTGGAATTTATATTACTCCAAAAAGAATGAAATATATATATCCAGAAGTCAAACTCTACCACGTACGTAATGTGAATACCGTTCGCTCTATAGCTTGTCAACTGCGACCGGATCGGCTTCGAAGCATGCATCCATGCGACCGAATCCGCGTTAGCTATGTACTAGGGAGTACGATCCACCGTCGTCATGCTTGACTACGCATGCGCGACAATAAACTGAAAACCAATTCGCAAGTTAGCAGTAACGGCGGTGCCATCAGTATGCAGACGAGCAATCCCATTTGGCTCTTGAAGCTTCCCGGTCCCGGCACAAGAAGGTGGGTCTGGCTGGACTGTCTGGTCCATCGCTTCTATCAGAACTGTATACAGAGACGTAGCATCACACATTATAGCCGGTACAGTATATAGAGACACTCTAAAGTGCCTCCAATAGTTAAATTAGTACCACAATTAAGTTTTTGAGGCACTAAAAAAAGCGCCGGGGACGGTCGTGTAGGTAAAAGTTTTTTGAGGCAGTTTTAAAAAATGCCCTCTAAATCATAGTTAATTGAGACATTATGACTAATGCCTCTAAATCCTAGCCAATTGAGGCACTATGACTAGTGTCTCAAAAACCAACTTAAGAAACAAATTAAAGTGCCTCTAAATCCTAGTCAATTGAGACACTATAACTAGTGCCTCTAAAAACCAACTTTTTGAGGCATTATCCATAGTGCCTCAAAAAACCAGCTTTTTGAGGCACTATCCATAGTGCCTCTAAAACCAGCTTTTTAAGGCACTATCCATAGTGCCTCTAAAACCAGCTTTTTAAGGCACTATCCATGGTGCCTCTAAAAGATAACAACCATAAAATTACAGTAGCAATTTAGCTAACAGAAGTCAAATTACAGCAGTTAAATTTTCAAAATGGCTCACAACTGTCAAATTACAGCAGGTATTGCACTCAAATCCCATCAATACAACTCACAATAATACAAACAAATACATCGCTCACTCAAATTACAGTAGTTTATGCAGATGTTTAAATTTTACTCAAATTATTACAGTCAAATTACAATAGTCATACATAGCTTGAGACCAATAGATTGCACATATAAACTTTAAATAGCATTGTGATTGCATAGCTAGAGCTGCAGTGGAATCAAATTGTACTTCTAAGGATGTGGAACATCATAAGTAGCTATAGCTTGCGACCATGTTGTAGCATCAACCTTGGACTGTCTTATGAAATCCATGTCATTGATGGGCTGCAAGCAATCAAACATGTCACGGAAGTAACTAGAATATATATGAAAGATGGACAGCAAACATTGCATATACAATAAGTAGGTATTTTGGAGAAACAACTATACTTCAAATGGACTCCTTCGATTGAACGATGTTCCAACATATCAAAATAGAGAGAAAATACCTTCTGTCAAACTGACTCTAGAGTTCTGATGCTTGGGACTCGACTTCTCTTGTAATGATGAGTGTTCAATTGAGCTGTAGAGTACATTTTTGACTACCAGAATGAGTCACACATAATGAACCATATCAATATGCCACATGTTTCAGGTTTAAACTGTATGCAATCCTATATATGACACTACGTTCTATACGGACTGTATGCAAGTTTTTTTTGACATGGAACACACGTATTCCATCAAGACTCGGCAGGAAACTAATGTGCTCTGTATATATCTATGTGGGTAACGGTATAGTAGAAAGGTCAGCTAGAAAGGGTGCTTCGAGGCATGTTGAAATACCTTTCTACCTAATAAACATCATAAAGCGCATTTGCAGAATGATGGCAAAGGATGGAGTATAGGCTGCAAGTAAAGGAGGTTCCATAACAGCCACCACTCAATTATATGGAATCATCTAGATAACTTATAGGCATAATAACAAACACGTGCCATGCACAAAAATGACAAACCATGACACCAATTACATGCACTCGATCAGAGAAATTTTCAGAAAGCAATAGAGAGAGGAAGGCTCCCGCGACCGCAGGAGGGGGCTCTCGCGGACAAAGCTGAAGCAGGCGACGGGGCTCTCGGGCATGGCCAGCGCCGGGGTGACCAGCCGGAAGCGCCCCGAGACGACGCGGGGAGGGACGCGCGGGGGCCGGCGAACTCGAGAGGGCCTCTACAGCGGGGAGACGGCTCGAGACGGCCAGCTCCTGGCAGCGGCGACCGCGCGGGTCAGGGACGACGGGGAGGCGAAGAGGACGGGGCCGACGAGGGTAGAGGGAGAGGGAGGCCGACGAGCGGCGTGCGGGGTTCTCTGCGGCTCGGAGGGGAGGGCACCGGTGGCGGGGTGTGCTGCGAGAGGAGGCGGCCAGAATAGAGGGGAGGCGGGGCGAGGCTCTGGCGGCGGGGAGCGTGCTGGGAGAAGGTGGGTCGGGGAAGAGGAGAGAGGGGCGCGAGGCAGGTGGAGAGGGGTGTGGATCGGTGCCTCGGTGGGGTGGGACCGGGATCGATCGAGGCGGCACACCTGTGGCTAGGGCTAGAAAATGGATGGGGAATCGGGAGTCAACTAGTCGAGGAAGAAATGTGGAGGCTGGAATGTCATGTGTATGTTGTTCTCTAGGATAACGATACTAGTCCCCCGGGGATCCGTGACTTCCATCGTCCGGTTCCCCCGCGCATGGATGTTTCATCGTGGTGGGACCTGTCGGGCCCTATCTCTTCCCCTTTTTCTTAGCAATTCTCCATCGCATGTCACCCCAGGGCATTGTTGCGCGTCGCCGCTGGGCGCCTGCCTCCGCTGCCGCTGGCCACGGGCCGCTTTCCCAGTCGGCGCCGTCCTTCGGCTCCGCCTCCGTTGGCCGCGCGCTGCCACCCAGCATTCGTAGTCCTGGCTACACGCGTCCGGTGCTTTTCCCGCCCGGCGTCGTCATGGCCGCACGGTTTAGAGTGCTTGCTATCACAGCTTAGAGCTTTGCTACTCCTACGTTTGTGTATGTCTTTGCTACGAGTGTTGCTGCCTTAGTAAATTTATTTTGCTATGTACTCATATTTTTTTGCTACTTTCGCATAACTGTTTTGCTACAACCAATTTCCATGGTTTTGATATGTGGTCTCCGGCGATGTTCCCTTTGCTACATTAGAAAAAACTTTATGCTACATCCGTTTTATGATTTTGCTACAATAACGTTGAGTTTTTGCTACACGGTCTCCGGCGAGGTCGTCTCTGGCGAGGTCTACCGGCGAAAGTCTCCGGCGAGATCGGATCTGCTATATTAGCACATCTTTTTTGCTACCACCGTTTTGCGGTTTTGCTACAATAGCGTAACGTTTTTCTACACGGTCTCCGATGAGGTTAACAGCGAGGTCGAATATGCTATGTTAGTCAACTTTCTTGCTACACGGTCACCGCCGAGGTCTCTGGCGAAATCTCCGATGAAGTTCTATCTGTTTTTCTATTTCTAGGCCGAACCGTTTTCTGCTATATGTAGCAAAACGGCTATTTATAGCAAAAGCGATTATATTTTTAGAAAAAGCCGAATTTTAGGGGATTTTGGAGGACACCTGTCAGACCCGGAGATTTTGGAATGTAGTACGGCCCTTTCTATCACGGAGACCGTCCCGTGTACGTGAGTGGGCTCCTGAAACAAAGTCAGAGGTATTGGCCCCTTAGCTCCTGGGCTGGATTACGTACACTATTGAACCATGTGCGCGTTTTATCGGTTTCGTCGGTTTCTACGGTTAGCACACAACATAAACATAGTAGCACAAGAGAAACATGCAACTACGAAATGGTTCTCGCTATGAAATGTCCGGTCAAAAAATCTTACATGTTAATGGATAATTTTATTTGCAGAAATGGTTCTATGAAATGCACCCAATGAGATTTGCAACTACGAACCATTTCAAAATGCATAGCCATACCTATGAATCAATACTCCAAAATGCTGAACTAGCTTAGCAGATATATTGGATGTTTTGTGCAATAAAATATTCTGTAATCACCGTACTCCCAAAAAAAATAGTACATGACGTGCATAGCCATACCTATGAATCAATGGTGGCCTCCATTCATCATGAAGGAAGCACAATGCCTCAGCTACACCAATGACAAACTTCAGTCTTGTTATCCAATCCAATGAAGGCAACCCCTCTTCGGCATCCACTGGCTTCCTGTGTAGTGTGGTTGTCAAATCTCCCTTTGCCATGTACTTGTACACTAGCAATTGCTCGTCATCCTTGACCAAATGCCCCAACAATGGATCAACAGCAGCACAACAGCAGTGCTGTAAGGAAAAGGACAACCACGATTGCCGCAGCTCCAAGAACTCCAGCTAGTACACGCTTCCACTTGACCCGTTTCTTGACTGGTGATGGCGATGCTTGTGGCTGTCAAGCAATTCATCTTGAGATGGACTGTTCCATTTGAGCCATTCCCAAGGGCAGTTCCGGCCACTTGGCCAAAGTAATTGCTAAACACATCGACCAATCGTACCGTAGAGTGAAATCCCCGAAGCGTTAAACAGAACCCCGGCTCCATCACCAGCGGAGACAGACACGACTATGAGCTCTCCAGTGAGATTGTTGTTGGAAAGATCGAGGAACCAGAGAGCCTTACTGGCGAAAACCGACGCCGGAATCCGGCCGGAGAGGCTGTTACTGGCGAGGATGAGGGTGGTCAAGTTCCCGGACGTGCCGAGGTCGAGAGGCAGCTCGCCATCGACGCCAGCGACAAACCAGCGGACGGCGCGCGACGACGGGAGCCCGTGGACAAACCAGTCGGGGATCCGGCCGGGGAGCGGGAACCCGGAGGCGTTGAAGAACTCGAGCGTCGCGACCCCGCGCAGCGCGTCGATGGCGAAGGCGGCGATGCGGGCGCCGGCGTGGGTGCGGCGGAGCCCGGCGAGGCGGATCCCTGCGACGCGACCGGCGCTGCAGGCGACGCTGGCCCAGGTGGATTGCGGCTTCAGGGAAAAGGTTAACAAAGGGAATAGGAAGATGCGGTGGATGCCTATAAAAATTATTTGAAAACATATTTTTAACAGATTGTAAAGATTTCGTTTGGAATATTAGAGGCATTATTAGATGTGTCTCAAAAACCTGTCCATTTGAGGCACGGATAAAAGTGCCATAATTGGTCTATCGGTAGAGGCATATTTGAGTGTCTCTAAAGATATATTTTTAGGCAATTTTATCTATGACTCAAGTGCTATATTTTTTGTGGCATCTTGTCAATATTGACTCAAATGATCACCCATTTAAGGTATTTAATATGCTCCGAATGGGAAACTATTAGACACGTTATCATATGTGCCTCAAAAAATTGTCCATTGGAGGCACAACAAATAGTGCCACAATTGGTCACTTATTAGAGGCATATTTTAGTGCCCTAAATGGTAACAAATTTTGGCACTTTCAATTGTGCCTCAATTGAAATATTTTTTAGTGGCATTTTTATAGAAAGTGCCTCTTAAAGATCTATCTTTTTGTGGAGTGCCACTAATAGTTCAACGTAGAGGCACTAAACTGTGCCTCTATTTTTCAAAATATTAGAGGCACTATCAATAGTGCCTCAAAATACTAAATTATTAGTGGCATTTTAAAAACTGCCTCTAAAATCTCACATTTTAAGCCACTATTATTTAAAATGCCACAAATAGTTACGATTAGAGTCAGTTATAAACAGTGCCTCTAAAAAAGTGTCTCTAATTTTTAGATGTGCCATAGTGAGTGGTATTGGAGCGCGCGACGCTGATCTTTTTTTCTATCTGGAGCGTGTGCTGCGCGTGCGTGGGCTGGGTACGACGCCAACACGAGCGCTTCCTTCCCGTCTCCGCCAGCCAAGCAAAAAGCTCGTCTGGTACTCTGGTCTGGCTGCTCTGCACCTGACCCGCACTGGCTGCTGCCGTGAACGTACGGGACTGTTCGTATCTTTGTACGCCACACAAGTCAGGTAGTTAGGTACCGGCCACTAGTAGGTCCGCCTCTTCTCCACAGGATCCTGTGCTCCTCCTGCTGTAAGCGTACGGCATGATTTACGCCACCGACGGGTCAGGCTTACCGATCTACTAATCAACCTCTTGGAGCCCACCTTGGTGAAATCTCTATGAACAGATCAAGTGCTGAAATCTCTACTAGAACAGTCCGTCCAAGCAGTGCAAAAGGGATAAGGACAAGTAAAAAAAATAAAAGGCAGGTTTATTTTATAGAATAATACTAATAGAAAGGTACGGCCTACGGAGAAAGAGAGATGGTACGATCCCATCACTATTTAGAGGCAGAATTTAGTGCCTCTAAATGGTAACCAATTGTGGCATTTTTAATTATGCCTCAGTTGATATACTTTAGTGGCATTATCACAGAAAATGCCTCTAAAATTTATGTTTTTAGAGGCACGGGTCAAAGTGCCACTGATATTTTACATGGAGGCACTATACTGTGCCTCTATTTTTCAAAACATTAGAGGCACTATTGATAGTGCCTCAAAAGGATAAACTATTAGTGGCACTCTCAAAACTGCCACTAAAAACTCATATTTTAAGGCACTATTTTTAAAGTGCCACAAAATAATTAGAGGCAGTTTAAAAAAGTGCCTCTGACTACTGAACGTGCCATAGTGACAGACACGGCTTTAATTTTCACGTAAAAAGTCAGCGTAGTATAGCGCCCGGTCGAAGGGACGAATCCGGCGCGGGCGCGCGGAGCTAGAAGACCCCCGCACGGTTGATCGAGGGCATGCACGTGAGCGCGATCCCACCCCGAGAGATTCTCATGCATGCATGGCACCTACTCGCACGAGGCGTCCCCGATCCCTGCAACCCGTACGGACCGGCCGGTAAAAACCCCACACCCGAAATTGCGACCCACCATACCATGACGATCTGTTTTTAACCTTTCGGCCATCACCGCATCCTCGCAAACAAGGCTACTATACTTTACTAGTTAAATACCCGTGCTTCGCTACGGTTTATGAAACATATATAAGTTGCAATATTTTTTTATTTTCATCTCTAATTCTCATGTCTTATCTCCCTTTGTTTCCCATTTACTTAATCCCTAGACTTGTCATTGCTCGTCTAACATTGTGTCTCAAAATTACTCGGGCTTAACATTGTGTCAAATATTGCCCTTTTTCTCCAATTCACATATATATTCATCATAGTTCTTACCTTCTCTAAAATATAAGAGTAAATTCCAGTTTTGACCCTCTAGTTTTATATTTTTGACACAAATTACCTCATTTAATATTTTTTCATCAATATTACCCCATTTAGCGGAAGTTTTGTCAATTTTTACCCCTTTTAAAAATTGGGAGTAATCTACTATGTGAATCCTGGCTGTCATAGCATGTGACGTCGCTCTTCTTCTCCTATAGTTTTTTCCATCCCTGAATCAGTCTAATAGCTGAGCCGCGTCTAATTTTTGACTCATCATTTTTGGTGTACGCAATAATGATTCAACGATGCAATCGATAACCGTCGGGGACTTGTCAAGGTAATCACTATGGACTTAGAGGCGAGGCAGCAATCACGCTAAGTGGGTTCCTTTGTTAATTCGGGCGATGCATTTGCCCTATGGCGATATCTTGTACTCCCTCTATTTCATAATATAAGATGTTTTAGATTTGTGAAAAGAGTGTATCTAGACCTCTTTTAGCGTGTAGGTTCACTCTAAATCTATACACTAAAAGAGGTTTAGATACACTCATTTTGATCTTATATTATGAAATGGAGAGAGTACATATATATAGTATCTCGCAGGCAAACCACATGAGACAAGAGACGACGAAAATTGATTTTCTACAGGCATGTAATTCGTGTGTGGAACTTACTTTGTAGTTCTTCCGACTTGACCGGTGCATGTGATTTATATGATTATATTGTTACACGGCAAAGCCGAGACATAATACTATTTTCGGATCGAATCTAACACAAACGAGCACAAGCATATAGACTGTGTGTAAACAAAGGTTTGATAATTATTTCCCACGTATGAGATGATGTACAGAACTTTTGTGTTTAAGGGTGCGGGCAAAAACATGAGGGAAGGGAACTAATATATGACAGATCATGTGCAAATCTTAGTAAGGGTAAAAACTGGCAAAACTTTCGCTAAATGGGGTAATACAAATCAAAAGTTGTTAAATGGGGTATTTAGTGTCAAAAATGTTGAATTAGGGGGTAAAATCTGAAATTTACTCAAAATATAAATATGGAGCCAACAAAACAGAATATACACCTTGGGATTGAACTCGTGAAAACCTTACATCTAGTAAAAAAATATTGCTCATTCTTATGATAAAAAACCACCATCATGAACCTATTATAACAATGGTAATCATATCCTTAATATATAATAACATGCAATACTTCTTCGGCCCCAAATTAGTTGACTCATCTTTTTTAGATACCCTTGTATTTAGATGTGTTTAAGTTTCTAGATACGCGTGTATGTAAAGAAAGTCGAGTCAATTAATATAGGAATGCGACCTCACCCTCTGCCCACTTTTGTAAAGGTAGCTAGTGCAAGACATGGTTGTCAAATACCTAAAGTTTTTGAACAAATGAATGGCAATCACCATGAGAAACTATAAACAGAGAAAATAATTTAAATTCTTTAGGCACCCTAAGAGCCTCTAACCATGCATTTTAAATGCCGTCCATAAAACACACGTTCAACGAAGATTTCTTTTGAGCAAGTGTCTGAAAGGAACTCACTTCTCCCCTAGTAATATCATGGTGCGGCCTGGTCTCCTTATTATATGAATCAAACGTTCATTTTTAAGGTTGAGGAAGACATTAGGACATAGGAGGAAGATCAAAAACAATTGTGAGCACTCTAACGGCTCTAGGCCAAATAGTGTCTAAGATCGTCACAAATAACAGTGGGTACAGACCTTTCTCGGTTTTCCCCTCTGGTACTCTCTCAAACCTCTTCTCCATGGATTAACACTTGATCCTGGCCTCCAAGCAATGAGTCCAGTAGTTTTTTATTGAAAAAGGATGTTTCTTTAGTTGTGAGGTAACAAGAAAAGAGAGGAGCCATTTTCTCCCTACGGAAATTGCAGGCGGCGACATGACATAGAAAATGCTCAGTTTTCGAATCCTAGCCCCATATAATTCTATCTACCGGGGAGGTTGAGATGTTCGCGACTGGATAGAAGAGAACTTGGACGGATCGGTTGCCGAACAATCCAGTGGAGTTTACGTTATTAAGAAGAGGTGTGACATCAGTCATTCAACTTCAACAGTAAAGTCATAGTAATATACAATTGGATAGCCTATATTTTTTTACCACAATCGGGATCCTCCTTTAGCATCTACCAAATAATCAGACGTTTGGGAAAAATTCTACAAAAAAGGAGAACAAGGTGGAGCGCCTGATCTATACAAATATTATCAATTGCAATCTATTCAAGTGGGTTTACAATTCGACCACTATGTCCCTCGACAATTTTGCCCATCATATAAATATATCTTCTAATTTTGTAGGTAAATTACATATCAAGAAGGTTACCTGCATGGCATTTGTACGGCCAAACTGAATCTAATATCATCCATGCATGTTAACATGGACGGTGCTTGCGCACCGCCAAGAGAATTTGAACTTCTGAAAAGTATGACCGTCCTCCTCCTCAAGGCGTCTCCCCTCCCATGCAAACCTTTTCTCCCATGAAGTAATAGATCGATTGATACCATATAAACAATTTCCTTTAAATAGCAATAAACCTGGATAAGATATGTGCATTTAGGCGAGAACAAAGTGCTATGTTCAGAAAGTATTACCTGACCTTGACGAGCAGGGGCATCGAGGCAAAAAACTATGGACCTGCATGAAAGGTCAATCAAACTATTGACAAAGTACCAATCTGCATTCGAGACTTGGGACAAACAAAGTACGTAGCCTCTACAAAAACATATAAACAAGAAAAGAAACAAACAAAACTATGACAGTCACAATTCATGGTTGCGTACGTCCGATGGATGTGCCCGCCGATGTTCGATCATGGAGGTGGTGGCCATGATAGCGAAGTAACCCTTCCCGTCACGGCCTTGCAATGAGAAGTTCGATCTTGGAGGGCATTAGCTTATGTGACACCGGCAGACATGGGAACTGCGGTATGGGGTGCACCCTGATCAGATCGGCAAGCACATAAACACAAAATGAAAAAAATAATTTCAGCCTTAATGTTTACACCTCTTCCCTGCCCGCCGTTAGTGAATCTGACGAGAGGAGCCGTGCGGCCGTGTTAAGTGGGCGCTACACGGCATTAGGATGTGACCCGGAGACGTCGTCATGGCAAGACCTATCAAGGGACGATGGTTCTCACCGGAGGACGTCGTCTTGGCGCGACGATGGACAAATTGTGAGGCATCGGAGCCGAGGTGGAGGTTGTTTCTTTTTCTGATTTTATTGGTATTTAGTAAGTTTCTAGATACGCGTGTATGTAGAGAAAGTTGAGTCAACTAATATAGGACGAGGAATGGTATAAATCACTAAAAGATCTGGTGGTTGAATGCTATGACTGCTTGAATGCGACCTCACCCTCCGTCCACTTTTGTAAAGGTAGCTAGTGCAAGACATGGTAGTCAAATACCTGAAGTTTTTGAAAAAGTGAATGGCAATCACCATGAGAAACTATAAACAGAGAAACCAATTTAAATTCTTTAAGCACCCTAAGAGCCTCTAACCATGCATTTTAAATGCCGTTCATAAAACACATGTTCAACGAAGATTTCTTTTGAGCAAGTGTCTCAAAGGAACTCACTTCTCCCCTAGTAATATCATGGTGCGGCCTGGTCTCCTTATTATATGAATCAAACATGAAATTTTTAAGATTGAGGAAGACATTAGGACATAGAAGGAAGATCAACAACAGTTGTGAGCACTCTAACCGCTCCAGGCCAAATAGTGCCTAAGATCGTCACAAACAACAATGGGGACAGACCTTCCTCAGTTTTTCCCCTCTGGTGCTTTCTCAAACCTCTTCTCCATTGATAAACACTTGATCCCGGCCTCCAAGCAATGAGTCCAGTAGTTTTTTATTGAAAAAGGATGTTTCTTTAGTTGTGAGGTAACAATAAAAGAGAGGAGCCATTTTTTCCCTACGGAAATTACAGGCGGCGACATGAAATAGAAAATGCTCAGTTTTTCGAATCCTAGCCCCATGTAATTCTATCTACCGGGGAGGTTGAGATGTTCGCGGCTGGATAGAAGAGAACTTGGACGGATCGGTTGCCGAACAATCCAGTGGAGTTTACGTTATTAAGAAGAGGTGTGACATCAATCATTCAACTTCAACAGTAAAGTTATAGTAATATATAATTGGATAGCCTATGTCTTTTTACCACAATCAGGATCCTTCTTTAGCATCTACCAAATAATCGGCCGTTTAGGAAAAATTCTACAAAAAAAGGAGAACAAGGTGGAGCGCCTGATATATACAAATATAATCGATTGCAATCTATTCAAATGAGTTTACAATTCAACCACTATGTACCTCGACAATTTCTGCCCATCATATAAATCTATCATCTAATTTTGTAGGTAAATTACATATCAAGAAGGTTACCTGCATGGCATTTGTACGGCCAAACTGGATCTAATATCATCCATGCATGTTAACATGGACGGTGCTTGCGCACCGCGAGGAGAATTTGAACTTCTGGAAAGTATGACCGTCCTCCTCCTCAAGGCGTCTCCCCTCCCATGCAAACCTTTTCTCCCATGAAGTAATGGATCGATTGATACCATATAAACAATGTCCTTCAAATAACAATAAACCTGGATAAGATATATGCATTTAGGCGAGAACTAAGTGCTATGTTCAGAAAGTATTACCTGACCTTGACGAGCAGGGGCATCGAGGCAAAAAACTATGGACCTACTGCAAGGTCAATCAAACTATTGAGAAAGTACCAATCTGCATCCGAGACTTCGGACAAACAAAGTACGTAGCCTCTACAAAAACATATAAACAAGAAAAGAAACAAACAAACCTATGACAGTCACAATTCATGGTTGCGTACGTCTGATGGATGTGCCCGCCGATGTTCAATCATGGAGGTGGTGGCCCCGATAGCGAAGTAACCCTTCCCGTCATGGCCTTGCAATGAGAAGTTCGATCTTGGAGGGCATTAGCTTCTGTGACACCGGCAAACATGGGAACTGCGGTATGGGGTGCGTCCTGATCAGATCGGCAAGCACATAAACACAAAATAAAAAAAAACAATTTCAGCCTTAATGTTTACACCTCTTCCCTGTCCGCTGTTGGTGAATCCGACGAGAGGAGTCGTGCGGCCGTGTTAAGTGGGCGCTACACGGCATTAGGATGTGACCCGGAGACGTCGTCATGGCAAGACCTATCAAGGGACGAGGGTTCTCACCGGAGGACGTCGTCTTGGCGTGACGATGGACAGATTGTGAGGCATCGGGGACGAGGTGGAGGTTGTTTCTTTTTCTGATTTTATTGGTATTTGGTATGAGTTGTTGGGTAGTTGTCGAGCGGAGAGAACGGCAGGCGCACGATCCGTCCGCGATCTTGAAATCGGAGGATCTGTTTGTTAGGAATTTTTTTCGTGCATTGATTGTTTGGAGCTGATACTATTTTTTTAGTTCAGCCCTAGAATTAAGTAAACGCATGCACTACTACTACTCGTTTCCAATCTCTCTCCTAATTAAGTGTTTATCCCTTCCAATTAGTTCTCCCATTAACTCATCTAGTAACCGCATCAGCGAAGTAACCCTTCCCGTCACGGCCTTGCAATGAGAAGTTCGATCTTGGAGGGCATTAGCTTCTGTGACACCGGCAGGCATGGGAACTGTGGTATGGGGTACGCCCTGATCAGATCGGCAAGCACATAAACATAAAATGAAAAAAACAATTTCAGCCTTAATGTTTACACCTCTTCCCTGCCCGCCGTTGGTGAATCCGACGAGAGGAGCCGTGCGGCCGTGTTAAGTGGGCGCAACACGGCATTAGGATGTGACCCGGAGACGTCGTCATGGCAAGACCTATCAAGGGACGATGGTTCTCACCGGAGGACGTCGTCTTGGCGCGACGATGGACAAATTGTGAGGCATCGGAGCCGAGGTGGAGGTTGTTTCTTTTTCTGATTTTATTGGTATTTAGTAAGTTTCTAGATACGCGTGTATGTAGAGAAAGTTGAGTCAACTAATATAGGACGAGGAATGGTATAAATCACTAAAAGATCTGGTGGTTGAATGCTATGACTGCTTGAATGCGACCTCACCCTCCGTCCACTTTTGTAAAGATAGCTAGTGCAAGACATGGTTGTCAAATACCTGAAGTTTTTGAAAAAGTGAATGTCAATCACCATGAGAAACTATAAACAGAGAAACCAATTTAAATTCTTTAGGCACCCTAAGAGCCTCTAACCATGCATTTTAAATGCCGTTCATAAAACACATGTTCAACGAAGATTTCTTTTGAGCAAGTGTCTGAAAGGAACTCACTTCTCCCCTAGTAATATCATGGTGCGGCCTGGTCTCCTTATTATATGAATCAAACAGTAAATTTTTAAGATTGAGGAAGACATTAGTACATAGGAGGAAGATCAACAACAGTTGTGAGCACTCTAACCGCTCCAGGCCAATAGTGCCTAAGATCATCACAAACAACAATGGGGACAGACCTTCCTCGGTTTTTCCCCTCTGGTGCTTTCTCAAACCTCTTCTCCATTGATAAACACTTGATCCCGGCCTCTAAGCAATGAGTCCAATAGTTTTTTATTGAAAAAGGATGTTTCTTTAGTTGTGAGGTAACAATAAAAGAGAGGAGCCATTTTTTCCCTACGGAAATTGCAGGCGGCGACATGAAATAGAAAATGCTCATTTTTTCGAATCCTAGCCCCATGTAATTCTATCTACCGGGGAGGTTGAGATGTTCGCGGCTGGATAGAAGAGAACTTGGACGGATCGGTTGCCGAACAATCCAGTGGAGTTTACGTTATTAAGAAGAGGTGTGACATCAATCATTCAACTTCAACAGTAAAGTCATAGTAATATACAACTGGATAGCCTATGTCTTTTTACCACAATCAGGATCCTCCTTTAGCATCTACCAAATAATCGGCCGTTTGGAAAAAATTCTACAAAAAAGGAGAACAAGGTGGAGCGCCTGATCTATACAAATATAATCAATTGCAATCTATTCAAGTGAGTTTACAATTCGACCACTATGTCGCTCGACAATTTCTACCCATCATATAAATCTATCATCTAATTTTGTAGGTAAATTACATATCAAGAAGGTTACCTGCATGGCATTTGTACGGCCAAACTGAATCTAATATCATTCATGCATGTTAACATGGACGGTGATTGCGCACCGCCAGGAGAATTTGAACTTCTGAAAAGTATGACCGTCCTCCTCCTCAAGGCGTCTCCCCTCCCATGCAAACCTTTTCTCCCATGAAGTAATGGATCGATTGATACCATATAAACAATGTCCTTCAAATAACAATAAACCTGGATAAGATATATGCATTTAGGCGAGAACTAAGTGCTATGTTCAGAAAGTATTACCTGACCTTGACGAGCAGGGGCATCGAGGCAAAAAACTATGGACCTGCTGCAAGGTCAATCAAACTATTGAGAAAGTACCAATCTGCATTCGAGACTTGGGACAAACAAAGTACGTAGCCTCTACAAAAACATATAAACAAGAAAAGAAACAAACAAAACTATGACAGTCACAATTCATGGTTGCGTACGTCCGATAGATGTGCCCGCCGATGTTCAATCATGAAGGTGGTGGCCACGATAGCGAAGTAACCCTTCCCGTCACAGCCTTGCAATGAGAAGTTCGATCTTGGAGGGAATTAGCTTCCGTGACACCGGCAAACATGGGAACTGCGGTATGGGGTGCGCCCTGATCAGATCGGCAAGCACATAAACACAAAATGAAAGAAACAATTTCAGCCTTAATGTTTACACCTCTTTCCTGCCCGCTGTTGGTGAATCCGACGAGAGGAGTCATGCGGCCGTGTTAAGTGGGCGCTACACGGCATTAGGATGTGACCCGGAGACGTCGTCATGGCAAGACCTATCAAGGGACGATGGTTCTCACCGGAGGACGTCGTCTTGGCGTGACGATGGACAGATTGTGAGGCATCGGGGACGAGGTGGAGGTTGTTTCTTTTTCTGATTTTATTGGTATTTGGTATGAGTTGTTGGGTAGTTGTCGAGCGGAGAGAACGGCAGGCGCACGATCCGTCCGCGATCTTGAAATCAGAGGATCTGTTTGTTAGGAATTTTTTTCGTGCATTGATTGTTTGGAGCTGATACTATTTTTTAGTTCAGCCCTAGAATTAAGTAAACGCATGCACTACTACTACTCGTTTCCAAGCTCTCTCCTAATTAAGTGTTTATCCCTTCCAATTATTTCTCCCATTAACTCATCTATAGTAACCGCATCAGACTCCTCTATTTTCTCCCGCATCAGACTCCTTGATTTTCTCGTGTAGCCAGCGCTCTAGTTCTTCGTTGCTTGGTTCTCCTTAAATGTAGCGTTCCATTTAACTACTCCACGTTTTAGATTAGATTCGAACTAAAAAATAAAAACATTTGTTATTATGATGGCATTTCTCCAATAATTATATCAAAGTGTGACACCGCGTAACACCACCGTTTTGATTTTAATAATAAAGACATACAGGGGGTAGGACATATCGCGATCCTGCGACGCGATCGCCAACCAAAGCGGAGGGCGTGCGTCGTGGGTGCAATCTGTGGCATGATAGCGCGCCGCGAGAATCATGGCTTAAGCAGGTAGTACTAGGTTAATGGGTAGCTAGCTAGGCTAGGTCTAGGTGCATGCGTGCCCTTTTCTGTGCTGGGGTTCGAGGCAGTGGTAGAGTGCTCGCTTTCTGCCACGAAAGTAGCATGGGCTTTACGATGACAAAGGGACGAGCGAGCGAGCAAGATGATCTCTGTTAAGTTTGCGGGGCTAGCTGTCAAAAGGCGCATCATGCTGCTAGTTGCAGCGGGAAGTTTACCCCTCTTTCTGTGATGCGTGTGGGTCTACCAAAAGTTGATGTGACGCTGAGGACACAGAACGAGTGAGTCCTACGCTCGTGCTTTGTATGGTTGGTGTTGTTCCTGCTTGACTAACTAATCAATTATGTTGTTGGGCTTCCATCAAACATGTGTGTTCGTATATTCATTCTTTGACCTTGTGTCCACAATGCCAAAAACGCTAAACATGCATGCACCGATTATCTCTGAATCCTGGAGGTCTACTATTGTTATTACTCAGTTGGTGCGCGTTTAGCGTCGCCTCAATAAAAGCCTATATTCAGAGATAATCCGCTTGGAGTAGACAAGTTAATTAGTCGAGAACCAACATGTGGTTGGATGTTTAGGAGGGCAGTGATACCTCCAGTTCACCAGAGTTCAAACCCCAGGTTTGACGCTTTGGTGTCTTATAAAAGAGGAATATTCTTTCAGTGGGAGCCTACGTTTTCGTCGATTGCGAGACGCCTGCGGTGACTTCGTCAATCTCAAGACCCGCCGGCTCAGTCTCTCGAAGGTGCTCATAGGGTAGGTTGTGCGTGCATGTATTCATAGGGGTGAGTGTACGTACGTATTATGAGCGTTTGCAATTGTACTATGTTTCTAAAAAAAAAGACAAGTTAATTAGTCTTAACTTAGAAAAAAGGACCAGCTAGCTAACACAGCATGGTCGTCTACTTGTTTTCTGGATACTACTACTCCCTTCGTCTCGGTTTATAAGACCTACGCGTATTTCTAGGTCGATAAATTAACCAACTTAGCATGAGGTATATAAGATAAAAACTATACTATTAGAAACTTCAAATGTTAGATTTATAATGATATAATTTTTATATTATATAATTCATATTATATAGCCCATGCGGTCGACCTAGGTATACGCGTAAGTCTTATAAACTGGGATAAAGGTAGTACTTGTTCAGCTCAAAAAAGAAGGACTAGGTAACTACACACACATGTGTTCCTTTTGGGGCCATGTCAATTGGTCAATGGATCCCCTCTTTCTTTTTTTCGAGAAGAGAGATCCCCTCTTTATCAAATGCACCTCCTTTCTGTAAGTTTCAAAGAACCACCACCGTGACGGGTGGCCCGTCACCTTTGAGCACCGGCAAATGCAGGGAACAAAACACTGGTGAGTAGGGATGTAAATGGCATTCGCAAATCCCATTTATTCAACTTGTTAGTTTTTTATTTTTAAAAACATAAATTTTATTAAACTAGAGTACTAATAAGTGGTAAGTGGTGTGCCGCTTACATCCCTAGTGGTGAGTGGTGACGGAGTTAGTGAAGGTAGTTATTTTCACCTAGTACGCAGGTAGTTATTGTTGCCACGAAAGTAGCATGGGCTTTACGATGACAAAGCGATGATGATCTGTGTTAAGTTTGCGGGGCAAGCTGTCAAAAGGCGCATCATGCATGCTGCTAGCTGCAGCGGGAAGTTTACCGTGGATCGGCTTTCTCTTCCCGTGATGCCTGTGGGTGGGTCTACGTACCAAAGTTGATGTGACGACGCTGACGACACAGAACGAGCGAGTCGTACGCTCGTGCATGGAGCATGGTTGTTGTTTTTCCTGTTTGACCAACCACTTAATTAAGTTGTTGGGCTTCCATCAAACATGTGTGTTCGTATATCCATTCTTTGACCTTGTGTCCACAATGCCAAAAACGCTAAACATGCATATATAAGCCTCGATCGAGGTCTACTGTTAACCAGTTGGTGCGCGTTCAGCATCGCGTCGATAAAAGCCTATCAATTCAAAGGGGCCTAGGCAAGTTGGTCTTATTAGAAAAAGTGACTAGCTAGCTAACCGACCGAGCATGGTCGTCTAGTTGTTGTTTTTTTAATACAAATCTGAGAAAGTAGTTTAGCAGTGCTACTACTAGTTCTAGTTCAGCTCAAAAAGGAGGACTGCGTAACCACACACGCGTTCCTTTTGGGGCCATGTCAATTGGTCAAATCCCTCCTTTCTGTAGATTTGATTATTTTTCGAGAACACCTTTGTGTAAGTAAGATTGAAAGGAGCACTACCTGCTACCGCGACGGGCGACCCATAACTTTGAGCACGGCAGCGCAAGGAAGGAGACACTAGCGACGGAGTTATTACTGAAGGTAGTTATTTTCACCTACGCAGGTACTCCCTCCGTTTCAAAATATAAGATGTTTTAGGTTTGTGAAGAAGATGAATCTAGACTTATTCTAGTATGTAGGTTCACTCAACTTTGGGATGAATCTACACACTAAAAGAAGTTTAGATTCATTTTCTTCACAAACCTAAAACATCTTATATTTTGAAACGGAGGGAGTAGTAGTATAGTACATTGTCCCTGTCTGAAGCAAGCAAGCGAGGCCCGGAAGGAATCCGATGCAGGACGCACCGGCACGGCCTGGAGGAAGCAGGAAGCAGGAAGCAGTAATTATACCCCGTGAAAAGCTAGTAGTACTGTACGTGCGGAGACGGTACATTGCCAGTACAAAAACAGGACACGCATAGTAACGTTACTGCCAATCGATCGATCAAGTACGTGCTCCTGCAGAAACGGTACGCCACGGCACTACGTGTCGATGATCTGTCTCCGGAAGGCAGAGCAACTCGAGGATGTCCATCCGAGGTCACTCCTGCACTGCACTGCACCGCAGTGTGTGCCGCGTGTGAGACCGTGAGGAGTGAGGTGATGGTGCCTGTCGTTGTCGTCGCGGGCAACAAAAAAAAATGAAGAAGGAATAGGCGATCGAGGAGGGGAGGGCGCAGGGAGAGAGCAATTGCCATGGCAACCTCGCCGCTGAAAAAGAGCCATGCGTTCGCGGCCGAAAAGCTCCCTTTCTTGTTGACTTTATTACCCTCGACGAGAAAAGGCTGGGAATCCACCTCCCCTAAAAGGCGGCGACGGGCAAGAGGGAACGGGCGAGGCGGCCACGATGGTGATCTACTGCCTGGCTAAACCTTTGCTTCGTTACTCTGTTAAGAGCGCCTCCACTCGTTCGGACGTTTACAGGGCGCGAAACCCGACGCTATTTAGTGTCGAACTGATATAACTTAGTTTCTCACTCACGTTTTTAGACCAAGTTCCCAGACGAAGCAGAAACAGCGAGTTCTCTCCCAAATCATGCAGAAACACGGTCTTTTCGTTCAGCGGCTCCGTCGGCGAAGTAGTCGGCATACATCATGCAGTAGCCCTCCATCGTTGTCTTGCTTTGCCCTTCCGGCGACCCTTCGTCTAGCCTCCACGCTTCGGCGCTGCAATCTGCGTGTACAACCGGGCCAGAGAGGCGATGATCTGCATGTGCTCTTCATCTTTGACGGCTGCGGCGGTCTCTTCCTCCAGCAACAGGGCGAATATATCCTCATTGTCGGGGTCCATGGCCGAACGGGCAAAACGCCAAGCACTTGACGGGAGCTCGAAGCGAAGCCGATCTACGACGAAGGAGGGACGACCAAAGGAGGCCTAGGCCGAGGAGAAAGGATGCGGCAAACCTATCTACAGGCGTGGCTTCGGCTTGGCGTGGTGGAGCTTCGCCGGCGAAGGCATGACGACAGAAACAACTGGGAAGAATCACTCTCCGCCACGGGACAGGCGAGTGGTAGTGGAAATAGGGTTGTCTCGCCGACGGGGTTGACCCACCCCGTTGTCGCTTCGGCCGGCGTTTTCAGACGGTTCTGAGCGCCCCAGGTTTGGCCTGAAAACGTCAAATGAAAGTTAGGTCAATCTGACATGGTCTCTTGAAAATGCGACTGGGCGAAAATTCGCTGTCCGGATAAAAAACCCTAAGAACCCCGAGAACGCTGTCCGGATAAAAAATCCTCATCGTGAAGATGCTCTAAGCAGCTGCGGGGGTATTTGCGCCGTAGAGTTTCGCGGTGACAACGGTGGTCGTTATGCGTGTTTGCACTTTGCAGGGAGTCGTTTGCCTTGCCTAAGCTGAGCCGAGCGCTGACAGACACGCATGTGTGCCGCGCGCGCCGGGTGCCGTTCACGTGCTGATGCGCGGGCGTGCACACAGAGCACGTACTACCTAGTACCACAACCGTCGCTCTCGTCCACGGCATGCAACCGCAACACTGCATGGTCCATCCACAGATCGATCCACTCGCCGTCGTCACGAACGCCGTAACGTGAAGTCGTGAACTGAAGATGCCCACCAAAGAGAGAGACGAGAGAGAGAGACGACTAGCAAGGCAGGACAGGACACGAGTTGATGGTGGAGGACCTTTGGCGGGGTCAGCGGCCTATCCGTCCATGCACGCACGCACGTTCCTGCAAAAAAAGGACCCGGCTCTCTCGCCTTTTCGAAAAAGAGGAGCTTTGAGTCAATCGTGGTTGCCACTTTCCCCCCATCATTTTCGTGGAAGCTCGCCATGCTCACATTTCAAAGCAGCAGCAGCCGCCACCTCGCTGTTTGGGTCGCCGGCTGCATACGCGCGCGTATAAGAACATCTCTAGATACCGTATCACAAAACGCGGATGCGGTAGACCGGCCGGCGGCGGCGGGATCCTACGGGTGCGACGCCCAAGGGTGCCGTGGTCGTGTCCCTGTTCGAGAAGGTGCTCGCGTCCCTTCTCCTCTGACGGTAGGGCCGTCTAAGCTCGCGGGCTGGAGCTCCCACCGCGGCCAGGAGCTAGGCGGGAAAGGAAGGGGAAAATGAATGTTGTTTCCCGCGTTCAGCCCCCCGCGCCAAATATATGTGGGACGAATGGACCACGATGACCGCAAAAAAATTACTATATGAAAAGACTATTTTAGGCCTCGTCGTTTGGTGCAAAAATTTGCAGGACGACGCTATCTGCTAGAGATACTCTAACCAGCGATTTTTTATAAATAATACACTTTTTTTAAAAGTATGATACGAATTTCATAATTTACAAATCTAGCATATTATCGGCTTGAGTCTAGCCGACACGCATGCAATCTGACCAGGCCTAGACCGACTGTACCAATCGGGTCAGGTCTTGACCGATTGCGTTGAACTAAGGCTTAGACCAGGCTGAATAAAACCTATGGGCTTTAACTAGGCCGACTAATTCTTATAGCTTTGTCTAAGAGCATCTTCACTAGGCTACCCAGGACGTCGATCCGAGCGACGAAAATAGGCCCGGACGCCGAATTTTTGCCTAGTCACGTACCAGAGAACCTGTTTTTGTCTGGATTTGCCAACTTTGGTCCGGACTACCAAGGCCATACCCAGGATCCTGGATACGCCCTGGGAACGCCAGACGAAGCGAATTCAATGAGTGAACCCGTCCAATCAGCATATATTCGCCCTTATTCATCCAAAGTTCGCCCATATTCGCCCATATAGACCATATTCGTCCATATAGACCATATTCGCCCAAAGTTCGCCTAAAATTCAGGCATATTCGCTCAAAGTTCGTCTGTATCGTCCATATTTTTCCAAATTTTGCCCAAAGTTTGTCCATATAGACCAAATTCGCCCAAAGTTTGCCCAAAATTCGGGCAAAAGTTGGTCCGTATCGACCATAATCGGCCAAATTTTGCCCATATAGACCATATTCGTCCAAAGTTCGCCCAAAATTCGGGTATATTTCGCTCAAAGTTCGTTTGTATCGCCCATATTCATCCAAAGTTCGCCTATAGTTCGTCCATATTCGCCCAAAGTTCGTCCGTATCGACCATATTCGTCCATATTCGTCCAAAACTGCTTATATTCGTTCAAAGTTCGCCCAAAGTTTGCCGAATTTGTTAAATTTTAGCCAAACACGAGAACTCGCCTAGGTACGCGAATGAGAAACTTAGCCTACCTAGGCAAAAAAACTTGTTTCGTCTAGTTGCACATGCAATACTTTGGCGATGCTGTTCTCGTGCTCATTTTTTTATTTCGATCCGGAGTACTCCCTCCGCTCCGGTATAAAAGGCCGCTGAGAATTGGCAGCGGGACCAAGGCATGAACCGATTGGGTATAACGATCAGCACTAAATTAATGACATGGCCAATCAGCGGAGTAGTTTTAGGCATGCAAAACGGCAGTGCATGCTTCACAGCTGCATGCGTTTAAAATGAGAGGACAAGAGTATTTTTAGGAAGACATTAAATCAGCCAATTAATTCTTTCCGGCCTTCCTTCCTCCACAATTTAGAACAACCAAAAAAAGCTAAAGGCCCTTTATACCGGAGCGGAGGAAGTAGTTAATTCACCTAAGTTACCTCCGTTTTTCTCTCTTCTAATTAAATCGTGACCAGGCAATTAAATGCCGATTAGTGCATGCGGGTTGGTCGTTCATTGGGCCTAGATGTGCATGCGGGTTGGTCGTTCATTGGGCCTAGATGTGCATGCGGGTTGACTAGTACTTATATCAGATTTATTTCGGAGAGAAATACTTTTAATATTAACTAGGCCGCGGGTTCTAATAATTATATTACTCTATATGATTTGGAGAGAGAAGTTCTATTTTTTCCTGGTCTCGTGCCACAGTTATCCATATTTATAAATAAAAATAAAGAAATCACTATTATGCACTAATCTGTTGGAGACCGATTGCCCGTCTTGCGTTTAGCATTCGGCAGAGCCTCACCAAGTGGGCATTCGGCCTGGGTGGGACCGAGTAGGCCACTCAGCCATTCGGCCACCTCTTTGTTAAATGGAGTTGAATCGGTGCAGGCAGGCCGATTAGTTCAGTCGGCTAGGCGAAAGCCTACAATGTTCTAGATTTGTAAATTACGAAAATCATATAGTATTTTTAGAAATAATTAAAAAATTATATTATTTTTAAAAATCGTCTCTAAGATGTATGTTCTGCGGCCAATTCCACCAAAGATCATCCTTGCAGAGTTGCCTTTCTAGCGCAGCTTGTTCGAGTCCATTGGAATGCTGCTCAAGATATTCAAACCATGATTTCCAACGCTAGAACATACTCCGAGAAAGCCTTGTCAACTGGAGGCCTTCATGTGGCCTAGACTATTTGGAAGGAAAGCAAAAATCTTTGACAATATCACCCATGCACGGCTTTAGATTTTGGTCATTTTCTTTTAATAGAGAGTTGTACATCCTCTGCTCTTGGCTTGGTCTCTTGTAGTATGTGCATGCCTTCTCTCCGTTGCTGGTTTCTCCATCCCTTTCGAAAGGTTGTTTCTTGTTAATAAATTTT
This sequence comes from Avena atlantica, assembly GCA_910589765.1. NCBI lineage: Eukaryota > Viridiplantae > Streptophyta > Magnoliopsida > Poales > Poaceae > Avena > Avena atlantica. The sequence continues at coordinate 255,092,378 of OU342738.1, read as the reverse complement.
TACTGTTGGAGTCTCCCTTACAGATTTTGGATAAACAAACCGGTATCTATTTCACACAATGAGGAACACAAAGTTCCTATTATGAATGGTTGAAATTCTTACCAAATACAGTTACAAAAGGAAATGTGTTTTATCATTTCTACATAAATAGGTCGATTTTGCACTTTAGATTCTGTACATGTAGTTCAAAGACGGTGTTCTGGTTCATGTATAACATGGTTGCTAGGTACAAATTACAAAAGAAAATGTCTTATTCTTCTGTACATGTAGTTAGAAGTCGGTGGTCTGGTTCATGCATGGTTACTTAAGTTTCTTACTGTATGCAGAATGAGGCATCTTTTTCTATTATTTACATGCATAGATCAACTTTGCATTTAAGTTCTGTACATTTATTTATTAACCATGAATTGGACTGCACTAACCTTTTTTTGATTGTTATTTTCAAATTAAGCTGCCGCGTGCCATGAAGATAACAGTTCTTTTAGTAGCTTTGGCTGCTCTGCTCAGTTCCACCGTTGCTGCAAGTTAGATACCAATCCATGATTGTTTTGGTGAAAACTACGCTTCATCGAGAAGTTACAACAGAAGACTTGAGCTTTTGTCGTCCTTGATGCCTAGGAAGGTGTCGAGGGATCCCAGATTGTTTTCTAGAGAGCGTATTGGGACAGATGAGGCCACATATGCCCTTTCGCGGTGCTAGAGTGACATACAGTGAAAGTTGCAGAAGTTGCATCAATAAGAGTCTCCCGTATGTACTAGTGGCTCAGCAAGGAGGTGTTACTCGTGTACGAGCTCTGCACCCTTCAGCTCTCTAGCATGGCGATCAGCTGGCCACCTAAGGTGGACATATCAATAGGGCAACCTGATACCTCTATAGTTCACAACAACACATTTGGGATGAGTATGGATGCACTGATTTCTGGTGTGTCAAGCTTGGCAGGCAACACCTCCCAGAGGTTTGCCACTGCAGTTGAAGAGATGGACGCCAGACGGGAGTCACTAAATGGCCTATGGACTGCCATAGTGCACGCCTAAATTGACACCTGCAGACAGTGTCCTTTGCCTCAAGGAGTTGAGGTCTGTCGAGACTTAGACTCGAGCTTCAGGTGGGTGGTTTGCTACCAACAGGGTCATTCCATAGATTCTTGGGGCCCTAGGACAACACGACATCAAAGGCTTCTCATTTAAAGTGGCAAAGTTTTACTGAGTTAAGATAAGGGGGGCCTTTGCCCCCCTACTTCAGAAAATTGCTTAAATATATCTTTAATATTTATGCTATTTTTTTAATTTTACTCAAAGTTTAAGCATAATTGTGTTATTAGGCCTCTAAACAATTAAAAAATGCATACTCTTAAAATATCCATGGCTACTTGAGCTCCTTACTGTGTGCAGAATGAGACATCTTTTCCCATTATTTACATGCATAGATCAACTTTGCACTTAAGTTCTGTACTTTTATTTATTAGCCATGAGATGGACTAACCTTTTTTTGGTTGTTATTTTTAGATGAAGATGATGCATGCCATGAAGATAGCAGTTCTTTTAGTAGCTCTGTTGCTCTGTTCAGTTCCACCGCTGCTGCAATTCAGATACCAATCCATGATTGTTCTGGTGGAAACTACACTTCATCGAGAAGTTACAACATAAGACTTGAGATTCTGTCGTCCTTGCTGCCTCGGAAGGCGTCGAGGGCTCCCAGATTGTTTTCTAGAGAGAGTGTTGGGACAGATGAGGCCACATATGCCATGGCGTAGTGCTGGGGTGACACGGACAATGAGAGTTGCAGAAGTTGCATGGATGAGAGTCTCAAGTATGTACGGTTGGCTCAGCAAGGAGGTCTTACTCGTGTACGAGCTCTGCACCCTTCAGCTCTCTGGCACGGCGATCAGCTGGCCACCTGAGGTGAACATATCAATGGGGCAACCTGATACCTTTACAGTTCATAGCAACACATTTGAGATGGGTATGGATGCACTGATTTCCGATGTGGCAAGCTTGGCAGCCAACACCTCCTAGAGGTTTGCCACTGCAGTTGAGGAGATGGACGCAGACGGGAGGCACTACACGGCCTATGGACTGCCACAACGCACATATGAATTGGCACCTGCAGACAGTGCCGTTCCATAGATTTTTGGGGCCCTAGGGCAGCACGACACCAAAGGCTTCTCGTTTAAAGTGGCAAAGTATTACCGAGTTAAGGGAAGGGGGCCTTTGCCCCCTACTTCAGAAAATTGCTTAAATATATCTTTAATATTAATGCTATTTTTTAAATTTTAGTCAAAGTTTAAGCATAATTGTGTTCTTAGGCCTCTAAACAATTATATAATGCATACTCTTAAAAGATCCATGGTTACTTGAGTTTCTTACTGTGTGCAGAATGAGGCATCTTTTCTCATTATTTACATGCATAGATCAACTTTGCACTTAAGTTATGTATATTTATTTATTGATCATGAGCTAGACTAACCTTCTTTGGTTGTTATTTTCAGATGAATCTGCCGCGTGCCATGAAGATATTTGTTCTTTTAGTAGCTCTGGCTGCTCTCCTCAGTTCCACCGCTGCTGCAAGTCAGATACCAATCCATGATTGTTCTGGTGGAAACTACACTTCATTGAGAAGTTAGAGCATATCCACCGGGTCGACCTAACCCGTCCGACGAACGCACTAGACGTGCGTGACGCCCCAGCGGCATGACCCATTCGGACAGACGCGTCCGTCTTGACCCGTATCAACCCATCTATGCACCAAATATGGACAATAGTTGCGTCGGCCTAGACGCAGGCGGACCGAGGGCGTGTCATGTCCGCTCATTCCACTAGCCCACCCATTAGCCACCGCTTAGCATGGCGTTTATTCAAACGCGCATAGCGGCACCGATTCAGACGAAACCGCGGCACCGATTCAGGCGGAAGGCTGACCGGCAGCAGCCTGCGCCATCAATGGTGACAATACGACACACTGATTGACTGGACACCACACTCTCCCTCATCGCCATTGCTGGCGCCGCCCGACGCCTGCCCTCCTGACTAGACACTTCAATGTCGTCGCTTCGGCCTCCGCACCGGCATTCGATGCCAGCCCTTTTAACTTTATGCCTGTGGCCATCTTCTCCCACACCACACCACACTCTCCTCCTTATCCTTACCATCCTCCACTACCGGTAGCTATCCATGGCCGAGGGCATTGGATCGAGGGGAGGGCATGTAGGATGACCACCGGGTCCCGACCTTGGACGCAAGTGACGAGGTTTAATCTCGTCAATGCCCATTGTTATGAGCTTGGGTTTTGGAGACGATGGGGGTGCTGGAGATCGCGGAACGGTTAACAGACAAGCAACCAGGGGACACGATATTTACCCAGGTTCAGGCCCCCGGAGGGAAAACCCTACTCCTGCTTGTCTGCTCTTGATTATGGCGGAACCGAAAGTTATAGGGGTGCGCAGATGCAATCTGGCGTGGGTGTGTGTATGCAGTGGTATGAGAGGTGCCCTCCTCGTCATGCCCTCCTAGCCTTTATATAGAGGTAGGCAGGTCCCGGGCACAGATCGAGTCGGTTATAGGTTTTAGGGTTTAACCCCTTTGAATATTCTATCTGTTCTAGTCTTGCTCTCCAAGGATCCGAAGACGTCATGGGCTTGGGCCACCCGAAAATCTTCATGGGCCGCGTATATTCTCGTGGGCCTTCCTTGGGCTAGACCAGGTATGCTAAAGTCGTGTACCCGTAGGGTATAACCATGTCATCAAGGGAGGCGCAGACACGCTCTCCCTCAACACCCTCATGGCCCGAGTTGGTCGACCCAGGCATCCAGTTCGTCGTGGACATCCACTCCTGCATGGCACGAGACAGACTACTCCTCCCATGCAAATTCGCATCACTGGTCGTCGACCCACTGCCCCCGGTTGTCATTCTCTGCGGGCGAACAGTGTCAAAAACACCATGTACCCAGTGGATTTGCATGATGAGTCGAAAATTGAAGCATATTTACCTTTTGTTCTTGCATAAATAGAGTAGGGATCTTTGTATTTCACTGTGTTTGCACACACTATTTTGTCCTTGTTTGAACATGATCACAAATCACTAAGTCTTATATGAACATATCATTTGGAACTATCATATTGTGTTATGATATTTCTAAGTGATAAAAGTCATTTTATGGATTACCGCACCCGGGAGAATACAGAAAGAGGAGAAGCAAGCAGTACCTATAATGACTAGTGGTACAAGTGGAGCCTGCCCATACCATCCACCCGTACTAGGTTTCATCATGTTCGACTCGTCAAATACTTTCTCCTGGCAAAGACGAGAGAGAGATCCGACATTCAAAGCCAGCAAAAACCACGAAAAACCACACCTGAAAGGGATCCGAAGGAGGAACTTGGCTGGGGTAAAATCCCAGTGCTCCGGCACCAACGGCGGCGATGCCTGCGGGTGTCGTGACCCTCTTGAGGGCATCGTTGCCGTTACCTTCTCTGCATTTGGGCTTCGGGTGAAAACCCTAGACTTCTTTGGTCTCGGCGATGGCGACGCTTGTTGTGTCGTCGCCCTCTTGGGGGCGTTGTCGTGGAGCCCAGGTTTTCTTAGTCTCACGACGTCTTCGGTGGCAAGCTCGATGCTTTCTAGTTTTTGTTGTGTATCTTTTGATCTGCTTGTAAGAGGAATCCCTCATCACTTTGTATCTGTTCGGCCGTTTGGCTTTATTTATAATGCGGGGAGAAAGCCTGATTCGAGAAATCCCAGCTGCTTCATGGATCATCGGAGGACAACACATAATCCCCGTCATCATCAACCGCTGCATCTACATCACCGCCATTATCCTCATCTCTCATCTATTAGATCTTGTTGTAATTCCATATTCAATTGTGGTTTGCATTAGATCTATCTCTGTACTTTTATCCATCCATTTGACTATGATGATGTTGTTGATTGCTTCCATGCGTGAGTAGTTCCTTTTGTTCTTGGGATATGGAGAAACCCTAGCACTATTATGAATTTGTAATAAAGATGATCTATTCTTGTGTCCATATGACTTGCCGGACTATGATAGATTTATGATTTGTGTTTGATCTCTGATGGTTGGTGCTGACGTCGAGCACTTCGTTGGAAACCCCAAGAGCGAGGTGTGAAGCAGCAAGCAGCAAGTCTTCCCTCAGTTGAGTCTGAGGTTATCAAACCAGAAGGAGGAAGGAAACGTCACACAGGTGTTGCGAGCAACGCGGAGACCTGCACACCACAAACTCAAGACTTTGCCCCAACGAATCAGTGAGGTTGTCAAGCTCAACGGTTTGCTGTAACAAAGGATTAAACGTATGGTGTGGAAGGTAATGGTTTGCAGCAAGTAAACATGTAACAGTGGAAGATGTATCAATGGTAAAGATTGGACCGGGGTCCATAGTTCACTAGAGGTGCTCTCCTTAGATAAACAACATGGCATGAAGGGTAAACAAATTACAGCGAGGCAATTGACAGGAACTGAGCAAGGCATAACAATGCAATTACTAGCCAGAAATATTCTATGAAGTTGATTGGGAAATACAACAATATACATAGACTGTCATCCAACTGCATCTATGACTAGAAGTCCACCTTCAGGTTATCATCCGAACCCCCTCCAGTATTAAGTTGCAAGCAACAGACAACTGCTTTAAGCAAAGTGTGAAAGGTAAATAGTCCACATGTTCCATGAACAAGAGACCGTTGTTTTGTCCCTAGTAGCAACATCACATCTACAACCGAAGAGATTTCTGTCACTTCCCTTGGAAACTAGAGGCATGAACCCACTATCGAGCATAAATACCCCCTCTTGGAGTCACTAGCAACTACTTGGCCAAGATAACCACTAGCAACGGAGAGCATGCAAGATCACAAACAACACAGACATGATAGAATCATAAAGATAAACAATTAATCAAACCAACATAATAATCTCAATATCCATCGGATCCCCGCAAACACAACATGCATGATTACAAATAGATTAGATCTTGATCATGAACGGACCTCATATGATATATACATGAAAGCACAAAGGAGGAGATACAACCATCTAGCTACTACATGGACCCATAGTCCAAGGTGGAACTACTGACGAATCATACCAGAGAGAAGGCCTCCGGGATGATATCCCCTCCGGCGGGGTGCCGGGAAGAACTTCAGATCCCCCCGATCTAGGGACGATGGTGGCGGCGTCTACAGACGGTTTCATGGATTTCTGATCGGGTACTCAGGGTTTCTGCATCGGGGGCTTCTTATAGGCAAAGGGGCGAGACCGGGAGGCGGCCAAGGCCACCAAACCCTAGCCAGGCATGATCCCACCTGCCCCCGCGCCTGGGGTGGGTCTGGCCCTCCTGGCCGGCCCCTCCGGCTCTCCTCTGGACTTCTTGTTCCCCACGGAAAGTTATTGACTTTGACGTTTGTCCCGTCCAATTCGGAGAATATTTCTTTACTAACTTTTCTGAAACCAAAAACAGCAGAAAACAGGCATCTGGCACTGTTGCAACTTGTTAATACGTTAGTACCAGAAAACATGTAAAAAGCACCTCAAAGTGTGGAAGATTAAAGCAAAGTAGATACTAAACAAGCATGGAACATTAAAAATTATAGATACGATTCTAACGAATCAATCTCTATGTTTAGATGGTATGTGTAGTAGGCCACATATCATTTTCCCTCGGGACTAAAGGGAGGGAGAAATCCTTTGGACGTGTTTTGGGTGAAGGGAATATGCCCGAGAGGCAATAATAAAATAGTTATTATTGTATTCCTTGTTTATGATAAATGTTTATTTTGCATGCTATAATTGTATTAATACGGAAACATTAATACATGTGTGTTTAATAAACAAAAAGGAAGTTCCTAGTTATGCCTCTCTTATAAACTAGTTCGTTGATTAACAAGATGATCAAAGGTTTCCTCATCATGGACATTGGATGTTGTTAATAACGAGATCACAACATTAGTGTAATGACGTGATGAACATTCATCTGAAGTATAGCATTACGATCAAAGTCAATGAGTTTATATTGCTATAACAACTTAAGAAGTGATCCTAATTCTTAGACCATGAGATCATGTCAATCACTAACACCGGAAGAGTTTCTTGTTGACATCAAACATCACACCGTAACTGGGTGATTATAAAGATGGCTTCAAAACTACTAAAGTGTTATGCTGAGACTCATGGATTGAGAGTGGAATTTGTTCATCCCGATGACGGATAGATATGCTCTGTGCCCTCTCGATGATATCACATTGATTAGCTTGCAAGCAAGTGATTTGATAACTAGAATGTTATATCATGGGAACGAGAAAAGAGTGCATGTCGGTAACGAGATCAAACTAGGTATGGAGATACCGATGATCGAATCTCGGACATGTAATATATCGTGAAACAAAGGGATTAAGATACTAGTGTAAAAGGTTCACACGATCACAGAAGTCATCGTTGAATGTGTGGGGGTCAGTACGGATCTCCAGGTCCCGCTGCTGATTATTTATCGGAGAGGGGTCTCGATCATGTCTGCATTATTCGCGAACCGTAGGGTGACACACTTAAGGGATACCGACACCATTCGGAGCAAATGATATGTCAAAAAAAGAAAAGGAAAGCGCAGGAATTTATTTCACTAGACACCGGAACTGTTTCGGTTGAAATTGCTGAAACTGGTTCTGTATGTGAAATGGAATACTAGCAAGGGGTTTTATGTGAATGTTTGTTAATTAAAGTAATGAACAAAATTCTGAATAAATAAATAAAAGAGTTTCATTTAATGAGAGATTAAATTAAATTTGGTGGTAATTTAATGGAGGTGAGTGGAATTTTGAGTGGGTGGCTATTTATGTGCGTGGGAGCTCCACCCACATGAATGTGGAAGAGGTGGGGAACCTCCATGGATGCCATGCCATGGGAGGGGTCTGCCCCCTGTCCCTATAAAAGGCACCCCACTCCCTCCTCTCATCTCACACCTCCTCGCGAAGGATCTCTCTCCCCCTTTAGAATTTCCCCATGGTCTCGGATCAGCGAGATACATGTTCCGAGTGGCTTTTTCTATAAGGATTTGTTGTTTCCGTTGCTTCGCTGGAGCGAGGGCGCGTAGAACGTCGGGGTACCCGTACGTGTGTGCAATCACGGATGCACCACTGCTTTGCGGTGTTGGACTTGATGGTGCTGGACTGGCTGGACCAGATGGACTTCATCATGATCTTGAGATCAGCAACCGTTCGTCTACATCAGCCACGAGTACAACCTCGTTAATGCTATTCGGTCTTCGAGGGTATGTATTCTATGGATGTATATCCATCCGTTGCGTGTATCTAGTAGATAGATCTTGGTACTTAGTGTAGGGGTTCGTAGCATGGAAAACAAAAAAATTCTACCGCATGCAGACAAACAAGCCAAGATCTATCTACTAGCTTGTAGCAACGAGTCGATAGAAGCACTCACCCTTGAAGATTCGAAAGCGGTTAACGAGAGCAGATTCTCGTGGGTGATGTAGTCGTACACTTGCCGATCTCAAGATCGCGTAGAGGATCCTTCCGGCGCTGCGTTCCGGCAGCGCTTCCGCAGTCGCTCACACGTTCGGTACTCGATGGAGACCTTCCTCTCCCTTCTTCCAGCAGGCAGTGGAGGTTGTAGTTCTCCCCTCGCAATTCTGGCAGCACAACGGCGTGGTGTCGGAAGTAGAGGGAAGATCTCGCAGGGCTTCGCCTAAGCTGGTGCGAGTTATGGTGGATCTAGGGTTTCCCGGTGATATAGGGTTTAGAAGACCGGGAGGAGGAGGAGATGTCGGCGGCGGCTAGGGCAGCGGCGAGGAACCGGCGGCGGCGCAAGGCGGCGGCGGGGCAGCGGCGGCGGTGGCGCACGGGTAGAGGGGCTAGGGCTTGGTTTTGAGGGCAACCCTCCCCCTCTATTTATGAGAGGGGGGGCAGCCTTGGGAGGGGTGAGTTTGAATCCACTTCCAAACCCAAGTTGGAAGGACTCTTTCCTTCTTCCACTAGGAAACCATTGTTCCAGTTTGACTTTTCAAATTTAGAGCTTTAATTCTCTCTCACAAATGACCACACCAAGTGACCTAGGATATGATCCAATCATTCCACTTACCCATGACACATTCATGGACCATTCCCCTTCTGGACCGGTGAACCTTCTAGAACCTCTACGATAAAAACATCGGAATGTTTCCCGAACTCCGGAATCGAACTTTCCTTATATGAATCTTATTCTCCGGACCATTCCGGATCTCCTCGTGATATCCCGGATCCCATCCGAGACTCCGAAAAACATTCGGTATCCCTACTAACATTCCATATCTACTAAACAACATCGAATCCTTAAGTGTGTCTCCCTACGGTTCGTGAATTATGCGGACATGACCGAGACACTTCTCCGATCAATAACCAATAGAGGAATCTGGAAATTCATATGGCTCCCACATATTTATACGATTACTTTGCGATCGAATGAACCACTTACATACGATACCAATTTCCTTTGTCTCACGATAGTTTACTTATCCGAGGTTTTGATCGTCGGTATCTCTGCATACCTAGTTCAACCTCGTTACCGATAAGTACTCTTTTCTCGTTCCTGTGATATGTGATCCCTTGTGATCCAGTCACATGCAAGCTAATTGGATGACATTCCACCGAGAGGGCCAGAGTATATCTATCTGTCATATGGATGGACAAATCCCACTCTTGATCCATGTGCCTCAACCCATACTTTCCAAACACTCAATGCCACCTTTATAGCCACCCAGTTACGGTGTGGTGTTTGATGTCATCAAAGCATCCTTCCGGTGATGGTGATTAGCATGATATCATGGTCGAAGGAATTAGGTTACTATGTATCAGAAAGCTTATAGCAAACAAACTATTAAAATGACTTGATCTTTATGCTACGCTTATCTATAGGAGTATGTCCATCACACCATTCTCCTAATGATATGATCTCTTTGTTAAAAACATCTCAATGTTCATGATCGAGAAACCACGATCATCTATTAACCAACAAGCTAGTATTATTAAAGAGGCTTTACTAGGGACTCTAATTTAGTTTACAAATCACACAAGTATTAATGTTTCCGGTTAATACTGTTATAGCATGAATGTAAACATTTATCATCAACACAAAGATATAATAATAATCACTTTTATTATTGCCTCTAGGGCATATCTCCAACAGTCTCCCACTTGCACTAGAGTCAACTAATCTAGATTGCATGGTAATATACCGAACACCCATGGCGGTTTGGTGCTGGTCATGTTTTGCCCTCGGGAGAGGTTTAGTCAACGGATCCGCCACATTCAGATCTGTGTGTACTTTGCAAATCTTTATGTCACCATCTTGGACATGCTCTCGAATAGCGTGAAAACGTATCTTGATGTGCTTCATCTTCTTGTGTGACCTTGGTTCTTGCGCATTGGCTATGGCGCCCATGTTATCACAATAGATAGACATTGGGTCCAACGCACTTGGAACCACACCGAGCTCTGTAATGAACTCGTTCGTCCATATCGCCTCTTGTGAAGCCTCCAAAGCAGCTATGTATTCCGATTCAGTTGAAGATCTTGCCACAACGCTTTGCTTTGCACTCCTCCGGCAAACTGTTGCACCATTCAAAGTAAATACGTATCCAGATTGAGATTTAGAATCATCCGGATCGGTGTTCCAACTTGAATAGGTGTAACCATTAACAACGAGCTGTTCATCACCTCCATAAGAAAGAACCATATCCTTAGTTCTTCTCAAGTACTTAAGGATGTTTTTGACCGCTGTCCAATGATCCATTCCTGGATCACTTTGATATCTGCTAGTCAAACTAACAGCATATGCAATGTCGGGTCTAGTACATAGCATGACATACATAAGATATCCTATGGCCAAGGCATAGGGAGTCTTACTCATCCTTTCTCTATCTTCTGCCGTTGCAGGACTTTTAGTTTTACTCAAGGTTGTATTGGGCAACATGGGCAAGAAACCTTTCTTGCAATCTTCCATTCCAAATCTCTTTAGAACTTTGTCCAAATATTTACTCTGTGACAATGATATTAGGCGTCTCGATCTATCTCTATAAATCTTTATGCCTAATATGTAAGCTGCTTCGCCAAGATCTTTCATTGAAAAACTATTATTCAAATAATCCTTGACACTATTAAGAAGGTCTACATCATTCCCAATCAACAATATGTCATCTACATATAATATTAAGAATGCTATAGAGATCCCACTCACTTTCTTGTAAATACAAGCTTCTCCAAAAGTTTGTATAAAACCAAAGCTTTTGATCACCTTATCAAAACGTTTATTCCAACTCCGGGATGCTTGCTTCAATCCATAAATGGACCGTTGAAGTTTGCATACCTTGTTAGCATCTTTAGGATTGACAAAACCTTTGGGTTGTACCATATACAACTCTTCATCAATGTCTCCATTGAGGAACACCGTTTTGACATCCATTTGCCATATCTCATAATCATAATATGCAGCGATTGCTAACATAATCCTGACAGACTTTAGCTTTGCTACCGGTGAGAATGTCTCATCGTATTCAACTCCTTGAATTTGTCGAATCCCTTTTGTGACAAGTCGATATTTATAGACAGTAACATTACCATCAGCATCTATTTTCTTCTTGAAAATCCATTTGTTCTCGACAGCCTTCCAGCCATCCGGTAAGTCCACCAAAGTCCATACTTGGTTTTTGTACATGTATCCAATCTCGGATTTCATGGCTTCTTGCCATTTATTGGAATTTGGGCTCATCATCGCTTCCTCATATGTCGCAGGGTGATCGGTGCTGTCCACCAACATGACACTCATAACGGGATCCTACCAATTAGGAGTGGTACGAGTTCTCGCTAACCTGCTAGGCTCTGTAGTTACTTCAACCGAAGTTTCATGATCGACATCATTAGCTTCCTCTCTTATTGATGTAGGTACCATAGGAACTACTTCCGGTGTTGCGCTACTCGCAAGTTCGAGAGAAGGTTCAACAACCTCGTCGAGTTCTACTTTCATTCCAGTCACTTCTTTCGAGAGAAACTCCTTCTCTAGAAAGGATCCATTCTTGGCAGCGAAGATTTTGCCCTCAGATCTATGATAGAAGGTATACCCAATAGTTTCCTTTGGGTATCCTATGAAGACGCATTTTTCTGTTTTGGGTTCAAGCTTGTCTGGCTGTAACTTCTTTACATAAGCTTCGCAACCCCAAACTTTAAGGAACGACAATTTAGGTTTCTTCCCAAAGCATAATTCATATGGTGTCGTTTCAACGGATTTAGATGGTGTCCTATTTAAAGTGAATGCGGCTGTTTCTAATGCATAACCCCAAAATGATAGCGGTAAATCTGTAAGTGACATCAGAGAACGAACCATATCTAAGAGAGTTCAATTACAATGTTCGGACACACCATTAAGTTGTGGTGTTTCCGGCGGTGTCAATTGTGAAAGTATTCTGCATTTCTTCAAATGCTCGCCAAACTGATAACTTAGATATTCACCTCCACGATCAGATCATAGAAATTTAATCTTGTTGTTACGTTGATTCTCTACCTCACTTTGAAATTCCTTAAATTTATCAAAAGTTTCGGACTTATGTTTCATGAAATAGATATACCATATCTACTCAAGTCATCCGTGAAGATAAGAACATAGCGATAACCACCGCGCTATGCTACACTCATTGGACCACACACATCGGTATGTATGATTTCCAACAAGTCCATAGCTCGCTCCATCATACCAGAAAATGGAGTCTTAGTCATTTTACCCATCAGACATGCTTCGCATCTTTCAAGTGATTCAAAATCAAGTGATTCAAGAAGTCCATCGGAATAGAGTTTCTTCATACGCTTCACTCCAATATGACCAAGATGACAGTGCCACATATAGGTCGAGTTATCACTCAATTTCAAACGTTTAGCTGCAATGTTATTAATGTGTGTATTACTACAATCGAGATTCAATAAGAATAGACCATCTATCAAAGGTGCATGTGCATAAAACATATTACTCGTATATATCGAACAACCATTATTCTCGGACTTAAACAAGTAACCGTCTCGCAATAAACATGATCCGGATATAATGTCCATGCTCAACGCAGGCACCAAATAACAATTATTTAAGTATAAAACTATCCCGATGGTAGATGAAGAGGTAGCGTGCCGACCGCGATCACATCAACCTTTGATCCATTTCCAACGTGCATCGTCACCTCGTTCTTCGCTAGCTTCCGTTTATTCTACAGCACCTGTTTCGAGTTACAAATATGAGCAACCGAACCAGTATCAAATACCCAGGCACTACTACGAGTACTAGTGAGATACACATCAATAACATGTATATCAGATATACCTTTCTTCTTGATGTTGCCATTCTTAAAATCCGCCAAGTACTTTGGGCAATTCCGCTTCCAGTGACCTTCTCCCTTGCAGTAAAAGCACTCCGTATCATCCTTAGGCCCAGCGTTGGTCTTCTTCGCCGGTGCAGTAACTTTCTTACCGCCCTTTTTGAAGTTTCCCTTTTTCTTAGACTTGCCTTGATTCTTGAATTTGGTGGTCTTATTGACCAACAACACTTGGTGCTCTTTCTTTATCTCCACTTCTGCAGACTTCAACATGGAGAAGAGTTCGGGCAACGACTTGTCCATGTTTTGCATATTGTAGCTCATCACAAAGTTCTTGTAACTTGGTGGTAGTGATTGGAGGACACGGTGAATCCCCAAAGCATTAGGAATCACTATACCTAAGCTTTGAAGCTTGCTTACGTGCCCAGACATCTTAAGCACATGCTCACTGACGGAGCTGCCCTCTTCCATCTTGCAGTTAAAGAACTTTTCAGAAGCCTCATAACTCTCAACTGCCGCGTGAGCCTCAAATATCATTTTGAGTTCACGGACAATATCATGTGGGTCATGGTTCTCAAACCTTTTCTGAAGCTCCGATTCCAAACCATACAAGATAGCACACTGAAGTGTGGAGTACCGATTCTTCGGAGCGAGGAAAACATTCTTTACCTCATCGGTAGCATCAGCTGCAGGCGGTGCATCCAGCACATAGGTCAAATTACCAGCATTGAGGACAATCCTCAAATTGCGGAACCAATTCACGAAGTTGATTCCATTGTTTTTTCAACTTTTCTTTCTCTAGGAACGCATTAAAATAGATGGTAGGGGCCGCCATTGATCTACAACATATTTGCAATAGTTTAGACTAAGTTTATGACAAATTGAGTTCTAGTTAATAGTTAAATTAATCTAGGTGAACTCCCACTCAAAACAATATCCCTCACATTGTTTTAGTGATCACACGAACCAAATCCACCACATCAAAACCGATCATCACGAGAGTTGATGTAGCTTCAATGGCGAACAGTCAACATGTTCATCATATCTACTATATGAATCATGCTTTACCTTTCCGTGATCCGTGTTCCAAGACCATGTCTGTACATGCTAGGCTCGTCAAGGTAAAACCTTAGCTTCCGCATGAGAAAATCTGGCTTGCTCACGTAGTATACACTCGCAGAATCTAACACACCCGATCATCACGTGGTTCTTCGAAACAACGAGCTTTAGCAGCGGTGCTTACTAAGGATGAACACTTTAAAACTTGAAATTTTGTGCTAGAGGGATCATCTTATAATGCTACCGTCGTTAACTAAGCAATACAAGATGCATAAAAGGATTAACATCACATGAAATTCATAATATGTGATATGATATGGCCTTTCTTCTTGTGCTTCTGATCTCCATCTTCAAGCACGAACATGATCTCCATCATCACCGGTGTGGCGTCAAGGTCAATGGCGCTGCTTCATGGTTGTCGTCCACTAGCATCAACTATTTCAACTACTTTGAATAGACACGCAGGTCTTAACGGAATTTAAAAGACAACCATATGGCTCCTACCGGTTGCCAACTTACAATAAGGATCATTGCATACATCATATATAATCACAATCATCGCCATATCACATCACAGCACACCCCTGCAAAACAAAGTTAGACGCCTCTAATTTTCTTTGCAGATTTTACGTGGTTTGGGGCTTTCAATAAGTGTCGATCTAACTTACGAACAAGAACCACAATGTTTATATTTGAACTATCAAGTGCCCGTTGTAAATTGAATCTATACTATGATGGGAGAGACAGACACCCACAAAGCCACTTATGCAATACAAGTTGCATGTTAAGCGTGGAGCAAGTCTCAAGAACGATGTCATGTAAGGTTAGCCCGGGCCGCTTCATACCATCATACCGCAAGATGCAAAGTACACAAAAAGAAATTGATATTAAAAGCACCACCGCCCACAATGACCATTGTGTTCTACTCGTGCAACAGATCTACAAATAGACACGGCTCTGATACCACTGTAGGGGTTCGTAGCATGGAAAAAAAATTCTACCGCATGCACACAAACAATCCAAGATCTATCTACTAGATTGTAGCAACGATTCGAAGCACTCACCCTTGAAGATTCCAAAGCGGTTAACGAGAGGAGATTCTCGTGGGTGATGTAGTCATACACTTGCTGATCTCAAGATCGCGTAGACGATCCTTCTGGCGCTGCGTTCCGGCAGCGCTTCCGCAGTCGGTCACACGTTCGGTACTCGATGAAGACCTTCTCTCCCTTCTTCCAGCAGGCAGCGGAGGTTGTAGTTCTCCCCCCGCAATTCTGGCAGCACGACGGCGTGGTGTCGGAAGTAGAGGGAAGATCCCGCAGGGCTTCGCCTAAGCCGGTGCGAGTTATGGTGGATCTAGGGTTTCCCGGTGATCTAGGGTTTAGAAGACCGGGAGGAGGAGGAGGTGTCAGCGGCGGCTAGGGCAGCGGCGACGAACTGGCGGCGGGGCAGCGGTGGCGGCGGCGCACGGGTAGAGGGGCTAGGGCTTGGTTTTGGGGGCAGTCCTCCCCCTCTATTTATGAGAGGGGGGCAGCCTTGGGAGGGGTGAGTTTGAATCCACTTCCAAACCCAAGTTGGAAGGACTCTTTCCTTCTTCCACTAGGAAACCATTGTTCCAGTTTGACTTTTCAAATTTAGAGCTTTAATTCTCTCTCACAAATGACCACACCAAGTGACCTAGGATATGATCCAATCATTCCACTTACCCATGACACATTCATGGACCATTCCCCTTCCGGACCGGTGAACCTTCTAGAACCTCTCCGATAAAAACATCGGAATGTTTCCCGAACTCTGGAATCGAACTTTCCTTATATGAATCTTATTCTCTGAACCATTCCGGATCTCCTCGTGATATCCCGGATCCCATCTGAGACTCCTAACAACATTCAATATCCCTACTAACATTCCATATCTAATAAACAACATCGAATCCTTAAGTGTGTCTCCCTACGGTTTGTGAATTATGCGGACATGACCGAGACACTTCTCCGATCAATAACCAATAGAGGAATCTAGAAATTCATATGGCTCCCACACATTTCTACGATTACTTTGTGATTGAATGAACCACTTACATACGATACCAATTTCCCTTTGTCTCACGATAGTTTACTTATCCAAGGTTTTGATCGTTGGTATCTCTACATACCTAGTTCAACGTCGTTACCGATAAGTACTCTTTTCTCGTTCCCGTGATATGTGATCTCTTGTGAGCCAGTCACATGCTTGCAAGCTAATTGGATGACATTCCACCGAGAGGGCCTAGAGTATATCTATCCGTCATATGGATGGACAAAACCCACTCTTGATCCATGTGCCTCAACCCATACTTTCCGAACACTCAATGCCACCTTTATAGCCACCCAGTTACGGTGTGGCGTTTGACGTCATCAAAGCATCCTTCCGGTGATGGTGATTAGCATGATCTCATGGTCGAAGGAATTAGGTTACTATGTATCAGAAAGCTTATAGCAAACAAACTATTGAGATGACTTGATCTTTATGCTACGCTTATCTATAGGAGTATGTCCATCACACCATTTGAAGGGTTTCGCGGCATAGTAAATCAAAATTTTCTACGAATGCGAACAGAGGGGTGCCAAGATCTAATCTAGGAGATGCAAACAACAAGAGAGATTGGATTAGATCTTCATACCCTTGAAGATTCGCATAGCGGAACGTTCGTCGGAACGTGGGTGATGTAGTAGTACTCGCTTCTCCTCCTCCCGATCCGATCCGATCTAGCACCACAAGTGGCGGTGCCTCCGTGAGGTGCACACGTGCAGCACCTCGACGTCTCCTCCTTCTTTGATCCAGCAAGTATGGTGGAGAGATGGGTTGGATCTACAACGCGACGGTGCGGTGCAATTGGTGGAGAGTTTCTGCAGCAGGGCTTCGCCTACACGCAGTCGGGAGGGAGAGAGAGAGGAGGGCAGCAGGGCGACTGGGCTTGAGGGAAGGTGTCGGGGGGGTGGTGCACCCCCAGCCCTCTTTATATAGAGGGGTGGGCGGCTGCCCTAGCCCCTCCCCCAAGTCCAAAACCGGCGGCCAAGGAGGAAGAGTGGGGGGCAAGGAAACCCCCCCTTCTAGAAGCTCCAACTAGGGTTTATCCCTTTGTTGGCCGGCTGGGCCCTATGGGGCCTTGTGCCCCTGGACGAATGCGGCCAGGGCACTCCCTCATAGGCCCATGCCCCCTCCCGGAAGGTGGGGCCACGTTGGTCCCTTTCCGGAAGGTTCTAGAAGCTTCCGGTACAATACCGATTAACCCGGAACAATTCCGAACTCCAAAAACTGCACTGCCTTATATGAATCTTATTCTCCGGACCATTCCGGAACCTCTCGTGATGTCCCGGATCCCATCCGAGACTCCGAACAAAAACTCATAAACCAATTATCCAATCTATCCTAGCGTCAAGACACGTTAAGTGTGTGACCCTTCGGGTTCGAGAATATGCAGACATGATCTTTTATCAATAATCAACAGCGGGGTCTGGAAACCCATATTGACTCCCACACATTCATCGATGATCATATCGGATGAACCACGATGCCAGGATTCAATAAATCCCATATATATTCCCTTCGTCTCGCGATATTTTACTTGCCCGAGATTTGATCGTCGGTACCGTCATACCTAGTTCAATCTCGTTCACAGCAAGTACTTTACTCGTTCCGTAATCCGATATCACTTTATGATAAACTCCTTAACCACATGCTTGCAAACGGTGTTGATATCGATTACCGAGTGGGCCCGAAGTATATCTCTCCGACTTGGGAGGGACAAATCCCATCTCGATACATACAACCCAACTGGTACTTTCCGATCACCTGAGAGACACCTTTATGATCACCCTTTCATAGGATGACGTTTGATGACCTCAAAGCTTTCTTCCGATACCAGGGAGTTGTATTATCTCATGGTCTAAGGAATATAATATTTGACATAAGAAAAGCTTCGCAAAGATGAACACACAATCTAATTGCTTCGCTCAGTTTGGGTTTGTCCATCACATCATTCTCCCAATGATATGATCTCATTATTAATCGACAACTCATGTCCATGGTTAGGAAACCTTAACCATCATTAATCAATGAGCTAGTCCATAGAGGCGTACTAGGGACACGGTGTTGTTTACAAACCACACAAGTATTAAAGTTTCCGCTTAATACAATTCTAGCATGGAATATAAACATTATTATGAACAAGAATTATAATAATAACATCTTTATTATTGTCTCTAGGGCATAATTACAACAGTCTCCCACTTGCACTAGAGTCAATAATCTAGTTTACATTTGGCAACAATCTCACACCCATGGCACTGAGGTGCTGATCATGTTTTACACGTGGAAGAGGTTTAGTCAATGGATCTGCGACATTCAGATCTGTATGTACTTTGCTAATCTTCAGATCTCCATCTGCTATATAATCTCGGATTATATGAAACTTGCGGTTGATATGCTTGGTCTTTGGATGATATCTTGGTTCCTTAGCGAGTGCTATGGCGCCAGTGTTGTCACACAATATCTCCAGTGGGTCCAATGCACTTGGAACCACACCAAGCTCAGTGATGAAGTTTCTGATCCAAACTCCTTCACTTGACGCTTCTGCAGCAGCCATGTATTCCGCTTCTACTGTAGATCCCGCGATCACGCTTTGCTTGCAGCTTCTCCAGCTCATAGCTCCTCCATTCAAAATATACACGTATCCTGTCTGAGATTTAGAATCATCCTTGTCGGTGTCAAAACTAGCATCGACGTAACCTTTTACGACGAGCTGTTCATCACCCCCATAGACTAAGAACATTTCTTTAGTCCTATTTAGGTACTTTAGGATGTTCTTCACGGCTGTCCAGTGTTCCACTCCTGGATCACTTTGATATCTGCTCGTCAAACTAAGAGCATTGGACACATCCGGTCTAGTACACAGCATGGCATACATGATAGAACCTATGGCCGAGGCATAAGGCACTTTGCTCATAGTTTCTCTATCATTTACCGTAGCTGGACACTGATCCTTGCTCAATATCTTACCTGAGAACATAGGCACTGAACCTTTCTTTGCCTTATCCATTCTGAACCTTTTCAGAACTTTGTCTAGGTATGTACTCTGGCTTAAAGCTATCAGGCGTCTTTGTCTATCTCTATAGATTTTGATGCCCAATATATAAGTAGCTTCACCTAGGTCTTTCATTGAAAAGCACTTGTTCAAATAACTCTTCACATCGTTAAGCATGTTAATGTCATTTCCAATAATCAATATGTCATCCACATATAGTACCAGAAATGTCACCGAGCTCCCACTCACTTTCTTGTAGATACAAGCTTCGTAGAAATTTGGAACAAATCCAAAGCTCTTGATCACTTGATCAAAACGAAGGTTCCCACTCCGAGATGCTTGCTTCAGTCCATAAATGGAACGCTGAAGTTTGCATACTTTATCAGCATCCTTAGGATCGACAAAACCTTCGGGTTGCATCATATACAACTCTTCATCAATGTTGCCATTGAGGAATGCAGTCTTGACATCCATCTGCCATATTTCATAATCATGAAACGCAGCAATTGCTAATAAAATCTGAATGGACTTAAACATCGCTATGGGAGAGAAAGTCTCATCGTAGTCAACACCTTGAACTTGTCGAAAACCTTTCGCGACAAGCCGTGCTTTATAGACGGTAACATTACCATCCGCGTCCGTTTTCTTCTTGAAGATCCCTTTGCACTCAACGGACTTTCGGTCGCTAGGAGGGTCCACCAAAGTCCATACTTAGTTTTCACTCATGGATCCCAATTCGGATTTCATGGCTTCTAGCCATTTCTCAGAGTCTGGGCTCATCATCGCTTCCTCATAGTTCGTAGGTTCACTGTCTTCTACTAACAAGACAGTCAAGACAGGGTTGTCGTACCACTCAGGAGGGGCACGCGACCTTGTCGACCTACGACGTTCAGTAGCAGCATCGTCCGAAGTTTCATGATCCTTGTCATTAGCTTCCTCTATTGTTGGTGCAGGCGGCACTGGAACAATTTCAGTGCTGCGCTACTCTCCAATTCAAGAGAAGGTTCAACAACCTCGTCTAGCTCTACTTTCCTCCCACTCACTTCTTTCGAGAGAAACTCCTTCTCAAGAAAGGAACCGTTCTTTGCGACAAACACTTTGCCTTCGGTTCTGTGATAGAAGGTATACCCAATAGTTTCCTTAGGGTATCCTATGAAGACGCATTTCTCCGCTTTGGGTTCGAGCTTTTCCGGCATCAACTTCTTGATGTAAGCTTCGCATCCCCAAACTTTAAGAAACGACAACTTAGGTTTAGCACCAAACCACAGTTCATACGGTGTCGTCTCAACGGATTTAGATGGAGCCCTATTTAAAGTGAATGCAGCGGTTTCTAATGCATAACCCCAAAATGATAACGACAAATCAGTAAGAGACATCATCGATCGGACCATATCTAATAGGGTTCGATTCCGGCATTCAGACACACCATTGCGCTGTGGTGTTCCGGGTGGCGTGAGTTGCGAAACGATTCCGCTTGCCTTAAGATGCGTGAGAAAATCATAACTCAAATATTCACCTCCACGATCGGATCGTAGAAACTTAATCTTTCTGTTACGATGGTTCTCCACTTCATTCTGAAATTCCTTGAACTTTTCAAATGTTTCAGATTTATGTTTCATTAAATAGATATACCCATATCTACTTAAGTCATCGGTAAAAGTGATAAAATAGCGATATCCACCGCGCGTCGAAACACTCATCAGTCTGCATACATCGGTATGTATGATTTCCAACAAGTCCGTTGCTCGCTCCATCATACCGGAGAACGGGGTTTTGATCATCTTGCCCATGAGGCATGGTTCGCATGTGTCAAACGATTCAAAATCAAGAGACTCCAAAAGTCCATCAGAATGAAGTTTATTCATGGGCTTTACTCCAATATGACCTAGACGACAGTGCCACAAATAAGTAGTATTATCACTATCTACTTTGCATCTCTTAGCCTCAATGTTATGGATGTGTGTTTCATCCTTTTCGAGATTTAGAAGAAATAAACCATTCACAATAGGTGCATGACCATAAAAGATGTTACTCATATAAATAGAACAACCATTATTCTCCTATTTAAATGAATAACCGTCTTGCAATAAACAAGATCCAGAAATAATGTTCATGCTCAACGCAGACACATAATAACACTTATTAAGGTTTAAAACTAATCCCGAAGGTCAAACTAAGGTGAGCGTGCCGACGGCCATCACATCAACTCTTGATCCGTTGCCAACGCGCATCGTCACCTCATCCCTCGCAAGCCGTCGTCTATTTCGTAGCTCCCGTTTCGAGTTACAAATATTAGCAACTGAACCAGTATCAAATACCCAGACACTACAACAAGGGCTAGTAAGGAAAACATCAATAACATGTATATCAAATATACCTTTGATGGTGCCAGCCTTCTTGTACGTTAAGTACTTCGGACAGTTGCGCTTCCAGTGACCCTTGTCCTTGCAATAGAAGCACTCAGTGTCCGGCTTAGGACCAGAGCTGAGCTTCTTGTCAGCAGGGGCAACGCGCTTGCCGCCGCCTTTCTTGAAGGGATTCTTTGCACCCTTACCTTTCTTAAAGGTGGGGGGCTTGTTGACCATCAACTCATGATTATTTTTCTTAGTATCCACCTCCGCAACTTTCAGCTTAGCGAAGAGCTCAGTGATCATATCAGTGGAACCAATTTGATTGTGAGCAACTACAAAACTTTTGTAGCTAGGAGGGAGTGATTGCATAACTCTGTCAATCTTGAGCTCTTCTGGAATCTTGCAGTCCAGTTGCTCAAGGCGTTGAGTGTAGCCCGACATCTTAATGGCGTGTTCACTAACGGAACTCCCTTCCTCCATCTTGTAGTTAAAGAATTTCTTAGAGATCTCATATCTCTCAGAACGGGCTTGAGTCTGAAACATGTTTTTCAGCTCCTCGAGAATCTCAAAGGGCCCGGCGAACTCCTCAAAACGATTTTGAAGATCCGATTCCATAGCAAACAACATGGCGATCTTAATCAAATCATAATCATCCTTGCGTGACTGATAAACAGCTTTCTCATCAGCCGGCGCATCTATAGCAGGGGCGTCACCTAGCGCTTTCTTAAGGACATAGTCCTTTTGTCCGCCAGCGAGAATGATTCTCAGAATGCGGAACCATTTGGTGAAGTTAGACCCATTGTTTCTAAGCTTTTCTATCTCAGCAAAAACGTTGAAGTTGAAGTTGGACTTAGCCATTTGATCTACAATATTTGCAAGTACAAATTAGACTATGTTCATGATAACTAGTTCAACTTTTAATCAAATTACTAGATGAACTCCCACTAAATTCAACATCCCTCAAGTTGTTTAGTGAACACGATCCAAATTCACCACACCTAATCCGATCTTCACGAGAAGAGATGTGGTTTCAATGGTGGACAACGAAGTGTCGATCATATCATTCATATGACTCATGCTTAACCTTTCGGTTCATGTGTTCCGAGGCCATGTCTGTACATGCTAGGCTTGTCAAGTTAGACCCAAGTATTTCCGCGTGTGCAAAACTGGCTTGCACCCGTTGTATGTGAGCGTAGAGTCTATAGCACCCGATCATCACGTGATGCTTGGACACGACGAACTTTCGCAACGGTGCATACTTGGGGAGAACACGGTTTTTATCTTGATCTTTAAGTGAGGAATCATCTTATAATGCTACCGTCGCGATCTAAGCATAATAAGATACATAAAAGGATAAACATCACATGCATATAACTTTATGTGACATGGTATAGCCAATCTTCGCGCAATGATCTCCATCTTGTGCGTGCCGGCATGATCTCCATCACTCCACCATGATTGCCGCCACCATGAATAGCAACTACAACTATTGCTAACTACTTAGCGATAAAGTGAAACTATTACATGGCGTATAAGAAGTTGACACACAGGTCATACACAATTATAAAGACAACCATATGGCTCCTGCCGGTTGTGTACTCATCGACATGCAAGTCGTGAAACATTACAAAACATGATCATCGCATACATTATACACATCACATCTTGGGCCATACCATATCACAGAAAACACTCCCTGCAAAAACAAGTTAGACGCCTCTACTTTGTTGTTGCATGTTTTACGTGGCTTATGGGAGTAGAAGCTAAGAATGATTATTACCTACGGAAAGCCACAACGGTGATATTATGGTTGCCAAACTCCGGTGTAAATCCCATGACAACTATAGTGAGAGAAACTGACATCCACCAGCTGCATGTGTGGAACAAGCCACACGTCAAGTGCGGAGCCGGTCTCGCGAACGACGTCGCGTAAGGTTGGCCTGGACCGCTTCAATCTCACTATCCCGCATCATAAGAAGAACACAAACAAGAGGCTTGCAACAGAAAACATAAACGCCCGCAACAACCATGTTGCGTTCTACTCGTGAAACACACCTACGCATAGATCTAGCTCTGATACCACTGAAGGGTTTCGCAGCATAGTAAATCAAAGCTTTTCGACGGATGCGAACAGAGGGAAGCCAAGATCTAATCTAGGAGATGCAAACAACGAGAGAGATTGGATTAGATCTTCATACCCTTGAAGATTCGCACAGCGGAACGTTCGTCGGAACGTGGGTGATGTAGTCATACTCGCTTCTCCTCCCCGCGATCCGATCCGATCTAGCACCACAAGTGGCGGTACCTCCGTGAGATGCACACGTGCAGCACCTCGACGTCTCCTCCTTCCTTGGTCCAGCAAGTATGGTGGAGAGATGGGTTGGATCTACAACGCGACGGTGCGGTGCAATTGGTGGAGAGTTTCTGCAGCAGGGCTACACCTACACGCAGTCGGGAGGGAGAGAGAGAGAGAGGAGGGCAGCAGGGCGACTGGGCTTGAGGGAAGGTGTCGGGGGGTGGTGCGCCCCCAGCCCTCTTTATATAGAGGGGTGGGTGGCATCCCTAGCCCCTCCCCCAAGTCCAAAACCGGCGGCCAAGGAGGAAGAGTGGGGGGCAAGGAAACCCCCCCTTCTAGAAGATCCAACTAGGGTTTATCCCTTTGTTGGCCGGCTGGGCCCTATGGGACCTTGTGCCCCTGGCCCAATGCGGCCAGGGCACTCCCTCATAGGTCCATGCCCCCTCCTGGAAGGTGGGGCCACGTTGGTCCCCTTCCGGAAGGTTCTAGAAGCTTCCGATACAATACCGATTAACCCGGAACAATTCCGAACTCCAAAAACTGCACTGCCTTATATGAATCTTATTCTCCGGACCATTCCGGAACCTCTCGTGATGTCCCAGATCCCATCCGAGACTCCGAACAAAAACTCATAAACCAATTATCCAATCTATCCTAGCGTCGAGACACGTTAAGTGTGTGACCCTTCGGGTTCGAGAATATGCAGACATGATCTTCTATCAATAATCAACATCGGGGTCTGGAGACCCATATTGACTCCCACACATTCATCGATGATCATATCGGATGAACCACGATGCCAGGATTCAATCAATCCCATATATATATTCCCTTCGTCTCGCGATATTTTACTTGCCCGAGATTTGATCGTCGGTACCGTCATACCTAGTTCAATCTCGTTCACAGCAAGTACTTTACTCGTTCCGTAATCCGATATCACTTTGTGATTAACTCCTTAACCACATGCTTGCAAGCGGTGTTGATATCGATTACCGAGTGGGCCCGAAGTATATCTCTCCGACTTGGGAGGGACAAATCCCATCTCGATACATACAACCCAACAGGTACTTTCCGATCACCTGAGAGACACCTTTATGATCACCCTTTCATAGGATGACATTTGATTACCTCAAAGATTTCTTCCGATACCAGGGAGTTGTATTATCTCATGGTCTAAGTAATACAATATTTGACATAAGAAAAGCTTCGCAAAGATGAACACGATGACACGATCTAATTGCTTTCGCTCAGTTTGGGTCTGTCCATCACATCATTCTCCCAATGATATGATCTCATTATTAATCGACAACTCATGTCCATGGTTAGGAAACTTTAACCATCATTAATCAATGAGCTAGTCCATAGAGGCGTACTAGGGACAAGGTGTTGTTTACAAACCATACAAGTATTAAAGTTTCCGCTTAATACAATTCTAGCATGGAATATAAACATTATCATGAACAAGAATTATAATAATAACATCTTTATTATTGCCTCTAGGGCATAATTCCAACACCATTCTCCTAATGATATGATCTCGTTGTTAACAACATCTCAATGTTCATGATCGAGAAACCACGATCATCTATTAACCAACAAGCTAGTATTATTAAAGAGGTTTTACTAGGGACTCTAATTTAGTTTACAAATCACACAGGTATTTATGTTTTCGGTTAATACTGTTATAGCATGAATGTAAACATTTATCATAAACACAAAGATATGCTAATAACCACTTTTATTATTGCCTCTAGGGCATATCTCCAACACTTAGATGTCTCTCTTACTATAGTCAATATCTAATTTGCAAAGAGTTGTTAACAATTTGGTTATCCTCGTTGTGGTTCATGTTCGTAGGTAAGAACGGTTCTATCTTCGAAATCCCTAAGCCACGTAAAACTTGCAATGGATAAATTAGAGGCGCCTAGTTTAGATTGTTGCTGGGCTAGTGTTATGATATGGTGATGTTGTAAGTAGAAGTATGAGATGATAATCTTACAACACACATAACGCATAGGTTCCATAGACCTTGGCCTTACACATAGAGTTATGATAGTGATCATACCATGATGTACATGATGGAGATCATATGCGGGAACCATATCACTTCACTTACAAACATGTGATGTTTGATTGCATCTTATATTGCTTGTTTGGCGTTTTATTAGCATAATAAGATGATCCCTCATTTAGATATCAAGATAAAATGTGTTATTCCTTAAGTATGCACCGACAATGTTTCGTCGCTTCAAGACATCACGTGATGATCGGGTGTACTTGAATCCACGAGCATATCTCGGGTGTAAGACAGTTACACACGCGAATACTAAGGTTCTTACTTGGCGAGCCTAGCATGTACAGACATGGCCTCGGAACATGGACCGAAAGGTTAAGCATGAGTCATATGTTTTGATATGATGACCATATGGATGCTCACCTTTGAAGCTACACACGTGATGATCAGACTTGGTGTAGTGGATTTGGTTCATGTAATCACCAAAAAGACACGAGGGATGTCGTTTTTGAGTGGGAGTTCATTTCTAATTTGGATTAGTAGAACTCAATTTATCATAAATTAAATCAAAGTGAATTTGCAGAATTTGTTGTAGTCATTGGCATTCGTTCACCACCTTATGCATAGTTATAATTGAGATAATAGAACTATATAATTCTAGATATTTACTTTACGAACTGGTATCGTATTGTGTTGAGTGTCAATCTAAAGTTTAAAGTCCTATTGCAAACTTTCAGCAAACTCTGTTACTCCGTAAAATTTGATAATTAGTATTAAATCGAGAGTAACAATTCCAGTGTTAGTATCTTAAGTATCATGTTTGCCTCCATGATTCTTGATTGTTTTAATATCAAGTTTATGTAGGAGCTGAAAGAATTGTTTCAGAAACCATCATGTGTGGCAGATATAATGATATCTGAAACAATCTTTTGGTTGCAATATGATAGAGTATAATATATGTTCTCATATTGGATGAGAATTTGCGAAGGTTGGAGATGCTAGACATCCTAATCATCCAAAAGGGTTTTGGAAAGTAATGTTATACTCACGATTCTCCTTTATAAGCTACATTAGCTTGATCATGAAAGTCGTCATGATAAGGATGAATAGAAGATGTATGTAAAGTGTTTACTACACTAAAAAGATTACTAAAGAATGGATATTGAAAGAATACCGATCATTTGATGATGGTGATCTACTTCAAAGTGCAAGTCCAAAGGTATTATTATTTGAATATACATGCTTTGGACTATGTGTCATGTATATGGCGCCACAATTGATGTTGATAGATTATTTTAAAAAGGAAAAGGAAATGCTGAAAGAGAATCTATAAACTATATTTGGCAGAAAAGAAAAGATTGGAAATATCCAATTTAGGTATATGGATGATATACATGTTATGGTTGTATTCTTTGCTTGTTAAACAATGTGTTTCTTGGGTATTGGATACCGAATTGGTTGGTATGAAATTTCATACGGAACAACGCGATTCATGAACCACAATGGCCTAAGTAACTAGCAAGAGAATATGTGATGATTTTCATCGAAAACAAACAAACCGTTGTTTGTATTTCTCGTTGATATCAAAGCTTGACGTCAAGATTTGTTTTAATAATTGTTATTTAAATCAGGTATTATGAGAACAAAGGTTGTTCAAATAATTGCCGTATTCCATATAAGATGGATGATTTACAAATCTAGTTGGAGAAATCACATCCATAAAACCTAATGCTAAAATGTCGCAAGACAAATGATTGAAAGATCACTTACGAAGTGACATCGCCGCTTAAATTATATTGGAAAGAAAACTTGAAGAATGATGCTTGTGACGCTTGTGAGACTTTCCTTGGGATAATTAAAACTTCATTCAAAGGCCAAAGAAGAAAGATCGACTAAAATATTGGAATTTATACA
This sequence comes from Avena atlantica, assembly GCA_910589765.1. Classification (NCBI taxonomy): domain Eukaryota; kingdom Viridiplantae; phylum Streptophyta; class Magnoliopsida; order Poales; family Poaceae; genus Avena; species Avena atlantica. Next base: position 255,064,338 of record OU342738.1, on the reverse strand, counting down.
TATCGATGTATGTCGTCCATTATGTGTAGTCGTGAGCGATGGATGTCAACTTCATATGCTTTCTCCGGAAATTTGAGTGAATATTCACTTAATGAGAAAGAAGTATGAAATATTTGAAAATGTTTAAAGACTTTCAAGATGAAGTGGAAAATCATTGTAGCAAGAAAATAAATGACTTATGATTTTATCTTAAAGGGATTTATTTGAGTTACAAGTGTAAGAAGAAAATAAATGAATTATGATTTTATCATAAAGGGATTTATTTGAGTTGCAAGTTTAGCAAAACACCTAGATTTACATCTCCCGAAACACCATAGGAGTATGGAGTGTTTGAGATTTGTAATGAAACCTTGTTTGACATGGTTGGATCAAAGGTGTTATTTATAAAACTGCCATTATGTTTTAAAAAGATTAAAGCTTTAGAAACTACCGCTTTTACACTGAAAAGAGCTCCATCTTGATCCGTTGAAATGACACCATATGAGTTATGTTGTGGGGTAAAACCCAAGTTGTCATTTCTTAAATTTTGGTATGCTAAACATAAGTAAGATGTTTACAACTGAAGTCGGATGAGCATGTCTTTGTAGGTTATTTCGAATAAGAATTGGTTATTCCTCCATAACACCAAGGACAAAAGGGTTTGTCGCTTGAAACATGAAGTTTCTTGAAAAAGGATTTTTTCATAAAAGTTAAGTGGGAGGACAACAGAACTTTGATAAGGTTAACGAACCTTAGCTAAATGTGCTGAGTTGCGCAGCGCCGGAAATCGTTCCGGAGGCAGCCATAATCCTCATGGCTTATGTGCCTCAAAGGTTGTGTTCACGGAGATCTATGTTCCTATTGAACCAAGTAGGCCGGTTAAACAATCAAATGCTAAGATTTGAGAGTAAATCATTATTGTTTAACAATGATGAACCGAATACATGCAAAGAAGCGATGATGGGCCCTGACTCCGTCAAATGGCTTGAAGCCATAAAATCCGTTATAGTTCCATAAACGAGAAATCAAGTTTTGAACTTGGAAGACCCTCCGGAAAGTTGTAAAAACCTATCGGTCATATTTGTATCTATAAAGAAATAGACATGGATGTTTCACATCTATGAAATAGTCGATATGTAGTGAAGTATTTTACGACAATGTTCAAGGAGTTGACTATGACAAGATTTGATCTTTCATAGCAATATTTAGTCTGGACAGATTAAAGTAGCAATCACTACATATAATTTGGTATATGGTAGAGGAATAAACAAAACAAAGTTCTTATAATAGAATGGGTACCTAGGACGTGTACATGACACGATCCAAAGGGTTTTGTTAAATTCAAAGGATGATAAAAGGGCATGCAAACTTCAATGGCTGAAGTAAGCATCGCGGAGTTGGAATCTTCACCGTGATGAAAAGGGGTTTTCATCAGGAACGATGAAGATGCTTGCATTTGCAAGAAATTAAGTGGGAGCACTGAGACATATTTCTAATACATTATGTGGAGGACATCTTGTTGATTAGAAATGATGTAATTTTTATTGAGAAAGGTTACGAATTTTATTTCGATGAAAGACTTAGGAAAAAACCGAATATTTAGCATAAATGTCTATAGTGGATAGACTGTGACGCTAATATGGTTGTGCCAAACGTACATATATGAGATATTGAAGGAGTTCAATATAGAAACGACAAGAAACGGTTCTTGTCGCATGGAAAGGAATTGAATCAAGATTCAAGTGTATCGACACTTGATAAGTGAAACAAGATTCAAGTGCTTTGACATTTGATGAGTGAAATCACAAGGATATTTTGATCAATCATACCATGATATGTACACATCCAGATATGTCCTATGCTCTAAGTGTTATGAGCATATACCAGAATGAATCATAAAATGATCATTGTATGATAGTAAGGATATTCTTATGATCTGTTGGAAGAACTAAGAATATATTTGTGTAGAGGTGACAAACAATTACAAATAGTTTATTGTAAAGCGTTACATTGATACTAGTTTTTGCCACAAGATACAAATTAAGTTTATCTCAATTTAAACTATGGGTGGCACAATGAAATGGAAAGAAAGTTTCCATGATGGATTTGGATGAATTCCAAAGTTAAGACATTGTGGCGGATACTACAACAAAAAGCTAAGTATATGATTGCTATAGTAGCAGCAAAGGAGGGAATTTGTGTCAAGTAGTTTGTTATCAAACTAAGGTGTGGTTCTCAACGGGCTAACACTATAGATATATTGTACGACAATAGTATCGACATGGTTTAACCCCAAGGAACTAAAGGTCTCACCAAAAGACCAAATTTATACAATGCCATCTCATTGGAGAATGAGTGATGCGTGAAGACGCAAAGACATGCAAATACACAAGGACCTGAAGCATCAGATCCGTAGATTATGTTAACCACTTGCAGTTGCGTATATGGAACACCAGAAAGCCATAGGTGTTCAATACGCAAAGTTTTCAAACTAGATTATTGTCTCTAGTGCAAGTGGGAGACTGAAGGGAATATGCCCGAGAGGCAATAATAAAATAGTTATTATCGTATTCCTTGTTTATGATAAATGTTTATTTTGAATGCTATAATTGTATTAATACGGAAACATTAATACATGTGTGTTTAATAAACAAAAAGGAAGTTCCTAGTTATGCCTCTCTTATAAACTAGCTCGTTGATTAACAAGATGATCAAAGGTTTCCTCATCATGGACATTGGATGTTGTTAATAACGATATCACAACATTAGTGTAATGATGTGATGAACATTCATCCGAAGTATAGCATTACAATGAAAGCCATTGAGTTTATATTGCTATAACAACTGATGAAGTGATCCTAATCCTTAGACCATGAGATCATGTCAATCACTAACACAGGAAGTGTTCCTTTTTGACATCAAACATCACACCATAACTGGGTGATTATAAAGATGGCTTCAAAACTACTAAAGTGTTATGTCGAGACTCATGGATCGAGAGTGGAATTTGTTCATCCCGATGACGGATAGATATGCTCTGGGCCCTCTCAGTGATATCACATTGATTAGCTTGCAAGCAAGTGATTTGATCACTAGAATGTTATATCACGGGAACGAGAAAAGAGTGCATGTCGGTAACAAGATAAAACTAGGTATGGAGATACCGATGATCGAATCTCGGACATGTAATATATCGTGAAACAAAGAGATTAAGATACTAGCGTAAAAGGTTCACACGATCACAGAAGTCATCGTTGAATGTGTGGGAGTCAGTATGGATCTCCAGGTCCCGCTGATGATTATTGATCGGAGAGGGGTCTCAATCATGTCTGCATTATTCGCGAACCGTAGGGTGACACACTTAAGGGATACTGACACCATTCGGAGCAAATGATATATCAGAAAAAGAAAAAGGAAAGCGCGGGAATTTATTTCACTAGACACCGGAACTGTTTCGGTTGAAATTGCTGAAACTGGTTCTGCATGTGAAATGGAATACTAGCAAGGGGTTTTATGTGAATGTTTGTTAATTAAAGTAATTAACAAAATTCTGAATAAATAAATAAAAGAGTTTTATTTAATGAGAGATTACATTAAATTTGGTGGAAATTTAATGGAGGTGAGTGGAATTTTGAGTGGGTGGATATTTATGTGAGTGGGAGCTCCACCCACATGAATGTGGAAGAGGTGGGGCCACCTCCATGGCTGCCACACCATGGGAGGGGGCTGCCCCCCTCTCCCTATAAAAGGCACCCCACTCCCTCCTCTCATCTCACACCTCCTCGCGAAGGATCTCTCTCCCCCCTTTAGAATTTCCGCATGGTCTCGGATCAGCGAGATACATGTTCCCGGTGGATTTTTCTGGAAGGATTTATTGCTTCCGTTGCTTCGCTGGAGCGAGGGCGCGGAGGTTGTTGGGGTATCCTGTGGCATCCCGCAAAACCACTACTAGAAAATCGCGTTGTTTTTGTGCATTGCATCATCATGACCGCATGCTCATGTCATCATGCCACATTGCATTTGAGCATCGTCATCATCTTGCATTTGCTTGCATAAAACTATTTGCGGAAAGACCTGTCCTTATTTTCTAAACGCCCCGACTTGTTTTCAAAATGCAAACCCCGGGTCTCCGGAATATTTTTGTTTGTCTGCTATCGGTTTGCAAACGGTGCATTTAGAATTAAATAAAATATTATATTATTTTAGTGGGGGTAGTCGAACGGGCCGATTCGACCCGAACGACCACCCCTGGTTCCAAAATCAGTCCACCCCTTATTCCTAAACCTACGCAACCTAATCTACCCCCAACCCCTCCACCTCACCCCAGCCTATCATCTCTTGCCACCTCACCCTCTCCCTCCCCTCTACCAATCCTATGCCGCCACCTACTCCCTCTCCCCTCCCTCACACCCTCACAGCCAACCCCACTCCCAGCCGTGGCCACTCCCTTCCCCTGCCGACAGCTTGCCTCGGGATCCCTCCCACGGGCCCGCTCCCCTGGGTCCCACCCGCGGCCTCCTCCCATCCTCTCTCCCTTCTCCCTCCTCTCCCCGCGCGCACCGCAGCCTCCTCCCACCAACCCCGCACCGCCGGCGCGCCTCTCCCCCCGCAGCTCACCCTCTCCCTCCTCGCCCTGCCTCGCTCTCCCTCCCCGCAAGCAACCGCCGCCGCCGCTCCCCACCGTCTCCGCCACCAGCGCCCCCCTCCGCCGGCCTCCTCCCCACCTCACTCCGGCCGCGTCCCCTCGACCTCGGCTCCTTCCCGTCGCCCGCCGGTCTTCCCCCTAGCCGCCTCCGCGCCGGCGAACCAGGCCGCCGGTCCCCTTCCCCGACCCGCTCTCTGCGCCTCCCCGCCCTCGCCGCTCGACCACGACCCCGTCGCCGGGGTTGCTCCCCCTCTCGCCGCCTCCCTCTGCCCCGTTCCAGGCTTCCCCGCCGCCGGCGCCGCCCCAGGCCGCCTCCACCTCGCTTCCGCAGCCGCCGCGTCCTCCTCCCCACCGCCTCTCCGCCAGGTCCCCTCTCCGCCCCGCGGCGCCGCTCCGTCCGGCCACCCCCTCCTCCTACCCGTCGCCGTCGACGGCCGCCGGTGCCCCTCCACCAAGCTCGACCCCGCCGCCCTCTGCATCGTTACCCCAAGCTCCTACCACCCCTCGGCAACCGCGCCGTCCCTGCATCCCGTCGCAGTTCGCCTCCGGCGCCACGGCTTCATGTGACCCCTGCGACCATGTTCTGCGGCCACGAGTGCATGCCGTCACTGCGCAGTTTTTGTTGGTCTTTGTTCGTTGCCAAGTTGCTGCTACACGTCAAGGCCAGAACCTCCAGGGCTGTGGTGTGGGCTTGATGTTGGATGATGGTGCTGCCTTGAACCACCGGCGCGGAACCAGATCCCGACACCGGCAAACCAAGATGGTCTCGCAAGACCGTTCCCCGGACCGAAGAACGATCTCGGAACCCGACCCGAAGACCGATCCCGTACCCGGTACCGGACAAGTTCGCCATCGACCTCGAGTTCTCCTACCCGGATACGCTGAGTTCTCCATCGAGGACACCAAGGCCGTCGACATGGAACCGAGGAACGTCGAGCACTGATTCCCGAACGCCATGACCATCGGCACGACCCGACGACCGCGGATGCGACAGGATCATCCCCAGGACGCCAAGATTGCCACGAGAACGCCCCGAACGTTGACACTGACTCGATGGCGCGAGCCCGACAAGATCCTCGCAATGGCAAGATCGACCCCGTGGGACCCGACAAGATCGGCACGACGACAAGAACGGCATCGGCCCGGAAGAATCCGACGCGCCCCGACACCGACCCTAGATCTACTTCCCGGATTCGAAGATCCCGGTACTCGATCCACTCAAGTTCGCCTTCGACGACAAGATCTGCCCCGTTGTTCGAGAACGTTCCCGCCGAGACCGACCCGTCGAACCCTGTACCCTGAGACCGAACCCCGAACCCCGGAACCCCAAGTTCGTCGAGACCCCCCTAATGTGTGAACCCCTTCCCGAAACCCTATTTTATAATATAATAACAACTTGTTGCATATTTAATTGTCATACTCGCATGCATATTTGTGTGGTTTGGGGGCCTTATGCCGATTCACCTAATAATTAAATATGGGGCTATATGCGGGCAAATCTAGTCTCATATTGGCTTCATTTAAACTTGTGTAGTGAACCCGGTACTATCTTCTGCCATGTTAAGACAACATTTAATTGCGGGGGTTCTAAATAACTTGAACCATTTAATTAATTGTCGGGACCCCGGTTCCGCTTAATATGACCTGATTGCATTGCACCCTTGCCATGTCATGCATCATGCCGATCTTTTGCCGTAGAATTAAATGGTGCATCCGGTGTTTCTCCTAGTGTTTTGCTTCTTCGCGGAATGGGCCGTTGAGTTGATGTGAGCTTCTCCCCGATCTTCGGTTGAACCTTCGGCAATGTTTTCAGGCGAGCATCTCCCCCCTTTCTACCTATCTTACTTTTATAGTATTTATTCCCTCCTGTTGATCTATTGCTATCTGTGTTGCGTTGCTCTAGTTTTCGTACCCGTGATATCCCTTGCAGCCCTATATTGCCATGGCCACCTCCTATTACCTGTTGTTTGGTAGATAGTTGGACTTACGCGTCGTAGTCGCTTGCTCAAGTGCTGTTGCGTGTCGCCATGTACCACAGTTGTTGGAGCATTGCCACCTGTTTGATGTTGGCGATGATCCTGGCTTTATTTATTGTTCACTTTAATCCCTGTTTAACAACTAAAATTGAAGTAAGTAAGCAGAGGCATCGGTGGGTGATAGATAATATTTGGTTTCCGACCGCCCACTTGTGTCCCGTAGGACCCCGAGTACTTGATACCTGTTCCTTGATTTATCGCGCTATCCACATATGGGGAATTATGGGCCCCCCTTAGACAGAGCTTGATTCATACTTATTTCTTGGGGCCACAAACTAGTTTGAGGTTTTATTTACGATCATGTACTTATGCCATGCTTTACTGCTTTATTTAAATTGTGCGACAGATAGCACCTGTACTGTTTAGGATCGGGACACGATTTCGCGGTGTCGACAGTCCCCGTTTGGGGATTTGCTGTCGTTCACAGCCGTATACCCAAACCGTGAGTCCGTTTCGGAGTCAGCTAACTTCGTTGCGGGTAGCTTAATGGGGTGGCCCCCTGAAATATTTCTGAATCTTGTGATTGCTCTGTCGTGAAGACCTCGTTGGGTTTTGATTTGGTTTTTCTGAGGTTGATCGTGTGTGTGTTGCTATTTGTGCACCCCGGCCGGGTTAAAACTTTCTGAAAGCCGTGTCCGCGGTTATGGACGACTTGGAGCACAGTATCTCGACCATAGACAACTATAACTAAAGTTTACTGTTATAAATTGACTTGTATCTGATATGACTAGTAATCAGCTTTATCTACAACGGAATGGCTAACTAAAACTGCCAACAATTGCTTGCTTGTGTGGTCGCTTGCGACCATTGTACCTGACTAGTAAATATTGCAACTACAACGGAATGGCTAAATAAAAGTACCAACAACTGCTGGGTTTTTGGGTTATCTCATGCTTATTGTATCTGATTAGTAAGTGTTGCAACTATAACGGAATGGTTAATTAAAAGTGCCCACTGCTTACTTTATCAGGATGATTATTTAAACCTGAATAGTAATTGCTGCAACGATAACCGAATAAGTAAAACTGCCAACTGCGTGAGTTCCTCGGTTGACTTCCTCGATTGGTCTCGAGGGGGAAACATCAGGATGGGTTTGTTTGGTGTTAGCTTCAGGTTGGATCCGGATAGGTCATTCTTACCCCTCTCTGATTGACGCCAGTTGTATCGAGTCTCTATAGGTTGTTCTAGTGCATGCTGCCGCTGCCGCTTCAGTCCACCATACCTATGTAGGCGAGGACCGCCGAATTCTAGCCTCGCCGTGTACTGGCCTCAGTACTGACGCTCCTCTTTTTCCTTTGCCCTTTGTCGGCACCCCTTTTGTTTAAGCAGGTTTGAGTTCGACGCCGTTAGCAGGGTTACCCTTCCGGCTTGGCCTGGGCAGGGTTATGGACGCCATTGGTTATTCTTCAGGGCTCTTAGCCCCATTTGCATCTTGTCCGTAGCTGGACGCTCTATCGTTTTCGAGGTGATTTGGATCTTTGTATATTATATCTGTATTCTTGACTCATTGAGTCGCTGTTATATATATCTGTTCTGTGGGTCCCATCGAGGACTGTTGTGTAATGTTATTACTTCGTTTTCCACCCGCACGAAAGTGCCTGGTGGGCACCTTTGAATCGTTTCTATGCGGGTTTGGCGGGAATCGCTAAAACTTGCATAGGTCCGATTCTGAGGGTGTTACATATCCGTACGTGTGTGTGATCACGGATGCACCACTGCTTTGCGGTGCTGGACTTGATGGTGCTGGACCGGCTGGACCACATGGACTTCATCACGATCTTGAGATCGACAAGCGTTCGTCTACATCATCCACGAGTACAACCTCGTTAACGCTATTTGGTCTTCGAGGGTATGTATTCTATGGATGCATATCCACCCGTTCCTTGTATCTGGTAGATAGATCTTGGTACTTAGATGTTCCCATCGTAGGAAATTTTTGTTTTCTATGCTGCGAACCCTTCATTGGGATCGTACCCGGAATGCCCTCGTGACAGATTGGCACCGGCTCGTAACCTACATGGTAAAAGGAGGATAAAGAGGGACTCCCTAAGCTAATTATGATATCCATGGGGAAACCCTTAATTGTGGTGGTTTATATGGGTGACTGCTTCCAGACATCGTAGTGGTTATTTATAGGTGACCTCACTCTTGGCTCAACAAAGTGGCTTCCTACGAGCCTTGTAGTGAGCATCTTATTATGGAGCTCTCTCCACACATCTCATGACACAAGAAGTATGTTATCTTAATTACTAATAATAACAATACCAAGCTAGAGGTGTATCCTAGATCCCCGAGAATGTTTTAGCCCTATTGAGTTCAACCACGCTTTCACACAACCTTGTTACTTGCTTTCTTTTAATGGGTTTATTTACTTTTCTGCAAACAACCAAAAACCTTTCAAACACCCTTTACTTGAGATCAAAGGCGGCTTATAAGTATCCTTTGGTAGATAGTGATGAGGGGCATAAAGACCTTTACCAATAGCTCTTTGTGGGTTGGATATCTTCACTTCAAAACTAGGTATAATTGATTTGTGCAGTCATCAAGATATTTTCTGGCGCTATTGCCGGGGATCTAAGCGCTTTTGGTCTTTATTCTTAGTTGCTTATTTTACTAATCGTTTTACTAAAGTTTCTTACTAGTTTCAAGTAAGCACCATGACTGCACTCAGACTGATGAATCAGCTCGATGCCACTAAATAGCTCGGGAGGTTCAATAGAGGACTCGTCAAAGAATTCCCGAGTGGGAGCGACCAGAATACGAGGTCAACCCTCACTTTATCGCTATTATTAAAGAAAATAATTTTGCAGGAGATGGTCCAGATGAGGATCCTTCTCATTTAATGCATTTTATTGAGCTTTGTTGGACTCTTAAACTGAGAGGTTATTCTGATGATGACTTAAACTGTTTAGCCAATCTCTAACCAGCACTGCTTTGGCTTGGTATAGAATTTCCCCTGCAGAGAAAATTTGATACTTGGGAAAAACTTAGAAGGAGAATTTGTGTTTCGATTCTTTCCCAAGGTAAAAAACTGCTGAAGTAAGAAGGGCAATTACAAACTTCAAGAATCGCCCAGGTGAAGGCTTGGTAAGGGCCTTCAAAAGGTATAAGTCCCTACTTAATAAATGTCCTCATCATGATTTAACCGAATGGTATGTTTTACATATTTTCTATGGATGACTTAATCAAGAAATTAAGCATGAGATTGACACAAACTCCGAAGGCTCCTTCATGGAGTTAACTATAATTAAAGCATGAGAACTTTTAGAACGAATTCGCCATAATAAATAAACATGGGGATTTGATTTAGGCGGAGAAGGAGGTATAAAAATTGAATATGATTGTCTCAATCCTTATAAAGAGTCCGGTAAAGTGAAATAATGCTGATGAAGTTCAACTTGATAATGATATTATTCTGCAAATCCTTTAGTCTTTTACAGAACACATTGAGGCCCCAAGAAGGACTGGCTTCATTACACTCCGCCACCCGAGCCAGCTGTAGAAGATGATCCAATAATCATAGCCCTTGTTGAACCATTAAGGGAGGTATCCCCATATGTTGAACCCCTTCCTTTCCCAAGGACAGCGAGGAAACATATGATGGCTCAGCAGTTAGAGGATCAACACGAAGAAGAAAAGCTATTCCTCAAGAAGCTATAAGAGGAGGAACAAATACGGAAAAGTAAAGAAGTAAGTGTACAAGAGGCAGGGGAATCAACGAAGGAAGATATTTTAACCATGTTTGCACACTACAACATGATAGCATAGTTTTCATTCTTAGTATAATATGCTTGTCTCAAAACATGGTTAATTTGTAGGGGTTCGTAGCATGGAAAACAAAAAAATTCTACCGCATACAAACAAACAAGCCAATATCTATCTACTAGATTGTAGCAACGAGTCGATGGAATAACTCACCCTCGAAGATTCCAAAGTGTTTATCGAGAGCGGATTCTCGTGGGTGATGTAGTCGTACTCTTGCCGATCTCAAGATCGCGTAGACGATCCTTCCGGCGCTGCGTTCCGGCAGCGCTCCCGCAGTCGGTCACACGTTCGGTACTCGATGAAGACCTTCCTCTCCCTTGTTCCAGCAGGCAGCAGAGGTTGTAGTACCCTCCTCGTGATTTCGGCAGCACGACGGCGTGGTACTGGAAGTAGAGGGGAGATCTCGCAAGGCTTCGCCTTAAGCCGGAGCGAGTATGGTGGACTATGAGAGAGGCCTCGGTGATCTGGGTTTAGACACACCAAGGAGAGAGGGCTAGGCCGGCGGCTAGAGATTGGGGAAGCCCAAGTCGGCGACTAGGGTTTTCCCTAGGCGGCGGCAGCAGCAGGAGGTGGTGGCGCCGGCGGCTTGGGGCTAGGGTTTTGCGGAGGCAAGGTGTAGTCTTGGAGGGGCAGCCCTGCCCCTCCTTATATAGGTGGGAGGGCGCGGCCAAGGAGAGGGGAGTCCCTCCCCAACTCGGCTTCCAAGGCCGGCGGTGGAGGGAGAGGGACTTCCTCCCCAAGTAGGTTTCCTACTCTCCCTCCACCAAGCAAACTTGCCGTTTGACTTTTCAAATTGGCGTTTGACTTTTCAAAATAGGATTTGATTTATCCCTTTATTTTTCTCAGCGATGACACCTAGTACATGATGCAACCATTCCAACTTGTTATGACACATTCATGTACCCTTCCCCTCCGGAGTGCCGGACCTTCCGGAACCTTCTAGAACATTCCCGATGAAAACACCGGAACCATTCTCCAACCCCGAAACAGGACTTTCCTTATATGAATCTTATTCTCCGGATCTTTCCGGATCTCCTCGTGATATCCTGGATCTGTTATCGCCATATTTTGGCCAAAGGAGGAGTTGGGCCGTAATCAAGATGGGCTTAGAAGATACGTATATTCAACGTGTTGTTAATCGGCCTTGTGCGTAGATTTGGGCTAAATTGCCCGTGTATCTTGTATCATAGTAGGTTTCGTTTCAGTTTAGGTAAAGATAGAGTTGTAGAGTTATTCCAAAAGTAGAGAGTCTCCGGACTATAAATATGTACCTAAGGTTATCGCGAAAAGGAGGACAATCACGTTCACAACAAACACAATCTCGGCGCATCGCCACCCCTTGTTTCTAGGGTTTTTTCTCGGGTAAGTGCCATGCTGCCTAGATCGCATCTTGCGATCTAGGCAGTATCTACTTATGCGTTATCTGGTGTTACTCGTACTGAAGCCTTGTTGATGGCGAGTAACATCATTATCATAGATTTGTTTGGGTTAGCATCAGTACTTTTCACTATGATTGTTTAGTTATGCTGCCTATAGCCATATCGCCGCCTTTGCACCTTTTCCCGGGGGTGAAGGTGGCGTCTTGCTTGATCTTTATTTAAGTCGATTTGATCTGTTATAGTTGTGCCTTGTTTTCCAAGGTTTAGTTTGATATCCCCATGATCAGGCCTTGCAAACGGGTTGAACGATCCAGTAATACGTAAGATATAGTTTATCGATCTTAGAGGGGACGTTCCGGGAATTGACGTTATGTTGGTTTTTAGGCTTTCTCTAAGATTAGTTTTCTACTATCTTTTGTATCTACCAGGCTCAATTACGTGTAGGATGTTCCAGTCATGAGGTGAAAACGTTAAACTGTCGTAGATCGATTTAGCTTGTATTGATGAAGCAAAACACCCCATGTTATAGTAGATTTGATGCAGAACCATGGGATAATCGGCTCTAAGAGCCGATTCACAGGGAAACCTGGGAGCCGGTGACGGCTCGAATTTTACATGTGTTTGTTTGCCATGCAGGAAAACAATCGAAGCAATCTTTCACCTTCCTGATCAGGTATAGGTCAGGTGGCACGCCCTCGAACCAAGCCAGGGCGCGTGCCGGAGCTTTGCGGGCCGTTGCCCGAGGGACCAGGGCCCACCAGCCGCTCTGGGAGCCTCCCGGCTCTTCGTGTTGCTCGTCGCTGCTCGCCGGTGAGTTTTGGCAGGCAACACATTCTGGCACGCCCGGTGGGACCTTCGACAACGTCTACATCAACATCCGACGCTGCGATGGACGACAGACCAGTCACGTACAATGAGCTGTCTGATGAGTTCAAGGCAAAGTATGATGACGTCAAAGCTCTCTTCGAAGCCGATCTCATCGGCTCTTTTGAGAGGACTCGTAAGCATGGGATCAGGTGGAAAGGGTTCTCACCCGAGGGTGCTCTTGATGAGGTAGATCTGTCTGTTCCTTCAGAGGACCGCACCAGAGCTCTGCGCCAGGAAGTCAACTACATGGTGGCTCATTCTCTTCACCGCCATTCTGAGAGCTTGGTAAACGCGTTCGAGCGGGTAGCAGTTCGCGTGGTTCAGGAGATCATGAAACATCAGTATTCTCCGTCGGGGCCCACTCTAGGAACTCACCAGGGAGAAAGACCGCTTCAGGCCAGGCCACCGCTGCCATTCACACTTGCAGCTCCAGAGCCACCAGGGGCACCGGCGTACATCGTCTACAAGGTTGGAGGCGACCCTGGCGATTGCCAATTCCTGTGTGAACCACCTAAAGAAATCCCACATGGATACGTGTGCACGTACGTGCCAGACTCCAACAGTTTGACACGCACAAACCAGATTGCAACGGCAGGGATTGCTGGGATAGGGGCTTCGGGAGCAGGTGTTTCCGGAGCAGGAATCTCTGGGATGGACGCCGATAAACAAGCGTGGCTAGCCAAGTATACCACTGGAACAAGTCATGAGAATCTAGCCCCTACAGCTCAAACGGTGGAGCAAATCGGTACCATCCTGAGAGACCAGTTCGGCTTCGTGCCGAAGAGAAGGACAATCGGCTATTCAAAGCCGTACCCCAACGAGTTTGATCTGATTCCGCTGCCACCCAAATATAAGCTCCCTGAGTTCTCAAGGTTCAGCGGGTCAGAAGGGTCAAGCTCGATCGAGCACATAAGCCGATACCTGGCACAGCTAGGCATGATTTCGGCATCGGATCAGATGCGCGTAAGATTTTTTGCGCAATCTCTGACAGGACCAGCCTTTGGGTGGTACACCTCGCTGCCACCTGATTCAATTCGCACCTGGAAGCAACTAGAAGAGCAGTTCCACATCCAGTACCATTCAGAGGCTACTGAGGCTGGCATTGCAGACCTGGCACAAGTGCGGCAGAAGCGGGGAGAAACTGTAGCCGAATACATCCAGCGCTTCAGGACCGTCAAGAACCGATGTTACTCAGCTCGTTTAACTGAGAAGGAAGCAGTCGAGCTGGCAGTGTTGGGTCTCTTAGCACCCATCAAGGATCTGGCTTTCCAAGTGGAGTACACCTCATTGGCGCACATGGCCCAGAAACTGACGATGTATGAACAGCGCCACCCTGAGTTGTACCAAGACAAATTCAAACGTCCGATAGGCCTGGTTGATGCAGAAGAAGATGATCCTACACAAGACCAGGAAGTGGCCGTAGCCGAATGGGCTCGAGGGGCAGATCCTGTGTCCTGCAAATGGGTGAAACAGCAAGGGCCTGCAAAAGGGTTTGACTTCGATGTGAGCAAAGCCGAGCAGATATTCGATTTACTGCTGAAGGAGAAGCAGCTGAGGTTGCCCGAAGGCCACAAAATCCCTACGACTCAGGAAATGCACGGGAGACCATACTGCAAGTGGCATCATTCGTTCACCCACACCACCAATGATTGCAAAGAGCTGCGTCGCCAAATCCAAATGGCGATAGAGCAAGGCCGTCTGATCCTTGGGCAGGTCGCCATGAAAGTGGACACAAACCCATTTCCCGGCGTCAACATGGTAGAGCTCAGTCGCTCCACGAGGCGTCAGCTAGATTTCTCGTTCGGCGTTAATATGGCAGGATCCGGGTACCACCATGACTACGAGGAGGAGGGTGGTCGCTCTCGGGGCAAAGAAAGAGAGAAGGCTGGTCCACGCGACCGGCCCAGCCACAATGACAGGCGGTACTTAACAGAGGAACAAGTGAGGAGAGTGCGATATCAGAAGCCACATTCCACGCACCTCCTTAACAAGTATGAGCGTCAGTATGACCAACGCCGCCGGCGCGACAGAAACGACGAAGGATATGAGCACCTTGCCAGGGAATCGTCAAAAGAAAAGGAAGGCGCAGACAAGCATTGGGATTGCCCGTTCTTCAAATATTGCTGGGACGCGGGAATGAGCCGATTGCCTACGATCGACAACTGCCCGGAATGCGGACAGCAGCAAGAGGACACGGGGCCAGTGTCAGTGTTCAAGCGCCTAGGGCCTCTCCCACCACAGAGCAGACGCAGGGGAGCATCCCGAGCACAAGGTCTCAAGGAGCCAGTGGGTGACAAAGAAGAAGATAGGTATCACCGTCCAAGGTGGTGTCCCGACGGACTCAGGCACACCCAAAAGCGTAGAGTGCAGCGGCTACATAATTTGGAAGAAGCCGAAGCACAATATCTCCACGCTTTGAAGAAAGCATGGCCTGATCTGGCCGTCAAAGTGAGGCAGACTTTGGAAGCGGAAGATCACCCGAGCAGGAAGGAGTGGCGCCCCAAACCGGTAAAAGCCGATGCAAAGACATCGGCTGGCACAAACATGGTGTTCATACTTCCGTCAGAATTCTGCGCACCAAGAACCAAAGAGCTACCCGTGGCACAGTTCGACTGCGGCCCACAGCCGGTCATTTTTGAGAAGCCGCGGGAGAAGGGTTACAAGCATCTGAAAGCCCTATACCTACGAGGTTACATCAATGGGCAACCTGTCACCAAGATGTTGGTGGACACCGGAGCGGCAGTCAATATCATGCCATACTCCATGCTACGGCGTTTGGGACGCTCCGCCGCAGATTTGATCAAAACCAACGTCACGTTAAGCGACTTCAACGGTCAGACTTCGGAAACGCAAGGCGTACTGAACGTGGATCTGACCGTGGGCAGAAAAACCATCCCCACGTCATTCTTCGTCGTGGACAGCAAGAGCACTTACACTGTCTTGCTAGGAAGGGATTGGATTCACGCTAATTGCTGCATCCCGTCCACGATGCACCAGTGCCTAATCCAGTGGGATGGAGATGAAGTGGAGGTCATCCACGCAGATGAGTCTATCGAGGTCTCCATTGCTGGCATGAACGTCTGGGAAGCAGAAGACCAAGAGCCGATCTCTGGAATCAATCTAGACGGCTGTGAACGCATCGAGGCTACAAAAAACGGGGTGAGGCTGGTCTTATCCACTGGCCTGACAGAGTAGCAGAGCCCACGACGGCGCGTGGTACGGCCGATCCCTGCGATCGGCCACAAAAAACAAAAAGCAGCAATCTTACGACAAGCAGATCGTGCAGTCGCAGCAGGGAATTCCCAGCCATGTTAAAGCCGTAAGGTGTAAACCATCCTTGACTAATGCAATAAAAAAAGGGGGCCGATTCAGGCAATCAGCCCAAATTACTTTTGTCAACTTCACCTACTGTTTGCCCTGTGCTTAGCATAGATTTGACAGGTGACGGAAAGCTAGGGTATGGATTTACATCTGCTGATGAACTAGAAGAAATCGACATTGGTCCTGGGGAGAAGCCACGACCAACTTTTATCAGCAAAAGGTTGGATCCAAGTCTGCGGGATCCGATGATAGCCCTGTTGAAACAATATCCAGACTGCTTCGCCTGGGACTACACAGAGATGCCCGGGTTAGACAGGAGCATCATTGAGCATAGACTCCCGCTTAAAAAAGGATTTCGGCCGTTCCAGCAGCGGGCACGGCAGATGAAGGCCGAAATTCTAGAACAAGTCAAGAAGGAGGTCGAGAAAATGTTGGCAGCCGATTTAATCAGGCCTTGCAGGTATGCTGAATGGATTTCTAATATCGTACCTGTGGAGAAAAAGGATGGCCGGTGGCGTGTCGCCATAGATTTTCGGGACCTCAACAGAGCTACCCCAAAGGATGAGTATCCAATGCCGGTGGCAGAAATGTTAATCAACGCAGCGGCTGGCCATAAGATCTTGAGCTTTATGGATGGGAATGCCGGTTACAACCAAATTTTTATGGCTCCCGAAGACATACACAAGACTGCGTTCAGAGTACCAGGCTCGGTGGGGTTGTTTGAATACGTTGTCATGACGTTTGGGCTGAAAAATGCTGGTGCCACGTACCAAAGAGCCATGAACTACATTTTCCATGATCTGATCGGCAAGCTGGTGGAAATTTATATCGATGACGTAGTGGTCAAGTCTGCCTCAGTAGAAGGACACTTGGGCGATCTGCAACGCGTCCTGGACCGAACGAGAAAATTCGGACTACGGATGAACCCAAAGAAGTGCGCCTTCGGGGTAACGGCCGGTCAGTTCTTGGGTTTCTTGGTCCATGAACGCGGGATTGAGATCGGCCTGAAAAGTCAGGAGGCAGTGCGAACAATGAAGCCACCCACCACAAATAAAGAACTGCAGTCTCTCATCGGCAAGATCAACTTCGTCAGAAGATTCATCTCTAATCTGTCAGGAAGGATAGAGCCGTTCATGGGACTAGTAAAAATTAAATCTGACGAGGAATTCCGCTGGGGCGCAGAACAGCAGCAAGCCTTTGACGAGATCAAGGAATATCTGACGAAGCCGCCAGTGTTGGTTCCACCCCAGCCGGGCAAACCGTTCTACATTTACCTGTCAGTAGCTGACACGTCCATCGCCTCGGTGGTAGTACAAGTTTATGATGGGGTGGAGCGAGTCGTATTTTACATAAGCAGGAGGATGCTGGACGCAGAGACAAGGTATCCTGATATTGAGAAGTTATGCCTCTGCCTGTTTTTCACCTGCACCAAGCTGCGCCACATTTTGCTATCAGCAGAGATCATCATCATATGCAAATCAGACGTCGTAAAGCACATGCTGTCGGCTCCTATGTTAAAAGGCCGACTGGGCAAATGGATGTTTGCATTATCAGAGTTTGACATCCGGTACCAACCCGCGAAAGCAGTTAAGGGACAGGCGTTGGCCGATCTTATTGCTGAAAGGATCAACACCAACATAGCAGCACTGTCCATAAGAGCGTGGGCTATGTTTTTCGACGGATCAGTTTGTGACGATGGCTGCGGCATCGGCATTTTACTCGTGTCGCCCCGGGGGGCAACATTTTCCTTCTCCATTAGATTGTCTACCTCTCGCACCAACAATGTAGCCGAGTATGAGGCGGTATGCAAGGGAATGGGTTGCTCATCGAAACTGGAGCGGAAGCAGTAGAAATATTTGGAGACTCCAAACTGGTGATTTCTCAGCTCACAGAGGAATATAAGTGTGAGAGTGAATCCCTCTTCCCATTATGGATGCAATGCCGTGAGCTGATGGCACAGTTCCGATACATAAATTTCACCTGGATCCCGCGATCGCAGAATTCCGAAGCGAACGATCTTGCACAAATGGCTTCAGGCTACAAGGACGTAGCAGAGGGAGCTGATATTCAGGTGCAATTCCTGGACGCAGACGACTGGAGAGCCGATATCTTCAATTACTTGAAGGATTCGGCTCGGGGGGCACCTAAACGGATAAGATACAAGGCCATGAAGTATGTGCTCATCGGGGACGACATGTTTTACAGGACTCTTGAGGGGTTATTACTCAAATGTCTGGGAACAGCCGAGGCCAATCGGCTCCCACACGAGGTACATGAAGGCGCCTGTGGAACTCACCAATCGGCTCATAAGATGAAGTGGTTGATCAGGCGATCAGGGTTTTATTGGCCTACCATGCTCGATGACTGTTTTTAATACTACAAAGGGTGTCAAGCATGTCAGAGATTTGGAAGAATCCAGATGGTACCCGCGTCAGCAATGAATCCCATCATCAAGCCTTGGCCATTCCGAGGTTGGGGCATGGATATGATCGGCAAGATCAATCCTCCGTCAAGCAAAGGCCACATGTGGATCTTGGCCATCACGGATTATTTCACCAAATGGGTGGAAGCCGTCCCTATGAAGTCAGTAAGTTCAAAAGATGTTATCAATTTTGTGAAAGAGCACGTCATTCATAGGTTTGGGATTCCTCAGACTATCACAACCGATGGAGGTTCGGTTTTCACTTCTCACGAGTTCAGGGAGTTCTGTGAGGACACAGGGATTAAGCTGATTCGGTCATCTCCGTACTATGCTCAAGCAAATGGGCAAGCTGAAGCATCCAACCAGAGCCTTATCAAGCTGATCAAGAGGAAAATCGATGAGCACCCTAGACGTTGGCATGAGGTTTTATCAGAGGCTTTATGGGCTTATCGCATGTCATGTCATGGAGCGATAAAAACCTCGCCATACCATCTGGTCTATGGACAAGAAGCCGTGTTGCCTTGGGAAATTACGGCTGGATCGAGACGTGTCACCTTTCAGAGCGATCTGACGGCTGAAGAATATGCAACTTTGATGAGTGACAGTGTTGAAGATGTGACTGAGCTTAGGCTGTGGTCGCTTGAACGATCCAGTAATACGTAAGATATAGTTTATCGATCTGTATTTTGGCCATATTTTGGCCAAAGGAGGAGTTGGGCCGTAATCAAGATGGGCTTAGAAGATACGTATATTCAACGTGTTGTTAATCGGCCTTGTGCGTAGATTTGGGCTAAATTGCCCGTGTATCTTGTATCATAGTAGGTTTCGTTTCAGTTTAGGTAAAGATAGAGTTGTAGAGTTATTCCAAAAGTAGAGAGTCTCCGGACTATAAATATGTACCTAAGGTTATCGCGAAAAGGAGGACAATCACGTTCACAACAAACACAATCTCGGCGCATCGCCACCCCTTGTTTCTAGGGTTTTTTCTCGGGTAAGTGCCATGCTGCCTAGATCGCATCTTGCGATCTAGGCAGTATCTACTTATGCGTTATCTGGTGTTACTCGTACTGAAGCCTTGTTGATGGCGAGTAACATCATTATCATAGATTTGTTTGGGTTAGCATCAGTACTTTTCACTATGATTGTTTAGTTATGCTGCCTATAGCCATATCGCCGCCTTTGCACCTTTTCCCGGGGGTGAAGGTGGCGTCTTGCTTGATCTTTATTTAAGTCGATTTGATCTGTTATAGTTGTGCCTTGTTTTCCAAGGTTTAGTTTGATATCCCCATGATCAGGCCTTGCAAACGGGTTGAACGATCCAGTAATACGTAAGATATAGTTTATCGATCTTAGAGGGGACGTTCCGGGAATTGACGTTATGTTGGTTTTTAGGCTTTCTCTAAGATTAGTTTTCTACTATCTTTTGTATCTACCAGGCTCAATTACGTGTAGGATGTTCCAGTCATGAGGTGAAAACGTTAAACTGTCGTAGATCGATTTAGCTTGTATTGATGAAGCAAAACACCCCATGTTATAGTAGATTTGATGCAGAACCATGGGATAATCGGCTCTAAGAGCCGATTCACAGGGAAACCTGGGAGCCGGTGACGGCTCGAATTTTACATGTGTTTGTTTGCCATGCAGGAAAACAATCGAAGCAATCTTTCACCTTCCTGATCAGGTATAGGTCAGGTGGCACGCCCTCGAACCAAGCCAGGGCGCGTGCCGGAGCTTTGCGGGCCGTTGCCCGAGGGACCAGGGCCCACCAGCCGCTCTGGGAGCCTCCCGGCTCTTCGTGTTGCTCGTCGCTGCTCGCCGGTGAGTTTTGGCAGGCAACAGGATCCCATCTGAGACTCTGAACAACATTCGGTCTCTTACTCATCATTCCATAACTACTCAACAACAACGAATCCTTAAGTGTGTCTCCCTACAGTTCGTGAATTATGCGGACATGATCGAGACACTTCTCCGAACAATAACCAATAGAGGAATCTGGAAATTCATATGGCTCCCACATATTTCTATGATTACTTTGCGATCGAATGAACCACTTACATACGATACCAATTTCCCTTTGTCTCACGATAGTTTACTTATCCGAGGTTTTGATCATCGGTATCTCTGCATACCTAGTTCAACCTCATTACCGATAAGTACTCTTTTCTCGTTCCCGTGATATGTGATCCCTTGTGAGCCAGTCACATGCTTGCAAGCCAATTGGATGACATTCCACCGAGAGGTCCGAGAGTATATCTATCCGACATATGGATGTACAAATCCCACTCTTGATCCATGTGTCTCAACCCATACTTTTCGAACACTCAATGCCACCTTTATAGCCACCCAGTTACGGTGTGGTGTTTGATGTCATCAAAGCATCCTTACAGTGATGGTGATAAGCATGATCTCATGGTCGAAGGAATTAGGTTACTATGTATCAGAAAGCATATAGCAATTGAACTATTAAAATGACCTGATCTTTATGCTACGCTTATCTATAGGAGTATGTCCATCATACCATTCTCCTAACGATATGATCTTGTTGTTAATAACATCTCAATGTTCATGATAGGGAAACCACAATCATTTATTAACCAAGAAGCTAGTATTATGAAGAGGCTTTACTAGGGACTCTAATTTAGTTTACAAATCACACAAGTATTAATGTTTCCTTGTTAATACTATTATAGCATGAATGTAAACATTTATCATAAACACAAAGATATAATAATAACTACATTTATTATTGCCTCTAGGGCATATCTCCAACAGTCTCCCACTTGCACTAGAGTCAACTAATCTAGATTACATGGTAATATACCGAACACCCATGGCAGTTTGGTGTTGGTCATGTTTTGCCCTCGGGAGAGGTTTATTCAACGGATCCGCCACATTCAGATCTGTGTGTACTTTGCAAATCTTTATGTCACCATCTTGTACATATTCTCGAATAGTGTGAAAACGTAGCTTGATGTGCTTCAGCTTCTTGTGTGACCTTGGTTCTTGCGCATTGGCTATGGCGCCCATGTTATCACAATAGATAGACATTGGGTCCAGCGCACTTGGAACCACACGGAGCTCTGTAATGAACTCCTTCATCCATATCGCTTCTTGTGAAGCCTCCGAAGCAGGTATGTATTCCGATTCAGTTGAAGATCTCGCCACAACGCTTTGTTTTGCACTCCTCCAGCTAACTGCTGCACCATTCAAAGTAAATACGTATCCAGATTGTGATTTAGAATCATCCGGATCGGTGTTCCAACTAGCATCGGTGTAACCATTAACAACGAGTTGTTCATCACCTCCATAAGAAAGAACCATATCCTTAGTTCTTCTCAAGTACTTAAGGATGTTTTTGACCGCTATCCAATGATCCACTCCTGGATCACTTTGATATCTGCTAGTCAAACTAACAGCATATGCAATGTCAGGTCTAGTACATAGCATGTCATACATTAGAGATCCTATGGCTGAGGCATAGGGAGTCTTACTCATCCTTTCTCTATCTTCTGTCGTTGCTGGACTTTGAGTATTACTCAAGGTCGTATTGGGCAACATGGGCAAGAACCCTTTCTTGCTATCTTCCATTCCAAACCTCTTTAGAACTTTGTCCAAATATGTACTTTGTGACAATGATATTAGGCGTCTCGATCTATCTATATAAATCTTTATGCCTAATATGTAAGCTGCTTCGCCAAGATCTTTCATTGAAAAACTATTATTCAAATATTCCTTGACACTATTAAGAAGGTCTACATCATTCCCAATCAACAATATGTCATCTACATATAGTATTAAGAATGCTACAATGCTCCCACTCACTTTCTTGTAAATATAAGATTCTCCATAAGTTTGTATAAAAGCAAAACTTTTGATCACCTTATCAAAACATTGATTCCAACTTCGGGATGCTTGCTTCAATCCATATATAGACCATTGAAGTTTGCATACCTTGTTAGCATCTTTAGGATCGACAAAACCTTTGGGTTGCATCATATACAACTCTTCATCAATGTCTCCATTGAGGAACGCTGTTTTGACATCCATCTGCCATATCTCATAATCGTAATATGCAACGATCGCTAACAAAATCCTCACAGACTTCAGCTTCGCTACTGGTGAGAAAATCTCATCGTAGTCAACTCCTTGAATTTGTCGAAACCCTTTTGCGACAAGTCGAGCTTTATAGACAGTAACATTACCATCAACATCTGTTTTCTTCTTGAAAATCCATTTGTTCTCGACAGCCTTCCGGTCATCCGGTAAGTCCACCAAAGTCCATACTTGGTTTTCGTACATGGATCCAATCTCGGATTTCATGGCTTCTTGCCATTTATTGGAATCTGGGCTCATCATCGCTTCCTCATATGTCACAGGGTCATCGGTATTCTCCACCAACATGACACTCATAACGGGATCATACCAATCAGGAGTGGTACGAGTTCTCGTTGACCTGCGAGGTTCTGTAGCAACTACAACCGAAGTTTCATGATCATCATCATTAGCTTCCTCTCTTATTGGTGCAGGCAGCACAAGAACTTCTTCCGATGATGCGCTACTCGCAAGTTCGAGATAAGGTTCGACAACCTCGTCGAGTTCTACTTTCCTTCCAGTCACTTCTTTCGAAAGAAATTCCTTCTCTAGGAAGGATCCATTCTTGGCAACGAAGATTTTGCCTTCGGATCTATGATAGAAAGTATACCCAATAGTTTCCTTTGGGTATCCTATGAAGACGCATTTTTTCGCTTTGGGTTCAAGATTGTCCGGCTGTAACTTCTTTACATAGGCTTCGCAACCCCAAACTTTAAGGAATGACAATTTAGGTTTCTTCCCAAACCATAATTCATACGGTGTCGTTTCAACGGATTTAGATGGTGCCCTATTTAAAGTGAATGCGGCTGTTTCTAATGCATAACCCCAAAATGATAGCGGTAAATCTGTAAGTGACATCATAGAACGAACCATATCTAAGATAGTTCGATTACGACGTTCGGAGACACCATTACGCTGTGGTGTTCCCGGCGGTGTCAATTGTGAAAGTATTCCACATTTATTCAAATGCTCGCCAAACTCGTAACTTAGATATTCACCTCCATGATCAGATCGTAGAAATTTAATCTTCTTGTTGCGTTGATTTTCCACCTCACTTTGAAATTCCTTAAACTTGTCGAAAGTTTCGGACTTATGTTTCATGAAATAGATATACCCATATCTAATCAAGTCATCCGTGAAGGTAAGAACATAACGATAACCACCGCGCGATGCTACACTCATTGGACCACACACATCGGTATGTATGATTTCCAATAAGTCCGTAGCTCGCTCCATCATACCAGAAAATGGAGTCTTAGTCATTTTACCCATCAGATATGCTTCGCATCTTTCAAGTGATTCTAAATCAAGTGATTCAAGAAGTCCATCGGAATGGAGTTTCTTCATACGCTTCACTCCAATGTGACCAAGACGACAGTGCCACATATAGGTCGAGTTATCGCTCAATTTCAAACGTTTAGCTTCAATGTTATTAATATGTGTATTTCCACTATCGAGATTCAATAAGAATATACCATCTATCAAAGGTGCATGTGCATAAAACATATTACTCATATAAATCGAACAACCATTATTCTCGGACTTAAACAAGTAACCGTCTCGCAATAAACAAGATCCCGATATAATGTTCATGCTTAACGCAGGCACCAA
The DNA here is from genome assembly GCA_910589765.1 of Avena atlantica. Taxonomy (NCBI): domain Eukaryota; kingdom Viridiplantae; phylum Streptophyta; class Magnoliopsida; order Poales; family Poaceae; genus Avena; species Avena atlantica. The sequence continues at coordinate 255,040,221 of OU342738.1, read as the reverse complement.
ATAACAATTATTTAAGTATAAAACTAATCCCGATGGTAGATGAAGAGGTAGCGTGCCGACCGCGATCACATCAACCTTTGATCCATTTCCTACGCGCATCGTCACCTCGTTCTTCGCTAGCTTCCGTTTATTCTATAGCACCTGTTTCGAGTTACAAATATGAGCAACCGAACCAGTATCAAATACCCAGACACTACTACGAGTACTAGTGAGATACACATCAATAACATGTATATCGGATATACCTTTCTTCTTGATGTTGCCGTTCTTCAAATCCGCCAAGTACTTTGGGCAATTCCGCTTCCAGTGACCTTCTCCCTTGCAGTAAAAGCACTCAGTATCAGGCTTAGGTCCAGCCTTGGTCTTCTTCGTCGGTGCGGTACTTTCTTACCACCCTTCTTGAAGTGTCCCTTTTGCTTAGACTTGCCTTTCTTGAATTTGGTGGTCTTATTGACCATCGACACTTGGTGCTCTTTCTTGATCTCCACTTCTGTAGATTTTAACATGGAGAAGAGTTCTGGCAACTGCTTGTTCATGCTTTGCATATTGTAGTTCATCACAAAGTTCTTGTAACTTGGTGCTAGTGATTGGAGGACACGGTAAATCCCCAGAGCATTAGGAATCACTATACCCAAGCTTTGAAATTTGTTTGCGTGCCCAGACATCTTAAGCACATGCTCACTGACGGAGCTGCCCTCTTCCATCTTGCAGTTAAAGAACTTTTCAGAAGCCTCATAGCTCTCAACTGCCGCGTGAGTCTCAAATATCAGTTTGAGTTCACGGACAATATCATGTGGGTCTGAATTCTCAAACCTTTTCTGAAGCTCCGATTCTAAACCATACAAGATAGCACACTAAACTATGGAGTACTGAGTCTTCCGAGCGAGGTAAACATTCTTTACTTCATCGGTAGTAGTAGCAGCTGCAGGTGGGTCACCCAGCGGTGCATCCAGCACATAGGTCAAATTACCAGCATTGTGGACAATCCTCAAATTGCGGAACCAATCTGCGAAGTTGCTTCCATTGTTTTTCAACTTTTCTTTCTCTAGGAGCGCATTAAAATCGATGGTAGGGGACGCCATCGATCTACAACATATTTGCAATAGTTTAGACTAAGTTTATGACAAATTGAGTTCTAATTAATAGTTAAATTAATCTAGGTGAACTCCCACTCAAAACAATATCCCTCACATTGTTTTAGTGATCACACGAACCAAATCCACCACATCAAAACCAATCATCACGAGAGTTGATGTAGCTTCAATGGCGAACAATCGACATGTTCATCATATCTACTATATGATTCATGCTTTACCTTTCGGTGATCCGCGTTCCGAGACCATGTCTGTACATGCTAGGCTCGTCAAGATCAAACCTTAGCTTCCGCATGAGCAAATCTGGCTCGCTCACGTTGTATACACTTGCAGAATCTAACACACCCGATCATCACGTGGTGCTTCGAAACAACAAGCTTTAGCAACGGTGCTTACTAAGGATGAACACTTTAGAACTTGAAATTTATGTGCATGAGGGATCATCTTATAATGCTACCGTCATTAACTAAGCAATACAAGATGCATAAAGGGTTAACATCACATGCAATTCATAATATGTGATATGATATGGCCTTTCTTCTTTGTGCTTCCGATCTCCATCTTCAAGCACGAACATGATCTCCATCATCACCGGCATTGCATCAAGGTCAATGACGCTGCTCCATGGTTGTCGTCAACCAGCTTCAACTATTACAACTACTTTGAATAGACACGCGGGTCTTAACAGAAATTAAAGACAACCATATGGATCCTGCCGGTTTCCAACTTACAATAAGGAACATTGCATACATCAAATATAACCACAATCATGGCCATATCACATCACAGCACAGCCCTGCAAAACAAAGTTAGACGCCTCTAATTTCTTTGCATATTTTACGTGGTTTGGGGCTTTCAATAAGTGTCGATCTAACTTACGAACAAGAACCACAACGTTGATGTTTGAACTATCAAGTGCCCGTTGTAAATTGGATCTATACTATAATGGGAGAGATAGACACCCGCAAAGCCACTTATGCAATACAAGTTGCATGTTGAGCGTGGAGCAAGTCTCATGAACGATGTCATGTAAGGTTAGCCCGGGCCGCTTCATCCCATCATACCGCAAGATGCAAAGTACACAAGAAGCAATTGATAATAAAAGCACCACCGCCCACAATGACCATTGTGTTCTACTCGTGCAATAGATATACATATAGACACGGCTCTGATACCACTGTAGGGGTTCGTAGCATGGAAAACAAAAAAATTCTACCGCATACAAACAAACAAGCCAAGATCTATCTACTAGATTGTAGCAACGAGTCGATGGAATAACTCACCCTCCAAGATTACAAAGTGTTTAACGAGAGCGGATTCTCGTAGGTGATGTAGTTGTACTCTTGCCGATCTCAAGATCGCGTAGACGATCCTTCCGGCGCTGCGTTCCGGCAGCGCTACCGCAATCGGTCACACGTTCGATACTCGATGAAGACCTTCCTCTCCCTTGTTCGAGCAGGAAGCAGAGGTTGTAGTACTCTCCTCGTGATTCTGGCAGCACGACGGCGTGGTACCGGAAGTAGAGGGGAGATCTCGCAGGGCTTCGCCTTAAGCCGGAGCGAGTATGGTGGACTATGAGAGAGGCCTCAGTGATCTAGGGTTTAGACACACCAAGGAGAGAGGGCTAGGCCGGCGGCTAGAGCTTGGAGAAGCCCAAGTCGGCGGCTAGGGTTTGCCCTAGGCGGCGGCAGCAGCAGGAGGTTGTGGCGTCGGCGGCTTGGGGCTAGGGTTTTGCGGAGGCAAGGTGTAGTCTTGGAGGGGCAGCCCTGCCCCTCCTTATATAGGTGGGAGGGCTCGGCCAACGGGAGGGGAGTCCCTCCCCAACTCGGCTTCCAAGGCCGGCGGTGGAGGGAGAGGGACTTCCTCCCCAAGTAGGTTTCCTACTCTCCCTCCACCAAGCAAACTTGCCGTTTGACTTTTCAAATTGGCGTTTGACTTTTCAAACTAGGATTTGATTTATCCCTTTATTTTGCTCAGCGATGACACCTAGTACATGATGCAACCATTCCAACTTGTTATGACACATTCATGTACCCTCCCCTCCGGAGTGCCGGACCTTCCGGAACCTTCTAGAACATTCCCGATGAAAACACCGGAACCATTCTCCAACCCCGAAACAGGACTTTCCTTATATGAATCTTATTCTCCGGATCATTCCGGATCTCCTTGTGATATCCCGGATCCCATCCGAGACTCCGAACAACATTCGGTCTCTTACTCATCATTCCATAACTACTCAACAACATCGAATCCTTAAGTGTGTCTCCCTACGGTTCGTGAATTATGCGAACATGATCGAGACACTTCTCCGAACAATAACCAATAGAGGAATCTGGAAATTCATATGGCTCCCACATATTTCTACGATTACTTTGCGATCGAATGAACCACTTACATACGATACCAATTTCCCTTTGTCTCACGATAGTTTACTTATCCGAGGTTTTGATCATCGGTATCTCTGCATACCTAGTTCAACCTCGTTACCGATAAGTCCTCTTTTCTCGTTCTCGTGATATGTGATCCCTTGTGAGCCAGTCACATGCTTGCAAGACAATTGGATGACATTCCACCGAGAGGGCCCAGAGTATATCTATCCGTCATATGGATGTACAAATCCCACTCTTGATCCATGTGTCTCAACCCATACTTTCCGAACACTCAATGCCACCTTTATAGCCACCCAGTTACGGTGTGGTGTTTGATGTCATCAAAGCATCCTTCCGGTGATGGTGATAAGCATGATCTCATGGTCGAAGGAATTGGGTTACTATGTATCAGAAAGCATATAGCAATTGAACTATTAAAATGACCTGATCTTTATGCTATGCTTATCTATAGGAGTATGTCCATCATACCATTCTCCTAACGATATGATCTTGTTGTTAATAACACCTCAATGTTCATGATAGAGAAACCACAATCATTTATTAACCAACAAGCTAGTATTATGAAGAGGCTTATTAGGGACTCTAATTTGGTTTATAAATCACACAAGTATTAATGTTTCCTTGTTAATATTGTTATAGCATGAATGTAAACATTTATCATAAACACAAAGATATAATAATAACTACATTTATTATTTCCTCTAGGGCATATCTCCAACATAATTGTGACATAACTTTGATTCTTGTACCTTTGATATCTTTACTTCTAGTCTTCACTTCAACTTCAGAGGTGCCTTGGCATTTATGTTTTGCTCCACAATCAAAGGCAAACGAGATACCACTCTATCATACCTTCTTATGAGCATTATAATGTTGCTTATGCTTATGTTTCATGCTGCTTATTATTATTGTGTTGCAATATCTTCATAGCTTGCATGACTATTGAGTAGACTTAGTTGCATACTCCTTACTATGAATTACCTAAGTATCTGCTCTTATGCTGAGAATATATACATCATATGAAGCAAATGTGCTTATGAAAGTTTCTTTCATCGCACTCAGTTTTCAACTGAATTGCTGGAGGACAAGCAATAAGCTAAGCTTGGGGGAGTTGATACATCCAAAACGTATCTACTTTACCGAACACTTTTGCTATTGTTTCTCCTATAATTTGTGTGATTTGGATACAACTAACATGGACTGACGCTGCTTTCAGCAGAATTGCTTTGGTGTCTCGTTTTTGTGCAGGAAATCAACTTTCAGGAAAAATCCCGGAAAATATCACAAAACTCCTATTTTACCAGAAGACTCATGGAGTCTGAAGACGAGACGGAGAAGGGCCACGAGGGGCCCACACCACCTGGTGGCGCGGGCTAGGCCAGGCCGCGCCAGGGGGTGGTGTGGCCACCTCGGGCACCCCCTCGGTCTCCCCCTTTGCCTACATAAGCCCTCTAACCTAAAAACAGAGGGGGTTTGTCATTTTTCCAGATAGAGTTCTGCTGCGCCGCCACCACCAAAAACCGCGATTCGGAACCAGAAACTCCATTCTAGCACCCTGCCAGGACGGGGAATTGGAGGAGATCATCGCCATGATCATCACCGACGCCTCTCTATCAACCATCCATGTTTACCCCATCCACGAGTGAGTAATCCCCCGCTGTAGGCTATGGGGATGGTAGGGATTGGATGAGATCTATCATATAATCGAATAAGATTGTTAGGGCATGGTGTCTAGTATCTTTGTTAGTGATTTTTTACATTGCTACAACTTGTTATGCTTAATGCTTGTCACTAGGGCCCGAGTGCCATAATATCAGATCTGAACATATTATTGATTCATGATGATAGTATTGTTTGTGATCTTATCTGCAAGTTGTTTACACATATTATTGTCCGGAACCCGAGGCCTCGAAGTGACAAAAATTGGGATAACCAGAGGGGATGGCCGTGATATGAGGATCACATGTGTTCACAGAGTGTTAATGCTTTGCTCCGATACTCTATTAAAAGGAGTACCTTAATTGCCAGTAGATTCCCATGAGGTCCCGCTGCAACGGGCTGGCAGGACAAAAGATGTTGTGCAAGTTCTCATTGCGAACACGTATGACTATATATGGAACACATGCCTTTGATTATTTAGTACTTTGATACTTTATTTATTTACCTGTAAATGCCTTTGATCTTGATATTACATGAATAGACTTGTTCATGCAACGTTCGTCCATGCCTACCGCACTCAAATCCTGCTGTTTGGTACTATTATTACTACTGCTTTTTATTTTACTGCTATTGTTACTTTGCTATTGCTACTACAAAATTGTTGCTACTGATAAACTACTGTGAGGAAGACTATTTACAGGTGCAGCTGAATTGACAACTCAGTTGTTAAGGCTTATAAATATTTTTTGGCTCTCCTTGTGTCGAACCAATAAATTAGGTTATACTATCTTCGAAGACTGTTGCAATCTCCTATACTTATGGGTCATCAGTATGTGCATACCTTCTCTCTGTTGTTGGTTTCTCTGCCCCTTTTGCATAGTTGTTCCTTGTTAATAAAATTTTACGATCGGAGCCTCCCTTACAGATTTTGGTTAAAGAAACCAGTGTCTATTTCACACAATGAGGAACAAAAAGTTTCTATTATGAATGCTTGAAATTCTTACCAGATATAATTACAAAAGGAAATGTATTTTGTCATTTTTTACATAAATAGATCAATTTTGCACTTCAAATTCTGTACATGTAGTTAGAAGGCGGTGTTCTCTGGTTCATGTATAACATGGTTGCTAGGTACAAATTACAAAAGAAAATGTCTTTTCTCATTTTTACATAAATACATCAATTTTGCACTTCAAATTGTGTACACGATGTAAGAAGTCGGTGGCCTGGTTCATGTATAGCATGGTTACTTGAGTTCCTTACGGTACGCAGAATGATGCATCTTTTCCCATTATTTACATGCATATATCAACTTTGCACTTAAGTTATATACATTTATTTATTGACCATGAGCTGGACTAACCTTTTTTTGGTTGTTATTTTCAGATGAAGCTGCCGTGTGCCATGAAGATAGCAGTTCTTTTAGTAGCTCTGGCTGCTCTGCTCAGTTCAACGGCCGTTGCAAGTCAGATACCAATCCATGATTGTTCTGGTGGAAACTACACTTTATAGAGAAGTTACAACCGAGGACTTGAGCTTAAAGTGGCAAAGTCTCCTCGTTTAAAGTGGCAAAGTATTACCGAGTTAAGGAAAGGGGGGCAAAGGCCCCCCTAATTCAGAAAATTATTTAAATATATATTTAATATTTATGCTAGTTTTTTAATTTTACTCAAAATTTAAGCATAATTGTGTTCTTAGGCCTCTAAACAGTAATATAATGCATACTCTTAATAGATCCATGATTTTAGAATCTTGCCGAAGACATTTAAAACTACTCATTATTATTGATCGAGCAGAATATTTATAATGATACTTATTCCTATCAGTTGCTCCTTATGTACACGTGTATATACATGTGTACCTCTGAAATTTATTACAGAACAAAATTATGAAAGGCATGTGCAAAAAATAATTAGAATAGTAGACATATTAGCCACTAAATTATTAGAAAGATGAAATAATCTTTATAACATGGATGATGGGGACAAGTAGAACCGTTGGAAATCGAAAGAGAGATGATTGCGAATGATATAGTATGTTTGCGGCATTATTGTCCACTAATGAATAGTTATAACTTTGTAGAGACATATGAGGGCCAGCATTTTTCTGCATATTTTGAGAGGCCATAAAAATGGTGGCATCGAGAAACAATATTCAGAAATGTTGGAGTATTTGTTGTGATGATATTAATGTTGTTCCATGCGATTGAAACTGAATGATATATCTCTGTGGGTTTTTTAAATGGAACCCGCGCATCTTTTTTTTTGACAAATTTTTGAAGTATTCTTTCAGGAAAGAAAGATCGGAGCAGAGACATCGTAGGCTACAGCTTGAATTATCTACATTTTTAACAATTATTTCATCAATGCCAAAACACTAAACATGCACCGATTATAACATCTGAAGTAGGGGTGGAATCGAGCCGAGCCGAGACGGCTCATGGCTCGGCTCGTGAAAGCTTGGCAAAATCGAGCCGAGCTGAGGCTCGGCTTGGTACTGAAAAATGACTGCAGATAGGGCTTGAGGCTCGGCTCGGAACGGCTCGGGGCTCGTTCGACCGGCTCGACGAGCCGGCCACCTACCCCCGAAAAAAATCCCAGCCCCGCCCCGCTCGGCCCCGATCCCGCGTCCCCGCCCTGTCCCCATGGACTGAGTCTCTCTCTCTCTCTCTCTCTCTCTCTCTCTCTCTCTCTCTCTCTCTCTCTCTCTCTCTCTCATTTCTTTCTCTGGCAACGAACACGGCGCAACAAGGTCCTACTCGACGCTGTCCTCCTGGTTCCTCCCCGACCCCGTCCTCCTGGCGGCGAACACGGCGCAGCAAGGTACGAGTCCGACGTCGTCCTCCTTCCCTTCTTCCCAGTCCTAGTGCTCTGCTCTGCTAGGGTTAGGGTTAGTGCAGCGGGGGGCGCCGGGGCCGGCGGCGCAGCGGGGGGCGCCCGACGATGACGCGGCGCCAGGCCGCCAGTCCTCCTTTTGAGCAGATGTGGAGGGGCGCCGGGATTGGGAAGGCCGCCAGGCTCTGAATTTTGTCCCTGTTTAGCTCTGAATTTCGTCCCTGTTCATTTGGATATTGTTCATATATAAGATAACCTGTAATCTAGATATTGTTGGTCTCTGAATTTCGTCCCTGCAATCTAGATATTGTTCATGTGTAGCTAGCTTTAATCACAAATCTGCTGCTCATATATAAAATAACCTGTACGTGTTTTGGTCTGTTCATTTGGAAATTGGTCTTGGTATTGGTATGTTCATTCTAGATATTGTCTTGGTCTATGCATTTGATATTATTCAGTTAGTACCATTGTTGTGAATTCTAGATATTGTCTTGGTCTGTGCATTTGGTATTGTCTTGGTCTTGGTCTGTTCATTTGATATTGTCTTGGTCTGTTCATTATAGAGAAAATGCAACCGGGGAGGGAGAGTGAAGGATCGCAAGCACGTCTGAGGAAGCCGCAAGGGCAGGGAAAGAGGCATGCATACAACAAGGCAATGCAATCACGGACTGCGGCTATGCTCGGCATATCTTCAACTATACATGCATCATCGTCGCAACCAGTAGTACCTAATTTATCGCAGCAGGCAGCAACCAATTTTCCTCCACAAATGGTAGTTTTGTTTCTCCTTTTTGTAATTGAACCCACAATAGTAGTACATCCATTGTCTTGATTTAATCTTTGTGATTACTCTATGTGCACTTATGCAGGCTCAAACAATGGGGGATCCAAAGAGGATCCTACTGTTGAGGTGATAATGGCACAATGCAAGTATTGCAAGAAGTTTTTCTCCTACAACAAGGACAATGGGGGAGCCACTTCCCATCTGCTGCGACACTATAGCAAAGCATGTCCAGATTATAAGGTCGCTATGGCAAAGGTGGCTAGTCAAACCCTTCTCAACTTTCAGCCATCTAATGCAAGTGATACAGGTATTCATGTTTTGTTATCTTCTAGGGACTATAGTCAAGAAGAAGCTAAAAAATTAATTGCTAAGATGTTGATCTGTCATGATTATCCATTTAAGATAGTAGAGCACACATGGTTCAACATAGTGATGAAATATTTAAATCCTCGGTATGAGTTTATTGGTAGAAAAACCATTAGAAAAGAATGCATGAAGGTGTTTGAATCTGAGAGAGATAGCCTTATGAAGGTTCTTAAAGGTGTGGATAACATAGCTTTAACTACTGATTTGTGGACATCCAACCAAACACTTTCCTACATGTGTTTAGCTGCACATTTTATTGATAAAGATTGGAAAATGCAATGTCGTGTGCTGAATTTCGTGGAGTTGGACCCTCCACATAGTGGAAATGTGATTTCTCAAGTTGTGTTTGAGTGTGTGGCTGCATGGAAGATAGAAGATAAAATCATTTCGATCACTCTAGATAATGCAGCCAACAATGATGTAGTTGTTCGCAATTTGAAGGCTATGTTTGCTGCTAGAAGCTCCTATTGTTTTGTTCCTAAATATTTCCATGTTCGCTGTTGTGCTCATATTATTAATTTGGTGGTCACTGATGGGATTGCAACCATCTCCCCTTTAACAACCAATGTGAGGGAATCTGTTAAGTACATCAAGAAGTCGGTATCTCGACTGCACAAGTTTGTAGAAATTTGTCGGTTTCTTGCAATCACAATTGGAGAGGGGCTGAAACTAGATGTGACCACAAGGTGGAATTCAAATTACCACATGTTAAGAACAACCATTACCTATAAAGATGCAATAGATTCTTATGCGGACAGCGATGCAAATTATAAATGGAAGCCATCAAATGATGAATGGACATTGTTCAATACCATTACACCTATACTTTCTTCTCTAGCTGAGGTGTCCACTGCATTCTCTGGCTCTACATATCCTACTTCGAGTATATTTTACCCTCACATTGTCAATGTCAATATTACACTTACAGAGGCATGTAGATCCACCAACCCAGCTTTGAAAACTATGGGGGAGGCAATGTTGGACAAATTCAACAAGTATTGGGAAGAACCCAATAATGTCATGGTGATTGCTACTATTATTGACCCAAGGTACAAGCTGAAATACATTAAGTGGGGTTTTAGAAAGATCTATTCTGAAGAGAAAGCTACTACTGAATATAATCTGATTGAAACCGAGTTGGCAAAGCTATATGACACTTATGATATACATCATCGTTATGAGAAAGCTGATTCTTATAGATCCGTTGCATCCTCATCTACACCTATGGATACAAGTTCATCTTTGCCATCAAGTGCCAGCGAGTTTACCGCATACTTAAGTGAGACTTCTGTGGAGACATCAAAGAATGAGATTGATAAGTATCTTGGTGAGGAAAATGAGAGCTTGCTAAACAAAAAATTTGATGTGCTATTGTGGTGGAAGCTGAATGACCATAGATACCCCGTCGTGTCAAAGATGGCAAAGAATTTCTTGTCTATACCGGCGACTTCTGTGTCTTCGAAGTCTACTTTTAGCACCGGGGGGCGAGTTCTAGATGACTATAGGAGCTCACTAAACCCAGCGATGGTGGAGGCGCTGGTGTGTGCTTCTAGTTGGATTAAAGGTGCTCACAATGACAACAAAGTCTCGCTGGATGTGGTATGTGCCTTGTTGATTCATTTTGTTGCTAGTTAGTCTACTATACTATGTCTTATGCATACCTAACTTTCATTATTTTCACTCTTTTAGGAACCAAATGATATTGATGATGTCGAGTGTATTCCATTTCCAAAAAGCGTGGTGGGGAGCAACTAGTAAGTATATAGTGCTATTTTGTTTTTCTACTTGCTGTAAATTTTTATACAAGAACACAAGTAATGCAAAACTCATTATATAATGCCATTTCGCTCACTTACTGTAACATATCTGATGCAAAACCATGTATGTGATGATTTCTTTTTGTCTTTGTGATAAACAGATTCGTCATATGAGTGTATGAATGAGCTGCAGGAGATGGCAGCGAGGGTAGAGGCCAAGGAGATGTTAATGGTTGATGTTTATGATCAGATTTATGATACCATATCTCCTGTTACTTTTGTTGAAGTTGAACTATGTTTCTGTGTTTGTCATGTACTCATGTATGAGACTCCTGTTGGACTAAGTGGTCAGTTTGTGTTATGAAACTTGTGTTGTAATGGAACTATTATGGTTATTGGTACTTTATTTAACTTGTTAGACTATTTTGTTGACGTATTTGTGAAACCATGATCAAATCTTGTATAAAATTGTGAATTCTTACAATTGGCGAATTTTTTAATTTCATCGAGCTTTCGAGCCGGCTTGTCGAGCCTCGAGCCTGAATAACAAGGTTTAGGCTTGGCTTGACCATCCTCCAAGCCGAGTCGAGCCCGAGCCGAGCCTTGTCGAGCCCGAGCCGAGCCTCGAGCCTCGAGCTGTATGTCCACCCCTAATATAAAGCCTAAAGGTCTATTGTTAATCGGTTGGTGCGCGTTTAGCATCGTGTCAATAAAAACCTATCAATTCAAAGGGACCTAGCAGCAGGCAAGTTAGTCTTATTAGAAAAAGTTACTAGCTAGCTAACCGAGCATGGTCGTCTAGTTATGTTAGGGGGCTTCCTGCATATTTGCCATGTACCTGTACTATATATTGTGGCCTTTGGCCCCCAGAAGGAATATAACTTGTCTATTCCTAACATGGTATCAGAGCCGGTTTTAGGGTTCCGGTGACCACCGGTCCTCTGCTTGTGATCGCCGCCGTCAGCTCGCCCCGGTCACCCGCCGGTTCTCATTCTGACCGTCTGCGTGAGGTTCTTTCGTTCTTGTCCTCTGCTCCCCAGATTCGTTCCTGTCCTTTCGTTCAGATCGGATCTACACCCTCATACGCCCTTACCCTCCCACTACCGATCGGCCCCCACAACCACCGATTGGGCACCGCCACCTCCTGCGCGCGCCCGTTCCTCTACCAGCATCTGCACGTGCGCGTGCGTCTGCTGCAATCTCTGCTGCCACGTCCTGCAATATGCATCTACATACACACATACACCCCCTACCGCCCGCCCATCTACACGCGGTCGCCTGCCGCCCGCCAGTCACTGACTGGCCGGGGCCACCTCCTGCAGCGCGGGCCACCGTTCTGCCGCCCGCGCGTCCTGCCATCTACACTGCTGCCCGCGCGTCCTGCCATCTGCATCCTCATACACACATACACCCCGCCCAGCTACACGCGGTTGCCTGCTTCCCGCCGGTCACTGACTGGCCGGGGCCACCTCCTGCAGCGCAGGCCACCGTTCTGCCTCCACGCGGGACTGCTGACTGTTGGCCAGCGCTGCTTTTTTGTCAGATCTGAGAGTTGACCAAAGAAAAAGAATTTAATAGTGTAGCCCGGTTGTTAGCTATAAGGTGTTGTTACCTTTTCTATAGTTAATCATATAGTTAACATGTATAATAAATGGATAAAAAGATGTACTATTTTATTAAAGTATGGCTTATCTCTCACTCTCTCAAAATATCTAGGAGCCCGTACTAGAGCTTGCTTTTATCTTATAACCGCTTATCTTCTCTTTCTTCCAACTTAGCATAAATACTAATTTATTTTTTACAGTTATTGTACTTGTTCTGACCACATATGTGCTCCTTTTGGGCCATGTCAATCGATCAATGGATCTCTCTTTTATCAAATGCACCTCGGGCAACATCATCTCATGGTCTCACACGGCACACACTGCACAGCACTCGTCGCAGGCAAAAGAAAAAGGAGGGGAGGGCGCAGGGAGAGAGCAATTGCCGTGGCAACCTCGCCGCTGAAAAAGAGCCATGCGTTCGCGGGCGAAAAGCTCCCTTTCTTGTTGACTTTATTTCTTTTGAAAAGGCTGGGAATCCAGCTCCGCTAAAAGACGGCGACGGCCAAGGTGGAACGGGCCAGGCGCCGGCCATGATGATGATGATGTACTGCCTGGCTAAACCTTTGCTTGTTACTCTGTTAAGCAGCTGCCGGGGGTATTTGCACCGTGGAGTTTCGCGGTGGGTGGTCGCGCTGACGTGCTAAACCTGTGCTCGCCGGGTGCCGTTCACGTGCTGATGCGCGCGCGTGCACACAGAGCACGTACCTAGTACAACGTCTCTTTCGTCCACGGCATGCAACCGCATGGTCCATCCACACATCGATCCACTCGCCGTCGTCACCAACGTCGTAACGTGAACTCAAGATGCCCACCGAGGGAGAGAAAGAAACTAGTTGAGATGCTAGCGAGGCAAGGCAGGACACGGCGGCATCTCCACAGGGGCGATCCAAACTGTCTATGTGTGTCCGAAACTGTCCACACGGACACGCGCGATGCCTTAGCGGGGCGATCTATCCGACGAAACGTATTCGGTCCAACCCATCTATGCATCTAATCTGGTGCTCGGTTGCATCGGTTCGGACGCGCGGACGTCGTGCCAATTGGCGATGCGGACCCATATGTAAAATAGACATTAGCACTTAACGATAGTTTTGTCAGTTACAAAAAGGCCATTCTAACTAATTAGGGGAGTGCTACCTCTAGAGGAGGACGGCACGACGGCTACTCGCCGCCGTTGCCACGGCCGGCCGCTGGCCTTGTCGATCATCGCCCTAGCTTTCCAGATGGTCCGCTGCTGGACGCGTTCGCGGATACGGTCGCGAGCCGCTGTCTTGCCCTCCAGCTTCCGCCGGTACTTCGCCGCCCCGTTCGCCAGGGCCTTGTCCATCTCGGCGGCCCAGTGGTCCCTCGCCTCCTGTTCGACGAGCAGCTCCACCGGAGCCGAAGCGCCATTGGGGCCGAAGCCCAGCGCCCATGCTATCTACACGGGGACGGCGAGTGGCGCCTCTAGCTGGTCCACCTCCTCCCCCTCCTCGTCATCGTCCACCGCCTCCTTAGTCTCGTCGGCGTCGACGAGACCCCACGCGACCGCCACCTCAGTGGCCAGAGCCACGCGCTCCTCCTCCGCCGCCGAGTCGGCGACGTGCTCGCACCGCGCCTCTTTCGCGTCGCTGCGCGCTTTGGCGGCCTGGCAGAGATCGCGGATGGCAGACGTGGCAGCCTCCTTGGCCATCTCCTCCAGCCTGGTCATGGCCGCGTCGTGGCGGATCTCGCGAAGAGCCGCTGATGCGGCATCCATGGCCACTGCTTGCATCGCCTCCTTGGCGGCGACGTGGTGTACATTGGTCACCGCCCATTGGGCAGCCACCGTTGCCGCCGCGTCCACCACCTGCTGCAGCGCACCCTCGGCGACCCCGCCTTCCTTCTCAGAGGGAAGCACCTACGCATCGCCCATGCGCCGAGCCAGCACTGTGGCCTCGAGGTGCACCTCGTCGACCTCCACGTTCGGGTAGCGGGCGTGGCACATCTCCCGGATCTTGGACCATGTGGTGATCTTGCGGCGAGGCATGGCTATTGGAGCTTTTTCGGCGGCTGGTTTTCTCTTGGTTTGAGGCTTGTTGTCTCCGCCGCGCCGGCAGCCGTCTTTTATAGACCACGTCGGAGGCGGGAAACATACTGGGATGTGCGGGAAGTTTTCTCACCGCGGAAAGTTTTCTCGCGGCGGGAAATGATAGCGGGAACGCCGGCCGCGCGGGAAGCCGCCGACGCTGACAGCCAATGTCGCGTCGCCATTAACATCCCATCAGGAGGTTGTCAACCGGTGACAGCGGAAGGAAGACGGACAAATGTGTCAGGCCGCTGTGTGCGGTCGGCCGGACAGATCTGACCATGGCCCTAAATTGACCGGGCCACGACCCAAACAGACAAAAATAGACCGTTTAGGGTGACCGTATAAGTTGGCCTGGTGAAGATGCCGTGAGGAAGTGATGTTGAAGGAGGGGTCAGCGGCCTATCCATCCATGCACGCACGCTCCCGCAAAAAAGGACCCGGCGGCTCTCGCCTTTCCGAAAAAGAGGAGCTTTGAGCTGGAGCTGACTTTACAAGGAAAAGGTCCAACTAATTTATCGATCGTGGTTGCCACTTTTTCCCCCATCATTTTGTTAGGTACCAAGCGTTGCCGGTGACTTTAGTCCCACCTCGCTAGCGGGAGGAGGCCACGACCAGCTTATAAGGGAGAGTTTCCCTCCTCCTTTTAGTCCGGGCTTTTGGGATGGAGTGGGCTCTCCGCTGAATGTTGGGCCGTGTGCGCGGCCGTGGGCCAGGAAACGTCCAAACGCAACACGAGTGTGTGGAGCTGGGCCCGGGACGCTGACAATTGGTATCAGAGCCAGCACCGCCATGCCCGCCTGGGGGGCTTCCTAGGGGGATGGGGTGTTAGGTACCAAGCGTTGCCGGTGACTTTAGTCCCACCTCGCTAGCGGGAGGAGGCCACGACCAGCTTATAAGGGAGAGTTTGCCTTCTCCCATCAGTCCGGGCTTTTGGGATGGAGTGGGCTCTCCGCTGAATGTTGGGCCGTGTGCGCGGCCATGGGCCAGGAAACGTCAAAACGCAACACGAGTGTGTGGAGCTGGGCCCGGGACGCTGACACATTTTCGTGGAAGCTCGCCATGCTCACATTTCAAAGCAGCAGCAGTAGCAGGCGCCAGCTCGCTGTTTGGGTCGACGGGTGCATCCGCGCGCGTATATGATGTACTATAACGATGTATGTTGTGCTGCCAATTCCAACAAAGATCAGCCCTGTAGAGTTGCCTTACTAGCGTAGCTTGTTGGAGTCCATTGGAACGCTGCTCAAGATATTCAAACCATGATTTCCAACGCTAGAACATTCTTCGAGAAGCCTTGTCATCTGGAGGCCTTCACGACGACGGTGGCCTGGAAGCAAAGGAATGCAAAAATCTTTGACAACATCACCCATGGCTTTAGATTTTGGTCCTTTTCTTTTAACAGAGAGTTGTATCTTATTTCTTCTAGGATGAAACCCCCCTGACTGATATCCTCTGCTCTTGGCGTCTTGGTCTCTTGTAGTATGTGCATACCTTCTCTCTGTTGTTGGTTTCTCCACCCCTTTTGTACAATTGTTCTTTGTTAATACAATTTTACTGTCGGAGCCTTCCTTACAGATTTTGGTTAAAGAAACTAGTGTCTATTTCACACAATGAGGAACAAAAAGTTCCTATTATGAATGATTGAAATTCTTACCAGATACAATTACAAAAGGAAATGTGGTTTATCATTTTTTAACATAAATAGATCAATTTTGCACTTCAAATTCTGTATGTAGTTAGAAGGCGGTGTTCTCTGGTTCATGTATAACATGGTTGCTATGTACAAATTACAAAAGGAAATGTCTTTTCTCATTTTTACATAAATATATCAATTTTGCACTTCAAATTTTGTACATGCAGTTAGAAGTCGGTGGTCTGGTTCATGTACAGTGGTGGAGCTATGTTGAGGCCAGCAGGGCCAGTGCCCCCCCCCCCCCCCCCCCCCCCCCCTCCCCCCCTAGCTTTTAGACAATTACTGAAGAAAATTTTCTACAAGGTTTAGAGTAGGAAAATTACAGTACCCCCCCCCCCCCAAACAATGAAGATTTGTGTTCTTCCCCCTACCGTACCTGTGCAAGGTCCGCCACCGTTCATGTATAGCATATGGTTACTTGAGTTCCTTACTGTGTGCAAAATGAGGCATCTTTTCCTATTATTTACATGCATAGATAACCTTTGCACTTAAGTTTTGTACAATATTATTTATTGACCATGAGCTGGACTAACTTTTTTGTTGTTGTTATTTTCAGATGAAGCTGCCGCGTGCCATGAAGATAGACGTTTTTTAGTAGCTCTGGCTCCTCTACTCAGTTCAACTGCTGATGCAAGTCAGATACCAATCCATGATTATTTTGGTTGAAACTACACTTCATCAAGAAGTTATAATAGACGACTTGATCTTCTGTCGTCCTTGCTGCCTCGAAAGGCGTCGAGGGCTCCTAGATTGTTTTCTAGAGAGAGTGTCGGGACAAATGAGACTTGGACTCGAGCTCTACCAATAGGGTTGTTTCCTAGATTTTTGGAGCTCTAGGGAAGCACAACATCAAAGGGTTATCGTTTAAAGTGGCAAAGTTTTACTGAGTTAAAGGGAGGGGGCAAAGGCCCCCTAATTCTAAAAATTTCTTAAATATATCTTTAATATTTATGCTATTTTTTTAATTTTACTCAAAGTTTAAGCATAATTGTGTTCTTAGGCCTCTAAACAATTACATGGTGCATACTCTTAATAGATCTATGATTTTTAGAATCTTGGCGAAGACATTCAAAACTACTCATTACTGTTGATCGAGCAAAATATTTATAATGATACTTATTCCTATTAACTACTCCTTATGTACACGTATATATACATATGTACCTCTGAAATTTATCAAAGAACAAAATTATGAAAGTAACGAATTCATATGCATATGCAAAAAATAAGTAGAATAGTAGACATATTACACACTGAATTATTAAAAAGATGAAATAGTGTCGATAACATGGATGATGGGGACAAATAGAACAATTGGGAATCGAAAGAGAGATAATTGCGGAATGAAATAATTACATGTTTGCGTTATTATTCTTCACTAATGAATACTTACAACTTTATAGAGGCGTATGAGGGCCGGTATTTTTCTGCACATTTTGAGAAGCCATAAAAATGATGGCAACGAGAAACAATATTTAGAAATGTTGGAGTATTTGCTGTGACGATATTGATATTGTTCCCTACGATTGAAACTGAATGATATATCTCTGTGAATTTTTTAAATGGAACCCGCACTTCCTTTTTTTTTCACAAAATTTTGAAGTATTTCTTCAGGAAAGAAAAGTCAGAGTAGAGACATAGTAGGCTGCAGCTTGGATCATCTATATTTTTAAAAATTATTTCACCATATTCAGTCTAAAGAGTATAATACAAACAAGTTTTAAGTTGGAGCTCCTATCTCCTTGAGGCCCAGGATGAGCGCCCCTCTGCCCCGCCCTATGGGCTGGCACTACCAATTGGTGCACCTACATCTTTCACCTGTACAAGTTTTTTGCAAGTGAGCCGATGCAGTTGCACCAGCCGGCGCAGGGCCGGCCCTGGAGGGTGTAACATCCCAAAAATACTAAACTTGGATCATCAAACTCTAATCATCAAAATTAGGGTTAACAAAAACTTTTCTAAAATAAAAATATGAAAGCATCATCTAAACAATTTCCAAACAATTTCTCAAAGACAAGTAAATCAAAACAAATAAAATAAGAGAATGGTCATTTTGACCAATTTAACTCCCATGCCTACTTTGGCTGTCCCAAACTTTCAGAACTTAACAGAAATTTTTCTGGATCTTTGCACCCCTTGAATGTACTCATAACAAGGTATTAAGGCCCACTGATCATCCAGAAACTTTCAAATGCATAGTTTAAATGACAGTTTAAAATTTAATCTTTATCATATGAGAAGATCCCACTTTTTCAAAAACCACTCAAACAAGCTCAACTTTCAAAACCCAAGCATCTGCAGACTCACCAGCACCAACCTAGCACACCCACCAAAAATCTTTTCAAAATTCAAAACTTGAATTCTTGTGGCCATTTCATCAAACACTTTACAGACACAAATCATCAAAATCTTAAACACTATTGTGAGCAGTGATTTGAAGCCTAACTTGTCCCCTCTCTAGCTCACAACCATCTCAGTAGATCATCTAACAAGTTAAACCAAGCACTAGCCTCACTGTAAGCTGGGGAATGACATCAATGATGAACAGCTGAAGCTCACCATGCCACCCTAGTAGAGACAGCAAGCTAGAAGGAGATTTAGCCGTGCCAACCTTGTCTAGGAGGCAGCCCACCGTCCACCGCCACTCCCTATCCCATCCGCGAGCGTTGCCAAACCCTGGACTGCACGCACGGACCGCGCCCAGCTCGCCAGCAACCATGCCGAGCATGCGCCAGAGCGCCACGCTCGACCGACGCCCACAGACCGCGCGCCGCCCTCGCCGCGTGCATACATGATCGCCACCAACCCAGGAGACCGCCAGACATCCTCGTTCGCCGCCCCATTCCACACAGCCATCGCTCGCCGTCGAAGACGCTGCCTCTGCCGCGCAGAGCATCGCGCGTTCCAGACCAAACCGCACCACCCCTACGCGCGCATTAAAGCCGTAGAGCATCGCCAGGAGACCACCAAGCGATCGCCACCGCCGGCCATCGCCAGGAATTTCACCGGAGCCTGCCGCTGCTAGAGAAGAAGGGGGGCAACGATTGGAGCCACCCCAGGAGAAGCTGCCGGTACCAGGAGGTTCGCCGTCGTCGACTTCGTCGTTCGCCCGCCTCGCCGACCCTCACCTGGGCCCCGGTGAGCCCCCAACGACCCCCACCTGCCGTGTCTCACTCACGCGTAGGGACAACGACTTAACCAGCCCGCGTAAGCGTTGTGCTTAGTAGGCCGGCCCAGTATCGCTTCCCGCGCAGCCCAGTTATTTGAATTTAACCTTTTTCATTTTATTTCAAACACACTTCTGTACCCAGTTTTAAAAATCAACCCAGGTCGATTCAGTGAACAAAATTGAATGAAACCAATTTTGTTAGAAAGATCTGGGAATGCTGAATTCAAGCCCGTTGGATTCAAGTCATTTGGATCTGTAGATCATCCATGGTAAAAATAACAAGGCAGAAGCTTTTATGCATTCAAACATTTTTTAAATTTAAACCATAATAGCTTTTGAGTTGATTCCAACTCTCAAAAATCACATTTAACCATACCTTTCAGAATATATAAAAATATATAGGTTTACTTACAGAAATAATGACCAAGTAATAAAAGAATGCCACATAGGTATTTCTAGCCACTTTAATTCATTAAAATAAAAGAGAAAAACCTTGTTGAATTGTGACACCACTTTAAATCACATTCCCATGGACTAAAATATGTGGTGATGACATGTGTCAACATGATCCCATGTTTGGTTTGGAGAATATTAAATCTTAAGTAGTTTTTCAATGAGTAGAAATTACTTTTCTAAAAATAAAAGGAATTAAACCAAGCTTTAATCTTGTAATGTTAGTGATGATGCTAGATCATCTATAGGACCCTTGTGTGTGATGAATGCAAGTAGTTAAGTATTGTTTGGTGATTATGTACGTCATATTTATTCATAGACGCTAGTACCAACCAAGGCTACGAGGAGGAAGGAGGATACTACGAAGAAGAAGCCGAGGAGAACTTCAACCACTGCTCTGCACAAGGCAAGCTAACACTTGAAAGATACTCTACTTTAGCAAGCCTTACTATACTAGTTAACCTTGCAAGCCTAATACTACTAGCTGAATGTGCAAGCTTATACTTGCAATTGGGCAAGCTAATACTTACTTGCTACTATGTCAACTATATGCCTTAAGCATATGTGATCATATCCACTTGATAAACCAATCCTAGTTTTATTTGCAAGCCCTCTACTTTATTTCTTTATCAAAGCTTTAACTTAGAGTTGACTTAAGTGACTTGTAGATTCTAGAAAGATATATTGAAGGTTGCATAAAGAGCATAGAATTTGGCCTAAGCTAGAAAATCTTGATGTCATCCTAAGGCATAAGATTGAACATAGTTGAAACTCCACTAGTTTACTATCCCCCATTAGTGCTTACCCCCACTTGTAGATGCTAGTGCTAAGCCTAAGACTTGATGAACATTAAATGGGAATACTTGGTGAAAATGGTTATGAAAACCTTAGAATGATGGATCATTCTACTGAGATGTTTCGACATGTGTTTCCGAACACCTGATGATTTTGGTGATGAAAATGTTGAGGCATGAGCCTTAGCCCTTTATAAAACTGATGGTTGTCTGGATGCGATACCATTCCAATCTTATCGTACAACCACAATACCCAAAGATTGGGTAGGGCTTGACTGGAAACTTATATACCTTAGTATTAGTTCCCTCACGGCCAGGGTCTAAGCTGAGGCTACCTTGTGAAGATTGTCCACCTGTGCAGTACCCAAGATGACAGTTGGTCATGGTTGGGAGGCCAAACTCACAGGAGAGGTGCTTATACTAGGGCGTGTAATTGAAAGGTTAGGATTGATTATCCGCATACTGAGTATGGTGAATTCAGGATTTGTTCCTAACGGATGTATCGAATGTTGTGGTGAAAGTGTACAATCTCTGCAGAGTGTCAAACTATTCGAATAGCCGCATCCGCGGTTATGGACAGTTGGAGTGGCCATACTGTTCCCCCGTCAGATGTTTTCAAAAGACTTGTGAAATGAATTGAGACTTTGACTTGACCACAACAGGGTTGTGATATGAAATACAAGTTCCTACTTAGGAGTTATAAAATTGTGACTAGCTTCTCTTGCTTCTCATCTTAGTAGAGATAAATCTGGCTTTTGAAAAACAACCCTAGAGCCTAGTGTCCTATTATCAAAAACCCCTTTCACTTGTTAGTATTAGTTTGCGAGTACTTAAAGAGTACTCATGGCTTTGTCCCTGGCTATTCACGTGGCCAGACTATGAAGAGGAGTACCTGGAGGATGGACCCCAGGAAGGTTACGACAACTAGGATCATCTCCCATCGTCAGCATTTCCTGTGACCCCGAAGATGGAGCTTCGCCTACGCTACCGTTATTATTACGGATTCCGCTTCTTGAAGTTGTATTAAGAACTGGATCATGATATCCCTATTTATGTAAGACCTTATGTATGGTTTGTAATGGATGATGTACTGTGGTATCCAATTCTGTTATGTCTTGCAAAAATGGTAATCCTGAGATTACGATGTATGGCATAACAGGCATCTGGGATTCAAAATCCGGGTGTTGACAAGTTGGTATCAGAGCCATCCTGACCATAGGAGACCCTAGTTAGACTAGACGTTTGAATCAAAAACTTAGTTTCAAAACCAAAGAAAACAAATATTTACAAAAACTTATTCTCATTCTTACCCCTTTGATTCTTTTATGAAAATTCATGTTCCTCAAAAACTCTTGCAAAATACATAAAATTTTGACACACTTGATCACTCTACTAACTTGCTCATCCTATATTATTATAGATGGACGTGAAGTACAGCAAGTTTTATCAGTTGGGGAATGGAGGAGACCTTATCTTTGAGAGGGATTTGGACCGGCTTTCGGAACTTCTGGAGCGTCCGCACCCCGAGTTCTTCGGATCTCAGCTCAATGATCAAGGAGGAGAAGATATGCAGTGGCTAATTGTTGCAAGTCTCCGAGGAAAGATTGAACCTACCACTACTGAGGGAATTCAGTTTACCTTAAGAGAGAACAACTGGCTCGATGGACTTGCCAGGGTCATGCAGGAAGCTCTTTTCCGTCCGTGTGGGCAGAGCGTCAATCAGATCAAGGGAACCCGCTTTGAGTTTTGCCCAAGGCGTGATGCAAATGGACAACCACTGGAAGCCCCATACCACCCTGAGCTGAAGACTCAATTGGACCACCTTAGCTTCATGATGTACAATCGTCAGCAGGAGTTGGATAACTACCGTGACTACTCCAACCACAAGTCTGCCATCATCAAGACGAAGGATCAAACCATCGCCATGCTAGCAAAGGATCGCAAGTCTCGCCGCCGTCAGCTCGACAAGAAGGAGCGCATCATTGCCCGTCTTCGCCACCATATCTCATATTTGGAGGAGACCATCCACGAGAGGACATGCAGTTGGAAGAAAGGGAGAATGCCGGAGAGGATCTTCGTGGAGACCCCTACTCCTATCTCAACGATGATGATGATTTTCTGGAGGATCAAGCTATGGACTTCTTCACCGATGAGGATGATTTTGCCTTCATCTATGACGATGAAGATGACGAAGCCATCGATTCCGAGGAGTAGTAGCACTTGAGCACTAGCGTAGTGAGTAGTATTCGGTCCCACTGTATCATAGTTTCCAGAATGGTTCTTAAAACCATCTATTTTTCTTTGTTGTGGTGTGTGTTGTATCATGTGCTATGAATGAATGAATGAAAAGCGAGTTGCTAGAAGAATCTAAGTCAAACTTTAAAAACTTTTCAAAATCCCAGAACCTTAGAAATTTCCCTCTTTTCTCATGATCTATCTCAATCTTCAGATGCCACGCGGAGGAAGTGGTTCATCCCCGGACCCGATGTTGCAGATTCTGCAAACATTGACTTCTGACCGCGAAGCTGAAAGAGCAGAACGTCAAACCAACCTAGCCACCCTGCAACAAATAGCTCAGCTAGCCCACAACAACCAAGGCAAAAGAAATCAGGACAACCATGGATCTAAGCTCAAGAATTTCCAGAATACCAACCCACCTGTTTTCACTAAGTCAGAAGAACCCCTAGACGTCGATGATTGGCTGCAAACCATGGAAAATAACCTAGAAGTCGCCGGAGTGGAAGCCAACGAGAAAGTTATGTTTGCCACCCACTATCTAGCTGGAGATGCCAGGGCATGGTGGAATAGTGTTCGCGCAATGACCGGAGGCCAGATGATGACCTGGGAGGAATTCAAGGTCAAGTTTAGCAGAACCCATGTGCCACCGGGTTTGATCAAGAGAATGAGAGACGAGTTCAGAGAACTGAAGCAAGGAAGGATGACCGTAGTGGAATACCGTGACAAATTCGTGTCATTAGCTAGGTATGCCCTGGATGAGATCGACACCGAAGCCAAGAAGAAAGAAAGATTCCTGAATGGTCTGCATGATGAGATGCAGACAGTGTTAGTCAATATCCCCTTTGCGGATATTGAAGCCCTTGTCGACTCTGCTATCCAGATGGAAGGAAAGATCAACCAAGCCAATGAGAACCGCAAGCGTCGCATGATGCATCTGCCAGGAACCCATCAGACCCCAAAGTATCGCCCTAACCCATCTCCCGGATTTGCCCCAAGAACCCACAGACCCCCGATGAACCGTCCGACCTATCCCAACCGTGGAAACCCAAGGCCCGGAGGAAATCACAACAACCCCGGCAACTCTAGCAATTTCAACCGTGCCCCACCCAAGTTCAACACCAACAATGCTGCCACCAACATCAACACTGCCCCGAGGACTGGAAGCAATGTTGTGCCTGTAGCAGCAAAGGACAAGTCGCAAGTGACTTGTTATGACTGTGGAAATAAGCGCCACTATTCCAACGAGTGCCCCAACAAGAAGAATGCTGCAGCACCCAATGCCAATGCCCTAGCTCAGCAGCAGCGTCGTGTTCAGCCCGGAAGAAGGTTTGCCCCAGGTAATTCGCTCAACCACAATGGACGTCTTTTTCTCATGCATGCTGAAGAAGCTCAGGAAGCGCCAGACGTCGTGCTGGGTATGTTTTCTGTTAATTCGGTACTTGCAAGAGTGTTGTTTGATTCTGGTGCATCGCATTCATTTGTCACCGAAGAATTTGCATGCACTAGTAAAATTCAACCAACCAAACTGAAGCATGTCATGATTGTTCAAATTCCTGGATCAACCACCAAGGCTAGGCAAATTTGCAAAGCCGTCCCTATCTGAATCCATGGCATAGATTTTTATGCTAATCTGATAGTACTCGGAACTAAAGGTTTGGAAGTAGTACTAGGAATGGATTGGATGTCCAAACATAAAGGATTGATTGACTGTGCCAAGAAATCCATAACCATGACCAGTACAGCTGGAATATCAGTCGAGCATATATCTGAAACCTTACCTAGTCAATTCAAGTGCAACAAGAGTATAGCCCAACCTACCATTGACCAAGTCCGGATAGTCTGTGAATACCCCGATGTATTTCCAGATGTTTTTCCCGGTATTCCCCCAGATCGGGATATCGAGTTTATCATTGAACTAATCCCCGGAACTAGACCCATAGCCCAGAGACCATATAGTATGAACCCATCAGAACTAGAGGAACTGAAGAAGCAACTGGATGCCATGTTGGAAATTGGATTGATTTATCCAAGTGCGTCACCATGGAGGTCACCTGTCTTGTTTGTGGACAAGAAAGATGGAGGTAACCGTTTGTGTACGGATTATCATAAGTTGAATGATGTCACCATCAAGAACAAATACCCCTTGCCCAAGATAGAAGATTTGTTTGATCAGTTGACCGGTGCCAAAGTGTTTTCTAAGATTGATCTTAGAACTAGGTATCATCAACTCAAAATTCGTGCAGAGGATATTCCAAAGACAGCCTTCACCACCAGATATGGATTGTACGAGTATACAGTCATGTATTTTGGATTAACCAATACCCCCGCTTATTTCATGAATCTCATGAATAAGATTTTTATGGACTTCCTGGATAAGTTTTTCGTTGTTTTCATCGATGACATTCTAATTTATTTCAAATCAGAAGAAGAACATGAGCTACATCTAAGGACCATTCTTGGAACCCTTAGAGAGCATCAGCTGTATGCAAAGTTTAGCAAATGTGAATTATGGTTACATGTTGGGGAGGTGACCTCTGATAGGGTAAAGACGGGGAAAGACGGAAGGACGTTCCCTGTCCAGTTTCCGAGTTACGGTCTAAGTCGGCCGAATCCTGTAGAGGTCGACCGAGATATAAAATAGCAAGACCCTTATGATAATAGCAAGGCATTACCCGACCTAAATACTGCGTAAGTCGGCTGGGTTAGCCCGAGTAGTCTTAATGTAGGTGAAGGACGAGCCGAGTTATGTGAGGCAGGGCCGAATGATATGAAGCTTGTAGGAGAAGGAGAAGCCTAAAGTCAAACTCTAGTCACAGGCTGGGGAGAATCTGAGCAGTGCCAAGCACAAAGGACAAAGGCACAGAGCGACAGAGGGGCAGAAGGAGGTCACGGAGGTGACAGACCTGAAGCCCGAGGCACGCAGGAGGGGCCCTCTGGAACTTTGCCGTCATTAGAAGGGCGACACGGAAAGGAGGCCACCGAGTTACTATATTGGGACAAGCATATTCCTCGAATATGCTTGCCACGTCAGCCCTAGAGGAACCCATGGCTCTCCTTTATAAGGGGATGCTTGGACCCTGAGAAGGGCATCGGCTCATTTAGTACCGTTAGGCTGGTAAAGTTCTCTTTCTTCTTGTACACAGCTCAAGGAGCACTTGTAGCCCAAGGAAGGAGAAATAAAGATCTTTACCTTAGTCTTTTGTGTGTAGAATCAACTACATCTTCCCTCCCCAGATCCCTCTAGCATCCATAGGCCCCATACTTTAGCCTACCCATGGCATCTGTCGTGCCACCACCACGACAGTTGGCGCCCACCGTGGGGCCAGCAGCGGTGCTAGCTGGAGTCATGATCCGGACGGGAAATTTCATCAACATTGGCGAGCGCATTGTCTCTGGCTTAGTCCGGAGACTTGATATCTGTGACTACGTAAGCGACAACGCAGGCATCTTCAAGGGAAAAACTCCTCTGCGCAACGGCGTCTTCATCAACTTGGGCATGCATCAGATCTACGTCGGCGTCGACGTCTCTGGCGTTTATCCTCACCAGGTTGTTGTTGCAAAAGAACCTCCCCTCAGCTCCACAAACAGTCCGCGCGGAGTGCGCCCTGTCAGCAGCGTCGAGGTGATGGTCGCAGCCGGGGTGCAGGCAGGAGCAGCGGGCGCCGGATCAAGCAGGGATCCGACGACGGGTCTGCAGGTGGCTCCCAAGCAGACAACTCCACAGCCCACCGAGGTAATTCCTTCAGCGGACAACCAGGCCGAGGTGCAGGAGACAACCCCTAAGGCACCAAGGGTAAGAGGGCCACCTCTAGAAAGACCAGAAAACATTCTTCAGGCAACTATAGATAATCTGATACACCTGTAACGCCGATACTTGATCCGGCTAATGCTCAGGCAGAGTTAGAAGAGACCAGGTAGAAAGTGCTGGTAGAGGCAAAAAAGGTGTCGGCCTTGCGGGAGTCCTTAAACAGGACCCTGCGATTATATGCCAGGGCAAACAAGCTTGACGTCGCCCCCGAGCGGGTTGACGAGTTGAGATTGAGAGGAAAAAACCTCATAGATGATATCAACAAGGAGCATGATGCTCATAAGGCAGAATCAGTTGATCTAGGCTTGCCGAGATACAATACCCCGGCAAAGAACTTGAGGGCGGCAAATGTCACTGCGTTAGAGTTAGAAGGATTGACCGGCGAAGCCCGGCAAAAACAGCAAGAGAGAGTGAATGAACTGGTACGCATTGCGAACCAGTAGAATGAAGAGATGCTCAGGGTAGACCCGGCAAGGCCAGGTGCCTCGCGAATGGTTCATTGGGCTGGTGCAGCACCTGCCTTATCTGTGGCAGCAGCATCTTCACCCGGAAACAATGCACGAAAGGACAGAGCGGTAACTTCGGGAAAGAGAAATAGGCAAATTGTTCCATATGATCCGGCGATAGCCGGAAAAGCAAATGAGAACAGAGGCAATGGGAGTCGAGGTAACAGTGGCGAGAGAAACCCCGGCCGTGTCGAGAAAGGCAATGGAAGCCGGGGTAATGAAGATCCCGGAAGAGGAAATCGCGAGAATAATATCCTGGATGAAGGAAGGAGAGAACCACCACCCAATCCGCAACCGAGATATGAAACTCGGCAGGAAAGAGAAGTGAGACCAGCTCGCCACAATCAGGTGAATGAGAGGTATACTGATGGATATTCCGAAATGGAATATGCGGTTCATGGTGGAAATAACCACTATGGAATGCAGGAAAGAGTTCTGTACAGAGATTTGCCGCCAGGTGATGCCAGAGTAAAGCTGGACCGGCTATATCGATCCGAGCTGTTAGAGGAACAGGGTCCACCAGGTCCGGCATGCTTCGGACCACGGATCATGGGCGAGCCGCCCGTGCCGAACTTTTAGCTGGCAAGGCGCACAAAAACATATAATGGGATCACCAAACCACAGGATTGGTTGATTGATTATGCCACTACAGTAAAAATAGCTGGCGGAAACTTACGATGGGCAGTGCGATATGTCCCGCAAATGTTGGAAGGACCAGCTAGAGTATGGCTGAATAATCTGCCAGCAGGCAGTATCAACTGTTGGTTGGATTTTGAAGAAATGTTCGTTAGCAACTTCACTAGTACTTACAAGAGGCCAAACAGGCCGCAACAGCTAGCCATGTGCAAGCAAAGGCCGAATGAGACAGACAGAGAGTTTTTAACTTGGTGGTGTAACCTGAGAAATTCATGTGAGGGAGTTATAGAATCACAAGCAATAGCTTGGTTCGCTCAAGGATGCCGCTATGCCAGTGTACTATGGCAGCGACTGCAAAGAGATATGCCAACCACATTGGCAGAAACCATC
Source organism: Avena atlantica (assembly GCA_910589765.1). Lineage (NCBI taxonomy): Eukaryota > Viridiplantae > Streptophyta > Magnoliopsida > Poales > Poaceae > Avena > Avena atlantica. The sequence goes on along the minus strand of OU342738.1, from coordinate 255,011,999 downwards.
AGAATAGCGGATTTTTATGCATTGGGGGATCCGACGCAACCAGAATTAATGTCGGCAGATCATCGGGAACATCAAGATCAATATGCAAGAGATGTGGTCGGGTCATCCAGGCGCAATGACTTCAGAGGAAGAAGAAGAGAAGAAAGATCGGATTATAGATATGGTTCAACTCAGGTGGCAGCAGTTGTGCAAGATCAGCCGAGTCACGGAAATAGTCAACGGCAAAAGAATGGTCCTCAGCAATGTACACCAAGGAATGAAGGGAAAAGACAGTGGACACCAGAGCAAAAGAAGCAATGGCAGGAGAGGCCGAAGTACACGTTTGAGTCTATGTTAGATCAGCCGTGTAAATTTCACACGTCAAACCCGGCCAGGCCGGCCAACCATACAACCCGCCAATGTGCATGGATGAAAAATGCAATGGGTAACCCCGTGGGCATACAGACAGCGCCTCTCCAGGCACATCAGCAGCATCAGCCATAGTTGACTGGAGCAAATGCTCAGCAACTGATGTTACCACCTCCTCCCCCGAGGTATGAAAACTCGGACCGGAGAGATGCGGTGCATCAAGTGATAAACCAAGGTCCAGATGGAAGGACGAATCCAGGAAATAATGGACGCGATGATTATAGAGAACATCACCAATCATATTGCGTGTTCACAACAGAACAGCAAGACAAGCAGAGTATACAACGCCGGCATATGGAAGTAAATGCAGTTATGCCGGCAGTACCAAGATATGTGCCTTGGTCGGATCAAGAAATAACTTGGAGCATAAAGGATCACCCCAAGATAATGCCGAGTCCGGGGTCGTATGCACTCGTGTTAGATCCGACATTTGTCGGACCGAGCATTAATGTGAAATTTTCAAAAGTACTCATTGACAATGGGAGCAGTATCAATATCATGTACATAGATACAATGCATAAACTCGGAATATCGCAGAACATGCTGCAGTCCACGAGGACCACATTCCATGGGATAGTTCCAGGGCTTTCATGCGAACCCATTGGAAAGGTTCGAGTGGATGTGTTATTCGGCACAAGAGATAACTGCAGAGCAGAAAATTTAGAGTTTGAAGTGGTGGATCTAGAGAGTTGCTATCATGCTCTACTCGGACGGACATCATTGGCCAAATTCATGGGCAGCTGCCACATAACTTACCTGAAAATGAAGTTACCCGGGCCACAAGGGGTGATAACAGTAGCAGGGGATTACAGGAAGTCAATGGAATGTGCTTCAGCCGGGTCAAATCTGGCCGAATCATTGGTAATAGCAAGAGAAAAAAGAAGGATTCAGGAGGTAGCAGCCCTCGCTCAGTCGGCACAGCTGAATATGCCGGCATTAGCCAACCCGCATGGAAGTGTCTCCTTTCAGCCGACTAAAGAAACAAAAAATTTCCAGATAGATGAGCAGTTCCCAGAGCGCACCGTCACCATTGGTGCCGGCCTAGATGCTAAATAGGAAAGCAAGCTCACCAACTTCCTCCGTGAGAATCGGGATATCTTTGCATGGTCAACTCAGGATCTGCAAGGTGTACCGAGGGAGTTGGCTGAGCACTCTCTGAATGTAAGGCCAGGAGAAAGTCTGGTGAAGCAACCTCTCCGCCGCTTCGCCGAGGACAGGAGAAAAATAATAGGGGATGAAATAGCTCGGCTCCTTGCGGCCGGGTTCATCATGGAGGTGTTGTATCCGGATTGGCTATCGAACCCGGTGCTAGTGGAAAACAAGAAGGATGATCCAAATGTAGCCATTGTATGGCGAATGTGTATCGATTACTCGAACCTGAACAAGGCATGTCCAAAAGATCCTTTTCCTTTACCTAGAATAGACCAAGTCATTGATTCGACCGCTGGTTGTGAGCTATTGTCATTTGTAGACGTGTATTCTAGTTTCCACCAGATACCGTTAAATCCGGCCGATCAAATAAAGACTATGTTTATTACCCCGTACGGGGCTTATTGCTATCGCACCATGCCATTCGGCCTGCGTAACGCGTGGGCAACATATCAGAGATGTATGCAAAAATGTCTACATGACCAGATAGGAAAGAATGTACAAGTGTATGTAGATGATGTGGTTATCAAAACCAAAGAAAGCAAAACGCTACTGGAGGATATACGGCAGACTTTCGCGAACCTGAGAAGGTTCCGAATGAAACTTAACCCGGAAAAATGCACTTTCGGTGTGCCTGCAGGAAAACTGCTCGGTTTTCTCGTATCTAGCCGAGGTATAGAGGCCAACCCAACTAAGATAAAAGCAGTGGAAAGGATGGAATTGCCGAGATGTCTAAACGACGTACAGAAGTTCACAGGTTGCTTAGCCTCGCTCAGTCGATTTGTATGTCGGTTGGGAGAGAAAGCACTACTACTTTATCAGTTGATGAAAAAATCTGATAGGTTCATTTGGACACCACAAGCAGACAATGCATTCCATGAATTGAAAAAGATGTTGGTCACAGCGCCAGTCTTGGCTTCTCCATTGTCGAAAGAGCCTATGTTACTTTACATAGCAGCCACGAACAGAGTAGTGAGCGATGTGATCGTGGTGGAACGAATTGAAGATGATAAATCTGTACAAAGGCCGGTGTTTTACCTAAGCGAGGTACTATCAGCCTCAAAACAAAATTACCCACATTATCAGAAGATGGCATATGGGGTGTACATGTCAGCAAAGAAACTTAAACATTACTTCGAAGAGCACCCCATCAAGGTGATTTGTGAAGCACCCATAGCCGACATATTGAGCAACAAAGATGCAAGTGGCCGAATAGCAAAATGGGCAATTGAATTGTCACCTTATGCTCCGCAATTCGATAGGCGAGATGCAATCAAATCTCAGGCTGTGGCCGACTTCTTCGTGGATTGGGCCGAGGTACAATATGAGCCACCATTACCAGATCCGAATTATTGGACGATGCACTTCGACGGTTCCAAACTAAGAAATGGTTTGGGGGCAGGAATAGTGTTAACCTCGCCAAAAAGAGACCAGCTGAGATATGTGTTGCAAATACATTTTGTCGCGTCAAACAATGTCGCCGAATATGAAGCACTCATCCATGGATTGAAGGTGGCAAAAGAGATTGGCATACGCCGAATCTTGTGCTACGGAGACTCAGATCTAGTAGTACAACAAGTCTCAGGCAATTGGGATGCGTTAGATGCCAATATGGCCTTATATAGATTTCGTGTGCAAAAACTCAGTGGATACTTCGATGGATGTGAATTTCATCATGTACCTCGGGCGGAAAATGACGCCGCAGACACATTGTCAAAACTCGGATCAACCAGACAATCGATTCCCCCAGGTATCACCCTAGAGCACCTGAGGAAACCATCAATAACACCATCACCAGAGTCCGAATATATTTTTATTCCGGCAAAATCAAGAGAAGATAGTGTGCCGATGGAAGTTGACAAGGAATGTAACCCGGAATTTCCAAAAATGAACCTGGCCGATGCACAGACGGATATGGGGAAATCCGAGGTAATTATGTCGGTGGAAAATATGGAAATAGATAGCGAGATTACCCCAGAAAAAATCATACCAACATGGGCGCAACCCATATTTTCTTTCCTCAGAGACGCGATTTTGCCGAATGACGAGTTACTAGCAAGACAGATACTGAGAAGAGCTAAAGCTTATACAATCATAAATAATGAGCTGTATAAAAGGAGCGTCACAAGCGTGTTGCAAAAATGTGTGAGCTCGGCGGAAGGCCAGGAGATCCTCCTAGATATACATCAAGGAGAATGCGGTCATCACGCTTCATCCAGAGCTTTAGTGGCCAAAGCATTCAGGCATGGGTTTTATTGGCCAACATCGTTGAAAGAGGCCAAAGAACTGGTCGAAAAATGTAATGGTTGCCAGAGATATGCCAGCAAGATACATATGCCATCATCCGAGTTAAAAACGATACCAATTACTTGGCCATTCTCTGTATGGTGCTTAGATATGGTGGAACCATTTAAGCCGGCCCGAGGAGGGATGACCCACATCTTAGTCATGGTGGACAAATTCACAAAATGGATTGAAGTAAAACCAATAAAGAAGTGTGATGGGCCAACAGCAGTAAGATTCCTCAAAGATATTATCTTAAGATATGGCTACCCACACAGTGTTATTACAGACAACGGTACAAACTTTGTAGAAGGAACTTTCGCTAGATTCTGTCAAGAAAAGCACATAAGACTTGATGTCGCCTCTGTGGCGCACCCAGCATCCAATGGGCAAGTAGAAAGATCTAATGGACTAGTATTGTCCGGAATAAAACCACGACTCGTCGAACCGCTGCAAAGGTCGGCAGGATGTTGGATTGAGGAACTACCAGCATTACTATGGAGCCTCGGGACTACCCCAAACAGATCAACGGGTTATACACCATTTTTTCTAGTGTATGGGGCAGAAGCTATGCTTCCAGCCGACATAATACATGACTCGCCAAGGGTTACCCAGTATACAACCGCTGAAGTAAATGAAGTAGCTCGGCAAGATGATGTCGATCTTCTAGAAGAATCCAAAGAGCTGGCGCTATCAAGATCAGCTATCTATCAGCAGGACTTGCGACGATATCACAGAAAGAAGGTGAATCCAAGAGTGTTTAAAGAAGGAGATTTGGTTCTCCGGCTAGTGCAACGCACGGCCGGCATGCACAAACTGTCGCCCCCATGGGAAGGACCATTCATCGTGAGCAAGGCATTGCACAATGATGCGTATTACCTAATCGATGCTCAGTCACCAGGAAAGAACAAGGCAGACAAAGCCGGCGAAGAATCGAAAAGACCATGGAACATAGCTTTACTTCGTCCATTTTACTCATAGGAGTCATCTACCACACATCGTAAAGTGACGCTTCAGGACGGAGCATCGGCTATGTATTGAACCTTGGCGCCCAGAGCAGTGGCTCGGGGACTGCCATATGTTGTTTTTGATTTTGCGTTATGTATTAAACCTCGGCACCTCGAGCAGTGACTCGGGGACTGCCCTGTATTGTTTCTAAGTTTGGTTTATGTATTAAACCTCGGCACCTTGAGCAGTGGCTCGGGGCTTGCCATATGTTGTTTTTGATTTTGTGCTATGTATCAAACCTCGGCACCTTCAGCAGTGACTCGGGGACTGCCCTATATTGTCTCTAAGTTTGGTTTATGTATCGAACCTCGACGCCCAGAGTAGTGGCTCGGGGACTGCCATATATTATTTATTATTATTTTTGTTTTATGTATTATACCTCGGCGTCTTGAGCAGTGACTCGGGGAATGCCCTATATTGTTTTTAAGCATGGTTTATGCATTAAAACTCGATGCCTTAAGCAATGGCTCGGGGACTACCCTATATTATTCTAAGTATGGGTATCCTGTGTTACAAGAGTGAGTACCAAACTTCGGCACCCAGAGTGATGCTATTTCACTCTCCCCAAATACGGCCTTCGAGATCTACACCCAGATTAACAGTCCAAAACACAGCGGCCACGCTACGAAGCTTATCAAAAGTCAGGCAATATTGAACGCCGAACTACGCTAGAGCAAAGGCAAATATACACTCCAAACTCAAGCAATTGAAAGCTGCCAAAGCAAGGATTCGGACAAACAGGACCAGTTTAAACAAAGTGATGACGATTACAACCACATGTGTCTCAGCGGCACAAGGAAAAAGAGATTCATACCGAACAAAAGACGAACAAATGTTTGACGTACATCATACGCCCGACATACTAGGGATAAGAAATGACTTAGAGTTTTTTAACTGGAGAGGCAGTGACTTGGTCAGGAGCTGGGCACTCCGAGGTAGTTGGCACTTCGGCCGAAGTTGCCTCGCCCTCCACAGATCCAGGAGCAACTTCGGGGGAAGCCCGAGGCTGTTGGGAAACGTCACCTTGCGTTGTGGAATGCCCAGTGCCTTTGGAGGAGGATCGCGCGTCGCCATTACCATCCGAGGTCGAATTGGAATCACCAGAAGTAGACGATTCACCCTCATATTCGCCCTGTTCGGCTGAGTTATCATCAGAGGCATCCTCAACTTCGACCTCGTCTTCCGGGTTAGGAAGGAAAATCGACACTTCATTCCAGTTATGCACGTCTGCATACTCAACAAGCTGAAAGGCACGAGCTTGCCAGAGAGCGACGAAGTCTGCGTCCTCCATCCAACGGGAACCAGTGCGCAAATTTATCAGGGTATCAAGGGAGATATCCTCATACCATGACATAATGACTGTGAGAGCCATATCAGCGCCAGCTCGTCCGGCGGATTCCCTCCAAAGACTTAGCTGTCTCTCAGATGCCATCAATATTTCCACCAATACTTTGACCTCATCAATATCAGGAGTCTCAGAAGTATTCGGCCAGAGAACATGGTAGGCCCGGATAGCTGCCTGCACCAAATCCCTACCCATAATCTTCATCGGACCAACAGCAGCGCCAACAGCAACCAAGAAATCTTCCATCGAATATTCTGAGTTCGCATCAGCAGGAACGCCTCGGCGCACACGAGCATTAATCACCGCTTTAGATCTCACGGGATTAGCTTTTGGAAAATGGTCTGCGCAAAACAACAGTGCGTCGGTCAACAATAAGAAAGGGAAAAAGATAACTCGGCCGCGGTAAGAAGCTTACGGTGAATATAGCTCAGCATTATCTAAAGATCTTTAGCCCAGTCAATCTTGCTTTTTTCAAAGCGAGTGATCTCCTCGCTCATCCCCCGCGTCTTCAGTTCGGCGGCCTCGAGGAGCTCTTTATTTTTCTGCAATTGCAGAGCTAGCCGATTCTTCTCCTCGGAGAACTCCTGGTTGACTTTTTCTAACTCAGACTTCTGAGAAAGCTTGAGGGACTCCACCTCGGCGCGCAAGCGAGTTATCTCATCATCTTTATCTTTCATCTGCGCCGAGTGAGTGGCGGCTTGTTCTAAAAAATGCAGCATCATATCAGGCATGGGTATGCATTCTTGGTGTGACGCTGCAAAAGTTTGTAACTCGGCTATACCGAAGCCAGAAGGGTTAAGAGAAACCCGATGCATATTTCACATAGATATGCGTAAAAGAAAAAGATTAACTAACCTTCCAGGGCCTTGACTTTCTTTTCAAGACGGATATTAAGATTGTTGATATTACCTATTCACCAGCAAAGTCAGCTAACACCCCATTTCCAAAGCAATAAGAATTTTAAGAATAATGCGAAAGCTCGTTAACTTACCAGCTTTCTTCACCACGGGAATGACCTTCTCGTACTTATCTTGCAATTTTTTATGGGCAAAGAGCAGCCTTTGGAATTCGGCGGTACGCCGATCATGCGCAACCTAAGCAACAAAACAAATAGCAATAAGATATTCGAACATACAACAGATCCGAATCAAGCAAAGCTTAATTCGGATCTAGGTGGCTGGATATTCAAAGCTCAGACAGATCCGAATCAAGCAAAGCTTAATTCGGATCTAGGTGGCTAGATATTCAAAGCTCAGACAGATCCGAATCAAGCAAAGCTTAATTCGGATCTAGGTGGCTGGATATTCAAAGCTCAGACAGATCCGAATCAAGCAAAGCTCAATTCAGATCTAGGTGGCTGGATATTCAAAGCTCAGACAGATCCAAATCAAGCAAAGCTTAATTCGGATCTAGGTGGCTGGATATTCAAAGCTCAGACAGATCCGAATCAAGAAGCTTAATTCGTATCTAGGTGGCTGGATATTCAAAGCTCAGACAGATCCGAATCAAGCAAAGCTTAATTCAGATCTAGGTGGCTGGATATTCAAAGCTTAGACAGATCTGAATCAAGCAAAGCTCAATTCGGATCTAAGTGGCTGGATATTCGAACTCTAACCAAAAACTGAACTAAGTAAAGCATTATAAAACTTCCAAACGAATAACAAGTTATTTGGTTGCAAGCTTCAGGGACTAGAGTATATATAATAGCATCCGGAGGACTAATCAAAACTCCATAAAAACAATTACCTCATTCATCTTGTCACTGTCAAGAACGATCTTGGCAGCCAGATGTAGGCGGCTGCTAATATCGGAGAGTTGAAACGGCTGGCTTCTTGGATTACCCTCGAGCTGATCGGCAGCGTTCCAATTGTTGGCATACTCGAGCAACGAGCCGAGACTGTGCCCACTTTCCGTGCGAGTCGGAACTTTACCTTGGACATGTTGGGTAGCCACCACCGCCGTGGGACTCTTGTGGAGAGCAAGCTGTGTATCAGCAGCCGGGGTAACAGTGCTCTTGGCAGAGGAAGCCCCCTTGCGCAACGCATCAACAATTGTAGGCTGAGATGAGCTGGCAAGTCCTTTCTGAGAGGACGCAGGCTTGGTAACAACGATCTTTCTTGCCTTAGGAGAGGCATCGGCAGGAGCCGTTACCTCGGCACTTGGAATGACGTCTTTAGGAGCCGGAGGAGTTACGGTGTCTGAGGGCGCCGAGATATTGGTATCCTCAGCTGAAATAGGAGTAGCAGCAAGGGTTGTGGGGGTCAAAGGGACCTCAGGCGAAACTTCAGGGTTCACGGAGGAGGCAGAAGGCTCAGTAGAAATATCTACTGGCCGAGTTGTATCAGCATCAACAGCAGAAATCTCAGGTGCATCCTGGCGAGGTGGCGTTTGATTCGGAGCAGGAGGAGAACCAGCGCGAGCAGGACTCGGAACTCTGGTATCCTCAGGAGGCGGAGGAGAAGGCGGCCGAGTCGCACGACTTGTCATGCTAGGACCGCTGGGCTTAACAAAAAGAGGAGCCCTGCAGAGACAAGAAGATCAGGTCAAAAAGCAGAAAGAGAGAAACAAGAAATACAAATAAAACGCAACTCACCCAGTAACCCCGGGCATAGTTTTATGCTTAGGAGGGTGCGGGGCGGATCTCTTTATCCGTTTCTTGGGAACGGCTTCCGAGGCACCGGCTGGAGCGCTACGTTTCCCCGAGGTAACAGGAGGCCGGGAGGCAAGAGGCTCGGCGTTGTGAACCTGACCGGCCGGATTAGCTGAGAAAGTAGAAGCCGGAAATGCATAAGAAATTGGCATTGCGGCAACTACCTCTAGAACTTGGACCTCGTCCGAATCACCTTCCTCCTCGTGGGTCGTGGTCTTGCCGCGGGCGCGAGCCGGAGCAAGATCCGACTTGGGGACAAATTCCTCCGAGTCCGGCTCCCCGCTGTCCGGAGTATTCCGGTCCGCAGGCCATGGGAGGGACAAAACCTCGGCATCCTCTACCTTATGTTCCTCAAACCTCTGCAGGACAAGAAAGAAGAAAAATTAACAAGAGAAAACACGGATGCGATTAAAAGATAAAACATGACAGCAAGAACTTACTCTGGGAGGGGGGTTCTCGCGGGTGAACGGCTTCAATCCCCAGGCCCAGTCCTCTGGCATCTCCGTCTTAAAGATAGCCCGGACGCGCTTGAAGATAAGGTAATTGTCCAGCTCCACCGTCGAGACTCGGTTGGGATCAAGAGGACCGCTCATGTAGCAGAGTTTGTGTGTGCGTTTCTGGAATGGGAAGATCTGGCTACTAACGAAGGTAGTCATCAGATCCTCGCCGCGTAGCCTGGAGCGGATCAGTTCCTTCAGCTGAATCTCAAAAGCCTCGGCCAGAGCATGACTCTTCCTCGGATTATAGGTCCAGTTATTCTTGGAAGGAGTGTCAATGGAAAAAGCAGGGAGCCGAATCCTATCCTCATTCCCAGAGTTCTTGACATAAAAGAATGACTTATGCGACTTCTTGCATGATTCTAAACCTGCAACGCGAGGAAATTCGGATTTCCTCCGAGGTGAGATGGACGCGGCTCCACATTGGGTGAGCAACTTCTCGGAGGATTGCAGAGATTTATCTGGGACGACGTTGGATCGAATCTGGAAAAACTTTGACCAAACGTGCACAGACGGCCATAGGCTGAAGTATCCCTCCGAGGCAGAGATAAAGGCAGAAAGAGAGGCAATGGCGTTAGCAGGAAGATGATGCGGCTGAAGGCCGAAGTAATCAAGGAACTCCCTAGCGAAATCGCTGAGATGGAGACCAAACCCGCGAGCAAAATGTGACATGAAGACTACATATTCGCCCTCCCTAAGAACTGGAGAGGATTCACTGCCGGGTAAGCGACAAGCTACCTCGGCAGGAATCCGGCGAGTCCGGATTAGCCACTCAACCTCTCGGCGGGTGACGGAAGAGACCTGCCACGAGCCCCGCTCGGGCCCAGACGCAGCATCGTCATCCTCAATGAGCGCACCGCTGACAGAGCTCGACATGGGGTCGCCGGAGAAACTTACGGAGGAAGAAATAGCGGCGGAGAAAAACCTAGAACTACAAGGCCCTGTTGTGATTCTACGCGAAAACGGCGGCGGAGCGGAGAAGGAATTACCGCACGAGAACAAAAGAAAAGAAGAGGTGTCTAGAGGAGAGCCTAGGCGATAGGACCGGATGAACTCACCGGCGATGACGCCGGAGCAAGCGAACGGGGACAAGGTCGACGGAGCAGTGCAGTGAGATACCTGCCGTCAAAGACCCCGATGAGCGCACGGCGGCGTAAGCACGAACGGGCGCAGAGGCGAGAGGAAGGAGAAGGGCGCAGGTAAGCGGAGGGGGAAAGTGAATCCCCCAGCCCCGCGCCCCTCTTTATAACTGCGCCGCTTGAGAGGTAGTGGGATCGTGGGTGTGGCGGTTATCTGTGTAGATCGTGTACGCGGCACGACCACACGCAGCTAAGTGGAACCACACCAACGACCACACAATGAAATATAAGGCCAAGATCCCTGACAGAAACGGTACGCGAGGCGTCACAGCGCCGACGCGACAAGCGCAGTAATAACTGTAGCCTGTCAGTAAATACTGTAGGGGAACAAAAAACTAGAGAAACAATGATGAGTATGACACGTAGGACGAGGCGTACGCGAGAAGATATGATGATACCTCGAACAAGGAAAAGATAACTCAGAAACAATGGGAAACGAATATCATGAAACTGATACGGCCCGGCCGAAGTTATTGGCAGGGCCATACCAGCTTCGGGGACTAATGTTGGGAAGGCGACCTCGGATAGGGTAAAGACGGGGAAAGACGGAAGGACGTTCCCCGTCCAGTTTTCGAGTTACGGTCTAAGTCGGCCGAATCTTGTAGAGGTCGGCCGAGATATAAAATAGAAAGACCCTTATGATAATAGCAAGGCATTACCCGGCCTAAATACTGCGTAAGTCGGCTGGGTTAGCCCGAGTAGTCTTAATGCAGGTGAAGGACGAGCCGAGTTATGCGAGGCAGGGCCGAATGATACGAAGCTTGTAGGAGAAGGAGAAGCCTAAAGTCAAACTCTAGTCACAGGCTAGGGAGAATCTGAGCAGTGCCAAGCACAAAGGACAAAGGCGCAGAGCGACAGAGGGGTAGAAGGAGGTCACGGAGGTGACAGTCCTGAAGCCCGAGGCACGCAGGAGGGGCCCTCTGGAACTTTGCCGTCATTAGAAGGGCGACACGGAAAGGAGGCCGTCGAGTTACTATATTGGGACAAGCATATTCCTCGAATATGCTTGCCACGTCAGCCCTAGAGGAACCCATGGCTCTCCTTTATAAGGGGAGGCTTGGACCCTGAGAAGGGCATCGGCTCATTTAGTACCGTTAGGCTGGTAAAGTTCTCTTTCTTCTTGTACACAGCTCAAGGAGCACTTGTAGCCCAAGTAAGGAGAAATAAAGATCTTTACCTTAGTCTTTTGTGTGTAGAATCAACTACATCTTCCCACCCCAGATCCCTCTAGCATCCATAGGCCCCATACTTTAGCCTACCCATGGCATCTGCCGTGCCACCACCACGACATTACAGGAGGTAGGATTCCTCGGTCACATTGTATCAGCCGAAGGAATTGCCGTTGACCCTGCAAAAGTAAAAGATATCGAAGATTGGCAAGACCCAACCACTCAAACCCAAGTTCGTGCATTTCTCGGATTGGCGGGATATTACCGCAAGTTCGTAGAAGGATTCTCGAGTATCGCCAGACCCATGACCCAGTTGCTGAAGAAGGACAAGAAGGTTGAATGGACCGACAAATGTGAAGCGAGTTTTCAAGAACTCAAGAGGAGATTGATTTCAGCCCCAATCTTAATCATGCTGGATATCACGAAGCCCTTCGATGTGTATTTTGATGCATCCAAGATCGGTCTCGGATGTGTGCTAATGCAAGAAGGCAAAGTTATATCTTATCTATCTCGACAACTGAAGCAACATGATCAAAATTACCCAACCCATGATCTCGAACTCGCAGCCGTAGTTCTAGCGCAGAAGACATGGAGACATTATCTGATGGGAAATCGTTGTGAGATCTATACGGATCACAAGAGTCTGAAGTATATATTCACTCAGAAGGAGCTGAATCAGAGAAGATGGATTGAGCTAATCAAGGATTACGATCTGGACATTCACTATCACCCTGGTAAAGCCAATGTGGTAGCAGATGCCCTTAGCAGATTGCCGTGCCGCTTGAACTCCATGATCTTGAAGGAGCAACCAAGCTTGCACAAGGAGATGAAAGATTTTTGAATGGAATTAGTGAGTGAAGGATTTTTGGGTAGCATAGAACTTCAACCCACTTTGATAAGTCAGATCAAAGAGGCGCAGAAGGGAAATGCTAGTATCGACGGAATCAAGCGTCGTATTGGTACAGGCAAAGTACCCGGATTCACCGAAGACGAAGGAGTTCTGTGGTACAAAGGACGCCTTTGTGTACCAGCAGATTCTGAGTTGAAAGAAGTGATTCTGAAGGAGGCTCATGATACTCTTTATTCTATCCATCCCGGAGGAACTAAGATGTATCAAGATTTAAAAGAGCAATTTTGGTGGCATAAGATGAAGAGAGAAATCGGAAGCTATATCGCCAAGTGTGATATATGTCAGCGAGTCAAGGCAGGACATCAAAGACCCACTGGATTGTTGCAACCATTGCAGATTCCAGAATGGAAATGGGATTCCGTTGGAATGGACTTTATCACTGGACTGCCTACTTCTAGTAGGGGAAATGACTCTATCTGGGTCATAGTGGACCGATTGTCCAAAGTCGCCCATTTCTTACCCGTCAAGACCACATATCAGAGATCGAAGCTAGCGGAATTGTACATCGCTAGAATAGTTAGTTTGCATGGAGTCCCCAAGAACATCGTATCGGATCGAGGAACTTAGTTTACCTCGAGACTCTGGAAGAAAGTCCAAGAAGGTTTAGGAACCTGCCTAGATTTCAGCACCGCATATCACCCTCAGACTGATGGACAAACAAAGTGAGTAAATCAAATACTCGAAGATATGCTGAGAGCATGCGTGTTAGAATATGGATCTAAGTGGGAAGATTGTCTACCATTTGCAGAATTTTCATACAACAACAGTTATCAAGCTAGTTTGCAAATGGCCCCATTTTAATTTATGTACGGAAGGAAGTGTCGCACCCCTTTGAACTGTTCGGAAGTAGGAGAGAGTCAGATTTTCGGACCCGACATTCTACGAGAAGCAGAAGAGAAGGTTCACAAGATTTGTGAGCACCTCAAGACTGCCCAGTCCAGACAGAAGAGTTACGCCGACAAGAGACGTAGAGACCTCGCCTTCAACATAGGAGATTTTGTTTATTTGAAAGTGTCGCCATTGAAGGGAATGTAGCGTTTCCAACTCAAAGGAAAGTTAGCCCCCAGATATATCGGACCTTTCAAGATTCTGAACCGTCGAGTAGAAGTGTCGTATCAATTGGAACTACCCGAAGAGATGTCAGTCATGCACAATGTGTTCCATATGTAGTTACTTCGCAAGTGTCTCGAAGTCCCAGAGAAGACCGAAGTGTTCAAAAACATCGATCACCGGACCATAGAGATCAACGATGACCTAACCTATCCCAAAGTAACCATCCGTATTTTAAGCTTTTAGAACTACCCGAACCCGAAGCATCAAGTTTCTCAAGATTCAGTGGAGCAACTACACAAAAGAGGAAGCTACCTGGGAGCGCGAAGATCACATCAGGACATAGTTTCCCGATCTCTTCAAATCCTAGGTAATCTTTTTCGTCCTTTTTCAAATCTCGGGACGAGATTTTGTTTAAGGGGGGAAGGTTTGTAACATCCCAAAAATACTAAACTTGGATCATCAAACTCTAATCATCAAAATTAGGGTTAACAAAAACTTTTCTAAAATAAAAATATGAAAGCATGCATGGTGTATGCATTTCATTTGGAATTCTTTTGAACCACCTTGTTTGTGTGTTCCTTTGCTTGTAAATGGATTCTTAGGTGAAATAAACATCATCTAAACAATTCCCAAACTTTTCTCAAAGACAAGTAAATCAAAACAAATAAAATAAGGGAATGGTCATTTTGACCAATTTAACTCCCATGCCTACTTTGGTTGTCCCAAACTTTCAGAACTTAACAAAAACTTTTCTGGATCTTTGCACCCCTTGATTGTACTCATAACAAGGTATCAAGGCCCACTTTGTGATCATCCAGAAACTTTCAAATGCATAGTTTAAATGACAGTTCAAAATTGAATCTTTATCATATGAGAAGATCCCACTTTTTCAAAAACCACTCAAACAAGCTCAACTTTCAAAACCCAAGCATCTGCAGAGTCACCAGCACCAACCTAGCACACCCACCAAAAATCTTTTCAAAATTCAAAACTTGAATTCTTGCGGCCATTTTATCAAACACTTTGCAGACACAAATCATCAAAATCTTAAACACTATTGTGAGCAGTGATTGAAGCCTAACTTTTCCTCTCTCTAGCTCACAACCATCTCAGTAGATCATCTAGCAAGTTAAACCAAGCACTAGCCTCACTGTAAGCTGGGCAATGGCATCAATGGTGAACAGCCGAAGCTCACCATGCCACCCCAGTGGAGACAGCAAGCTAGAAGGAGATTTAGCCGTGCCAACCTTGTCTGGGAGGCAGCCCACCGTCCACCGCCACTCCCTGTCCCAGTCGCGAGCATTGCCAAACCCTGGACCACACGCATGGACCACGCCCAGCTCGCCAGCAACCATGCCGAGCATGCGCCAGAGCGCCACGCTCGACCGACGCCCATAGACCGCGTGCATACATGATCGCCACCAACCCAGGAGACCGCCAGACATCCCCGTTCGCCGCCCCATGCCGCACAGCCACCGCTCGCCGTCGAAGACGTCGCCTCTGCCGCGCAAAGCATAGCGCGTTCCAGACCAAACTGCACCGCCCCTACGCGCGCATTTAAGCCGTAGAGCATCGCCAGGAGACCACCAAGCGATTGCCACCGCCGGCCATGCCTCTAGCCGCCCGTAGCCATGTCGCCATCGTCGCCTGCCCATCCCGTTCGGTCTCGTCGTCGCGACTATAAATAGAGGGCACCCCCAGCCGAATTGAGCACACCATCTCACTCCCCTCTCCTCACTGATCGTGTCACCCCGTTCCCGGAGCAAGGCGAGCAGCACTTCGTCGGAATTTCACCGGAACCTGCCGCTGCTGGAGAAGAAGGGGCCCAGCGATTGGAGCCGCCCCAGGAGAAGCTGCCGGTACCATGAGGTTCGCCGTCGTCGACTTTGTCGTTCGCCCGCCTCGCCGACCCTCGCCTGAGCCCCGGTGAGCCCCCAACGACCCCCACCTGCCGCGCTAGGTTTCTGTCTCGCCGGCGTTGCCCAACGTCAATGATGACCCTCAGCCGTTGGATTAGAACCAGATCGAACACACCACATCGCCCCATACCGCTTCGCACCCCCTGTCTCACTGACGCGTGGGGACAGTGACTTAACCAGCCCGCGTAAGCGCTGTGCTTAGTAGGCCGGCCCAGTATCGCTTCTCGCGCAGCCCAGTTATTTGAATTTAACCTTTTTCATTTTATTTCAAACCCACTTCTGTACCCAGTTTCAAAAATCAACTCAGGTCGATTCAATGAACCAAATTGAATGAAACCAATTTTATTAGAAAGGTCTGGGAATGCTGAATCCAAGCCCATTGGATTCAAGTCATTTGGATCTGTAGATCATCCATGGTAAAAATAACAAGGCAGAAGCTTTTCTGCATTCAAACATTTTTCAAATTTAAACCATATTAGCTTTTTAGTTTATTCCAACTCTCAAAACTCACATTTAACCATACCTTTCATAATATATAAAAATATATATGTTTACTTACAGAAATAATGACCAAGTAATAAAAGAATGCCACATAGGCATTTCTAGCCACTTTAATTCATTAAAATAAAAGAGAAAAACCTTATTAAATTGTGACACCACTTTAAATCACATTCCCATGGACTAAAATATGTGGTGGTGACATGTGTCAACATGATCCCATGTTTGGTTTGGAGAATATTAAATCTTAAGTAGTTTTTCAATGAGTAGAAATTACTTTTCTAAAATTAAAAGGAATTAAACCAAGCTTTAATCTTGTAATGTTAGTGATGATGCTAGATCATCTATAGGACCCTTGTGTGTGATGAATGCAAGTAGTTAAGTATTGTTTGGTGATTGTGTACCTCGTATTTATTCATAGACGCTAGTACCGACCAAGGCTACGAGGAGGAAGGAGGATACTACGAAGAAGAAGCCGAGGAGAACTTCAACCACTACTCTGCACAAGGCAAGCTAACACTTGAAAGATACTCTACTTTAGCAAGTCTTACTATACCAGTTAACTTTGCAAGCCTAATACTACTAGCTGAATGTGCAAGCTTATACTTGCAATTGGGCAAGCTAATACTTACTTGCTACTATGTCAACTATATGCCTTAAGCATATGTGATCTTATCCACTTGATAAACCAATCCTAGTTTTATTTGCAAGCCCTCTACTTTATTTATTTATCAAAGCTTTAACTTAGAGTTGACTTAAGTGACTTGTAGATTCTAGAAAGATATATTGAAGGTTGCATAAAGAGCATAGAATTTGGCCTAAACTAGAAAATCTTGATGTCATCCTAAGGCATAAGATTGAACTTAGTTGAAACTCCACTAGTTTACTATCCCCCATTAGTGCTTACCCCCACTTGTAGATGCTAGTGCTAAGCCTAAAATTTGATCAACATTAGATGGGAATACTTGGTGAAAATGGTTATGAAAACCTTAGAATGATGGATCATTCTACTGAGATGTTTCGACGTGTGTTTCCGAACACCTGATGATTTTGGTGATGAAAATGTTGAGGCATGAGCCTTAGCCCTTTATAAAACTGATGGTTGTCTGGATGTGATACCATTCCAATCTTATTGTACAACCACAATACCCGAAGATTGGGTAGGGCTTGACTGGAAACTTATATACCTTAGTATTAGTTCCCTCACGGCCAAGGTCTAAGCTGAGGCTACCTTATGAAGATTGTCCACCTGTGCAGTACCCAAGATGACAGTTGGTCATGGTTGGGAGGCCAAACTCACAGGAGAGGTGCTTATACTAGGGCGTGTAATTGAAAGGTTAGGATTGATTATCCGCATACTGAGTATGGTGAATTCAGGATTTGTTCCTGACGGATGTATCGAATGTTGTGGTGAAAGTATACAATCTCCGCAGAGTGTCAAACTATTCGAATAGCCGCGTCCGCGGTTATGGACAATTGGAGTGGCCATACTGCTCCCCCGTCAGATGTTTTCAAAAGACTTGTGAAATGAATTGAGACTTTGACTTGACCACAACAGGGTTGTGATATGAAATACAAGTTCCTACTTAGGATTTATAAAATTGTGACTAGCTTCTCTTGCTTCTCATCTTAGTAGAGATAAATCTGGATTTTGCAAAACAACCCTAGAGCCTAGTGTCCTATTATCAAAAACCCCTTTCACTTGTTAGTATTAGTTTGCGAGTACTTAAAAAGTACTTATGGCTTTGTCCCTGGCTATTCACGTGGCCAGACTATGAAGAGGAGTACCTAAAGGATGGACCCCAGAAAGGTTACGACAACTAGGATCATCTCCCATCGTCAGCATTGCCTCTACCCCGAAGATGGAGCTTCGCCTACGCTACCGTTATTATTACGTATTCCGCTGCTTGAAGTTGTATTAAGAACTGGATCATGATATCCCTATTTATGTAAGACCTTATGTATGGTTTGTAATGGATGATGTATTGTGGTATCCAATTCTGTTATGTCTCGCAAAAACGGTAATCCTGTGATTGCGATGTATGGCATAACAGGCATCTGGGATTAAAAATCCGGGTGTTGACAGATGGGGTCTAGAGGGGTGGCCGCCTCGGATCCAGAAAAATTGAGGGCCCTCCCCAGATATATGCCTCTATATAAGGCGCTAGGAAAAAATGAGACTGCACTTTTATGTCTTCGATTGGGCCAGATTGAGCCTTTTGATTTCCTGGACGTGTATGTACCTGGGAGGTCAATTGTCTTGGAACCGATCTAGCGATTGATTCCTTCTGTAACTCCTACTCTCAAACTCTTGATCAAAAACAGGAATACTTCATCGCACGTCTCTCTGGCCTCTCCTTTGAGTGTCTCTCTCCCGAGATCGAGATTCACTAGGATGTTGCTCCTTCAGTTCAAATCCTATCCCAAGGATGGCCGCCCGTCCAATCCTACCTAGAAGTATCAAAAAGTGTGTACTTCTCTGTGGATTTCAGTTCTAGTTTATGTCATAATTCTAGTTCTGATTAGTAATTGTTGTTTTATTTCTAGTGCGGTCAACTAAGTAATGTCTCACAAGACAAAGACTTGCACTAAATTTAGAGAAACTTTCTCTCCGTCTGGTTCATCTGGTACATCCTATTTGAGTTAAGTGATCTTATTTCTGATCTACTGTAAGTCACTTTGCTTGATAGATCCATGGTCGATATAGAGATTTCTATATTTGTTAGAGAAGTGGATTTCTATCCTAATATTTTTATTGCTTATTGGATCTTATTTACTATACTTGTGACTTGCATATGCTAAAAAAAGCTTTTAAAAGTTAAAATTGTCTAAGAACTATTTGAGATATATGATGACTCAAGAGAGGTTAAATGTTTTAGCAACTCTATTCCGGAAGAAGTTATCGGATAAGATCACTGTTAAAAAAAAGACCGAATCAGCGATTAATAGGCCGATTAATCGTTACTAGAGACTTGACCATGTCGATTACCATTAATCGTTCGTGTTAATCGTCTAGCCCGATTAATAGCTCTGATTCTTCGAGTACTAGGTATGTTCCCGATTAACTACCACACTTGGTCAAAAAAATTGCAAAATTATCAACACATATCGCCTATCCATCCACTAGCCCGCCCGAATGAAGTAGGTTTTTTGAAGCTCCCGCTCGATCCCTGCCTCCAGGAGCTCGATTTCTACCATCACCAACCAGTTTTTTGCCGTTGTTGACCAGTTCCTCGTAGTTGTCAATAAGACCTCAGATACAAGAGCTCGAGCGTCTTGAGGATCTCATCCGAGAGCTCGAGGCTGCCTTTAATAGGGTAGTTGGTTGAGGTGCAAGAGGAGTCATATGTGTTTTATGTGCTAATTTTTGTAGGTTGCACCGATTAATAGCTGACCGATTAAATCAGTTAATCGTCTGAATTCTGATTAGTTGCTACTCCTAAGACAACCGAGCAGTTAACGATTACCGATTTCCTTACCATTGGATAAGATTGATATTGATTTCATCATCACTGACTTTCCTTCTAGTAATTTATGGATAAAATGTAAACATTGTTATTATTGTATGAGTATTGCAATTGGGTACACTTAAAATTCATATTTTACATTATTCATAATATATATTTAGAAAAATATGTACTAGTAGGGATTCTAAATTTTAGTTTTGCCCCGGACCTCCGAAATCTCATGACCGGCCCACAGCCGGTGGTGAACGTGCATTCCTGCCTGGCCAAGATTCTACGCTTGCATGTATGACTTAGAAATTTGATCACGGGTTGACTTTGGCCTACTGAAAGCGACATTTAGGACTTGTTAGAACAAGTTAAGATCCATTGGGCTAAAAAAAGGTCAAATTAGTGGGCTGCAATTTGGAGATCGAAACACATCGTATTTCCATAAATTTTGCAAAAGCTAGACAACAATCTCGTAAGAGCATCTCTAGCAGATACCGTATATCGCCGTCTCACAAAATTTTAGGCCGGTATACGATAGAAACCAAAAAGTGGCATTTTTAGATACCGTAAACCGGTCCGAACCGCAAATATTTTTATCGTTTCCCGCAAAACAGTTCGTCCGCCTATTCGAGACGGGAGACCTTCCCCAATCCCCGCACGCAGAGCCCCGCACAACTCAGGCTGCCGACGCCGATTTCGCCGCCGTCCGTCGCCCCCGCACAGATCACCGCCACCCAATGCCGCATCAGACCACCTTGCACCCATGGCAAGCCATGCCGCAATGTGGCCGGCCGTGGCGGCGCCTCTCCGTGCCGCGGAGGGAGCTCAAGCTCTCGAGCACGTGTGTCGCCGGTCTCCGCGGATGTGGCCGCCCGCCGTTTGACCCTACAGCGGACGATGTCAAGGAGCTCTTGGTGAACAAAATTTGCACGGCCCCGTCGGTCGTCCACGAGCCCGTTCCCGCCGACGATAACAACTTGGACGACGAGCACGAGGAGCTCTTTGTCAACGAGGCAAAGTTCAACTCCCTCTGCGCCGCGCTCATGGACATCGTGGAGCGCCTGAAGCGCCGTCGCCTCGCGCGCAGAGCAGAGATGGGTGATCTTCGCCATGACATCCGCCTCTCCGCCCGCGAGCACCAGACGCGGCTCGCGGGCCTCGTCGTCGACTACACCATGGACGACTACACCGACGACGCCACCACCGACAACGAGTAAGCGCACGATGCTGCCGCCGTAGATGCTCCGGTGAGTAGGTCTCGTCGGTGGAGCTACATAAATGCTAGGTCTAGTCTAGATGCAGGCACAACATTATTTTTTGCTAAACATATATCGATCTTGATGATTAAAACCTTTTATATGTATGAATCTCGCGGCAATGTGTGATATTTTTTAAATATGTAGTTCGGATCTATTGTATCTGTCCTGACGTAGCATTTTTATACTACAAAACAGATTTACGGTACACCGCATCAGTGAGATACAGTATTGCGATACGTGGTATGTGTTAAAAGATGTTCTAATGCATATCTCAATGACTCAATCGGATGGCATTTGCATCTCGAAGGTATAACACTGTGAAAGATGAAGGATAGCCGTACTGATTGGACTAGCCAACGGACTTGTTGATGTTTGAGCGTGGTCGACGGAATAGACGGTATCCGCGCACAGACAACTGCGATCTCGAGGAAGAAAACGGAACAGTTTTTCTTTCATAATAAAAAACTAACGAATGTCTTCGTTACATGTTGACTTTTATTAAATACTTTTAGACCATAGAGAGTTTCAGTACAAGATTTTTTTATGCAGATGAAAATGGCCATAAAAATTTGACGGTATTTCTTGGCTGTTGCTATTCCACCATTAAGAGCACACGATTTCTTCCCCTTCGCTCGTGTACCCGACCTCGCGGAGGTAGGAGGTACGCGGGTGATCTTGTTGAAGCTCGTCTCCACAACTATGACCAACGCATGCTAGCTACTCCCGGAGGCCGGAAGGCCTTGAGTATATTGTCCACGGAGTATTGGAGCTGTACACGGGCAGGTTCTTCCCCTCTGTTCGACGGCCTCGGCCAATTTGTCCATCTCGCCGCTTGCACCGTTAACTTGACGAAAGTCGGCCGGCCTCGTCCAAGATGATCTAGCTCGACAACCATCTTTTGCTGCAGAAATATAAACGTCCCTGCCCTATATCTTTAGCCTTCACGTGACGCCCTTGATGCAACATTCTACTCCTTCCGTTTGGAAATATAAGATGTTTTAGGTTTGTGAAGAAGATGTATCTAGACATGTTTGTGTATAGGTTCAAATGAATCTAGACATTAAAATATGACTAGATACATCTCATTCACAAACCTAAAACATCTTATATTTTCAAACGGAGGGAGTATTTGTTAGTTGTCGCTTTTGATCCTCTTATATTATAGCTAGTGAATTCCACTGTACACTCTGTCATCTCTCTCTTTTCTCTTGTTCATGCAAGCATCAATGCCATGTAGATGTAGTACACCGAATTTTGAACGAAAATAAGAAACAAATGATAAGGAACAAGGCCAAAAATTGATGCACAACACAACCCATAGTTAGGTTGGGCCTAGGGAGCTCCTATACACCACTCAACGCTGACCCTAATGTGTCCGAGTAAAAAAAAATGCTATTTTCTGTTTTCATTTTTCATTTCCTTTTATGTTTCTTTTCAATATGAACATTTATGTTATGTGAACATTTTTCAAGAAGAACATTTTTATTATTTAAATGATATTTTAATATGAACATTTATGTTATTCGAATGATTTTTTAAATAACATTAATCTTGTTTGAACAAGAAGACACTACTAGTAAACAACACAACAAAGATTTTTCAAATATAAAAATTTACTTATTTGAATTTTTTAATATGAATATTTATGTTATCTGAATAGAAGAAAACTACGCCATTCGATCCAAGTTAGTGGACTAGGATTGTGTAGATTTGGATGTGTATCTACACATGTTTTAATACAAGATATATCCAAATCTAGACAAATCCGAGTCAATAACTTGAATCGGAGGGAGTACAAATATTTTTCCACAACATTTATTTGAAAAATAAAAAACAGGAAAATACAAAAAATAAAACAAAAAAGAAGAAAAAGAAGTTCAATAAAAATAATGAAAAATAAAAACGAAAAAGGAAACAGCTAAACCGAAGAAACCAGGAAGACATAAAAAAAAAGAAGGAAACCAGGAATGCTAGAAAACTTATAGAAACCGGCCTTCTCATGCTAATGGGCCGGCTCAAAACGGGTTTCCGTGTGAGGTCAGCGCAATCCGTCCCGCGTTGGGCAGCAGATAGGAATGACGCATCAACCAGGCCTAGTTCGGATCACCTGCAACGCCGCGCCGAACGGTTGGGCTGTGAGTCGACATTCGACAACGCATCAGATCTCCCTCAAAATTCTGAACGATGCCGGCGGCAGTGTCACCCCAAACTCCAGTTTCAGACTTTCGGTCCAACCAGCCACCGCTCCCCTCACCACTGCGCACAAGCCGCCGCCACCGCCACCGCCACGACTAAAGGCGCACGCCCCCTAGTCTGGAAGGGCAGGGACGGGAGGCATGGAAGAGGAAGACGAGATGTCGGCGGCGGAGGCAGCGCTAGGGTTGAACCCTCAGCTCTTCATCAACGAGGTCCTCAACACCGTCGACGACGTCCGCTGCCAGGGCTTCGAGTACTGCCTCCAGTTACGCCTCGGATCCCATCCTCGTAACGCCAGCCCAATTCCCCCCCCCTTCGCTGCCTACTTTTGTGTTAACTTCCCCCTTTTCGCCGTCATTCTCCAGGCATGGCGCCCCCGAAGCCGTCGGCGCCGCCACGGCGGCCCAGAAGGCCGTGGAGCTGGAGCGTGTAAGTTCCTTCCGACCTCAGGACTCGGTAGAAAGTAGAATTGTAGAGACCTAATTTTTTTGGAGAGTTCAGGCGCTATCACCGTGTGCTGGAACTAGATTCAGGGTTGGGATTACACGGATGATGTCTTGGACAGTGCTGTTGCGTTTTATGTGCTGATGCTACTTAATGTAATTCGGTGGTATAGACAGAGGAAACTGTTAGGGTTCGAATCTGAACTAAATGCCCCCATCGTACACGCTTGTACTTGTGCGCCCCATACTGGATAAAACTAAACTGGATCCGGCATAGATAAATAGGACTGTTATGTGAGAGTATACCATTTCAAAGGAAATCGATGCAGCGATGTAGCCTAATTGCCTAAGTAGATGCGTCTTTCGGGTGCATGGATTATATAAGTTATTATACTTACTACTTTGGTGATCCCTTTCTGTAGCAAATTCATATTACTTTGTTCTTTGGCAAACTGTGTATCAATACTTGGCTATCCCGGTAGCGAGTTATTGTTTAATCATATATTTGATACAAGGAATTATCCGCAGCATTTAAATGTAAAAAGTATTGCAGAATGAAAATGTGAAACAGTCAGAACAATCCTCAAGTCAACTTTAGTTTTTAACCTATAATTCATCTGGTCCACCTGTATTATGCTGAAACATATCTAAAAAATGTTCTGTTTTGATTGTGTTGCATTTATGCCATTAAGATACTTCTCCCTAAATCCATTTTGTAACATTCACATTATAAAATGTTCTATATTTCTCTTAACCAGTCATTCTGAAGTTTGGAATTGGTGATGATTTCTGTTTGTAGGGGGTAACTGATATTCACCGCTTGGTAAGGGATGTATTGGATGCGAGAATGAGCAAGTGGGAGATGTATTGTCTTCGGCGTTGTCTAACTGTACCTGAAGGATTTGTTGCCCCTGGAGATGTATGTTCCCTATCTCAGAGTAATTGATTTATTAAAGCGAGATTTTTTATTTGACCTAACACTTGGTTTAGATTTGATCTACACAATGCTCATCCCCTTTCCACATGATGCACTATAGATTACTGGAAGAAATATTTTGTCTTGGCCTGTTGGGGGTTCATGATGTGAAAAGTGATGTTTCACCTTGTAGTGATTTGTCGTGAAAAATCAGCAATTTAATAACATAGTTTCTGACTTTTTGTTGACGAATTTGGGATGCCTGTGCGTAAGTTAGACATGTCCTGTTTGGCCCATGTATATTGCCTATGTATACTGTATAGCCATGTGGGAAACAGAAGAGTAAGAATGAATTTCAAAACTTTCCACAATACCACATTTTATTTTCAGAATGTCCACTTTTAACCTTTCAAGATAAATTTTATGTACAACTAATCCATATCAAGATTGAATTGAATGGTAATCTAATTAGATGATTTGAGTTCTGTTATCTATTCTATGGTGATTGGCATTCCATCTTCTTCTCTGACTTCTAAGCTTAGTCTAAAGTACGAAAGCTTGAGTTTCTCTCTAACTTTGTTTCAGCTACTCCATCCATTCATGTATACAAGGCCACTTTATCTTCTCTTAAGTCAAACCTGTTTAAGTTTGATCAGTTTTATGTACAAAAACTAACATCTACAAAACGAAATCAATATTACTAATCTATCATGAAGTATGTTTTTGTAATATATTCATTGGGTATTGCAGATGTTGGTATCTTTTTCTATTAACTTCATCAAAATAAACTAGTCTGACTTAAGACAAGATTAAGTGGCTTTGTATGTGAATGGAGGGAGTAGATGGTATTATTTGTCTTTTAATTTTCTAAGACCCAGGTGTACATTTTGTTGAACTGAGAAAGTAACAAAAAATAGTAATACGAACAAGTCCTTGTGATACTCAGGTTAACAGATTTAACCATTTCATGTTGTTGTACTGAAGAACTTAGCTTGTTGTTACACTCCATTCATATACAAGGCCACTTAATCTTGTTTCAATATATCTGTTTATTGGGTAACCAATAGTGTAACTATTGCATTTTTGCACTCCTATATAATTGATGCTTTGGTTATTGCTGATTTGGTGTAATATGCTATTAATTTAAGATTACCCTTCATTAAAGTTTTCTTAGATTTAGTTCCACTTCTTGGTCTATGCACATGGTAAACTGAATAAAAAATATAGTGAAACAGAGCAAGCATATGCTTAGAATATGCTGGTGCAGTTCTGTTTTCAATCTGTAGAAAATATTCATGTTAGATTTCAATTCTAGATGTCCCAGTAGTCAGTTGTGGATAAATTAAACATCAGTTACGGCATTTGCATAAACTGTTTTCTTAGGGAAACAGAAGGACATGCCTGTATTCTTATATCAACTAAGTGACTAAGTCATAATACAGAACAAAGTTTCTGGTACGTTATCTGCAGTTCAGGTCTTAGATCTTGTAAACTGAATCAGTGTGAAGGATATCGTTAAGCTTAAGGTCAATGCTTGATTGCTGTAAGGTACTCAACAAAGATACACATTTACGCAAAATGTGGTTCATTGAAGCCGTGCATTCTGTATATTTTTAAGAACAGCTTTTGTACATGCAAGGGCGGGTGCTTGAGTTTAGGGTTTACGAAATCATGCGTTTTTGAAAGTTCTAAAAAAATCATCGATGAGCATATTTTGAGATGTTTTTAACATATGTACTTCAGTAAACCATAAACTCGAGCACCCTTGCATGTACATTTCATTTTCAGTACTCTTTATTTTAATTTTACTTTGCAACCCCCACTTCAATAAAAGCTATAGTCATAATATAAATGAGTATAAGTATAATAATGTATCTATTTTCTTCATCAGGATAATTCTTCTGCAGAGGTGTCGCATAAAGATGGAAATTGTCATTCGGAGCTGGATGCAGAACTTAATTTGTTGAGAAAAAAACTAGAAGATGTAAGCCATTTCCTCATAAAGAGTTGCCTTGTTAACATATCTACAGTTAATTTAAGGAACTCTAATGTTGTTTAATTAGGCCAACAAGGAATCTGAAGAACTGCAAAGAGAGATTTCTTCTTTGGAAAGGCAAACTACGTACAAGAGTACCCTTAATTCCTCTATAGCTGAAGTACTGAAATTGTTTGAAGACAAATCAGTTCAGGACAATATTCAAGGTACAATACTAAGGGTACAAAAGTCTACTCTATTTGACATATCTTTTTGAAGCAACACTCCCTTAGATATCAAGCAACACTCCTACATGGTTTTGAAGGCGTTCTAGAGCGGTATGGGTGCGCTCTGACGCCTAAGCGGCGATTAGGCGGAGGGGTGGGGGGGGGGGGGGCGCCTTGACGCCTAAGCGATGCTTTTAAAACCATGTGTTATCACATATAAACCCTGATGCCAATATTCTTGCTACCACTTTGCTAGCCAATCGGGATAATTTAATAATTTGGCATTAAGTGCTGGCGTGCTGCTCCTATCAGTATTAGTCATTTGCTATTGATTTATGAAGAATAATTCAATAGACAATCAAGCTTTGGCACCTTCTTCAACTTTAGCTCTGATGTGTTTGCTTAAGCAATCAGAAGGTTCTCACACTTAATTATGACTTCTCTGTTTTTGTCTGGCTGTTCTGTCCGTTTCCTTGTATAAATACAGCTGCATATATGTTACATGATGCTTGATATAATTCACAAAGATCATAGCCCTATGTTTATGTTTGGTCCAGTCCATGCTGCTAGCTATTAGTCAAGAATTACCACCTTTGTCCTATTATCTCTGGTTCTGAATGTATGCCTACTCAACCGCAGCTCTTGCAAACACAATACCAAGGTTGCACCAGAAAATGAAGGTTATGAAAAGGAAAAAAGTTGAGGCTGAGAGCATTGTGAGTCAAAATGTTTGGAACATCAGTGCTCTTAAAGACCAGAAGCGTCTAGCGTTGGGTAAGTGTAGAACCATCATTCTCCCTAGATCTCTTCGTTGTTTGTGTACATAATTTGTTCTCACTACATTGTCTTGCAGGTTCCATTCCTAGCGCCGAAGACATTCAGGAGGTGAAGGAGGTTCTGAATGGCTTGCAGAAGTAGTAGCTTGGGTGGTTGTTAATGCGGCATTTCCCATATCATCTTCTATCGGCACTAGTGCCGCTGCAATCTTGCCAAGCTACCCTCTCGCTAGCTGCCTATGTGATGTAAACCGGAAACTGCAGTTCTACCGGAACAGCTGTACATGTCAACAAGTATTATATGTGAATTCTTGTATAAAATGTTTCAGCGGTGTTTGCTTTTCCAGTTAAAACAACCCAAAGACCACTAGCACTCCCCACTCCTAAACCTCTAGTGCTTTGAGGCATTCGGAGGAACTTTGTTTCAGGAGATACTATCTTCTGCACTGCAGTGCTTATGCATGCTCTAAAAATACAGACAATTTTTGGGCTGAGTTATGGTTTTGTGTATAAATCTACTACTCCCTTCGTCCCAGAATAGATGGCTTAGATTTTTAAGATTATGAATAAATCTATATACTCCCTCCGTTTAGAAATATAAGATGTTTTAGGTTTGTGAAGGATATTATCTAGACATGTTTTAGTGTATAGGTTCAAATGAAGGGATACATCTCATTCACAAACCTAAAACATCATATATTTCTAAACGGAGGGAGTACTAAATAGTGTCTAAATTCATCTAAATTTTGATAAATTTGAGACATCTATTTTGGAACTGAGGTAGTAGTCGATTTGCTCCCTAGACCCTATCCATCTTTGCTGGAGTATCCTAATTCTGCTATTAACTCAAACCTGACCTGTCCGTCTCTTACCAATGCTTCTGCTGCCACGCCATTGAGACGAACAGGTAGTTGCTCTGTCCCGTCATTATTTCGGGGGTTTTCTCTGCGATTCATCCTTCTTTGGCGTTTCGTGCTGCTGTAGGTTCATGCGTGGTTCTTGGAGCTGTTTTCTTTCGTCTGGTTTCTCTCTCCGATGATGAGGGTGGTGTGTGTTAATTGATGTTTAGTTTAGATGAAATAAAGAGATAAAGGGGATTCGACAAAATGGACGGCATACCTTGAGTGCAATAGTTGTGATCCTGTCTCCACGTTGTATCTCTTCTAAGTTTCCAAATGTTCTTGGAAAAAATGATGGATGGATGTAGGTTAGGTTATGTTTTGTATACCTACAAAATTTCATATATTTTTTTAACCATTTTGTGTTATTTCTAGCACTTATAAAAAATATAAGGCTCCGTTTGGCATCTAAGTATTTCTAAAACCAAAGTATTGTAATACTGCAGTATTTTCTTGCCTGGCTAACAAATACTTCAGTTTTGGAAAAAGGGGTCTAGACCTCTTTTTTCTATACTTCAAAATCAGTGTTATTCTGCCAAAAACAAAGTATGAAAAACTGCAGTTTTTGCTGAAACCAAACACCTCAAAGTATTAAAAACCATGGTATTTTTAGAAATCAGAGTATTCTTGGAATACTTTAAAAAAACGTTGGTGCCAAACGGACCCTTAAGTGTACCATCCTCTACCAGATGTGGTTTTTTTTTGCGAGCCTGAAATAATTATAGTTTTTGGATAATTTTTTTACAGATGCATATGAAACACATGCAATAGAAGGTGGGGATTCAACTATTTCTTTTTAGATATCTGGGCAACAGGGCAGAGCTGAAGAAACGGGGGCAAGAAGAGCCAACGCCGGAAGAACACATCGTATTCACCCTTCTTTTCTACACACAAGACTACCGTCCTCGGAAGAGAAAACAGAAACCGAAACGAAAACACACCGCCCTTCCTCTGCCGCATATAAAAATCACCCCGTGGGCCACGAAGGCTCCGCCACACAGATCTCCAAACCAAACCCTCGCAACGCCGCGATATTAGCCAAACGGACATGGACGCGAGGACGCCCCGCCACCAAAGGCTCCGCACCCCGCGCGGCCCACCGACGCCCCTTCAGTCTCGCCACCCCGGCCAAAACCCTAGCCGCTACTTCAACGCCGCCGCCGCCGCCGCCCCGCTCTCCCCTCGCTCCGCCGCCGCCCCGATCTCCCCGCGCTCCGCCGCCGCCGCCGCCATGGAGGACGACGCCCTCACGACGCTCATGGACATCGACGACTCCCCCCGCAGCGCCGCCGGCGCGGGCTTCCTCGACGACGACGACGAGGGGGATCTGCTCCACTCCCACCGCTTGGGCGGCCGCGTCAGCGAGGCGCGGGGCCCCCTCCCCTTCGCCGGCTTCTTCAACACCTTCGACGGCGCCGACTTCGACGACTCCGATCTCGCCTGATCGAGAGGCGTGGTTCCGGTAGGTTCCAAGGAAGTTGAGAGGTTCCTATGTCGATATGGTGTTGGGTGGTCCTTTTTAGTTAGGTTATTATCGGTCAAGTGAACGGACTATTTATCTGGAGACCTGTGGGGATTGATTCCAGCTATCTTATTACTACTGCGTTGTTCTTGGATATCATGTTGCTTGGTTAATGTGCAATTGCCTTTCGACTTTATTAGAATCATCTCTGCGAGCTTCTCTTGTTCTTTTGTCTGTGTAGCTCAGTTGCTTTGGGATGCGTCTGAATCCATGTTGTTTCTGCTCAATGTGTGCCTACATTGATCAATTACCTTCTTAGTTCCTTCTGTTCTATTGTCTGTGTGGTTCAGTTTATTTTGGATCTGTCTGTCTATGTTGTTTCTGCTCAATATGTTCCTACGTTGATCAATTAACTTCAGTACAGAGATGGTGTGCAAATTTAGCTATTTTATTGAAAACACTAGGGGCACTTAATTAGCAGATCTTTTTTATCAGTAGTGTTATTGCACTGGAAGTTCTATTAGCACCGTGAATTAGACCCTCTTTTCTTTTCGGATATATAGACATGAAAATGCCTAAGCTGGAACCTCAGTGATTTCTTATTATGTTTCCATCTTTACTTGGATCACTATTTTGTGGTTTGTTAGTTCTTTGATCGACTAGGTAGTTACAGAAATTGCAGCAAACTTACCCCTTGAATTTGGTAATAGCAATTAGGCCTAAGACGATTCCAAATAGAAAAACTTCAATCATTTCGATTTGTTCGAGGTGATAAAAAAAAGAAGAGATACGATCTATCCCTAAATAGTACTCTAAATTATCCACGAATCTCAATGACCAAGAAAATAGTTCGTAATTTTGTGTGGAAAAAGTGAGCTATTCTGAGATATGACTATTTGGGAATCAAGTCCAGCTATCTTACTTCTGCTTTGTTCTTGGATATCATGTTGCTTTGTTAATATGCAAGTGCCTTTTGACTTAATTAGTGTCATCTCTGTGAGTTCTTTTTGTTATCTTATCAGTATAGTCCAATTGATTTGGGGTGTGTTCACCTCTACATTGTTTCTGCTCAATATGTGCCTACGTCGATCAGTTAGCTTCACTTATTGCTATTGTTAGCTCTTTATCCGGAGGAGGACACAGAGATGCTGTGCAATCTTATTGGTTACACTGGGATACATAATAAGCAGATCACTTTGATCACTAATGTTATTGCACTGGAAATTCTTTTAGCACCGAGTTGCATATGGAACTTCAGTGAATTCATATTACGTTTCCATCTTTGGGACACTATTTAGTGTTTTGTTAGTTCTTGGATCAACTAGAGATAGCTACAATATGCCTTTTACCAATGGAGGTGAATACAGAGATAGTGTGCCAGCGATTTTATTAAAAACACTAGGGACATTTAATTAGCAGATCTTTTTTGACAGTAGTGTTATTGACTGGAAATTCTATTAGTTTGGAGAATTAGACCCTCTTTTCTTATGAGATCTACACATGAAAATGCCTAAGCTGGAACTTTAGTGATCTCTTGCACACATGAAAATGCCTAAGCTGGAACTTCAGTGATTTTTTTTATTATATTTCCATCTTTATTTGGAACACTATTTTGTGGTTTGTTAGTTCTTTGATCTGCTAGATAGTTTCAGCAATTGCTGTGAGCTTGCCCCTTGAATTTGGTCAAGTGAACTATTTTGAGATATCTGGAGACTATTTGGGGATTAAGTCCACCTATCTTACTGCTGTGTTGTTCTTGGATATCATTTTGCTTCGTTAATATGCAAGCCTTTTGACTTAATAGTTCTTTTTGTTATCCTATTTGTATTGTCCAATTGATTTGGGATGTGTTCATCTCTATGTTGTTTCTGCTCAATATATGCCTTAGTTGATCAATTAGCTTCACTTATTGCTTTTGTTAGTTGTCCATCTGGATCTGGCTGGGTCGTCCAAGACGCTATTCTGTTATGTCTGTCTGAAATTGCTATGATGTGGTATGTTATCATATGATCATTATGTAATGTAAACCATCCGGTGCCCATCTATATGTTATCCATCCAATTTGTGTTTCTCCATGTGTGGTGTCACAGAATTTCTGGTGGATTTACACCATTAAATATCACTGCCTAATTGCAATCTACCATGGATTACATAATGAAGATAGACTAGTGTTCAGCAACCAAATCATACCAACCGAAGGCATCTTCATGAACCATCGAAATGAAGGCACACAAATTGGATATTGTTGTGAGAGAGATGATCTCCCAATCAAACCACATCAAACACCTCGCTTAATAAAAGCACATCATACAGATATGCTGTGCAATCTTATTGGTTACACTGGGACTCATAATAAGCAGATCTCTTTGATCAGGGATGCTATTGCACTGGAAATTCTATTAGTGCATAGTTGCATATGGAAATTCAGTGATCTTGTTATGTTTCCATTTTTTGGGACACTATTTACTGTTTGGTTTGTTCTTGATCAACTAGAGATAGCTACAATATGCC
Organism: Avena atlantica; assembly: GCA_910589765.1. Lineage (NCBI taxonomy): Eukaryota > Viridiplantae > Streptophyta > Magnoliopsida > Poales > Poaceae > Avena > Avena atlantica. The sequence goes on along the minus strand of OU342738.1, from coordinate 254,979,852 downwards.
TTTAACCTATGCTGCAGTTGCAGTGAACTTCCATATGCAGTATGCCCTTCAACTTTGATTGAAGAGCCTGAATACTAGGATAGTTAGCATATATCCCTTTTGATTGATGTAGTAATGCGCAAGGGACATTCCTTTCGCGTGGAAAATCGAACCCTTGTTCTTCAGAGATCTTCTCTGGAACTGTATGATAAATTTCATGATTGCAAATTAAGAACCTTATTACACTGGTGGGGAAGTCCAATGCAGAACTGGTAGTAATATCGTTTTAGCTCCAATTTAGATCACAGTTCACAACCACCTTAAGATGCTAGCTTGTGAGCAAAGCAGCACTGCTTGTTCTGTTACTGATTTGGTGGAGTGTGTCTGTGTGTGACGACAAGAAGTTGCAAGTAGCAGCGAAGACCTGTGTAACACTACGGTTCTGAAAAGACCGTAGCTTCTATTTGACATGCCAATCCCTGGATCGGTTCATTGGCCCACAATAGAATAAGATGAATAACATAGCAAAATATCCGTGTATCATAAATAACGAAGATCTAGAGTATTATTATTACAATAAAAGCTTAGCTCAAGGCTAGCTTAAATAACTCAAGTAGCAACATAAATAAAGCAAATTCTCCATTCTTCAAATTGCCCACAAGTGAACAAGTGCCGAGTGGAGTACCGTGGCCTAAATCGATCACTTAGAATCGGAATATCCTGCAACATGAAACGTAGCAGTCCCGAAGGGTCAATACATGGAATGTATGGCAAGTAGAGCTATTAAAGGAGACAATAGTGCCAATATCTACATGCATATTTGGCAAGAGGAGCTGTGGCTAGCTTGCATTTGCAAATACCTTTGTCCTACTTTCATAAACAGTTTTTGATTTTCTTTGAAAAGATCCCAATTAAGTTAACGCAATAACATTAAAGCAATAATGAAATTGGAATGAGCGAGAAACAAGTCATGGAATCAATATCAAGCAACTCAGATGTCCATAACCGATGACACGGCTAATCGATTAGATTATACACCCTGCAGGGGTTAGTACACTTTACCCATGTGACTTGGCCAGCCCAGCTCGTACCACCACTCTCATTTTGGGTGATGATAGGGAGAAGTCCAAGAAGAGACCGTTCGGGAAGTAGCTTCCCAAACCCGACACGCACCGGTCCAACCTACCAAAATTCTACATCTCTCGATACGTGGGTTCGAGTTACCACAACCTACTGAGTCCAACCAACCGCCCATTTTATTATTGGCACATGGTTGTACACGTAAGTCAATCATTTTCTCTTGATACCTGGGTGCCTTTCTGCAGTGATACCACCAAAAATTATCAATCCCATCACACCTAGGAGATTCATTGATTAAGTTGTTTTTAGTTTTCGCAAACCAACACATTTAGAAAACAACCTCAAGTGATGTAACCCAGGCCCCGTTCATCAAGCATGGCTAAGCACATCTACCAACTCTGATTCATCTACAGGAAAGCCCTACCACATAATATGACATAGCATAGCGATAGTAATATCCTACACATGCATCTACAAAATACACGAGAATGCATTAAAAATAGTAGGACATCATCATGAACAAGGTAGCATCTACTTGCCTTGGTTGTAGCGGTCGGAAGAACAATCCACACACGAGCAAACGTTGCACTCGTCACAATCTACACGATACAATTGCAATCATATAAACAAACCATCCACAATCATATACAAGCAATGATGATGCAAGATGCATGCATGACAAGTTGAATAGCGCTACAGTAGCATCACATAATCCTACTTAGTATAATTACCGTATGCATGCATGGAAATTATTTTGAGTGCAAAGAAAACAAGGCATGCAATATATAATGCTCAAATAATAGAGCTAGAAGCTAAATAATTAGCCACTGCTAACATACTGTTTGTAAAATCTTGGAAAATTTCCACTGCGTAGGCACCTCATAAAAGAATCAGTACCAATTGGAATTTCTCAAAAAGGATTTATATAATTCCCTGGGTAATTAAATTACTACAGTAAGCCTTTAAATAGATTCTGTAAAATCCAATACTGTAAGCCTATCCTTTTAATTCACTGTAAGATTCCCCTTGTTCTACTGATTCCAGGGACATCTTATTTGCAATTTTTGGAGTTACGGAACTTATTCTATGAATTTATTACTCCAAAAAGGACATTAACTCATTTAATTAACCAGAACAAAACCTTACTGTAAAAGTGTAAAACAACTGTACAGCAAGATTCTACGTGAGACACTGAATCCATACATATTTTATTTGCAATTTTTGGCCCAGTAGATCTAAAGTTATGGATTTTACAAGTTTTAGCTAATTCCTGCCAATTTAAATCAATTTAAATTTACACAGTCAAAGTTGACTGGCTGACCGCGCTGACGTGGCACGCTGACCAGTCAGCGGTCAGCGTGACCGGTCAACGGTCCATCTGGACCGTCTGTTCCAGATCGGAGGGCAGGGGTAGGCGCGCGGGGAGCTCACCGGCGCTGGCGAGGTGAGGCGGCGGTGGCGGCTCGGGCGGGGACGTCGGCGGCGGGGCAGGCGACTCTGACAGCGGCGGGGCAGGCGACTCCGGCGGCGGCGGCTGGCGGGACGATGCTCGGGGCGACGCGACGGAGCTCGTCGGCGCGACGGCGACGGGCGTGGCGGTCGGTGGCGACGGCGATCGGCGGCTGGAGGCGAGCGGCGGCGTCGCGCTCCGGCGAGGGATTCACGGCGGCAGCGGCGTCTGCAGAGGGGGAAAAGGCGGTGGCGCGGGTCAATAGGCGGTGGCGAAGCTCGCGAGGGAGGAGAGAGGGCGCGGGGTGGCGGTGGTACCTCGTTTGCGAGGTCGGCGGCGACGGAGACGGCGATGTCGACGGCTGCGAGCTCGGGACGAGCTAGGGTTCGAGGCGGGGCGAGATTAGAGGGGTGGCGGCGCGCGTTCTTTGTAGGGAGGGCGCCCGCGCGGAGTTGGTTCCGGACTCCGCGAAAATCGCGGCGGCGACGGCGCTGTCCGCGTCCGACACGGCGGCGGCGCGCTGACAGGTGGATCCCACCTGTCGGTGGCTGGCGGCGGCTGGCGAGCGGCAGGTAGAGGCTGCCGCGCGAGCGGCTGCTGCTGCTGCTGCACGGGCTGCTGGCGGCTGGGCCGCTGGTTGCTGCGCGCTTCTCTTTTTTTATTCCCTTTTTCTTTTTTCTTTTTCTCAGATGATTTCTTAACTGAATTTTGACAGAACTGTCCAGAATTTTTAGACAAAAATTTAGATTCGCGTAACTTTCATTACGGAGCTCCGAATTGGGTGAATCAAAGTGCTACGGGATCGTGGCGGAACCCTCTATGCACCAATGCCTTCCATACATCCAAAACATAACGATTTACACAGTAGCATGGTAAAACCAAGTGTTCATGTGTAGGTGTCAAAACGCAAATGCAAGTGGCTTGTTTTGTCAAAACCTTTTCAAACCGAAATTTTGCATGGATGATCATGATGCAATGCCATGAATGTTATGCAGTACCAAATCTAAAATTTGGAATGTGACAAGACTAACCCCCTTAAGATGAATCTCGTCCCCGAGATTCGGCGTGGCTAGCAAATAGGTGTGGGTGGTCCTCTCGGATGTCATCCTCACGCTCCCAAGTGGCCTCCTCTTCGGTGTGGTGGCTCCATTGCACCTTGCAAAACCTGATCGTCTTGGTATGGGTAATCCTCTCCGCTGTTTCCAGTATCTTGACCGGCTTCTCCTCATAGGTCAAGTCATTCTCAAGCTGAACCTCCTCTAGTGGCACCGTGTCTCTCAGTGGTGTATCCACCATCTTCGGATGGCACTTCTTCAGCTGGGACACGTGGAACACATTGTGGACAGCGGACAGAGCCTCTGGCAACTCCAATTGATAAGCAACTTCTCCTTTGCGTGCTAAGACCCGATATGGCCCAATAAACCGAGGTGCCAGCTTACCCTTGATTCCAAATCTCTTAATTCCACGCAGTGGCGACACTCTGAGGTATGCTCTATCACCTACCTCATACATCACTTCCTTGCGCTTGGCGTCAGCGTAGCTCTTCTGCCTTGATTGTGCTACCTTCAGACTGTCCCTAATCAAGGTGACCTTCTCCTCAGCGTCCTTGATCAAATCAGGTCCAAACAGCTGACGTTCTCCTACTCCATCCCATAGCAATGGTGCCCGGCACCGTTTCCCGTATAGTACATCGAACGGTGACGTCTTGATGCTGGTCTGATATCTGTTGTTGTAGGAAAACTCGGCATACGGCAAATTCGCATCCCAACTAGAACCATAAGCCAAGGCGCAAGCTCTCAGCATATCTTCCAAAATCTGATTTACCCTCTCGGTCTGTCCATCAGTCTGGGGGTGGAATGTTGTGCTAAACTCCAACCTGGTTCCCAGTGACTCGTGCAGCTGGCGCCAAAAGTGTGAGGTAAATTGGTTGCCTCTATCCGATACAATGCTCTTGGGAACTCCATGTCACACAATTCAAAATCGGTGGCTGGCGGCGGCTGGCGAGCGGCAGGTAGAGGCTGCCGCGCGCGCGCGGCTGCTGGCGGCTGGGCCGCTGGTTGCTGCACGCTTCTCTTTTTTTATTCCCTTTTCCTTTTTTCTTTTTCTCAGATGATTTCTTAACTGAATTTTGACAGAACTGTCCAGAATTTTTAGACAAAAATTCATATTCGCGTAACTTTCGCTACAGAGCTCTGAATTGGGTGAATCAAAGTGCTACGGGTTCGTGGCGGCACCCTCTATGCACCAATGCCTTCCATACATCCAAAACATAATGATTTACAAAGTAGCATGGTAAAACCAAGTGTTCATGTGTAGATGTCAAATCGCAAATGCAAGTGGCTTGTTTTGTCAAAACCTTTTCAAACCGAAATTTTGCATGGATGATCATGATGCAATTCCATGAATGTTATGCAGTACCAAATCTAAAATTTGGGATGTGACAACCTGTTAAGCTTTTACAGGCCTAGCATCCGAAGCCTACTTGAGGTTAGCTTCTGCTTCATTTCCCGTGGCATTCTTTTATCTTCACATTGATGAAAACTGATCTAGTCCCCAAACGCTTGATTGCACTCTTCTCTTAACACCACAGTTTGCATTTGCTTAGATGCACTGTCAGCAGCATTTGATATTCCAAATAATGTGTGAAATTTAGCACTTTGGTAATGATAGTTGGGTATGGGATGTACCGACAGTTTCTTTGGTGGGATTATAAGTTGCTTGATATCGCAAAAACAACAAAATTAATATAACCATGGAAGTTAAGCATGAAATAACTTAGTTCCGAAATCAATTCATCGGCGCCTTACCCATGTCCCATGGTGGGAACCACCCAGGTGTACTAAGTCTTCAACATATTTTTTTTCAAAAGTCAAACTACCTATTCGTGGCGCCCGCCACAAACTCCCTAGGTATTAGAGCATCTTTAGCAAACCGCAAATTGAAAAAAGCGTTTAATAAGTTTTGCAGGCCCATTTTGACTCGCGTGGAACGAACATCGCATTTTGAATTCTGTTTTGCGGGCTATATGTTGATTTCATAGTTGATCAAGTGTGATAAGGGCATGGCCAATGCTACACGCTGGACTACTGCCTCAGCCCTCCACGTAGGTTCGGATGGTCCTAAACGGCTGACCGCATCGCTCGCAGAGCAAAGTAGTAGCCTGAGGAGGAGGCCGCCTCTTCCCAGCCAAAAGCAAGCCATGCACCATAAAGCAAGAGAAACCAACACATGCAAGGAGAGGAAAAAAGCTGAAAAGGTTGACCCACGAGGTGCTGCCACCGTTGGAAGATTATGGCAACAAACAGTTGCTCCAAATATTTTTATTCATGGGGCAGGCGCATACCACTGCCTCCATAAATCATGCTCTAATTGGTAAACAATAGATGCGATAGTTCATAGTTTTATATTGAATTGCCATGATCCTAGCCACCAAAAATTTGGCGTCATCACATCAAGCCAAAGAAGATGACATCAAGAAATACCGTCATCGCCGAGCCCATCGGAGGCACCATCACCGCCACCACAACTACCCGATCCACCTCCACCTTGAAGCTCTAGGCTTCTCCTCCCTAAGACCTTCATTCTTCGCTCATTCCACCACTTCAAAGTGTACTCATCCATAGACCTTCGATCCATCATCATGATCATGTTCTCTTCGACCAGAGAAGGGAGAAGCAGCAGCTTGCGGCTGATGGGCACCTTCCTCGGCGCGAGTACCCCCTTCGGGCACGGTTGCTTCCACAACTTCTTCGGCTGAGCATGATCGACGCTGCTCAGCTTTGACGCGGGCATGGAGGAGGAGGCGAAGGCGGAAGCTCCTCTCTCACGCACGCTTGTGCTTTGTGCCGGTGGTGGCTGGTCCAGCCTGCGTAACGGCGCCCGCGTGTGAAAGAACCGCCGCCACAGGAAGGGTCAATTGCGGCCGCGATGACACCTCTGGTGACCGGCGGGAGGGCAGAGGGGTCCATGAAGGAGAATCCCGACCACGGCAAGGCCGGACAGCGACCGGGGCAAGAGGTCTGTGGCGGTGGAAGAGGTGAGGCGAGAAACGCTGGAGGTGAAATGTCCCTCCCGCCAAACTATCAAAATGTCTACAGTCAACCGTCGACTGCATAAACTAGGCATATACTCCCTCCGTCCCACAGATTAAGGCGTAAAATTCTCAGCACAGTTATTTAGGCAGCGATAGCATGAGAGAAAAAAATCCTCAACTTTCCTTTCTTACCCCTGCATGCACTCTAGTTAATGCCGTTAATTTCTCTCTCACCGATCAGCTGGCCTCCTCGTTTCTAGCAAGCCACCAACTGCATGAACAGGAGGAGTTAATATCTCTCTCACACCACCAACTAGCCTCTGCATGCACGAGAGTAAATTGTTGCTGCGCGCGTGTCCAAGGGGAACGGTAAGAGGGGTAAAAACGGGAAGCTAGCAATCCACTCGATCCTGCGCCTTAAGCTATGAGGAAAGTTTGGAAAAAAATTCACGCCTTAAGCTGTGAGACGGAGGGAGTAGTGGAAATTTTCACTCTGCGGTAAGACCGGGACCGTTTTACGCGATTTGTTTGGATTTTTCTCATGCGAAATCGAGAATTGGCGGGTTTCTTTAGTTTTACAAGATATGCTGGACACTCTTATCACTGCCACACGCGGCACGGCATCAAATCAAATGCGATACCTGATCCTGCCGCACGAGTCACGGCATCAAACCAAATGCGCATACCTGATTATCTGCCACTTTTCCTCATCAAAACGCAAGGAATCCGGTCTCCCGGCCACGCGTCGCCCGGGCACTGGCGCCCCACATGTTTGGGGGGAGACGGCGTACGACCAGGGTGCTTGTCGCGCGGTGCCGACCGGGACGCGCCCCTCAAACAGTCACATCGCCACCGTCCAAACCGGGGAAGCGCCAACGCGCACCAGGGGCAGGGGCCCCGCGCCCGATCGAGGAGATGACCCAGTCGTCGCCCTGCCGCACGTGTCCAGCGCGCACGGTTACGGGCCACACGGGCTGTCGCCGCACGGGATCCTCCCACCAGGCGGTCAAGGCCCTGACCAGCAGCTGGTGGCCCCAGAGGCGCCACGTCAGCGGAACGGATAGGGACGGCCATATTGCCCCTCCTTTGCTTCCTGTATCTCCCGGCGATGCTTTCGCTCGCGAGATATCGGGCTGCTTCTCGGCAGTGTGGTCGGTGTGGCTCCGACACCTTAAGTTTGTGTAGTTTTAATTTTTTATCTGTTATACTTATTGATAAGAAAATCGGTAATCGTTAACTGCTTGGTTGGCTTGTGAGTAGCAACTAATCGAAATTTGGATAATTAACTGATTTAATCGGTCGGCCTATAAAAATTAGTACCTAAAATACGTATGACTCCTCTTGCACCTCAACCACCTACCTTATTAAAGGCATCCTCGAGCTCCCGAATGAGGTTCTCAAGGCGCTCGAGCTCTTGTATCTGAGGTCTGGTCGGTAACTATGAGAAATTTGTCAGCAACAACAAGGAACTAGTTGGTGATGGCGTAAATCGAGCTCCTAGAGGCAGGGATCGAGCGGGAGCTTCGCAAAACCTACTTCATTGGAGGCAGGCTAGCGGATGGATGGACGATATGTGTTGATAATTTTGCAACTTTTTGAATAAAGTGTAATAATTAATCGGGAGCATACCTAGTAATCGGAATGTCAAAGCTGTTAATCGGGATAAACGATTAACACAGATGATTAGTGGTAATCGACACGGTCAGGTTCCTAGTAGCGACTAATCGGCCATTTAATCGTTGATTCAGACGATTTTTTGACAACGGTTACACTTATTAATAGAGATTTAGTCTCGGGCTCTCATCAGAATTATGCACACAATATATTACACAGAGCTTATGAAAAATACAAAGATCAATCTGAACCCACCTCCATCGATATTTGTTGCAACACATATTGATGAAGACGGTGGCCTGTCAACCCATTTGGCTGGACTCCACATCGACGAACATCATCTTAAAGCCAGATGTATCACCAGGCCGCCAAACGGCGAGTCAGGAGCACAAACAGGTCTAATGTACCCTCAAAGCGCACCATTGCACACACTCTAGAAATTGCCATCGATCCATATTCAGGACATGGATTAAGGCATTAACCTTGGTAGGCCTGCCAACGAATCAACCACAACCCTAGACAGCTCCTCAACCCTGCACATGTCTACCATCACACACCTATGCCGAGGCCCCGCTGCACCATGTTGCTGAGACTCGTTGTCGATGTTGTGCTAGAAGCAACACCGCTCCACCTTTAGACCACTCTAATTATTATGAGCACCAAAAAAGCTGCCCTCGAGAGGGAGAACGAAAAAAATAGTGTCACCAACGTCTGATCCGAGAAGCCCGAATCAAGTGTTTCCCCAGAAATATTGCGAGAAAAAAGCTACAATTGCGAAAATGATGTGTTACGCCATAGAATGACACCAATATACACTCCCATCGTCTGCCTCGGTTTTCACCGGCAGCCGCGCAAGTCAAGCCCGACACTGGTTGGACTGCGATGCAACCGCTGCCGTTAGACATGCAGGATGGACCGGAGGTTCCTAGCCCCGATCGATCCCCCTAGAGATACATATTAGACCCAAAACAATCCCCCCATCTGCCACACGTCAACCAACTCCCTTGCCAACCAGAGTGTCCAGACCGTAACCCACCAGATAGCCAACGCCCGCACGACCGCTGCTCCGAACATGCTGCCACCACCATGCTCATGTCCAGGCTCTGGGGGTGGCGTCCCACGTCGTCAACCCTACACGCACGGAGACGAGATGACCCCTCGCCATGGGTGATGACCAAGCTTTGTTGGCCACGCCCGACGGGGGAGGGGGAAGGGAGGAGAGATGGGTGTGGGGAGGAGCTAGCGGCGACGAGTAGGGTTTACCTCCCTGACTCCTCACGGGATCGATGCAAAAAGGAGGCTTAGTCGACCCTGCAATGTAAGTGAATTCCAGGATCGATTAATCTCTTTTGGTTTTTTTGTACTCCTAACCTTTTATATTTGTGCCATAATATTCATGTCAAGTATTCATACGAGGTGGAAATAATGTACCATGTCATCCCTTTTTTTTGTTTAACTCTTTCCTCTCAAACTCAATTTCGTTCGTTGTCATCAGTATACAACCAATGTCTTCATGTATATGCTGTGTACGCAAGGCAAACTCGGAGTTTAGAGGTTGAGTGGGCCAAAGAAGTCAAACTATGCAACAAAACTAAAAAAGAGGGAGTAAACTATGACATAACTGATTTTTCTTAAAAAAAATTGAAAGATGTGCGAGATCATATGCATGACTGAGCACCGAATACTTGGTCCCTGCTACCCTGCATCATCCTCCTTGTGTAGGGGTGGTGTTGTGTCGTCTATACGTAAAATCAGTTGACTTTATTAGAATGGCTTATCTTATGGTATCTTCAAACATAATTCTAGAAGCATAGTAGTTTGTGAAAAAAAACACGACATGGTCGAACGGCCGACCACATGGATAAACAGTTTTGTCAGAAGCAACCCCTATTCATTGTAAATAATCTAGTTAGCTAGGTTCATAGAGTGCATTGGAAATTCGAACAAACAAATTGAGGAGAATATTTCATCATGATTTGAAAAGTTACATGGCTAAATCACCCATTTTGTAGCTCATGGTGATGATACTAAACTTGCTTCAAATTTTCCGGTGCTAAATAGACTTACTCATTTTTATTTCACAGAAAGGTGGCAAATCCCTCAACTCTGCTCCTCACCATAATATAAAATCTTGTGTATACAAAATTGACAAGGATTAAATTTATGAAATATCATATGTTGTTCATGTGACAATCCTAACTCTTCAGGTGAAGTTAGGGCTAGTATCTGAATACCAGAGACCGCTAATAGGAATGGTCAGTGGCGTAGGTACACAGTAATTCTATGGTCAAGTGACAACACAAAAAATTGGTGACATCTATGGATATACAAGAATGACCCCAGAAATCCTAGCTCTTAATATTACTGTAAGTTTTGTTAAGCTTTATTATCCTAGGTCCGCTACTAGGAAGGGTTTGCTTCAAACACCCTATTTTTGTAATTGTTTTAATACGTATAATGTCATATAATAATTTCTCTAAATTAAGCCTCTATCGTGCCACCATAGTTCTGAATGTGTTCTAGAGTTGATACTGCGTTTCCATCGAAACTACTATCCCATTCGATATATCACGGAATATCGCGGACTGAAACAACTATCCCAATACGTGCACATGCTAAAGAGAAAAATAATAAAAATATCACCCACGCCCACCACTAACGACGAGAATAGAGGAAAAAAGATTCCCCCTCCGGTGTACTAATACAGTGAAGCTACCACTCAAGCTTGCCTTTCCCCTAGACCCCCCGAGAGAGGCCTCGACATCTACCAGACTCCCTCGTTCTTCCCTCATACTGTACATCCAGGCTAGCTACCACTCTCCTTCCGGCCGTCTCCTCAAGCGCGCTCATGGCCTCGAGCTCAAACCCGGATACCATGGACACGGACCCACCCGGCCTCTCCATCGCCGTCGAGCGCAACCCGCCGGAGTCGCGCCTGGCTCAGCTCGGCGTCAGGTCCTGGCCCAAGTGAGTAGCTCGCTCTGCTGACCGATCGCTCCTTCTACCCATTTCTTGGTCCTTCGTTCCCTTCCCATGGCGTCTAAGTAGGCATACGCCGTGCGCGTAACGGTCTTCGTGCGCAGGTGGGGCTGCCCGACGGGGAAGTTCCCGGTGAAGTTCGACGCGAGGCAGACGTGCTACCTGCTGAAGGGCAAGGTCACGGCGCACATCAAGGGCTCGACGGAGCGCGTGGAGTTCGGCGCCGGGGACCTGGTCGTCTTCCCCAAGGGGCTCAGCTGCACCTGGGACGTCGCCGCCGCCGTCGACAAGTACTACAAGTTCGATTCGTCTTGACCTGGCACCGTCTCCCCAGTTGCCTGCCGATTTCGGTGACTAATTCGCTTTCTAATTAGTAGATTGGTGACTCTATTAGCCTCATTCTCTAGCTAATTTGCTAGATATATCTATCTCTACTGTCTTCGTTCTGTAGAAAAAAAAAACTGGTGTGAGGGGCATCTAGCCCCGCCTGTGTAGTAGCTAGGTTCGTAGTTATTCAGCAGCCCCAAAAAACCGGTCAATGCAGTGGCCGTTCAAAGTACTATCCTTATTTAATCCTCTGAGTGCAAATCCATTTTGAATGCTTTCTTTGACCAGCAAGCATCACCGGACTGCATTGTCTGTCTGTGTGTCATCTTTTTTCGTTACGTAAGTACTACTCCATGGGTGCGGTTATCGACCACCCACACTTACTAAAGCTTTTATGGTAAAGCGTAAATGGGAGATGAAACTGATTTGCAGTTTCCTTTCTTCCTGCATTTTGAGGTATATACGCTTTTAGTTTCACATCTTGTGGCGTGGGAGCGTTTTAGTATCACATCTTGCAAAGTGAGCACTACTAGTCTTATGACTTGCATCTCTAAAACATTTTAGTCCAATTTAATTAGACTTCATCGAGTTTGACTGATTTTGACCAAATTCGTCAACCCTATAGCGACACAATTTTTTTAAATGATCCTTGTATACTTTTACAAAATAAATAAAAATATAATAAAGAAGGGAATTAAACTCATGACCTCTGCATTTGCTAATCATCTCCTCAAACCATTAGGTTGAATGACGCTGATTGTTACACAAAAGGACGTAAAAATACTCACGTTCAAATGGCGGAACTAGTGATCTTTATTGATTGAGTGTGTATATCCGGGCTACATCTAAGCATTTATTTTGGATATTCAAAAAACACATATTCTTACGTTGAAAAAATTATAAAAGAAATATAAATTTTCAATCTAAAATAATTTGTGCTCGGGGCTCCGTAGAAAATACAAAATTAGAGATCCGGTTTTGCAAGCGGTGCACCTTCAAATCTTGTTTAAATTTTCTTTTTTTTGGCCCCTAATACAAACCAATCCGGGCTAAAATTTTGCACACTAAAATCTTATATCATTGTCTACATGTAATTTTATGGTGATTTTGATACTATTTTTTTCAAATGTTCAAATAAAGGACACCACGTAGCCCGAGTTTTAAAATAAAGGCCTTCACAAATGACGTATAAGATGTGTGCATTTTTACATGTGGACGCTTATATTGGATAAAAAGATTCCACCCTTTGTAGAACTAGATAGCATTGCTTAGTGTAGTGGCCTAAGGAGGTAAATAGGAACTCAAAGATCATGAGTTCGATTTACTTGCTTGCCACATTTTTATCTATTTTGTACGTCTGCTTAAAAAAAATGTGATGCCACAAGTTGACGAATTTGGTCAAAATCAGTCAAACTCGATGAAGTCTAATTAAATTGGACTAAAATATTCTTAGGATGCAAGTTATGGGACTAGTAGTGCTCACTTTGTAAGATATGAGACTAAAATGCTCCTACGCCACAAGATGTGGGACTAAAAGTGTATATAGCTCCTGCATTTTTTACGCAATTGATCCCACCAACTAAGATGAATGCTACTTGCTCCGTTGTTTTTGTTTGGCATATACTTATCCTAGAATTTGTGCCATTAGATAGAAGATTTCTTTTAAGAAAAAACAATACCATCCCAGTGCATACATTTACAAACATTGACCACATATAGATTTAAACTATCCATTTTGGCTAATAAATGTGCTACGGCATCCAGATGGATATCATAGAAAACTTACATTTGGACATATGTACCTTTTCTAAGTATGCCTAATAATATATTGTTTACATTAAGGTTAATCATGGAAATATCAAACACTAATTTGTGAAGATTATTTTTCAAAAATATAGTATTTTTTCTACTTATACTAGAAGTAACGATTAAAGTTTCATGTTAGAAGTGGTGTTTATCTCAAGACATCATATATTGTTTACGAATAGGGGAGATTACAGTACGATTTGTCACTAAAAAGAATACTCCTCTTACATGCATGGTTTATGTCCAAACATATCCCTATAATTTCTTAGTATGGCTAAATTTACTAACTTAAAGGTGTAGAAGTTATTCTAAGTTGCATATAGCTTGAACCTAAGCAAAAGAAAAGAAAATGAATACTCCTCTTAAACCTAGGATTAAAGTTTAGTAAGTATTCAAGTGTGTACCCTCAAATTTGTGTTGGCTCAGTTTTTCATTTTTATATACATTCATACTTTTCTCGTTCACAACCGGTTCTTATGTCATATCAAAACATTCTTCCTACATATTTACATGACAACATATATAAATGTTATTATTATGCCTCATATTTTAAATATTGATCTTTAAATGAGAGACCGTACACTCAATGATACAAAGCGGTAAACAATGGAAGTGGTAGAAGAGAATATGTTTAAAATATGACATGTAAAAGGAGTCAAAACTTACTCTTAGGTTTCCTCATATCATCAATACTCGACACAAGAGTTACACATTGTTTTACGCCATCAATAAGTCGACCCAAGAGTTACACACATGTTTAACTATGACACAACCATCAATACATAGGTTACATTCAATGACTAACGGACAACCATATTAAGCACTACCCACGGCACACACACACGTCTGCATGAAAGCACACATATGTTTCAAAAATATTTGGAAACGGTTTACCACTTGTTTCTAGATTCCCTTAGTCCAACAAAGTTCAAGGAAAATGATATTTATATAACTGAAATTAGGCCCAATAACAATTGTAATTCTGCCGTTCATAAATACATTGCGTATAAATTTAGTCAAAAGTCAAGACCTACTAAGATTGACCAAATAAATAGGGGAAATTATACACTTAATGACTCAAAATCAGAAATGTTCAAACTATCACATGCAGTAGTCAAACTTACTCATTCTTTTCTTCAGCACAAGAGTTACACGATGGTTTATGCTATCAATAGTCGACAAAGGATTACGTCTGGTTTGACTTTGGCACAGCCATCAACCACATTAAGAACGTCTATCTCCCCTCCCCCCCCCCCCCCCCACCCACACACACACACACACACCGACACGAACACATACATACATGTACACAAGCACACATGTATGTTTGGGAAATGTTTACGCCGGTTTCTAGGTGTTCCCTAGATCCAACATAAAATATTCCAAGAGAAATGCTTTATATATAATCAAAATATGTCCCAAACCACAATTATTCTCCCTCCGTCTTTGGATTCATGGAATATGAATTTAGCTAGAATTCAAAACCTACTAAGTTTGACCAAATACAAAGAAGGGAATATCAACAACAACAATATTTAATAAATAAATCACTAAAATATATCTTAGCTCGATCTATTAATATTGATTCAGTATTGTAGATCTTCATATTTTTATGTATATATACTTGGTCAAACTTAATTATTTTTCTTTGAACTAAATTCATATGCCATGTATTTGTGGACGGAGGGAGTAGAAGCATACAAAGTTCTAGGTTGTGTCATAATACTGTTGTTTCGCCTTTGTCTAACACCTGCCTTAACCCTTCAAGTGAAAAAAGACATTTTAAATTTGTTAAATGTTTTTTGTTGTTGTTGTAACAATGTCTTGTAAATTTATAGTTTGCCACACTAAAATTATAAGGGGAACCACCTCTATAAAACATATTTATACGTAACTATAAAATATTGTATTATGTTAGTATGCCTTATATGAACATGGTTTTTTTTTTTTGGTTTGAAACAATCCCAAATATTCGAAACTTGTGACTTTATGGTCCAAGTAAGTTGTATCGTCTTATGTTGTTTAACAATATATTGAGTACACAAGAAAGAAATATTTGGTCATCGAGTATATTTATATGAACACTCCCTCCTTTCGAAAATACAAGTCTTATTTCTTTTGTCTTGGGTCTAAACTTATTTTATGTTTAACCAAGTTTATAAAGAAATATGAACAATTATAATACCAAACAAATACGCTTATATATATCATGAAATACACTTAGATTAAAAAAAACAAGAGTTCCATTTCGAGATGATGGGTACATTTTGAAAACTATCTTTGAATCTTTGGAATCGTTAAATTTGTTCGACAAATTGATATATTCGGACGCGCCTGTGATTTGCCCGTCGGTCCAACCTGCAAATGAGTACTGGCCTAATGGCCTCGCACGGGCGCATAATCAATTTGGTAATGGCGAGTAGTACGTATGGTGCAGACGCGATCAATATTCTTGGATGGTAGTAGGTATAGTCGGTTTTGTAGATCTGCAGGTCGTAGCTACTAGCTAGGTGGTTGAGCCTAGTGCCTAGCCTGGACTGGAATTGATGGTTGGGATTGGATGCTTGGACTGACATGCACGCATGGTCCGTGGCTCTGGACTGGACGCAGTACCTGAGGTCGGTCGCAGGGTACAGTAGGGAGCAGTAGCTCGTTAATTTCTGTGGCTGCGGTCGGTCGCGGGCTACGTGATGGCCGTCTTTGCCCTGGAGCTGAATGCGCGTGTGGTCCTGCTCACTTGGCTCAGCCACCGAAAGGTTCGGGCGTGGCATGTGAATCCTCATGCTTTACGAATTGATCACTTTGACTGATACTTGCGGCTGTTTATGTCCTTGTCCTTGTGCATTTAGTGGCGCCTCTTTTTCTTGAAATTGTCAGTCGCCCCATATATTAATATAGCAAACTACCGAGACCAGAAGAATACCACCGCTAAGACAAAGCAGCACAACCTGAGTCTAAAAGAAACAAAAAGAAAAGAAAGAGAAAACAATGCCTAAAACGGCGGTTCGACGAAAACGGAGATGACCCTCAACCGCTGCGCCCTCCGACGAGTTTCCACCATGCTTCTATCGCTCCGAAGCGCCATGCACCAAGCAACGCCTTCAAGATGGGAAGCGACAATGATGACGCTGCTGCTCGGATTGTTTCGAGGGTAATCCCCGAAACACATCCTAGGATTTCCCTTGGTCCACAACGAAGGGTGGGGAAGAGGTTCCCCGACGCCCTCTAGAAAGGAAGGTGACACCTGTACGCGTCGCCACTCCAGTGCCGAGACGGCAGGGATTTCTCCCGACCTCCAAAAAACCACGCCACCGGGCACTTCGGATCGCTCCACCCATCATCCCACCCACCAACACGCGCCACCACAGTTTTGCAATCACATCCGCCATCTCCTCGTGGTCCACATCGCGAGACCGGTAAAACCGAGAAGCAAGGTCAACGAGCAGGATTAGCGAACGAGTATGGGAACTCATTTGTTAAAGGCAATGTACCACGAAAGCGAGTTTGGTGGAGGATTCCGTCATCGCTGAGCTAGGGTTCGTGCTAGAAATATTGCAAATGAGGGATTGAATTTGTGAATTTAGACACCACACATTGCCTATGGTTTAATAAATTTGCCAGGTGACTTTCCATGTTAACACTCACATAACAGATGTCCAGTGGGACCCAAGCAAATTCTCAATGGGGGAAGTCATTTGGTCTCTCTCGATAGTTGGCCCCGAACTTCCCAAATCGGCCTGACAAAAGAGTACTTGATCCGAGTGTAGACTTTGCCTACTTGCGGACAGAAAGTATTTAGGCCCTAGCTCTCGGGCTGCCTTGTTAATCAACTACCTAGAGTGTCTCCTCTGGCGATAAGGGAGGCGACCATTTTTCTCTCTCCCCCGTCGGCGAGGTGTGGTTTCCCTCCCCCTCTGTCCGCTGCTCCGGCGATAGGGGGGGTAAGGGAACTACTACTCCTTGCTTTGGCTGTACGTAGGGCTAGAATGTCCCACGACAGCGAATTGATGGCGGTTGGAATAAATTTTCCCTAGTCTCAACTCCTTCTCGGCAGCGTCCATGGCGGCGAGGTCGAGGGACTCGTGGGACATATCTTTCATCTCTCCGCTGGTGAGGCGGATGTGTTGTTCTGCGGTGTGGTGGTCATCGTCTCCGACAGCGGCGATGCGCAAGGGTGGAAAACAGTCCAGGACCATGGAAAGAGGCTTGATGGCAGCGGATCCGGTGGTTTGCTTCGACGCGGTCGACGACTGGGTCTCGAGGAGCACGGGGGTAATCCCCGGTCGACGGCTGGGTCTCGAGAAGCACGGGGTTGATCCCCGGTCGACGCGCCACATTGATTTAGGCTCCACTGTTGGTGGACCTCTTCTTCGACTCAAAAAGCCCGTGAGGGCGATGGTGCTTCTTCGTTTTCGTCTACGACGAGCAGTGATGATGATTTCTCTTCAAATGTTCCTAGATATATGTCCACTGCCGATGTGTTTCATTTGTTTCCGTTGTGTGTCTTGTAAATTGACATATGTTTAATGAATGTACGGGAATTTCAAAAAAAATGCCTAGAGTGTGGGGAGCTCCTATACAGCGCCCTACGCGGACGTGAGTGGCTCGTCCATGGGTCGCAACAATGCGGCCCAATAACAGGTAAAAGTTATTATTTTTGTATTTATTTCTTTTTTTTGTTTATTTTTTGTTATTTGAACAACAGAAAACTTCTTAAATTTTTGTTTTTTTAATCTGAACAACTCAAAAGCGAAAAAACAGATTTTTTTTGAAAATGCAAGAAAATTTAAATATATATAATTTCCAAATCTGAACATTTTCAGAATAATTAACCTTTTTAAAATCTGAACACTTCCAAAATCTAGACATAAAAAAAATAAAGAGAAAAAGAAAATAAAACAGAAATAATAAGAAAAACAAGATAAAGACATACCTGTAAACGGGCCGGCCCCCTTCAGACGGAGCTCCAGATAGAGGCTGCAGCGAGCGGAGAATAGGATTCGCATACAGTGTGGTGTGGCCGACGATGCAAGAAGGCCCATGAACAGGGTTCTCGAGAAGGAAAATTTCCAAGGCCCGTATACAAAAGCGAATCATCCCTAGCCTATGATACGGATCGAGGCACGGTTATATATTATTACCAGCCGGCCCACGCCACTCCATTTTCGCTGACACGGGCGAAGGCTCCGCAGAGCCGTGTTCATCGACAGAAGCTTCGCCGACAGAAGCACAGAGTACAAACAAAGCTCAGAGCATAGCGACTCCTGCTCCCATCGCGAGACCTAAATAAACATGCGTGTTATCGATCGTAGATTCTTCGCGACGGCAGGTGGAGCCACCAAGGCCCGACCGGGAGCACAGGCACACCTCCTCGTATGATACCGCTGAAACATGTCCGACGCGGTGCAGTAAGGAAGATTCAGAGCTGACGCACACCAAAATGATTTATCGCCTTCGTTCTTCCGATAATTATTCTTTATAAGGAAGCGAAGCA
Organism: Avena atlantica; assembly: GCA_910589765.1. Taxonomy (NCBI): domain Eukaryota; kingdom Viridiplantae; phylum Streptophyta; class Magnoliopsida; order Poales; family Poaceae; genus Avena; species Avena atlantica. The sequence continues at coordinate 254,961,090 of OU342738.1, read as the reverse complement.
AGCCACGGTATCCGTCTTCTCGAGGTTGCGAGTCTTGAACTGGCCTCTTTGTTAGATGATGAAACGGCTGGACTAACAGGCCATGTAAGCACGTACTATGACGTTTCTTGTTTGAGAGGTGAGTAATTGGTTTTTCCTCTGATAGCAGGTAGTACGTATACATTTTTTGCTTGAAAGAGACAAACGGCAGTGTCTCATCCAATGGAAGCGGATGACGAGACGCAGCGGGATCTTGATATTCTACACACACTCTGCCGTACTACTTCTCATGGTGATGTCAGGATGCCAGGCCATGTTGCACCAAGAAAATACTTACCAGCGAGAGACACATCAAAGCTGTATCCAAAGTCAACGAAGGATCCCAGAACATTGTAGCAGTCTGCGTCTCTGCTGGAGCCTGGACACGGCGGCATAAATTAGACTAGTCGGAGGCAGCTCTCATTCACGGAGCTCTCATGGCGACGGAAGCGGCCGCGCCAGAAGAAGAGGGGAATCAATCATCCAACATGCAAAAGGGAACTTTGCTGGCGGATGGAGGAGGATTTACAAATCGCAAATGGAGGATTAAGTTACGATTTTGGTGATGAAACGGACGTACGCCTGCATTTGTTTTTCTGAACCGGTGGTTGGTCGTCTTTCACCGCCGGACGTACGTCAGCGTGGCCCCGTGGACTCCGGGCGACGGCGATCCCCGCTCCAATCGCCGTGTTGGGGATCGCGCGGTCGTATCGTCCTGGCCGGCACGATGGTCGCTCGCAGGTCGCAGCTGTAGAGGCCGGGGCAGTAAACAAATCGGGGGAGAGATGTGTGCTGATCCGATGCGGATGCCTGATAACCGCGGCAGCTTATTTGACCTGAAAGTTTCTGAAAGTATAATGTTTGATTAAGTTAGAGAAGAATCGCCAAAAAAGTTCGTACGACTAAACTATTCAGGCTCACATGCAAATCGCGGTTCCATAGGACGGCAGACTAGATTAATTATCGGTGCACAGACTCAGAAAACCGGTAGAACATGGAAGAGGGGTGGAAATGGAAATGTAACTCAATATCCTGTCAAAGAAAAAAAAATGTAACTCAATTAAACACAATCCTAGTAGTATATATGTTGTAAAAGAAAAAACAAATCGTAGTACTATGATTTATCAAATCCTCAATCCTAGAATGTATAGTGCCTTAATACACATAGTACTCGACAGATAAACAGTACTTCAAAAAGATTGTACTAAAATTTAACCGAATCTACAACAGATATTAATCAATTGCCAGGACTGCTGATAAAAGATAACTATGCTAATATATAGTAGCAAACTAGGCAAATACTAGAAGCTGATTGTGCTTGACGGCATGTGCATAGCAGACTTTATTTATTCACGATAGGATAAAGAGAGAGAGCCTCACGCGGTATCGTATCGTTCCCCAACCACGCGTAATAGAACATAAGTATTGACAGTTTTCTGAAAAACAGAGACGATCAGGCAGTCCCGGGATCGATGGGTGAAAACTCTCGGAGCGTCTTCACGGAGAAACCATCGGGAGCGGGGATGTCGGTTCCCAGGCGTGGAACCGCTTCTTCTAATTTAGCAGGGATTTTATCCCCTAATTATCGGAAATAATTATTCTTAACGAAGTAAAGTCGACTCTGGCGCAACCGATCGGGACTTGGTTTTATTTGGGATTAAAGGATAAATGGTTTCGTGGATTAGCGACCTACGGAGGGATAGTTTGGTATGCTTGAGAAAAAACTAACTGAAAGAGGTAGCCGAACTAACGGTAGTGTTATATAAGGCAAAAAATATATATCAAGATGTCAAATAAGGAAGAATTTTTTTTGCAGGGTCAAATAGGGAACTAAATTTTCAAGGAGTGTTAAATAAGGAATTCTCTCATTAATTATCGGTGCACAGACTCAGAAAACTGGGAAGAAATATGCATGGAAGTGTTGGAGATATGCCAAGAGGCAATAATAAAATGGTTATTATTATATCTTTATGTTTATGATAAATGTTTACATCCCATGCTATAATTATATTAACCGGAAACATTAATACTTATGCGTTTTGTAAATATAAAAGAGTCCCTAGTAAGCCTCTTGTTAAGCTAGCTTGTTGATTAATAGATGATCATGGTTTCCTGATCATGGATATTACATGTTATTAATAACAAAATCATATCATTAGGAGAATGATGTGATGGACACACTCCTATAGTTAGCATAGCATAAGATTAAGTCATTTAGATTTTGTTTGCTACAAGCTTTCAAGTACATAGTAACCTAATCCTTCGACCATAAGATCATGTTAATCACCATCACCGGATGGATGCTTTGATGACATCAAACACCACTTTCATAACTGGGTGGTTATAAAGGTGGCATTAGGTATTCTGAAAGTATGGATTGAAGAGCATGGATCAAGAGTGGGATTTTCCATCCATATGACGGATAAATATACTCTGTGCCCTCTCGATGGAGTGTCATCCAATTGGCTTGCAAGCAAGTGACTAGGTCATAAGGGATGTCATATCATAGAACGAGTAAAGAGTACTTATCGGTAATGAGGTTGATCTAGGTATAGAGATACCAACGATCAGACCTCAGATAAGTAAAATATCGCGCGACAAAGGGAATCGGTATCGTATGTAAATGGTTCATTTGATCACGAAGTCATTGTAGAAATATGTGGGAGCCATATGGATTTCCAGATCCCTCTATTGGCCATTGATCGGAGAGGTGTTTCGATCATGTCTACATAGTTCACGAACCGTAGGGAGACACACTTAAGAATTCGATGTTGTTTAAGTAGATATGGAATATGAGTTGAAGACCGAATGTTGTTCAGAGTCTCGGATTGGATCCATGACATCACGAGGAGATCCAGAATGGTCTAGAGAATAAGATTCATATAAGGAAAGTGGTTTTTCGGGGTTCGGAAATATTTTCGGTGTTTTGTTGGGCCACGCAGAGATAAAACAAAACTTTTTGCTCTAACTTGGTGATCTCAAGATCTAGCTGAGGTAGAAGGCCACGAGTTTTACCACTAGACGCGCAGTTGCAGATTACTGATGAAGCGCGCCAGTTGATGCAGTGCAGTCCTCACGATCCGATCGTCCTGGTGCTAATCGCACAACACCTCTGCTGGTATCCACACGTACAAGGAGGAGCGCCGGCGGCGAACTGCTAGGTTCGTGACGACGGCTGGACTGCTGTGGAGCTAGGGTTTCCAACACATGGAATGACCTAACCGAACAATGATTAACCTTTCTGGGTTACGGTGCTCCGCTATATATAGCGAGTGAACGTGGGCTCTGCTCGCGCAACCCATTCACTAAAGCCCATATAACACTAGTCACCGTGAGTCCAACTCACTAACTCAGTCCTAATCCGGTTTAGGTCCAACCCAACCAGATTACAATATCAGATCCAATCCGAACTTGCTCCCGCTCTTAAGTGTGTGACCCCGCAGGCTCATGGCTACATGGACACGATTGGATTCCGACTCTCAATCGATCAGTCGGTAGCGGCTCCTAGCAGAACGTGCCGACTCCCAAGTACCAAAGAGTTATGACGACTTGCCTTTCCAATGCGACTTACGTCCGAGTCCCTTTTGCCTCACGATATACCTTGTCAGACTATAGGCGAATAATTGTCATCCCTTAAATAGTCCGACTCTCTTCTCGATCCGAGATAAGTGATTCACCCGACTAACTCTTAGTCGATCGCCTCGTTAACACTTAACCGAGTCGTGCATGGCCATGCTTTCCGAATCATATCTCACGAGAGGTCCTAGGGAATATCTCTCCAAGTGGAGGGGCAAAATCCCATCTTGGTTATTCACATCACGCAGCTTGATTCTCAGTCGACCCGAACCCTGCCTTTATAACTGCCCAGTTATGGATCAGCGTTTGACAGAACCTAAGTCGGTGATCCTCAACTCGGACTATGCAATAACCTCAGGTCTAAGAATTACATTGATTGAGATATAAAAATGACAACTTGTTCGTTGTACCTCAATATGGGTCAATCCGACTCGCTAAACTCTTTCGCCGAATCTGTGTAAGTTGGAATAGCATCTCCATGCTCATGACAAGTGGAACTGAGTCATCAAGCCAACTTTCACATTGGTCTAAGTTGTGTGTCCAGCACAACCTCAATGACCAAGGATATTTAGTACAAACAACATGAATGCATAGTTCCACAACCGAATCACATATTCAATGATACACATCAGATGTTTATACAAGGACTACTTAATATCTTTATGAATACAATGGGAAATCTCATCATACATGATTGCCTCTAGGGCATATTCCCAATAGTCTCCCACTTGCACTAGAGTCAATCTTCCGACATCACATGTCTAAGCATCTAATGCCCATGGCTCTCAGGTGCGCCTCATGCTTCGGCTGTGGTAACGGCTTTGTCAACGGATCCGCAATATTTGCATCCGTGTGTACCTTGCATAACTTGATATCACCCCGATCCACGAACTAGCGAATCAGGTGGTACCGCATGAGTATGTGCTTGTTCTTCTGGTGCTGTCTAGGTTCCTTGGCTTGTGCAATAGCACCCTTGTTGTCACAATACACGTCCAACGGATTGGACGAGCCCTGAACCACACCAAGATCCATGAGGAAAATCCTCATCCAAACAGCTTCCTTTGCTCCCTCCGAGGTGGCAATATACTCAGCCTTGTTGTAGATGCAGACACAGTCTCTTTTTTGGAACTCTTCCAGCTCACAGCACCTCCGTTTATAATAAACACGTATGCGAACGAGAATTATCAGAGTCGGTAAGATAACTCGCATCCGTGTAACCCTTTACACTGAGTTCATCTTCACCACCATAAACTAAGAACATATCCTTAGTCCTTCTCAAGTACTTTAGGATATTTTTAGCCGTTGTCCAGTGGATCTCTCCAGGATCAGCCTAGTATCTGCTCACAACACTTAGAGCATAGGAAACATCTGGCCTAGTACAAATCATGGCGTACATGATGGATCCGACTGCAGAAGCATATGGAATCGCACTCATCCGACTTCACTCATCAGTTGTCGAAGGACACTGAGTCTTGCTAAGTTTAACACCATGGGACATCGGTAAGAACCCCTTCTTAGACGATTCCATGTTGAACTTCTTCAACACTTTGTCCAAATAAGTACTCTGACTCAATCCAATGAGCCTCCTTGATCTATCTCTATAGATCCGGATTCCAAGAATGTATGTTGCCTCACCCAAGTCTTTCATTGAGAAACTCCTTTCCAACGATTCCTTGGTTTCTTGCAACATCTGGACATCATTTCCAATCAGTAATATGTAATCCACATATAAGATTAGAAAATTTACTTTGTTCCCACTAAACTTCTTGTACAAACAAGAATCATGATCACTCTTGATGAAGCCAAACGATTTGACTACCTCATCAAAGCGAATATTCCAACTCCGAGATGCTTGCTTCAACCCATAAATGGATTTCTGAAGTTTGCATGCCTTGTCAGCATTAGCCAGATCGACAAAACCCTCGGGTTGTATCATATACACGTCCTCGGTTAAATTTCCGTTAAGGAAAGCCGTTTTGACATCCATCTGCCATATCTCGTAGTCGAAATAGGCCGCTATAGCTAACATGATCCGAACTGATTTAAGCATCGCTATGAGCGAGAAAGTCTCGTCGTAATCAACTCCTTGAACTTGTCGGAACCCCTTCGCGACAAGGCGTGCTTTATAGATTGAAACATTTCCATCCATATCAGTTTTCTTCTTAAAGACCCATTTGCACTCGACGGGTCTTGCACCGTCTGGCAGATCAACCAAGTTCCAAACTTGATTTTCATCCATGGACTTTATCTCGGATATCATGGCTCCAAACCATGACTCGGAATCAGATCCCACCATTGCTTCCGAATAATTTGTCGGCTCATCACTGTCTAACAGTAACACATCACGAACACTTCGTAATCTTGCTGATCTTCGTAGTAAAGGTGCTGCTTCCGGCTCAGCTGCCACGACCGGCTCAACCTCCAAGGTTTTTGCCGACTCGCTACTAGCCGGTTCCTCTCGAATTTCTTCGAGTTGCACCGTGCTCCCACTTACTCCCTGACTGAGAAACTCTTTCTCAAGGAAGACACCATTCCGAGCGACAAACACTTTGCCCTCTTCTCGGTTGTAGAAGTAGTAACCCAAGGTTTCCCTCGGATACCCCACGAAAATACACTTATCCGACTTGGCCGTAAGCTTGTCCGACTAAAGTCGCTTGACAAATGCTTCACAACCCCAAATCTTAAGAAAAGACAAACTCGGCTTTTTGCCTGTCCACATCTCATGCGGTGTCTTCTCTACCGATTTTGATGGTACTCTGTTTAGTGTGAACGCCGTTGTTTCTAGACAATAACCCCAAAATGATAAAGGCAGATATGTCCGACTCATCATTGATCGTACCATGTCAACAAGGTTCGATTCCGCCTTTCCGAAACACCATTCTTTTGTGGCGTTCCTGGTGGAGTAAGTTGAGGAACTATTCCACAACTTTTCAGATGGTCATCAAACTCATGGATCATGTACTTGCCTCCTCGGTCCGACCGAAGAAACTTTATTTTCTTGCCGAGTTGATTCTGTGCTTCATTCTGGAATTCTTTGAACTTTTCAAAGGCTTCCGACTTATGTTTCATCAAGTAGATATATCCATACCTACTCAAATCATCAGTGAAGGTAATGAAGTACTCATAACCACCCCTGGCTGTCGTGCTCATTGGTCCACATACATCACTATGTACTAGTCCCAACAAGTCGGACACCCTTTCGCAACTCTTTGCAAAAGGTGTCTTGGTCATTTTGTCGAGTAGGCAAGATTCGCATGTCTCGAACGACTCCAAGTCGAACGAAGTTAGGAGTCCATCATCATGGAGCTTATTCATGCGTTTCCAACTTATATGACCAAGCCGACAGTGCCAGAAGTAAGTCATATTCAGATCATTTGGTTTCAACCTTTTAACATTTATGTTATAAACAGACTCACCATCAAGATTCAAAATAAATAACCCGTCCTGGACGGGTGCAAAGCCGTGAAACATATCATTCAAATACAAAGAACAACCATTATTCTTGATATTCGACTCATAGCCTTGCCTCATCAAACATGAAGCAGAAATAATGTTTTGACTAAGCACTGGAACATAATAACAATTATTCAGTTCCATAATGAATCCGGAAGGTAAATGAAGTTGCATCGTGCCGACTTCCAACGCAGCAACTCTTGCTTTGTTGCCGACTCGAATATCAACCTCGCCTCTTGCTAGGCTCCTAGTTCTTACCAGTCCCTGCAATGAGTTGCAGATGTGAATAACTGATCCGGTATCATATACCCAAGAACTATTAGGTGCATCAGCAAGATATATGTCTATAACATTGCAAACAAGTGTACCTGAGTCGGAAGTCGTACCTCCACTCTTGGCTTTGTCGGCCAAGTACTTGCTGCAGTTCCTCTTCCAGTGGCCATCCGCCTTGCAGTAGAAGCAAGTGGATCCGGCTGAAGGAGATGGTTTAGTCCCTGAGGAAGCGCTTGGGACCGGGTCCTGAGCCTGCTTTCCTCCTGACTTAGCCTTCTTCTTAGTCCAAGAACTCTTCTTGAACTTAGCCTTATTCTGCACCATCAACACTTGACTAGTGCCCTTCTTGAGATCCGCCTCTGCCTGCTTGAGCATCCCATGCAATTCAGTGAGCTTCTTATCCATACCATGCATGTGGTAGTTCGAGATGAACTGCCCATATGCACTAGGAAGAGTATTCAGAATTATATCCATAGCGAACTCTTCGCTTATGGGGTAGCCAAGCCTCTCCAGAGACTGCACGTAACCAACCATTTTGATCACATGCGGACTCGGTGGATCACCATCCTTAAGCTTGCAACTCAGCAAAGCCTGAGAGATTTGATACCTCTCAGTCTTCGCCTGAGCCTGGAACATACTTTTGAGACTTTCGATCATATCATAGGCCTCAACATGCTCGAACTGATTTTGCAAGTCCGGTTCCATGTGAGCAAGCATAAGACAGCTAATATCCGTGGACTCATCCTTAGCCTGACGGTAGGCATTGGTGGCAGTGACAATCGCATTCTCATTCGGCTCATCTGGAAGTGGGTTGTCTAGGACATGGTCCTTCTTTTCTTGTTTGAGAACAATTCTCAGATTTCGATACCAGTTGGTAAAATTAGTGTCGTTCAGTTTATCTTTCTCAAGAATGGTTCTCAACGCAAAACCGTATATCTGAGAGTGACTGCTACTTGGTGCCATGATCTACAACAGAAAATATGCAAAACACTTAAGACATGTATTCATAAAAGAGCAAGCATATTAAACATTTTAATATTTTATGCTCCCACTAGAACCAACACCCCTCCGATGGTTGCTTAATGATTCAGGATCCTAAATAAGCAAGTCGGCTAGTGAGCTTTAGCATCATCGCTCGCCGCCAAGTGATCTATGTAGACAACTCCTTGTCAATCGCATCTCATGCGACTCCTGTTGGACGGGTGGCATCACATGCCCCGGCTCCCATCCAACCTTTTCCCGAGCCCCACAACCGTTGTGATAGACCCGTCTAGCTTACCGAGTGTTTCTGCAGTAAGAGTCCGACTCTAACCCACCTAGTCGGAAAGAATTGGCAGCACCTCAATTTTATGAGCCCACTACCAAAAATGTCCGACTTGTTATGGTGCAAACACTGGCGGGAAAACCGACTAGACCTTCTTTGAGGGATTAAATTTTACCGACTATCTAATAGTGGTAAAACTGAGACATAACAATAACACAAAATAAAGCAATTATAATGTGAAATGGTATGGCTCTCTTCATGGCGATCTCCATCTCCACAAAGCCTATAATTCGACTCGTGCCAACTCTTGTCACTTGCCGTCTTACTCCATGTCGCCGACATGTACAACGCCTTGCATGCCTTCTGGGTTCTCCAAACAGCTACACTAGCTTAGTAAAGTAAATTACATAGAGAATCCGACACGCAGGTCATTAAACAATAAAATGACAGCACCTAGGCTCCAGCCGGCTGACAAAAATCGTGATTCGCAGATCACGTATGGATTACACACATACATCACATGCACATGAACCATACCATTCACAACTTCCTGCAAAAACAAGTTAGGCATAGATACAATATCTATCAGCGTTGTGAAACTCGCAACGACATCTAAGGCGCTACGACAGGGCGAAGCTGGCGGTCCCGCTAGCCGGATAGAGGGCGGGGATCAAAGGGGCAACGCCCCTCGTGGGTGAGGGTAGCGCCCGACGATTTTTCCGAAGACGTAGATCTCATCTACGATCCGAACATGGATTCTGACCATCGTTCTGATTCGATCAAACTCTTTGATCTTCGATCACCTCTTCTGGATTTACGTGTCATAGTCTACCCCGATGCGGAAGCCGACCGGTAGGGGTATGTCGTTCCACGACCTCAGCAGTATGATCACGGAATTCAGATCTACCATTCCCTGAGCACAATTGATCCAATCAACCTCGTACGAAACCGATCTATCTCATAGATCGACCACCAAACATCACATAGATCTCATCTACAGCCAACCGCATATCACATATGCAAGATCTCGAGCCTAAAACCAGAAGCTATCGCTCTGATACCACTGTTGGGCCACGCAGAGATAAAACAAAACTTTTTCCTCTAACGTGGTGATCCCAAGATCTAGCTGAGGTAGAAGGCCACGAGTTTTACCACTAGACGCGCAGTTGCGGACTGATGAAGCGCGCCAGTTGATGCAGTGCAGTCCTCACGATCCGATCGTCCTGGTGCTGATCGCACAACACCTCTGCTGGTATCCACACGTACAAGGAGGAGCGCCGGCGGCGAACTGCTAGGTTCGTGACGACGGCTGGACTACTATGGAGCTAGGGTTTCCAACACATGGAATGACCTAACTGAATAACGATTAACCTTTCTGGGTTACGGTGCTCCACTATATATAGGGAGTGAACGTGGGCTCTGCTCGCGCGACCCAGTCACTAAAGCCCATATAACACTAGTCACCGTGAGTCCAACTCACTAACTCAGTCCTAATCCGGTTAGGTCCAACCCAACCAGATTACAGGTTCAGATCCAATCCGAACTTGCTCCCGCTCTTAAGTGTGTGACCCCACAGGCTCATGGCTACTTGGACATGATTGGAGTCCGACTCTCAATCGATCAGTCGGTAGAGGCTCCTAGCAGATCGTGCCGACTCCCAAGTACCAAAGAGTCATGACGACTTGCCTTTCCAATGCGACTTACGTCCGAGTCCCTTTTGCCTCACGATATACCTTGTCAGACTATAGGCGAATAATTGTCATCCCTTAAATAGTCCGACTCTCTTCTCGATCCGAGATAAGTGATTCACCCGACTAACTCTTAGTCGATCGCCTCGTTAACACTTAACCGAGTCGTGCATGGCCATGCTTTCTGAATCATATCTCACGAGATGGCCCAGAGAATATCTCTCCAAGTGGAGGGGCAAAATCCCATCTTGGTTATTCACATCACGCAGCTTGATTCTTAGTCGACCCGAACCCTGCCTTTATAACTGCCAGTTACGGATCAACATTTGACAGAACCTAAGTCGGTGATCCTCAACTCGGACTATGCAATAACCTCAGGTCTAAGGATTACATTGATTGAGATATACAAATGACAACTTGTTCGTTGTACCTAAATATGGGTCAATCCGACTCGCTAAACTCTTTAGCCGAATCTGTGTAAGTTGGAATAGCATCTCCATGCTCATGACAAGTGGAACCGAGTCATCAAGCCAACTTTCACATTGGTCTAAGTTGTGTGTCCAGCACAACCTCAATGACCAAGGATATTTAGTACAAACAACATGAATGCATAGTTCCACAACCGAATCACATATTCAATGATACACATCAGATGTTTATACAAGGACTACTTAATATCTTTATGAATACAATGGGAAATCTCATCATACATGATTGCCTCTAGGGCATATTCCCAACATGTTTTGAACGGAAGCTTCTAGAATGTTCCAGAGGGATCACCAGTGGGTCCACCACCCCGGGAAGGGTCACTTGGGCTGCAGCATGCCCTAGGGGCTAGCCATACCAAGCCAAAGGGGCAAATTCAGCCAGCACAATGAATTGCGGACAAACCCTTGTTTGCCAAACCCTAAATAAGGAAAGAGGCAAGTTCCCACCTCTCCCTTCCTTGTGCGCGAAGTTGAGGAGTTGGGGAAGGACTCAGCCAGGGGTGGGAACCCTGGCCGCAGCCCCCCCTCTATACAAAGAGGGGTGGGGGCGCACCCCTCCTCACCTCAACGCTAGCCGTCGGCCTCCCTCCTCCCTTGATACGTCGGAAACGTATCTATAATTTTTGATGCTCCATTCTTGTTTAGTATCTACTTTGCTTTACTTGTCTACACTTTGAGGTGCTTTTTACATGTTTTCTCATACTAACCTACTAACAAGTTGCAACAGTGCCAGGTGCATGTTTTCTGCTATTTTTGGTTTCAGAAAAGTTAGTAAAAAAAATCTCGGAATTGGACGGGACAAACGTCAAAGTCAATTACTTTACGTGGGGAACAAGAAGTCCAGAGGGGAGCCGAAGAGGCTGGCCAAGGCGGCCATACCCACCCTAGGCGCGGGTGGGCCCTGCCCCGTGCCTGGGAGGGGTGTGGGGCCCTGGCCGCCGCCTCGGCCTCCCCCTTCGCCTATAAGAAGCCCCCGATGCAGAAACCCTAAGCACCCGATAAAATCTCCATGAAATTGTTTATAGCCGCCGCCACCATCGTCCCTAGATCGGGGGATCTGAAGTTCTTCCCGGCACCCTGCCGGAGGGGAGGTCATCTCGGAGGCCTTCTCTCCGGTATGATGCATGAGTAGTTCCGCCTTGGACTATGGTTCCATGTAGTAGCTAGATGGTTTTATCTCCTCCTTTGTGCTTTCATGTATAGATCTTGTGAGCTTCGTTCATGATCAAGATCTAATCTATTTGTAATCATGCATGTTGTGTTTGCAGGGATCCAATGGATATTGAGATTATTATGTTGGTTTGATTAATGGTTTTGTCTTTATGATTCTATCATGTCTGTGTTGTTTGTGATCTTGCATGCTCTCCGTTGTTAGTAGATATCTTGGCCAAGTAGTTGCTAGTGACTCCAATAGGGGGTATTTATGCTCGATAGTGGGTTCATGCCTCTAGTTTCCAAGGGAAGTGACAATAATCTCTTCGGTTGTAGATGTGATGTTGCTACTAGGGAGAAAACAATGGTCTCTTGCTCATGGAACATGTGGACTGTTTACCTTACACACTTTGCTTAAAGCAGTTGTCTGTTGATTGCAACTTAATACTGGAGGGGGTCCGGATGATAACCTGAAGGTGGACTTCTAGTCATAGATGCAGTTGGATGGTGGTCTATGTATGTTGTTGTATTGCCCAATCGAATCTCATAGGATCTTTCTAACTAGTAATTGCATTGTTATGCCTTGCTCAGTTCCTGTCAATTGCTCTGCTATAATTTGTTTACCCTTCATGCCATGTTGTTTATCTAAGGAGAGCACCTCTAGTGAACTATGGACCCCGGTCCAATCTTTACCATTGATACATCTTCCATTGTTACTTGTTTACTTTATGCAAACCATTAACTTCCACACCATACGTTTAATCCTTTGTTACAGCAAACCGGTGAGCTTGACAACCTCACTGTTCGTTGGGGCAAAGTCTTGAGTTTGTGTTGTGCAGGTCTCCGTGTTGCTTGCAACACCTGTGTGACGTTTTCTTCCTCCTTCTGGTTCCATAACATCGGTCTCTACTGAGGGAAAACTTGCTGCTTGTTGCTTGCTGCTTCACGCCTTGCTCTTGGGGTTCCCAACAGGCTCTGCGTAAACAACTGTCAATATGGTAATAAAAATATTGCTCAGATGCTCATTGTTTGCTTGCCTTGTCATTTTGGTTATGGGAAAGCTCTTAAACCATGTGCAAGGGGTACCCCGTTGGCGGTTCTCAATGATATGCAAATACTTACAATGACAAGAACTTACCTAGGCCCAAAGTTGAGTATGCATGAGGTGTGGCCCTCGTATTCAAGGGACTTGAGATTTCCAACTTATACTTCGTCAAGCATATACTCCATCTTTGCCACTTTAACCTTAACCACTTCAAGATGCTTATGATAGGGGCAATGAGGGCTGAAAGCTAACAAGTACCATAATTTTTGGAAGCTCTTTTTGAAACGTGTAATCCCTGCTTCCTTTATAAAAAGGCCTTTCTTTTGCCACTATTGAGTCTCCACCTTCTACCTTTAGGCACCATTAAGAGAGCATAGTTGTCATTCTGTGTGCAGTGTTCCAAAGCTTATTAATTGATGCATATTGTGATATTACTTGTTCTTGTGATATTTGTTTCTAGTCACCCTTGTGAACTTTGAAGGTGTCCTATGAATCTATATTATTACTCTATGAGGGACAAGCTGATTGTCACTATGTTATGTTTTCTGTATGTGAAACAAACAAACGTTTTTCATTGCATATTATTCATGATCTTTGTTTGTAGCTTGTCATGTTGCATGCATAGTTACTATGTCCTATTGTTAGAACTCCATCTTTCTGTTGGAGATATGCCCTAGAGGCAATAATAAATGTAGTTATTATTATATCTTTGTGTTTATGATAAATGTTTACATTCATGCTATAACAGTATTAACCAGAAACATTAATACTTGTGTGATTTGTAAACTAAATTAGAGTCCCTAGTAAAGCCTCTTCATAATACTAGCTTGTTGGTTAATAGATGATTGTGGTTTCCCTATCATGAACATTGAGATGTTATTAACAACAAGATCATATCATTAGGAGAATGGTATGACGGACATACTCCTATAGATAAGCGTAGCATAAAGATCAAGTCATTTTTAATAGTTCAATTGCTATAAGCTTTCTGATACATAGTAACCTAATTCCTTCGACCATGAGATCATGCTTATCACCATCACCAGAAGGATGCTTTGATGACATCAAACACCACACCGTAACTGGGTGGCTATAAAGGTGGCATTGGGTGTTCGAAAAGTATGGGTTGAGACACATGGATCAAGAGTGGGATTTGTCCATCCATATGCCAGATAGATATACTCTCGGCCCTCTCGGTGGAATGTCATCCAATTAGCTTGCAAGCATGTGACTGGATCACAAGGGATCACATACCACGGGAACGAGAAAAGAGTACTTATCGGTAACGAGGTTGAACTAGGTATGCAGAGATACCGATGATCAAAACCTCGGATAAGTAAACTATCGTGAGACAAAGGGAAATTGGTATCGTATGTAAGTGGTTCATTCGATCGCAAAGTAATCGTAGAAATATGTGGGAGCCATATGAATTTCCAGATTCCTCTATTGGTTATTGTTCGGAGAAGTGTCTCGATCATGTCCGCATAATTCACGAACCGTAGGGAGACACACTTAAGGATTCGATGTTGTTGAGTAGTTATGGAATGATGAGTAAGAGACTGAATGTTGTTCGGAGTCTCAGATAGGATCCGGGATATCACGAGGATATCCGAAATGGTCCGGAGAATAAGATTCATATAAGGAAAGTCCTGTTTCGGAGTTGGGGAATGATTCCGGTGTTCTCATCGGGAATGTTCTAGAAGGTTCCGGAAGGTCCGGCACTTCGGAGGGGAAGGGTACATGAATGTGTCATGACAATGTGGAATGGTTGCATCATGTACTAGGTATCATGTCTGGGCAAAATAAAGGGAGAAATCAAATCCTAATTTGAAAAGTCAAACGCCAATTTGAAAAGTCAAACGACAGTTTTGCTTGGTGGAGGGAGAGTAGGAAACCTACTCGGGGAGGAGTTCCTCTCCCTCCACACACCGGCCAAGGAGGCCGACTTGGGGGAGGACTCCCTCTCCCTTGGCCGCGCCCTCCCACCTATAAAAGGAGGGGCATGGCTGCCCCTCTTCCCTACACCCAACACCACCCAAAACCTAGCCCTAGCCGCCGGCCACCACAAGTCGCCACCGCCCTAGGGTTTCCTCCTAGCCGCCGAGTTGGGGCTCTCCCCAAGCCCTAGCCGCTGGCCAGTCTTCCTCCCTTGGTGCCTCTAAACCATATATCGCCAAAGGCCTCTCTCATAGTCCACCATGGTCGCTCCGGCTTAAGACGAAGCCCTGCGAGATCTCCCCTCTACTTCCGGTACCACGCCGTCGTGCTGCCGGAATCGCGAGGAGAGTGCTACAACCTCCGCTGCCTGCTGGAACAAGGGAGAGGAAGGTCTTCATCGAGTACCGAACGTGTGACCGACTGCGGAAGCGCTGCCAGAACGCAGCGCCGGTAGGATCGTCTACACGATCTTGAGATCGGCAAGAGTACGACTACATCACCTACGAGAATCTGCTCTCGTTAACCGCTTTGGAATCTTCGAGGGTGAGTTCCTCTATCGACTCGTTGATACAATCTAGTAGATAGATCTTGGCTTGTTTGTTTGTACACGGTAGAATTTTTTTGTTTTCCATGCTACGAACCCTACAGTGGTATCAGAGCCGTGTCTATATGTAGATCTGTTGCACGAGTAAAACACAATGGTCATTGTGGGCGGTGGTGCTTTTATTATCAATTGCTTCTTGTGTACTTTGCATCTTGCGGTATGATGGGATGAAGCGGCCCGGGCTAACCTTACATGACATCGTTCATGAGACTTGCTCCACGCTCAACATGCAACTTGTATTGCATAAGTGGCTTTGCGGGTGTCTGTCTCTCCCATTGTAGTATAGATCCAATTTACAACGGGCACTTGATAGTTCAAACATCAATGTTGTGGTTCTTGTTCGTAAGTTAGATCGACACTTATTGAAAGCCCCAAACCACGTAAAATATGCAAAGAAAATTAGAGGCGTCTAACTTTGTTTTGCAGGGGTGTGCTGTGATGTGATATGGCCATGATTGTGATTATATTTTATGTATGCAATGTTCCTTATTGTAAGTTGGCAACCGGCAGGAGCCATATGGTTGTCTTTAATTTCTGTTAAGACCCGCGTGTCTATTCAAAGTAGTTGTAATAGTTGGAGCTGGTGGACGACAACCATGAAACGGTGCCATTGACCTTGACGCTATGTCGGTGATGATGGAGATCATGTTCGTGCTTGAAGATGGAGATCGGAAGCACAAGAAGAAAGGCCATATCATATCACATATTATGAATTGCATGTGATGTTAATCCTTTATGCATCTTGTATTGCTTCGTTAACGACGGTAGCATTATAAGATGATCCCTCAAGCACACAAATTTCAAGTTTTAAAGTGTTCATCCTTAGTAAGCACCGTTGCTAAAGCTCGTTGTTTCGAAGCACCACGTGATGATCGGGTGTGTCAGATTCTGCGAGTGTATACAACGTGAGCAAGCCAGATTTTCTCATGCAGAAGCGAAGGTTTGATCTTGACGAGCCTAGCATGTACAGACATGGTCTCGGAACACGGATCACCGAAAGGTAAAGCATGAGTCATATAGTAGATATGATGAACATGTCGATTGTTCGCCATTGAAGCTACATCAACTCTCGTGATGATCGGTTTTGATGTGGTGGATTTGGTTCGTGTGATCACTAAAACAATGTGAGGGATATTGTTTTGAGTGGGAGTTCACCTAGATTAATTTAACTATTAATTAGAACTCAATTTGTTATAAACTTAGTCTAAACTATTGCAAATATGTTGTAGATCAATGGCGGCCCCTACCATCAATTTTAATGCGTTCCTAGAGAAAGAAAAGTTGAAAAACAATGGAAGCAACTTCGCGGATTGGTTCCGCAATTTGAGGATTGTCCTCAATGCTAGTAATTTGACCTATGTGCTGGATGCACCGCTGGGTGACCCGCCTGCAGCTGATGCTACCGATGAAGTAAAGAATGTTTACCTCACTCGGAAGAATCAGTACTCCACAGTTTAGTGTGCTATCTTGTATGGTTTGGAATCGGAGCTTCAGAAAAGGTTTGAGAACCATGACCCACATGATATTGTCCGTGAACTCAAAATGATATTTGAGGCTCACACGGCAGTTGAGAGTTATGAGGCTTCTGAAAAGTTCTTTAACTGCAAGATGGAAGAGGGCAGCTCCGTCAGTGAGAACATGCTTAAGATGTCTGGGCACGCAAACAAACTCCAAAGCTTGGGTATAGTGATTCCTAATGCTTTGGGGATTTACCGTGTCCTCCAATCACTGCCACCAAGTTACAAGAACTTTGTGATGAACTACAATATGCAAAACATGAAAAAGACGTTTCCAGAACTCTTCTCCATGTTGAAATCTGCAGAAGTGGAGATCAAGAAAGAGCATCAAGTGTTGTTTGTCAATAAGACCACCAAATTCAAGAAAGGCAAGTCTAAGCAAAAGGGAAACTTCAAGAAGGGTGGTAAGAAAGTTGCCGCACCAGCGAAGAAAACCAAGGATGGACCTAAGCCTGATACTGAGTGCTTCTACTACAAGGGAGAGGGTCACTGGAAGCGGAATTGCCCAAAGTACTTGGCGGATTTGAAGAACGGCAACATCAAGAAGAAAGGTATATCCGATATACATGTTATTGATGTGTATCTCACTAGTACTCGTAGTAGTGCCTGGGTATTTGATACTGGTTCGGTTGCTCATATTTGTAACTCGAAACAGGTACTGTAGAATAAACAGAAGCTAGCGAAGAACAAGGTGACGATGCACGTTGGAAATGGATCAAAGGTTGATGTGATCGCGGTCGGCACGCTACCTCTTCATATACCATCGGGATTAGTTTTATACTTAAATAATTGTTATTTGGTGCCTGTGTTGAGCATGAACATTATATCGGGATCTTGTTTATTGCGAGACGGTTACTTGTTTAAGTCCGATAATAATGGTTGTTCGATTTATATGAGTAATATGTTTTATGCACATGCACCTTTGATAGATGGTCTATTCTTATTGAATCTCGATAGTGGAAATACACATATTAATAACATTGAAGCTAAACGTTTGAAATTGAGCGATAACTCGACCTATATGTGGCACTGTCGTCTTGGTCATATTGGAGTGAAGCGTATGAAGAAACTCCATTCCGATGGACTTCTTGAATCACTTGATTTCGAATCACTTGAAAGATGCGAAGCATGTCTAATGGGTAAAATGACTAAGACTCCATTTTCTGGTATGATGGAGTGAGCTACAGACTTATTGGAAACCATACATACCGATGTGTGTGGTCCAATGAGTGTAGCATCGCGCGGTGGTTATCGTTATGTTCTTACCTTCACGGATGACTTGAGTAGATATGGGTCTATCTATTTCATGAGACATAAGTCCGAAACTTTCAAGAAGTTTAAGGAATTTCAAAGTGAGGTGGAGAATCAACGTAACAAGAAGATTAAAATTCCATGTTCTGATCGTGGAGGTGAATATCTAAGTTACGAGTTTGGCGAGCATTTAAAGAAATGCGGAATACTTTCACAATTGACACCACCGGGAACACCACAGCATAATGGTGTGTCCGAACGTCGTAATCGAACTCTCTTAGATATGGTTCGTTCTATGATGTAACTTACAGATTTACCGCTATCATTTTGGGGTTATGCATTATAAACAGCCGCATTCACTTTAAATAGGGCACCATCTAAATCTGGTGAAACGACACCGTATGAATTATGGTTTGGGAAGAAACCTAGATTGTCGTTCCTTAAAGTTTGGGGTTGCGAAGCCTATGTAAAGAAGTTACAGTCGGACAATCTTGAACCCAAAGCGGAAAAATGCGTCTTCATAGGATACCCGAAGGAAACTATT
Organism: Avena atlantica; assembly: GCA_910589765.1. NCBI lineage: Eukaryota > Viridiplantae > Streptophyta > Magnoliopsida > Poales > Poaceae > Avena > Avena atlantica. The sequence goes on along the minus strand of OU342738.1, from coordinate 254,942,279 downwards.
GGGTATACCTTCTATCATAGATCCGAGGGCAAAATCTTTGTTGCCAAGAATGGATCCTTTCTAGAGAAAGAATTTCTCTCGAAAGAAGTGACTGGAAGGAAAGTAGAACTCGACGAGGTTGTTGAACCTTCTCTTGAACTTGCGAGTAGCACAGCACCGGAAGAAGTTCATGTGGCGCCTACACCAATAAGAGAGGAAGCTAATGATGATGATCATGAAACTTTGGTTGAAGTTGCTACAGAACCTCGCAGGTCAATGAGAACTCGTACCACTCCTGATTGGTATGATCCTGTTATGAGTGTCATGTTGGTGGATAACACCGATGACCCTGCGACATATGAGGAAGCGATGATGAGCCCAGATTCCAATAAATGGCAAGACGCCATGAAATCCGAAATTGGATCCATGTACGAAAACCAAGTATGGACTTTGGTGGACTTACCGGATGGCCGGAAGGCTGTCGAGAACAAATGGATTTTTAAGAAGAAAACAGATGCTGATGGTAATGTTACTGTCTATAAAGCTCGACTTTTCGCAAAAGGGTTTCGACAAATTCAAGGAGTTGACTACGATGAGACTTTCTCACCATTAGCGAAGCTAAAGTCTGTGAGGATTATGTTAGCAATCGCTTCATATTACGATTATGAGATATGGCAGATGGATGCCAAAACAGCGTTCCTCAATGGAGACATTGATGAAGAGTTGTATATGATGCAACCCAAAGGTTTTGTCGATCCTAAAGATGCCAACAAGGTATTCAAACTTCAACGGTCCATATATGGGTTGAAGCAAGCATCCCGAAGTTGGAATCAACGTTTTGATAAGGTAATCAAAAGTTTTGGTTTTATACAAACTTATGGAGAAGCTTGTATTTACAAGAAAGTGAGTGGGAGCTCTGTAGCATTCTTAATACTATATGTAGATGACATATTGTTGATTGGGAATGATGTAGACCTTCTTAATAGTATCAAGGAATATTTGAATAATAGTTTTTCAATGAAAGATCTTGGCGAAGCAGCTTACATATTAGGCATAAAGATTTATAGAGATAGATCGAGACGCCTAATATCATTGTCACAAAGTACATATTTGGACAAAGTTCTAAAGAGGTTTGGAATGGAAGATAGCAAGAAAGGGTTCTTGCCCATGTTGCCCAATACGACGTTGAGTAAAACTCAAAGTCCAGCAACGGCAGAAGATAGAGAAAGAATGAGTAAGACTCCCTATGCCTCAGCCATAGGATCTCTAATGTATGCCATGCTATGTACTAGACCCGACATTGCATATGCTGTTAGTTTAACTAGCAGATATCAAAGTGATCCAGGAGTGGATCATTGGACAGCGGTCAAAAACATCCTTAAGTACTTGAGAAGAACTAAGGATATGGTTCTTTCTTATGGTGGTGATGAACAACTCGTTGTTAATGGTTACACCGATGCTAGTTGGAACACTGATCCGGATGATTCTAAATCTCAATCTGGATACGTATTTACTTTGAATGGTGCAGCAGTTAGCTGGAGGAGTGCAAAGCAAAGCGTTGTGGCGAGATCTTTAAATGAATCAGAATACATAGCTGCTTCGGAGGCTTCACAAGAAGCGATATGGATGAAGGAGTTCATTACAGAGCTCGATGTAGTTCCAAGTGCGCTGGACCCAATGTCTATCTACTGTGATAACATGGGCGCCATAGCCAATGCGCAAGAACCAAGGTCACACAAGAAGCTGAAGCACATCAAGCTGCGTTTTCACGCTATTCGAGAACATGTCCAAGATGGTGACATAAAGATTTGCAAAGTACACACAGATCTGAATGTGGCGGATCCGTTGACTAAACCTCTCCCGAGGGAAAAACACGACCAACACCAAACTGCCATGGGTGTTCGGTATATTACCATGTAATCTAGATTAGTTGACTCTAGTGCAAGTGGGAGACTGTTGGAGATATGCCCTAGAGGCAATAATAAATGTAGTTATTATTATATCTTTGTGTTTATGATAAATGTTTACATTCATGCTATAACAGTATTAACCATAAACATTAATACTTGTGTGATTTGTAAACTAAATTAGAGTCCCTAGTAAAGCCTCTTCATAATACTATCTTGTTGGTTAATAGATGATTGTGGTTTCCCTATCATGAACATTGAGATGTTATTAACAACAAGATCATATCATTAGGAGAATGGTATGATGGACATACTCCTATAGATAAGCGTAGCATAAAGATCAAGTCATTTTTAATAGTTCAATTGCTATAATCTTTCTGATACATAGTAACCTAATTCCTTCGACCATGAAATCATGCTTATCACCATCACCGGAAGGATGCTTTGATGACATCAAATACCACACTGTAACTGGGTGGCTATAAAGGTGCCATTGAGTGTTCGGAAAGTATGGGTTGAGACACATGGATCAAGAGTGGGATTTGTCCATCCATATGACGGATAGATATACTCTGGGCCCTCTCGGTGGAATGTCATCCAATTAGCTTGCAAGCATGTGACTGGATCACAAGGGATCACATACCACGGGAACGAAAAAGTGTACTTATCGGTAACGAGGTTGAACTAGGTATGCAGAGATACCGACGATCAAAACCTCGGATAAGTAAACTATCGTGAGACAAAGGGAAATTGGTATCGTATGTAAGTGGTTCATTCGATCGCAAAGTAATTGTAGAAATATGTGGGAGCCATATGAATTTCCAGATTCCTCTATTGGTTATTGTTCGGAGAAGTGTCTCGATCATGTCCGCATAATTCATGAACCGTAGGGAGACACACTTAAGGATTCGATGTTGTTGAGTAGTTATAGAATGATGAGTAAGAGACTGAATGTTGTTCGGAGTCTCAGATAGGATCCGGGATATCACGAGGAGATCCAAAATGGTCCGGAGAATAAGATTCATATAAGGAAAGTCCTGTTTCGGAGTTGGGGAATGATTCCGGTGTTTTCATCGGGAATGTTCTAGAAGGTTCGAGAAGGTCTGGCACTCCGGAGGGGAAGGGTACATGAATGTGTCATGACAATGTGGAATGGTTGCATCATGTACTAGGTATCATGGCTGGGCAAAATAAAGGGAGAAATCAAATCCTAGTTTGAAAAGTCAAACGCCAATTTGAAAAGTCAAACTACAGTTTTGCTTGGTGGAGGGAGAGTAGGAAACCTACTTGGGGAGGAGTTCCTCTCCCTCCACCCGCCGGCCAAGGAGGCCGACTTGGGGGAGGACTCCCTCTCCCTTGGTCGCGCCCTCCCACCTATAAAAGGAGGGATATGGCTGCCCCTCTTCCCTACACCCAACACCACCCAAACCCTAGCCCTAGCCGCCGGCCACCACAAGTCGCCGCCGCCCTAGGGTTTCCTCCTAGCCGCCGAGTTGGGGCTCTCCCCAAGCCCTAGCCGTCATCCAAGCTTCATCCCTTGGTGCCTCTAAACCCTAGATCGCCAAAGGCCTCTCTCATAGTCCACCATGCTCGCTCCGGCTTAAGGCGAAGCCCTGCGAGATCTCCCCTCTACTTCCGGTAGCACGCCGTCGTGCTGCCGGAATCGCGAGGAGAGTGCTACAACCTCCGCTGCCTGCTGGAACAAGGGAGAGGAAGGTCTTCATCGACTACCGAACGTGTGAACGACTGCGGAAGCGCTGCCGGAACGCAGCGCCGGAAGGATCGTCTACGCAATCTTGAGATCGGCAAGAGTACGACTACATCACCCACGAGAATCTGCTCTCGTTAACCGCTTTGGAATCTTCGAGGGTGAGTTCCTCTATCGACTCGTTGCTACAATCTAGTAGATAGATCTTGGCTTGTTTGTTTGCATGCGGTAGAATTTTTTTGTTTTCCATGCTACAAACCCCTACACTTTGATGCACATGTTTAGAGTTGTTTGATCTCGGCTTTCAATGCTTGCAATTGGTTGGATCTTTATTTTGAGGGTGCATGTCACCTCAAAAATTATTCTTTTATCACTTACCTACTCGAGGACGATCATGAGTTAAGCTTGGGGATTTTGATACGTCGGAAACGTATCTATAATTTTTGATGCTCCATGCTTGTTTAATATCTACTTTGCTTGTCCATACTTTGAGGTGCATTTTACATGTTTTCTAGTACTAACCTATTAACAAGTTGCCATAGTGCCATATGCCTGTTTTCTGCTGGTTTTGGTTTCAGAAAAGTTAGTAAAGAAATATTCTCAGAATTGGACGGGAGAAACGTCAAAGTCAATTACTTTCCGTGGGGAACAAGAAGTCCAGAGGGGAGCCGGAGGGGCCAGCCAGGGGGGCTAGACCCACCCCAGGCGCGGGATGGGCCCTGCCCCACGCCTGGCTAGGGTTTGTCCACCTAGGCCGCCGTCTTGGCCTCCTCCTTCGCCTATATGAAGCCACGATGCAGAAACCCTGAGGACCCGATCAAATCTCCACGAAACCGTATATAGCCGCCGCCACCATCGTCCCTAGATCGGGGGGATCTAAAGATATTCCCGGCACCCTAACGGAGGGGAGATCATCTCGGAGGCCTTCTCTTCGGTATGATGCGTGAGTAGTTCCACCTTGGACTACGGGTCTGAAAGGATAGAGATGTCGCCTAGAGGGGGGTGAATAGGCAATTTTAAAACTATTACGGTTTTGGCTTGATAGAATGCAGAATTAAACTAACATTTATTTTACAAGCACAAAACCTAAATACACTAGGCTCAACTAAGTGCACCAACAATAAGTTAAGCTAAGCAAGAAAGCACAAGAGAATTTACCACAAGTGATAAGCAAGATATAAGTACTTCAAGATCGATGGCTATCACAAGGAAAGTAAGCTCGGGTATAGAGATAACCGAGGCACGCTGAGACGAAGATGTATTCCCGTGTTCCCTTACAAGTAAGGTACGTCACGTTGGAGAGGTGTGGGATTCCACAAAGGATTTCCCAACGCCACGAAGGCTCACCTTCTTCTCCGAGTCTATCCCACGAAGGAATAGGCCCTTTCCTTATGGCTAGCTTTTCCTCCACTCCGGAGATGGCAAGCTCCACAACCACTTCACAACCTCCACGAAGGAGAAGCCCGGGTCTCTTCACAATCTTCCACGAAGAGAACACCGCGGAACCAACCGCCAAGCCAACTAGGAGGTCACCCTCCAAGAGTAACATGCTCACGGTCTCTCACTCGAACAAATCGTAATGGATAGCTCAACACTTATCCAAGAATGCTAAGCAAGAACACCAAGGGGTGATCAAATCCTTCACTCTCAAATCCCACCAAAGCAACAAGTGCTAGGGAGGAATCAGAGATGAAGAACAATGGTGGAAACCAACAAATGACTGCAAGATCTAGATCCAATGGGTTCCCCTCACTTAGAGGAGGAATTGATTGGTGGGAATTGTAGATCTAGATCTCCTCTTCCAAAGCCTAAAAAAGATGCAAGAATCATAGGAGGGAAGGGAGAGGAAGAAAGCTCAAAGAGGTCAACAATGGAGGTCAAAAATGTACTAAAGAGCCTTAGAACTTTGGGGAAGAAGCCCCCCTTTTATACCCCTTCAAGGGGGATGACCGTTGGAAGCAAGATGCGATGGAAGAACACGTTCCGGCAACAAAACCGGCGCCGCCGGATCAGCCGTCGGAATTTTCGGTCAAAATCAAAAGTTCCGGTACAAACCGAAACAGCATACAAAATATTTTTTCGGCGGTTTGCCGGAAATTCCGGCCACGGACTTGGTTCGCCGGAATTCCCGCTATAATTCCGCTGGAACCAAACAGGACACACGAAAATGACGATAACTTTTGCGTTCGGACTGCGATTTTGATGATCTTGGGCTTGTTTTGACGAGGACAACAAGCCCTACAAGATGGTGCATAGAAACATCATAGTCCAATAAAGAAGGATAGAACCAAATGAAGAAAGGTAAGAAGCCTCCCTATAAGAAGAACCGATAAAACCTTCAAACTCGAAAACGCCATAGAAGATGCATACGAATTCCGTTTTCGATGAACTTGGGCTTGTTGAAGATCTAGCAACAATCTCAAGAACCTCACATGGAGAAACACCAATAAGCAACAAAATAGGAAGATGCAAAGAATGCAAAGGATTGAGCTCCCTATGACGATGTGATCAAGTTACCCAACCGAAAGCCTCTCTTAATAGTGCGGCTATGTATCCTATAACCCGGCCTCACAAGAACCACCTTGAGACCGGTAAAAGGAAAACCTAGTAAGGCCATAACTTTGCCTTGTGCATCCCGCTTGATCTTGATGACAACACTTGAATCTCCATCCAAGCCGGAATGCATCACTTGATCATTGTTGCTTCGTGAAGACTCCTAATTTGCTCCGCCATACACCACTATTGGATAGCGTCATTAATACATGTCTTCACATGTCCATTATCACCAATATGGACGGCAAGCTTTAAGCAAATGATCTTCTCGAGATGCTTATCTTGAACTTGCCCTTCTCAACCTTGATGACGATCACCACTTGATGTCATCCTCTCATGGGCTATATAAGATCTTTACTTTTGAAGCATGCCCATGGAAAGATACCTATCCCATATAGAAAACGCAAAGACACATATATAATGGGTTAGTTCATGATGCATAATTGACAAGGCTTACCATACCACAAGATTCTTTATGTTTCATGTGTTGACTATAACATCCCAACATTTAGGAGCTAATGAAGGGTAGATTTAGGAATTTGGAATGTTGCATGCATTCTTCTGTGAAAATGTGGGTAAAATTTTCGCCAAATAAAGACCTAGAGTGATCAAGGTTAGTTTCATACTTTGAGATTAGGTTTAGTCTTAAAGGATGATTGCTATAGACTTTGATATGATCTTTGAGGAATTAAGTGTTTGAAAAGTGAAATTGAATTTTAAACTTGAGAGAGTTTGAATTATAATTCAAATGAATTAGGAATAAGTTTTGAATCTTAATTTAATTAAGAGTTAAATATTACAACTTAAATTCTAACCAAATAAAAACAATAAAGAATATGAAAACTTATTTCATATTATCAATATATAAACAAGTTACAAAATTGTAACTTATTGAAATCATCCACACACTTCACAAAAGCAAATAAATATAGAATAAGAATATTCTTTATTAATAATAATGTAATCTTTATTACAAAAGAATAAAATAAAGATTACAAGATAATAAAATGAAAATTACAAAATAATAAGATGATTACATTGAATTATTCTATAACTATTCTATAAAAGAAAAACTAAACTACAATCTTCATCTTCAAATCTGTACCTGCAAGATAAACATTAATAAAACAATAATAAGGTTAGAGTTAGTATTATTTTTCTCTCAGACATGTCAGTGAAGTGCACTAGACAAATTCATCATTGAGAAATTTATAACAAGGGGAAAGTTTCACCAATATGAGAGAATCTATCTTTCATAAATTTTAAGCCAAAGGGTCAAATTGACAGCAAGGAGGGGCAAATTCACCGGCCAGGTAAAAGTAATCTGATCAAAGTAACTTCCAAGACCAAGGCATATCCACAAGTGCACAGCAAGCACACATGTAGGACACACACCAACATGCATGTGATGTGCTGTCAGCCTCACAGCACAACCCCAAACTCACAAACCATCAGCACAGCCGTGGAGAGGCACTAGTGCATCTCTCCATTGCTTGCACACAAGAACAGACAGCTTAGACAGCAGCTTACCAAGCATAATAGCCAAACCAAACCACCAAAGATCAACCAAACATCACCAGGATGGTGACATAAGGAGGGGGAAGGATCAGGTGGACAACAAGGTCAAGTCCAGGAGCTAGGAGGATCAGGCTAGCTCAAGGACAAATACATGAGCTAGGAGGAGCAGGCTAGCTCAAGGTCAAGCACAGAAAATCAGCAAAACAAGATCATCATCACCACCTTACTCCACAAACATCAGATTCTGTGGTAAGTTTCATAAAACCTTCACATGATCTAATCATATCATCTAGACAGAAGCATGTGTTGTCTCATGAAACAAACCCTCAGAAAGCACCCAAGTGGGGTGACTCCATCATAGGGATTTTAAACTCTAAAAGCAAACAACAAAGTACCAAGATCCAGCCAGAGCTCAGAGCAACATCATTGCTCTGGTTGTCAAGCTATATATTACAATTCAAGCATAAATATAGCTATGATCTAATTTCTAGGCACATCCCTAAAGTAAGGGTAGCACCTTAGAAACAAATCTTTTGGATCCATAGAATGATCAATCCTACTATCATTTTTCTCCAAGTTTTGATTCAAAAACGATAGCTGGTACCACTACCAGGACTATCTATATGAATCAACTAGATAAGGTCTGAATCCCTAAGCCTCAGACCAACATCATTGGTCTTAGGGATTTCAGAAAAGAACATCTATGTTTATCTCTCAAAGTCAAGCTTGTCTTAAGCTTAAATCAACCCAATCAATGGATTATAATCAATCTTGTGTGCCATACCAAGATGGTGTCACAAGAGCAATTCTGTTTTGAGTCAGGATAAACATCCAATCATAACAGGTTCAATAGAACAATCTACTAATCATTTTCCTGCTAATACAAGAATCATAACTAGGATATTCCTATGTTCATCTTCACTGTTTGAGATAAGCTTAAATCATGATGATCTCAAACCACATATTAATTTCTAAGCCAACAACACTAAGATAGTGGTTTTAGCATATCATAACCATGCTCCTAAACCATGAAATGACATTCGAAGGTTACCAAGTCACTAACCTTACCAAGCATGGATTCCAAAGCAACTATACCATCTGAATCATATGCAAACCAAGCATAAATCATCTAATAAGCCACCAGAACCATCATAGTTCATCTCAAGCAACAAGTCTCAGGCCAATAACCATTTAGCATGATTATAGACCATTCAGACATGATCTAATTCATCCAGTATATGAACAACCATAGGATAAGAACCCTAAATGGATAAAGCATCCTAATCAGAACCAGACAGTAACCAGAGAGGTCACTGCCAACATCCAGCATGGGATGAACGAGCATAGGGAACACAATGGGAGAGGAACAAAACTCACCAAAGGTCCTTGCTGGAGACTAGAAGAGGAAGTAGAGGGGCCGACGTCCATGGCGGCACGGGGAGCACCCCAGAGGGGGCGCTGCAACCCATACGATGCCACGACAGCGACCCTGACCATGCCTAGAGGCGAGGAGCATCACCACGACACGCGACAGCGACAACAACACCTGGATCCACGCCAATCCCCAAACCCTAGGGTTCGGGACGACATCGATCCATCACAGGAGAGCCCTAGGCTTGAATCCAGTTGGATAGAAAGGACAAGCATCATCGACAACCCCCTGTTGCACCACGGCGGCGACCAGAATGGCCCACGACGGCGGAAATCATCGGCGGCGGCATCACCGGCCACAGGGTCAGGGTCAGAGGAGGAGAGGATGAGCTCGAGGGAGAGAGAGGCAGTGAGGAATGGGCTGAGTTGGGCCAAACCCTTCGGGGAGATTATTTTGTCTATGACTAATGGGCCACTAGGGCCAAATAAGTTTAAGCCAGCCCAGAAATCCTTTCAGGCCTGTTTGAATAAAAAGGAAAAGACCAAAATACCCCTGGACTTGATTAAATTATAGAAAATAAAATAAAAGTCCAAAAATTATAAATAAAATATTTTTGGATTCACAATAATCAACACTATCCAAATAAAATAAGATATAAAATTTTAGACATTTAAATTTTTATAAGAATTTTGTAATTTATATATTCCTTATGGAATTTTACAAAATTATTGATAGATGATAAAAATAAATAAAAATCACTTTCATTATATATTAATATTGTACTATTTTTGAAAAATAGTAAATAAATATTTAATAACAATTTTTAATGTATAATTTATAATTCCTAAAAGACTTATTAAATCAATAAAAGTCAAATAAAAGGTAAATAAAATAAAATAATTCAATATATGTTATAAATATTAAAAAAGTAATATTTATAAATGCTTTATTATTATTAAAAAGAACCTTATATAATAATAGGGTAATTGCATATCAAATGAAATAATGCATTATATTACTTGCATAATCATTTTGCTTCTTTAAATATTGTCCTTACGGGGCAATATTGATGTTTTTGTAGACATAGAAGCTCCAGGTCCAGTGCAAGCATCAGACTTCACTACCTTGCCATCACAAGGCAAGTTCATCACTGCTCATGTCCTTTGAAGAGTCTTTATCAAAGTATTTACAAATTGTGTGTTATCATATATGATATGAAAGAAAGAAAATATTATTTTCACAAATAAAGAAATCACACATATCATCCTAAGTGATGATATAATGGAGCAATAGAACTTAGGGTTCTAGTTGCAAACAATGATGATCAAGTAGGGACTTAATAACCCCTGACATCAGTGATTCTAGCGCCGTATATTACGCGTTAGCCATGAGATTTGGAATGGGACAGAGAAGTCAGTTGTATCTTCTTCCTCTCGCATGAAGCAAGATGTGCAGGTCGTGGCTGTTATCCTTGTAGCGTGCATATTAATTGGTAATTCGTAGAGGATATGCAGCATATGGGTGGGAACCCTCATCGTCCCACGATAGTTCTGGCATCTAACTGTTTGTATAAACCATTGCCGTAATCCATTATGTGGGAATGGTGTACACCAAGGAGGCATGCGAGGTCACGAAGGGGGCGGTGATTGGCTTGGACCAACTACTAGGCCCCACATCATGGAATTCTGGACGGGAAAGTACGCCCGGTTGTGCAACAAGGAGTTGATCTCTCATGGGTAAAGTAACGAACCTCTGCAGAGTGTAAGAACTTTAAATTGTTACTCCCTGTTCCGGGAAGGAGCTACGAATGCAGCAGGAAAGGAACTCCATGAAAGTTCTGGTCAACCTGTGAAGGCTGATTGTCATAGTTTTTCAGAATAAAATCAATCTTTGAAGAAAGATTTACAAAAAATTGCATAGTGCCAAGGAGTTATAATCCGAGGTGGTAGTTAGAGCATCAAACTTCCCACCTTGCATATAATGAACTTGTTGGGTAACGCTGTTATAAAGGGAATATGCCCTGAGAGGCAATAATAAAGTGTTTATTATGTGTATTCCAAGTATATGATAGATGTTTATTTTGCATGTTATAATTGTATTAATATGGAAACGTTAATACATGTGTGTTTAATAAACAAACAGAAAGTTCCTAGTTATGCCTCTCTCATAAAATAGCTCGTTGATTAACAAGATGATCAAGGTTTCCTGATCATGGACATTGGATGTTGTTAATAACGGGATCACAACATTAGTGTAATGGTGTGATGAACATTCATCCGAAGTATAGCATTACGATCAAAGTCATTGAGTTTATATTTCTATAACAACTTACGAAGTGATCCTAATCCTTAGACCATGAGATCATGTCAATCACTAACACCGGAAGAGTTTCTTGATAACATCAAACGTCACACCGTAACAGGGTGATTATAAAGATGGATTCAAAACTAATAAAGTGTTATGTTGAGACTCATGGATCGAGAGTGGAATTTGTTCATCCCGATGACGGATAGGTATACTCTGGGCCCTCTCGGTGATATCACATTGATTAGCTTGCAAGCAAGTGATTTGATCACTAGAATGTTATATCACAGGAACGAGAAAAGAGTGCATGTCGGTAACGAGATCAAACTAGGTATGGAGATACCGATGATCGAATCTCGGACATGTAATATATCGTGAAACAAAGGGATTAAGATACTAGCATAAAAGGTTCCGACGATCACAAGAAAGTCATCGTTGAATGTGTGGGAGTCAGTATGGGTCTCCAGATCCCGCTTCTGATTATTGATTCGAGAGGGGTCTCGATCATGTCCGCATTATTCACGAACCGTAGGGTGACACACTTAAGAGACACCGACATCCAATTGGAGCAAATGTTTCATGCCGAAAGAATGAACAAGCGCAGGAATTTATTTCACTAGATACCGAAACAGGTTTTCGGGTGAAATTGCATAAAGTGGTTATGCATGTGAAATAGAATTTTAGCAAGGGGTTATTTGTGAATGTTTGTCATTAAAGTAATTGACAAAATTCTGAATAAAATAAAAGAGTTTTATTTAATGAGAGTTTGCATTAAATTTGGTGGAAATTTAATGGGAATTTGAGTGGACTTTTGAGTGGAGGGATTTTAAAGGGCATTTTGTGAGTGGAGTGTCCACCCACATGAATGAAGGAGGGGAGGGGGAAGCCCCCATGGCCGCCGGCCACCCCCTTGGGGTCCCCCCTCCTCCTATAAAAGGAGCCCCCCTCCTCACTTGTCTCTCACACCTCCTCGTGAAGGATCTCTCTCCCCCTCTAGAATTTATCCCCCATGGTCTCGGACTAGCGAGATACATGTTCCCGGTGGCTATTCGGCAAGAAAGAGTTGTGCTTCCGCTGCATCGCTGGAGCGAGGAGGCGGAGGTTTCTCGGTGCCTCAAACGTGTGTGCGAGCACGGATGCGCTGCTGATTTGCGGCGCTAGGACTTCCTATCGATCTTGAGATCGGCAAGAGATCGTCTACATCAACCACGAGTTGAACTCGTTAAGCTTTGTCGGTCTTCAAGGGTATGTTCTCTACGGATATACATCCGCCCGTTGTTTGTATCTAGTAGATAGATCTTGGTATATAGTTCACATCGTAGGAAATTTTTTGTTTTCTATGCTGCGAACCCTACAGTGGTATCAGAGCCGGATCTATGCGTAGATACTTTACACGGGTAGTACACATATGAGTATGTGGGCGATGATGATCATGTTGTTGCTCCTTTGTTGTAATTTTGGATATTGGTGGCATAGTGGGATGAAGCGGCCCGGACAAACTTTACATGTCCTCGCACATGAGACCTGTTCCACGCTTGACATGCAACTAGTTTGCATAAGTGGCTAGCGGATGTCTGTCTCTCCTACTATAGTCAATATCTATTTTGCAAGCGAGTTGTCAACAATTTGATTATCCTCGTTGTGGTTCATGTTCGTAGGTAAGAACGGTTCTATCTCGAAAGCCCTAAGCCACGTAAAAACTTGCAATGGATAAATTAGAGGCGTCTAGTTTAGATTGTTGCTGGGCTAGTGTTATGATATGGTAGTGTTGTAAGTAGAAGTATGAGATGATACTCTTACAACACACATAGCGTGTAAAATCCATAGACCTTGGATTTACACATATAGGTATGATAGTGATCATACCACGATGCACATGATAGAGATCATCTGCGGGAACCATATAATTTCACTAATAAACATATGATGTTTAATAGCATCTTATATTGCTTGTTTAGCACTTTGTTAGCATAATAAGATGATCCCTCATTTAAATATCAAGATAAGAATGTGTTCTTCCTTTAGTATGCACCAATTATGTTTTCGTCGCTCCAAGACATCACGTGATGATCGGGTGTTCTTGGATCCACGACCATATTTCGGGTGTAAAACAGTTACACACGCGAATACTAAGGTTCTAACTTGGCGAGCCTAGCATGTACAGACATGGCCTCGGAACACGGACCGAAAGGTTAAGCATGAGTCATATAGTTGATATCATGCCCATTTGATGCTCGCCTTTGAATCTATACCGACTCACGTGATGATCGGAATTGGTATAGTGGATTTGGTTCATGTAATCACCAAAAAGGCACGAGGGATGTCGTTTTTGAGTGGGAGTTCATTAGTAATATAGATTAGTTGAACTCAATCTATCATACACATAGTCTAAACTTTACAAATTCTGTTGTAGATGGCACCACCTGCTTTTAATTTCAATGTGTTCATGGAGAAAGAGAAACTAGCAACGAACGGTAGCAACTTTACCGAATGGGCCATGAATTTGAGGATTCTCCTCTCTGCTGCACAAAAGCAATATGTGCTAGAAGCGCCGTTAGGCCCCCCACCTTTTGATGATGCCCCTGATGAGGAGAAGAATGTCTATCAGACTCGTCAGGAGGACCACAACTTAGTTCATTGCGGCATATTGTATGGGCTAGAGCCGGAACTTCGAAAGCGTTTCGAAAACGGCAATGCATTTGATACAATGGGTGAGTTGAAAATGATTTTCGACACACATGCTGTTGTAGAGAGCTACAACGCTTCAGAAAAGTTCTTTAGCTGCATGATGGAAGAGCACAACTCCGTTAGTGAGCCTGTACTCAAGATGTCGGGTTACGCCGATAAGCTTGTGTCCTTGGGAATATCGATTCCCATTGACTTAGGCATCCATCGTGTTCTGCAGTCTCTGCCACCTAGCTATAAGAGCTTCGTGATGAACTATAATATGCAAGGCATGAAGAAGTCTCTCCCCGAGCTTCTGTCAATGCTTAAAACTGCAGAAGTGGAGATCAAAAAGGAACATCAAGTGTTGATGATCAATAGGAACACTGGTTTCAAGAAAGACAAGAAGGGAAAACGGAAGGGAAGTAAGGGCGGCAAGCCTGTTGCCGCGCCTGAAAAGAAACCCTGAGTTGGACCTAAGTTTGATTCCGAGTGCTACTATTGTAAGGGGACTGGCCACTGGAAGCGCAACTGCCCCAAGTATCTGGCAGACAAGAAGGCCGGCAAGGCAAACAAAAGTATATATGATATAAATGTTATTGATGTGTACTTGACTAGTGCTTGCAGTAGCACCTAGGTATTTGATACCGGTTCAGTTGCTAATATTTGTAACTCGAATCAGGGGCTGCGGAACAAGCGACCGCTAGCAAGGGGTGAGGTCAAGATGCGTGTCGGCAATGGATCAAGCGTTGATGTGATCGCCGTCGGAACGCCACCTCTCCACTTGCCGTCGGGATTAGTTATAAACTTGAATAAATGTTATCTGGTGCCTGCACTGAGCATAAACATTGTATCTGGATCGTGTTTGTTGCAAAGTGGTTATTCATTTAAATCCGAGAACAATGGTTGTTCCATTTATATGAATGAAATCTTTTATGGTCATGCACCAATGATGAATGGTTTATTTCTATTAGATCTCGATGATAATGTTACACATATTCATAATGTTGATGCTAAAAGGATTAAACTTAATGATGATATATCCGCATATATGTGGCACTGCCGTCTAGGTCATATTGGCGTTAAACGCATGAAGAAGCTCCGTTCGGATGGACTTTTGGAATCACTTGATTATGAATCATTTGATACATGTGAGCCATGCCTTATGGGCAAGATGACTAGAACGCCGTTTTCCGGTTCAGTGGAACGGGCGACAGATTTATTGGAAATCATACATTCTGATGTATGTGGTCCAATGAGTGTGTCGGCGCGAGGTGGATATCGTTATTTTGTTACTTTCACGGATGATTTGAGTAGATACGGTTATATCTACTTGATGAAACACAAGTCTGAAACCTTTGAAAAGTTCAAGGAATTTCAGAATGAAGTGGAAAATCATCGTAATAGAAAGATCAAATTTCTACGGTCCGACCGTGGAGGTGAGTATCTAAGTTACGATTTTAGCACTCACATGAAAGAGTGTGGAATTGTTTCACAACTCACACCTGCCGGAACACCACCGCGAAATGGTGTGTCGGAACGTCGTAATCGTACTTTATTAGATATGGTTCGATCTATGATGTCTCTGACGGACTTGCCGTTGTCATTTTGGGGTTATGCACTAGAAACTGCTGCATTCACTTTAAATCGGGCACCATCTAAATCCGTTGAAAAGACACCGTATGAATTGTGGTTTGGAAACAAACCTAAGCTGGCATTTCTTAAAGTTTGGGGATGCGATGTTTATGTGAAGAAACTTCAACCGGATAAACTCGAACCCAAAGCGGAAAAATGCGTCTTCATAGGATACCCTAAAGAAACTATTGGGTATTCCTTCTATCACAGATCCGAGGGCAAGTTTTTTTTTTTGCCAAGAATGGATCCTTTCTAGAGAAAGAGTTTCTCGCGAAAGGTGTGAGTAGTCGGAAGGTAGAACTCGAAGAGGTTGTGGAACCTTCTCTTCAAAGTATGGCGAGTAGCGCAGCGCCGGAAGTTGTTCCGGAGTTGGCTCCACCTGTTGAAGAGGGAACTAATGATAATGATCATGAAACTCCGTAACAGAGTACTACCGAACCTCGCAGGTCAAACAGGACGCGTGCAGCTCCCGAGCTGTACGGAAATCCTGTCATGAATTTCATGGTTGATGAAAATGATGACCCTGCGACGTATGAAGAAGCGATGATGAGCCCGGATTGCAACAAATGGTTAGAAGCCATGAAATCCGAGATGGAATCCATGTATGAAAATCAAGTTTGGAACTTGGTGGAAATACCTCACAACCGAAAGGCCGTGGAGAACAAATGGATTTTCAAAAGGAAAACTGATGCTGATGGTAATGTGACCGTCTATAAAGCTCGACTTGTCGCAAAGGGGTTTCGACAAATTCAAGGAGTTGACTACGATGAGACTTTCTCTCCCGTAGCTATGCTAAAGTCAGTTAGGATTATGTTAGCAATTGCTGCATATTTCGATTATGAGATATGGCAGATGGATGTCAAAACCGCGTTTCTCAATGGTAATATTGAAGAAGAGTTGTATATGATACAACCAAAGGGTTTTATCGATCCTAAGGATGCTAACAAGGTGTGCAAGCTTCAGCGATCCATCTATGGATTGAAGCAAGCATCACGAAGTTGGAATCTCCGCTTTGATGAGGTGATCAAAGAGTTTGGATTTGTCCAAACTTATGGAGAAGCTTGTATTTACAAGAAAGTGAGTGGGAGCAATGTGGCATTTCTGATATTATATGTGGATGACATATTATTGATCGGAAATGATATAGATCTTTTAAACAGTGTTAAAAGTTATCTAAACAGCAAATTTTCAATGAAGGACCTAGGTGAAGCGTCATACATATTAGGCATAAAGATCTATAGAGATAGATCTAGGCGCCTAATAGGGCTATCACAAAGTACATACCTTGATAAGATTTTAAAGAAGTTTAAAATGGACGGAAGTAAGAAGGGGTTCTTACCTATGTTGCAAGGCAAGACATTGAGTAAGACTCAAAGTCCGGCTTCGGCGGAAGAAAGAGAGATAATGTACAAAGTCCCCTATGCTTCAGCCATAGGCTCTATAATGTATGCCATGCTATGTACAAGACCGGATGTGGCACATGCTATTAGTTTGACTAGTAGGTACTAATCGGATCCAGGTTCGGAACACTGGATAGCGGTCAAGAATATCCTTAAGTACTTACGAAGAACTAAGGATATGTTTCTTGTATACGGAGGTGAAGAAGAGCTCGTCGCTAAGTGTTATGTCGACGCTAGCTTTGACACCGATCCGGATGACTCTAAGTCTCAATCCGGATACGTATTTCTCATGAATGGCGGAGCGGTTAGTTGGAGGAGCTCCAAAGAACCTGTGGTAGCGGGATCAACAACGGAGGCCGAATATGTTGCTGCTTCAGAAGCGGCCCAGGAAAGCAGTTTGGATGAAGGAGTTCATATCCGAACTAGGAGTGGTGGCAAACGCGTTGGACCCAATGGTGATCTATTGTGACAACAATGGTGCCATTGCCAATGCCAAAGAGCCAAGGTCTCACAAGCATTCCAAGCATATTAAGCACCGGTTTCACTCCATCCGCGAGCATGTCAAGGATGGAGATATAAAGATTTGTAAAGTACATACGGATCTCAATGTAGCAGATCCGTTGACTAAAACTCTCCCTAGAGCAAAACATGATCAACACCAGAACTCCATGGGTGTTAGATTTATCACTATGTAACTAGATTATTGTCTCTAGTGCAAGTGGGAGACTGAAGGGAATATGCCCTGAGAGGCAATAATAAAGTGTTTATTATGTGTATTCCAAGTATATGATAGATGTTTATTTTGCATGATATAATTGTATTAATACGGAAACGTTAATACATGTGTGTTTAATAAACAAACAGAAAGTTCCTAGTTATGCCTCTCTCATAAACTAGCTCGTTGATTAACAAGATGATCAAGTTTTCCTGATCATGGACATTGGATGTTGTTAATAACGGGATCACAACATTAGTGTAATGCTGTGATGAACATTCATCCGAAGTATAGCATTACGATCAAAGTCATTGAGTTTATATTGCTATAACAACTTACGAAGTGATCCTAATCCTTAGACCATGAGATCATGTCAATCACTAACACCGGAAGAGTTTCTTGATAACATCAAACGTCACACCGTAACAGGGTGATTATAAAGATGGATTCAGAACTAATAAAGTGTTATGTTGAGGCTCATGGATCAAGAGTGGAATTTGTTCATCCCGATGACGGATAGGTATACTCTGGGCCCTCTCGGTGATATCACATTGATTAGCTTGCAAGCAAGTGATTTGATCACTAGAATGTTATATCACAGGAACGAGAAAAGAGTGCATGTCGGTAACGAGATCAAACTAGGTATGGAGATACCGATGATCGAATCTCGGACATGTAATATACCGTGAAACAAAGGGATTAAGATACTAGCGTAAAAGGTTCCGACGATCACAAGAAAGTCATCGTTGAATGTGTGGGAGTCAGTATGGGTCTCCAGATCCCGCTTCTGATTATTGATCCGAGAGGGGTCTAGATCATGTCCGCATTATTCACGAACCGTAGGGTGACACACTTAAGAGACACCGACATCCAATTGGAGCAAATGTTTCATGCCGAAAGAATGAACAAGCGCAGGAATTTATTTCACTAGATACCGAAACAGGTTTTCGGGTGAAATTGCATAAAGTGGTTATGCATGTGAAATAGAATTCTAGCAAGGGGTTATTTGTGAATGTTTGTCATTAAAGTAATTGACAAAATTCTGAATAAAATAAAAGAGTTTTATTTAATGAGAGTTTGCATTAAATTTGGTGGAAATTTAATGGGAATTTGAGTGGACTTTTGAGTGGAGGGATTTTAAAGGGCATTTTGTGAGTGGAGTGTCCACCCACATGAATGAAGGAGGGGAGGGGGCAGCCCCCATGGCCGCCGGCCACCCCCTTGGGGTTCCCCCTCTCCTCCTATAAAAGGAGCCCCCTCCTCACTTGTCTCTCACACCTCCTCGTGAAGGATCTCTCTCCCCCTCTAGAATTTATCCCCCATGGTCTCGGACTAGCGAGATACATGTTCCCGGTGGCTATTCGACAAGAAAGAGTTGTGCTTCCGCTGCATCGCTGGAGCGAGGAGGCGGAGGTTGCTCGGTGCCTCGAACGTGTGTGCGAGCACGGATGCGCTGCTGATTTGCGGCGCTAGGACTTCCTCTCGATCTTGAGATCGGCAAGAGATCGTCTACATCAACCACGAGTTGAACTCGTTAAGCTTTGTCGGTCTTCAAGGGTATGTTCTCTACGGATATACATCCGCCCGTTGTTTGTATCTAGTAGATAGATCTTGGTATATAGTTCACATCGTAGGAAAAATTTTGTTTTCTATGCTGCGAACCCTACATGTTACTCATTATTTCCTTTGATCCCTTGCTTAGAATCTGAGGATCCCGAAGACGTGCCAATGTATGCAGCCGAATGCCAAGAAGATGTGTTCTACGAGGAACCTGATCTGTCCGGAGGTGTTGAAGGAGTGGATTACGAAATCCGCTACGGTGTCGATGATAATGGGTCCAACTAAGTATCCCTAGTTAGTAGTAACCAACGGAGCCGAGCAGCATGAACTCTATAGAATAAGCTACTGAGCTCAACTCCTAGTCGGAGTTGCTACTTTTAAATTCCGCTGAAACACTTTATATTTTGGTTTGTAAGTTGGATCTTTTGTAAGTCTTGAACTTCCGGTATTGTAATAATAAGGTGTGTATATTTGTAATATGGACCCGCAATGTTTCTGTTGTACCACTCTGAGAGATGTGATATTTACAGAACAGTGTTCTGTGGATGTCATGTCAACGACTATAGTATACTACACATGCAGTGGTATGCTGGGTCACCGCATTGACCAACTTGAAATCACTCTTCACTCTTTGTATAGGTCAACCATGTATCTTCTCATGCTCCATCTCAATATCTTGAGGTACATAAAGAACTCTTAATTTGATTACATGCTCTAAATCTTAGTCAATCATAGATCAACTAATGAGGCTATCATGACACCGTCTTAGATCCATATCTTGAATTCTTCTATTGAGATCACACTCTCAAGATCTTGATCATATCATATTCTTCTCTTCAACTCGATTATCTTGATGCCAATACTCAAGGTATATCTTTATCTTCATGGCATCCATACTTGAATTCAACACATAGACTACAAGCATGACCTATGGAATATTCCTTCATATAAAACTCAGTGAAAACATTAGTCCATAGGGATTGTCATTAATCACCAAAACCACACATAGGGGCAATTTCTCTTTCAATCTCCCCCATTTTGGTAATTGATGACAATAACAACAAGAGGGTTTATATAATGAATATTAGAAACAAGTACGCGGCTTATCCAAGAATAAGTTGTGTATAAGAGGTTGCATTTGATATGGCCAAGTAACACAAAGCTACTAGCACATATCAAAATCGATTCTACTTACACAAACTACGACTAATGCAAGAGATGTGAGAAGAACCAACATATATAGAGAAAACTCCCCCATAATATATGCATGTGTGATGAACTTGAATTTCATTGCATACATTGTCTAGAATAAACTTTGGAAGAGTTTACACTATATATACAACCATGCAAAACATAATAAAGATGAAATGCATGAAAGGAAAACACTTAAGAACAAACCAATCTTAAGTATAAAACAATTTCCCTTAAACCCTCTAAACTTCTCCCCCATTGACAACAAGTGCCAAAATGGATGACAAAGATAGAAGGACAATATAGTATGAGTTCCTCCCCAAGGTGTGCATTTCTAATATTTTGAGTGAAATCAAATGCACATGTCCAATGAAAAATATTTGGAGGAAATCAAGCTATATTGAGGATCAAAGATTGCTACAATGATAAAACGGTGAAGAAACTTCAACGGATGAAGCAAGCAATCCAATGGTCCAAAAAATCAAATGGACAAATAGTGCTCTAAATGAAATAAGGAAGCTCCCCAAGGTTCGTGCATAAATTTTAATTATTGTATTTGAATACAATATCCACAAACATGGAATCCTCACTCCCTCTATATTATTTAGAACACAAACACGATACAAGTAGTAGATATAAATAAATGCACTTATTAAGACAAGCTTAAGTGCATATATAGCCCATGGCTCTATTTTCTCTTATGGTATATCAATGAACTTCACCAAAGAAAAAATAAAAACCTCAAAAACATCACAACTAACACTAATGGAACAAATGCTAGTTGGGATACTTTGAGAAAGGAAACAAGTAGCAAAAGGAAGGATTCAAAGCAATTTCAACAATATTGCACATGAGAGTACCTAAATTGCTAGAAGGCATATTTGGAATTGGTGAATCATGAACATGATTTTATATACTCCCCATTATATGCATCATCTCAAATTACTCACATAAGCAATAAGGATAAAGAAGTCTTTCAAAGATCCTTGCAAGAACTGCAACATTTACAAACGGATAAATTCATGCCAAGATGCAACCTACAAGAGATTGGATGAAAGAATAGTATGCATGAATAAGATACTTGTTACCGAGATAGCAATGGTATGATGTAGTAGATAAGAATTTTTCGATCATCCTAGCTTGGCTCCAATTATCATGAGGTGACAACACTTTTCTTATAGACGAGACAAGCATCCATTGCATCTCCAGTGTACCTAAAACAACATTCAAGTACATCTTGGTCCCCAAACTTATTGGGTCCAAAGTGGTTAGACTGACCACAACACATAGGACACACTCTATAAAAATATGTACATATTTATAGATGAAATTTGAATTTCATGCGCATCTTAGACGTTTAAGGATTTGATGGAGTATAACCTATATATTGGATCAAAGAAAGCAAACACATGGAGACTTTCAATATCCAAAGAAGATATAATTTGGAAAAACACCAAAATATTCAAGAAGGCATACAAGGTGTGACAAAACACATTTGTTGCCCAAACTATATCAAAGAATCAAATCAACAAAAGATTTGTTCAACGAAGTTCAACAAATGAACTAAGCAAAAACTATTGAGAAAAAAGATGAAATAAAACAAAAATGCTCAAGGATTTATATCATTAAAGCAAATAAAATAGAGAATAAAGAATGATATAACAAACTCCCAAAAGAGCAAGGTTTCAACAAATAAACCAAACCCTTAACACTTTTCACAATGTCGCAAGGTTTCGAGAAGAAAAGGTTTGTCTTCCACTAAAACACATTTTATAATAATCAAAAACATCATCAAAGAGATGTTAAAAAACCAAGGAAGACAATGGGAGCCACAACATAAAAAATTGAAAATAAAATAAGGCAATAAGAGGTGAAATCCAAGGTGAAGATGATCCACAAATGCTACCACACAAAAGTATATCAATTGTCAAAGACAATGAGTGAATTGGAATTGATTTCTGATGGTATATTGCACGGATATTAAAGATAAATCTTCACAATAAAAAGCATAGGATAGGAATAAAAAGATTAAGCACTATGCAAAGATAGAGATTCTTGATAGCTTCAATCTAGTCACACAATCATGCAAAGCAATGATTAGAATAACTTGAAGCAAATGGTCTCCCAAAAAGATACAGAGATATGTATTTGAGAAAGACCGCATCAAGAATTTCTTACTCAAACAAAGACCGAAAAGACGAGCAATAAAATCTTCTAACAAAAATAGGACCTTGTTTGGGACAACATGCCACCTAGAAACAAGATAATCAACAATATCAACTCTAAGTGGCACTACCTCATATGTTCACATTTCCTAGGATTGTGATATGCAAAATAAGCATATTACTCCCCCATAATGTGATATTCAATTTTTCTTAATAAGAGGCAAAGCAACCTCAACTAGAGAAAATTAATGGACATTTAGAATTTGAATTTCTCATGACTATGACACACCACATAGTGACTAGATAAGCTTGCAATATCAATACTAAGTGGTAGTACTCACATACACACATTTTAAGGTTTGAGAGATGCGCAAGGCATATTACTCCCCCAAAATGGGATGTTCCATTAACCAATCAAAAAGAGCCAAATAAGATATCATCAAGGTGCATTAGAGGATCAAAACGAGACACACAGGTAAATGATGTGCCAAACACCTAGACATACTTGAATACACAAAATAAGCAAGCATGAGGAACACCAAATACAAACACATACTTGGTACAAAACCAAAACATGTAGAGGGGAAAGTAACATACAATATAAATAAGTTAAGAACAAGTTACCGTGAAGAGGCCATTGGATATAAGATACAGATAAGATAATCTTAATGACTTGGCTTGATCAAATATAATATAGGTAGATCCCTTAATTATTCATGAGTTAGCCAAGTCTCCAATACCCTCCAAAAACACCTATTGATCAAGTTTGAGCTTGTTGGTCCCCAACTAAGTTGGGTCCTAAGAGGTTAGTCATAATAGGCTTGGCAACCCAAATGGTTCTTTTCTTGAAACCACTTTGAGTTCCAATAAACTTGGCAAACACATTGCCATCCTTATCCTTCCTAAGAGAATAATCATCATCAACAATGATAGGGTTAGATAAGGTACCGTTTGAACATGAAGAGGCAAAGTGCCCCTTCACACGACATATGTAGCAACAAGTGCTCCCCTTTCTCTTCTTAATTGATTTCTTGGCTTGGGGAGAATTATATTGATTCTTCTTCAGAAGTGGCCCAACTTCAACTTGGGCTTGAACATGAACTTGTGGCCGCTTCCCTTGTTGCTTCTCACTCAAGTGATTTTTCTTCAATGGACAAGATCTTACATGATGTCCTTCAACCTTGCACTTGAAGCAAATAATCTTGGCCAAATTCTTGACTTGGGTTTGGCCCTTATTCTTGTTTCCCTTGGACTTGTTATTGTTATTGGAGTTGAATCCAAGTCCACTTTTATCATTAGGGGATTTTTGCACACTCAAAATATTATCGAGTGTGGATTTCCCTTCATGACTCTTTTCCAAGTCATTCCTCAACGAAGTGACTTGGGCCTTGAGATCTTTTATTTCCTCTACATGGTTAGTAGAAATACAAGTACTAGAGGAAGTAGAAGCTTCATTGTTAGAGCAACAAGGAAAAGCAAGTAATCCAACACAAGGTTTATCAATAGTATGGCTAGATGGATTGCTAGGACTAGCACATGGAAAAATAGCATTTTGAGTAGAAGTTGTGCTAATGTCCAAAAGAGGCTCACAAGATGTTACCTTGGTAATACTTGCCTCACGAGCTAACATTATCCCATCATGGGAGATTAGAAGATCATTATGAGAGCCCGAGAGCTTTTCATGACTTTCTTCCAATTTCCTATACTTGCTAGTTAGCAACTCAAGTTGAGCCCTTAGCTCAACATTCTCCTTTAGGGTAGATGCTTCACAAGAAGTAGAGTTAGTAGCACAAGCATCATTAATGGGATTTTTCTTTTCAAGCTCATAAGATTCAATTTTTTGTGTGAGGAGACAATTAGTGTGCTTCTCCTCGGCAAGCTCTTGCTTAAGGAGATTGAATCTCCGACTCCCATCATCAAGTTGGAAATCCAACTCCTCTATGGTTCCCATTTGTTTAGTTATGGTATCCACAACATGTTTGAGACAAGTAATGGCCTTATTATTACCACGAAGATATGTACACAAAAAGGTCAACTCAAGCAAGAGAGCACTAGTATCCTCATCAATGTCATCATCACTATCATCATTATCATTGCTATTAGCTTTAGAAGATATATTGGGATCCAAAGTAGGAGATACCTTTGATCCTCTTGCCATAAGGCACATGTGAGCACGGGAGGATGAAGATGATGATATTATTTAATCTTCATTCATGATCATGTCTTGCTCCGTAGAATGTTTGATTTCCTCTACATTGTTAGATAAACAACTAGAGGAAATAGGAGCATTTTGTTCATGGGAACAAGGCAAATCAAGCATATCATCTACACTAGTACTCAAATAATTTCTAGATGATATACAAGGACTAGCAACAAAAGGGGATATAGCATTATTATTGTAAGAAATGCTTAAGTCCAAAGAAGATACATTGCAATGGGATAGAGATGAAGGATCATCATTAGCTAGCACAATATCAACATTGCAATTCCCAACACCACTCACCATATCTTTACCTTGTGTCTTGCCACACGTTGGTGAAGTGGGTGAAGATGAGAACTCATCGCTGCCGGAGGTGGAAGCAACTTGGAGCTCTTCATGATGTGAAGGAGAAGAGATATCCTTAGATAAACCACCGACAATATAAGAAACTGAACCACCAAATATTTCTTTAAGCTTGGTCCACTTCTCATGAGACGACTTGCGCTTTACAATCGTCAAGAACAAATTAACTGTAGGGCTCAAAGAGAAAATAAGCTCATTAGATACTTGAGCTTCGAGATGTAAATTTTTCTCATCCTCTAGATATAGATTTTGAGGATCCATCGGAGGAGAAAAACCTACATCTAGAAATCGCTCAATATTTGGACACAAGGTCCGAAGATTACAAAGTAAGCAATTTCTCCACACAGCATAATTTGTGCCATCAAAGATAATTGTGTCATTGTGCACTATACTACTAGCCGACATCTTTACACTCTGGGCGGTGAAGCCTAAACAAGGAGAGACCTTGCTCTGATATCAATTGAAAGGATAGAGATGTCTCCTAGAGGGGGGTGAATAGGCAATTTTAAAACTATTATGGTTTTGGCTTGATAGAATGCGGAATTAAACTAACGTTTATTTTACAATCACAAAACCTAAATACACTAGGCTCAACTAAGTGCACCAACAACAAGTTAAGCTAAGCAAGAAAGCATAAGAGAATTTACCACAAGTGATAAGCAAGATATAAGTACTTCAAGATCGATGGCTATCATAAGGAAAGTAAGCTCGGGTATAGAGATAACCGAGGTACGCGGAGACGAAGATGTATTCCCATGTTCCCTTAAAAGTAAGGTACGTCACGTTGGAGAGGTGTGGGATTCCACGAAGGATTTCCCAATGCCACGAAGGCTCACCTTCTTCTCCGAGTCTATCCCACGAAAGAATAGGCCATTTCCTTATGGCTAGCTTTTCCTCCACTCCGAAGATGGCAAGCTCCACAACCACTTCACAAGCTCCACGAAGGAGAAGCCCGGGTCTCTTCACAATCTTCCACAAAGAGAACACCGCGGCACCAACCGCCAAGCCAACTAGGAGGTCACCCTCCAAGAGTAACAAGCTCACGGTCTCTCACTCGAACAAATTGTAATGGAGACCTCAACACTTATCCAAGAATGCTAAGCAAGAACACCAAGGGGTGCTCAAATCCTTCACTCTCAAATCCCACCAAAGCAACAAGTGCTAGGGAGGAATTAGAGATGAAGAACAATGGTGGAAACCAACAAATGACTCCAAGATCTAGATCCAATGGGTTCCCCTCACTTAGAGGAGGAATTGATTGGTGGGGATTGTAGATCTAGATCTCCTCTTCCAAAGCCTAAAAAAGATGCAAGAATCATAGGAGGGAAGGGAGAGGAAGAAATCTCAAAGGGGTCAACAATGGAGGTCAAAAACGTGCTAAAGAGCCTTAGAACTTTGGGGAAGAAGCCCCCCTTTTATACCCCTTCAAGGGGGATGACCGTTGGAAGCAAGATGCGCTGGGAGAACACGTTCCGGCGACGAAACCGGCGCCGCCGGATCAGCCGCCAGAATTTTCGGTCAAAACCGAAAGTTCCGGTACAAACCGAAACAGCATACAGAACAGTTTTCCGGCGGTCGCCGGAAATTCCGGCCACAGACTCAGTTTGCCGGAATTCCCATCGGAATTCCGCTGGAACCAAACAGGACACACGAAAACGGCGATAACTTTTGCGTCCAGACTCCGATTTCGATGATCTTGGGCTTGTTTTGACGAGGACAACAAGCCCTACAATATGGTTCATAGAAACATCATAGTCCAATAGAGGATGATATAACCAAATTAATAAATGTAAGAAGCCTCCCTATAAGAAGAATCGATAAAACCTTCAAATTCGAAAACGCCATAGAAGATGCATACGAATTCCATTTTCGATGAACTTGCGCTTGTTGAAGAGTTAGAAACAAGCTCAAGAACCTCACATGTAGAAACACCAAGAATAAACAAAATAGTAAGATGCAAAGAATGCAAAGGATTGAGCTCCCTATGACGATGTGATCAAGTTACCCAACCGAAAGCCCCTCTTAATAGTGCGGTTATGTATCCTATAACCTGGTCTCCCAACAACCACCTTGATACCGATAAAAGGAAAACCTAGTAAGGCCATACCTTTGCCTTGCGCATACCGCTTGATCTTGATGACAATACTTCAATCTCCATCCAAGCCGGAATGCATCACTTGATCATTGTTGCTTCGTGAAGACTCCTAATTTGCTCTGCCATACACCACTATTGGATAGCTTCATTAATACATGTCTTAACATGTCCATTATCACCAATATGGATGGCAAGCTTTAAGCAAATGATCTTCTCGAGATGCTTATCTTGAACTTGCCCTTCTCAACCTTGATGACGATCACCACTTGATGTCATCCTCTCATGGGATATATAAGATCTTTACTTTTGAAGCATGCCCATGGAAAGATACCTATCCCATATAGAAAACGCAAAGACACATATATAATAGGTTAGTTCATGATGCATAATTGACAAGGATTACCATACCACAAGATTCTTTATGCTTCATGTGTCGACCAACTTAAAATCACTCTTCACTCTTTGTATAGGTCAACCATGTATCTTCTCATGCTCCATCTCAATATCTTGAGGTACATAAAGAAATCTTAATTTGATTACATACTCTAAATCTTAGTCAATCATAGCTCAACTAATGAGTCTATCATGACACCATCTTAGAGCCATATCTTGAATTCTTCTATTGAGACCACACTCTCAAGATCTTGATCATATCATATTCTTCTCTTCAACTCGATGATCTTGATGCCAATACTCAAGGTATATCTTTATCTTCATGGCATCCATACTTGAATCCAACACATAGACTACAAGCATGACCTATGGAATATTCCTTCATATAAAACTCAGTGAAAACATTAGTCCATAGGGATTGTCATTAATCACCAAAACCACACATAGGGGCAATTACTCTTTCAGGGTCCATGTAGTAGCTAGATGGTTGTATCTCCTCCTTGTGCTTTCATGTATAGATCTTGTGAGCTTCGTTCATGATCAAGATCCAATCTATTTGTAATCATGCATGTTGTGTTTGCGGGGATCCGATGGATATTGAGATTATTATGTTGGTTTGATTAATGGTTTTGTCTTTATGATTCTATCATGTCTGTGTTGTTTGTGATCTTGCATGCTCTCCGTTGTTAGTATCTATCTTGGCCAAGTAGTTGCTAGTGACTCCAAGAGGAGGTATTTATGCTCCATAGTGGGTTCATGCCTCTAGTTTCCAAGGGAAGTGACAATAATCTCTTCGGTTGTAGATGTGTTGTTGCTACTAGGGAGAAAACAACGGTCTCTTGTTCATGGAACATGTGGACTTTTTACCTTACACACTTTTCTTAAAGCAGTTGTCTGTTGTTTGCAACTTAATACTGGAGGGGGTTCGGATGATAACCTGAAGGTGGACTTCTAGTCATAGATGCAGTTGGATGGTGGTCTATGTATCTTGTTGTATTGTACAATCGAATCTCATAGGATCTTTCTGACTAGTAATTGCATTGTTATGCCTTGTTCAGTTCCTGTCAATTGCCCTGCTGTAATTTGTTTACCCTTCATGCCATGTTGTTTATCTAAGGAGAGCACCTCTAGTGAACTATGGACCCCGGTCCAATCTTTACCATTGATACATCTTTCACTGTTACTTGTTTACTTGCTGCAAACTATTACATTCCACACCATACGTTTAATACTTTGTTACAGCAAACCGGTGAGCTTGACAACCTCACTGATTCGTTGGGAAAAAGTCTCGAGTTTGTGTTGTGTGGGTCTCCACGTTGCTTGTAACACCTTTGAGACGTTTCCTTCCTCCTTTAGGTTCGATAACCTCGGTCTCTACAGAGGGAAACTTGCTGCTGTGCTTATCACACCTTGCTCTTGGGGTTCCAACAAAGTGTCCCACATCAGCACTGGGTGCACGCATCATCCCTCCTCCACCGTTCTGCTCCGGCTTAGGCGAAGTCCTGCAGATTTATGCTCCACCACCACCACACCGTCGTGATATTAGGATTCCGAGGGGATGTACTACCTCCGCTGCCTGCTGGAACAAGGGAGAGGAAGGTCTTCATCGACTACCGTAAGTGTGATCGACTGAGGAAGCGCTGCCGGAACACGACACCGGAAGGATCGTCTACACGATCTTGAGATCGGCAAGCGATCGACTACATCAACCACGAGAATCTGATCTCGTTAAACGCTTTGGATCTACGAGGGTTAGTTCTCTACAATCTTGTTGCACCGATCTCGTAGATTAGATCTTGGCTTTGCCATAGATTAGATCTTGGTTTTATGTGTTTATGCGATAGAATTTTTTATTTTTCATGCTACGAACCCTAAAGGAAGAGGGATGAAAATGTAACTCAATATCCTGTCCAAAAAAAAAGGAAATATAACTCAATTAAACACAATCCTAGTAGTATATGCTATAAAAGAAAAAAACAAATCGTAGTACTATGATATCGTCAAATCTTCAATCCTAGTCTGTACAATGCTTACTGTGTGAGGGCTTGTTTGATTCGTCATGTCTAGTTGAATCCTATAGGATTTGAAATCTACAGGAATTTTTCTTAAATGAGTGTTTGAGTCGCAAGAAAGGCAAAGAAATTATAATACTCCATCCGTCCCAAAATAATGTCTCAGATTTATCACAATTTAGATAAATTTAGACACTATTTAGTACACAGATTCATCCAAAATTTAGAAAACTTGAAACATCTATTTTAGGATGGAGGGAGTATGAGGTTTAGGTGGATAGAATTTTTCCTCCAAAATGTAGTGCAATGAAATTCTATGATTTTTTTTCAATGGCTCATCCATGCTACATTTCGCAAAAGGAGAGAACAAACAAAACTGCAACATTGACCGATACCCCCAATCACTCGGCTTCATTGTTTCTATTGTTTACTTGAGTTCAGATTCCATGAGATTCATCAAGGCATCCGAACAGGGGAGCAACAATTGCTCATACGGTGTCCCGCGTGTCGGAGACACAGGAAGATGATTTACTGGCATGCGGGCCCCGGTATTATTGACTCCGCCACCGGCAGCTCGCCTATAAACCCGTCTCCTCCACCGTTTGCACCTCCATCTCGCGCCGCGCCTCTCTCAGCCTCTGCTGGACTTGCCACCGTTCCTCGTGCATCTTCTCAAGGCGGCCCAGGATGTCGACGTGCGCCGCGGACCTGGCGCCGCTGCTGGGATCGGCGGCGATCAACGCCACGGACTACCTATGCAACAGGTTCGCGGACACCACGACCGCGGTGGACACTACCTACCTACTCTTCTCCGCCTACCTCGTCTTCGCCATGCAGCTGGGCTTCGCCATGCTCTGCGCGGGCTCCGTCCGGGCCAAGAACACCATGAACATCATGCTCACCAACGTGCTCGACGCCGCCGCCGGCGCGCTCTTCTACTACCTCTTCGGCTTCGCCTTCGCCTTCGGGACCCCCTCCAACGGCTTCATCGGGAAGCACTTCTTCGGCCTCCGCGACGTGCCCCAGGTCGGCTTCGACTACAGCTTCTTCCTCTTCCAGTGGGCCTTCGCCATCGCCGCCGCGGGGATAACGTCGGGATCCATCGCCGAGCGCACGCAGTTCGTGGCATACCTCATCTACTCCGCCTTTCTCACCGGTTTCGTCTACCCGGTGGTGTCACACTGGATATGGTCCGCCGACGGCTGGGCCTCGGCCTCCCGGACGTCGGGGCCGCTGCTCTTCCAGTCCGGCGTGATCGACTTCGCCGGGTCCGGGGTCGTCCACATGGTCGGCGGCGTGGCGGGGCTCTGGGGCGCGCTCATCGAGGGCCCCCGCATTGGGCGGTTCGACCACGCCGGACGCTCCGTGGCGCTGCGCGGGCACAGCGCGTCGCTCGTCGTGCTGGGCACGTTCCTGCTGTGGTTCGGCTGGTACGGGTTCAACCCCGGCTCCTTCCTCACCATCCTCAAATCCTACGGCCCCGCCGGAAGCATCCACGGCCAGTGGTCGGCGGTGGGCCGCGCGGCCGTCACCACCACGCTCGCCGGCAGCACGGCGGCGCTCACGACGCTGTTCGGGAAGAGGCTCCAGACGGGGCACTGGAACGTGCTCGACGTCTGCAACGGCCTCCTCGGCGGCTTCGCCGCGATCACCGCCGGCTGCGCCGTGGTCGAACCCTGGGCGGCCGTCATCTGCGGGTTCGTGTCGGCGTGGGTGCTCATCGGGCTCAACGCCGTCGCGGCGCGGTTCAGGTTCGACGACCCGCTGGAGGCCGCGCAGCTGCA
Organism: Avena atlantica; assembly: GCA_910589765.1. Lineage (NCBI taxonomy): Eukaryota > Viridiplantae > Streptophyta > Magnoliopsida > Poales > Poaceae > Avena > Avena atlantica. The sequence goes on along the minus strand of OU342738.1, from coordinate 254,910,761 downwards.
CGGCGGGTGCGGCGCGTGGGGCGTCGTCTTCACGGCGCTGTTCGCGAGCAGGGAGTACGTGGAGCAGATCTACGGCGTGCCGGGGCGGCCGTACGGGCTGTTCATGGGCGGCGGGGGGCGGCTGCTGGGCGCGCACGTGCTGATAATCCTCGTCATCGCCGCGTGGGTGAGCTTCACCATGGGCCCGCTGTTCCTGGTGCTCAACAAGATCGGGCTGCTGCGCGTCTCGGCCGAGGACGAGATGGCCGGCATGGACCAGACGCGGCACGGAGGGTTCGCGTACGCCTACAACGACGACGACGCTAGCGGCAGGCCGGAACGCGGCGTCGGCGGCTCGTTCATGCTCAAGTCAGCGCAGGCCGCGCAGGTCGCGGCCGCCGAGGGCGGCCAGGTTTAGCCGTTTTATCGAGTAGTTTACACTAAATATCATATGGAATTTTCTAACAAGAAAAGATATCATATGCATGCACAAATGACACCCGAGCAAGTGCATCGCCTCTCTGTATTTCTCCATTTTTGTGTAGGGTTGGGTCTTAAACCTTGCTCGTCGTGTTAAAGTACTTAATTGTACAATAAGGTCCACGGGAGAAAGTACTCTTCTTGGTGTATAAGCAATGGGCGTGTATGTGGTAAGAAAGGACTGGGACAGAGATTTCTGAAGCTCGAAGGGGGTTGACAAATCTCAAGTTGATTGTGATTCCCCTCATAATGTGAGTTGATGATTCAGTTTTGTGAATGTATTGTAGTTCGGTGAATGCATTGGTGGAATGCCCAAGCAAGAATTATTTTTATGTTGCGAGAGGTTTTTGTGTATCACGCGTAGGAATGCAAGTGGGATGCCTCTAAAGTCACACATTTATCAAATTTTAGTTCAACTTTACATCAAAATTTGAACTCGAGTTTGACAAATAAACTAGAAGTGTAACTTTGGCGGGGTCCCACTTGTTAATTTAATCACGCGTAACATAAGTTTTGAATGTGTCGTTCATTAAGTGGGACCTAACTTTCGGTGTTTGAGTATGTATTTTTTTTTTAGACCGAAGGCACCATGTGCCCGGCTTTAACTTAATAAAGCCCCAACATAGGTTGCGACAATACAAGAGTTTAGGGTGTTGTAAACACAGCTTACAAACCACGCCTAACTGCAAAAGACCTTAACACTTAAAGTCCAACGACCGCTACACTAGCAGGCCGACACACCAGACCCACAGAAAGAGAAACCACAACACATGCGAGGAGACGCCACAACAAGAGAAGCAGGTCGGTGGCAAGGAGCACGCCCCTAGACGTCAGGCATATATAGCGAGCATATCCTCCAGGAAGAGCAACGTCTTGGACTTTTGGAGGAGCCGCCATTGCTGCAAAATCAAAATAGCTTTAAGAACGATGTCAGCAGGTTGGCGCGGAAATTTGGATTCAATCGTGAACTTGTTTCGGGTAATCCGGCCCAACACTGAGCGGTAAAAAACAACCACATCGCGTCCCAAACTTTTCTGTGAAACCCTTCCACAAGCTCGCACCACTGATACCTGGACGAAGGATTCCAGGTAGAGCCAAACATTGAGTATGTATTCTCTCAGTTCCAAATATAAGATGATTTGTTCTATTAAGATCCATGTGAGAAAAGCACTCTTTTTTCAAGCCAAAGGGTGTGTGTGTATATGTGGTAAGAAAGGACTGCACAGAGATTGAGCTCGATGGGGCTGACAAGTCCCAACGTGATTCCCTTCGTAATGTAAGCCTGAAGCCTGTTGACTCAGTTCTGTGGATGTAATGGAGTTCGGTGATTTTTAATTTCCATTTGCAAACATTTTTATTCATGTCATGTCAAACCCATATGTTTCACTTCTCAGAGACGATTTCCATCGAGGAAATCTCGGCAACTGCCAAGATTCCATTGCAGAAGACGGTTCCAACGAGCTGGAGATAGCAACATGGAGCTTCAATGCTGAACGTATTATTATAGTGAGGGATCATTTGGAGTTTTTACATGTCCTTCATTCTTTGTTCATCTGTGGTTTTACCACGTGAGACGGTGAGAGCTTGGTGCAAGAACAGAACCATCAAATTCGTATCCTGTAAATTCATCTGATCCGTGAGAGACAAGTCCTGTGAAGCATTGTGCATGCTCTGGATTTCTAAGTTCTCGCCCCATTCAACTTTCTAGGTGCAGAAAAATTTGGTAGTACAATAAAGCAACTTTTTTTTGGTTCCTATAAGCATTAGACTCCACAAGCCCACATGATGCACAATCTTTACCGTGTTCCTCGCATTAGACTTCTCCTTTTATGGTGCCTACAGTACACACAGAACTGCGATTATGTAATCATCCTGTTCCTACCTTGAACGGGACAAACACAAATGAGCTTATAAATCAGGAGTCCAAATAACAGCCAGGAGACAACTTTACTACTTATCAGTTCTCGCGGGATACAGGCTTCAGCAAACAGGTCCCATCGTTCAAAGGATCTAAGATTTATATCCGCTTTTGGTTGATCATGGTGAAATATACGGTTCACAGTTCACATGGTGATCAGGCATTGCACTGGCATCGCGGGAATTATTCTCTGATACTTTTATTCCCCGTCTCAAATTGTTGTTTCATTTCATTGTACCTTGCATGTCTGCTCTATAATCTGCACCATCCTTTTCCACCTTCGTTTCTTATGTGTGGTAGATAACAATGGCAATGTCCGGTGGCCATTTCCCGACGCCTTCCCTTGAACCTGTCATTTCACAAAATATGAGCTGGAAGATATAGGAAGTACACGCACCTGCTAACTTGGTCTTCTTCCCTTCACGCCTTCCCTTGATCCTGTCATTTCACAAAATATGAGCTGGAAGATATGAGAAGTACACGCACCTGCTAACTTGGTCTTATTCCCTTCACAGAATCACCTTTTCACCAAGTTGTGGAGACATGATGAGAGGACGAGAATACCTCAGTTTACAATAAATAGTAAGGGAAACAGAACACGGCTAAGATAGAAAGAAGAAAATATATGATCGCAGAATATGTATGGTCATATTGCAGCACAGAGTATATTGTCGGGACCAGGTCGCCACAATTCTCATCCAAGCAAATCTGCTGACACTACTAATGTTATCCATGCCAGGTATGCGCAACAGGTTCCAATTTCCCACATGTATCCGTCGTGTCTCAAGTAGCTATTCCAGCTCCTAAGTTAATGCTTCTTATTATGTCTAAACTCCAGATTACTTGAGACTAGTAAATTGTTTAGGAGAACTCCACAAATCAACTAAATATGGAATTACCTGCCGAAATTATACGTGCATAGAAATGTATAGGCAACTTCTATCATTTGTTCTTCACTCCATCTTTAGCTTCTTCATCTCCATTGTTTTCACTCTTCTGTACAAGAATAGACAGGCACAATGCCAGAAGACAGGAACAGTATGCACTGTGACATTGATTTAGAATATCATCCAGCATAGGTGTAAAAACCCGACCACAGACCAGAAACTAACCATGATGTACCAACAAAGAGGCAATATCATTGACGAAAGTACAAATGGGGGCAACCAGCAATTTGACTGAGTAAAAATAATATTTTGGTCGAAAACATGCATCTATAAAATTGGTATTAAATAACAGCCGTAGTTACAGAGCAATAGAAGTTTGAAGTTGTAACCATAAAGTGGAGCAATAGGTGGTACCAGGTGTTTTGCTTCCCAGCTAATCGCAAAGTTCCACGAAGGGTAACAGTAATGCATATGGTTTAACTGATTTTGCCAACTCATATGTTCATCTAGACTTCAAAAGTGTGCATGTATATTCTAGAAACTGAGTTAAGAGTTAAAGAAAGAGCCCACCTATCAGCAAAGGATAGTTCCAATGTCCAAGCATAGTCGTTGCTAGTGCTAAACTAAAATTCATGCAGCAAAGTTGGTACTGTCTAAGTAATAGCAACAATTTTATAGTTTGATTCAGTCAATATTTTTGTCAAATATTACATCTAAAGTTAAGGGGTGTACCCACACCCCAGCTCATTTACAATTTTCTCTTGCTACTAATTATATTCATACTTATATCATATTCTACACATACTTATTTTATTAAGAAAAAACTGGTCCCCAAAATTAAGTAAAAAATTCGGGGCCCAAAATTTTAATATGAGATAAGTATATGTGGTTCTAGTTAGTTAATTGCAAGAGGAATAATCATTTGTTCTTAACATATGAGAGATTCAATAGGAACAACGCTGTAAGGAGAACAAAACAGAGGTCTCTTAGATAACTAGAAACTCATGCGTATCTATTTTAGTTAGACCCTCCAAATTAATAATAACATATCTTTAACTCTTCATTTCTCCTATCCACAATAATACAACATAATTTTCCCTCCTGTATTACAGTTTTGTGAATTGAAATGTATTTTGTTTACATTGAATATTTCTCAAGGATTGAGAATAATAGGATTAACTAGATGCATAATAAAATTATATCGACTGCATTTTGATTGTTAGGATCTCGTCTTACTTGTGGAAGTAATTGGTCCATGCAATACTTAATATACTTTGAAGCCATTAATCTACATTCAAGCAAGAAGTTGGAAGGGCCAACATTAAGAGGTAGGACAGGGCACCTAAATCTCAGGTGCAAGCAGCCGGAATTACCCTTTTAATTTTAATGATATACATTCCTTAGCATTGTTCTAAAGAAAATAAACAGATAAAATCATAAACCTGCCAAAGTTACTAAATTATTCATAGACATCACAGCAGCTGGAACCCTGAGAAAAACTAATTTCACCTAAAGCTAGCATAAAACAGACTAGTCATGATTTTTTCTGTCTGCCATGTAAATAAAAGTGTTGCAAAGTACACAGTGTCACAATCAAATCATGCTTTGAGAATAGTCTTATGTGATAACATTGTAGTAACTGCATTTTATCTTCCTTCTTTGCTCCATAGGATCTCGTCTTAATAGTTGAAGTAATTGGTTAATACGTACTTTATATACTTTGAAGTCATTAAATACGTAGACACAAATAAGTTGGAGGGTTTACTTTTTGTTGGGGCCCCTAAAATCTCAGGTGCAAGAAGCCAGACTTACCCTTTTGTTTTAATGATATAAATTCCTTTTGTTCTAAGGAAAAGAAACAGATAAAGCAACCAAGTTACTAAAGTATGCATATACATCATAACAGCTTGAGCCCTTAGAAAAACTAATTTCACCTAAAGCCAGCACGAACCAGATTAGTCATGAACTCACGATCTTTTCTGCCAGCTATCTACTCCAAAGGTACAATCAGCATGGAATCATTTTCTGCAGTACCTTTTCAAAACCACCAATGCTTTGTAAAGGGTTAGGTAACTGATTCCAAATGTGTGGCTTGCTTGAACCCTTGTACACTTGCACTAACCCAAAGATGGGCTTACTCTTGAAATTTCCTCTAGCTGAACCTGTTTTCATGAAATCATCCAGTTACCACTCAAGAACAGATTGGACAACAAGAAACTCAAATGACACTTTAAGCTACTTTTCATTAAGTAACTGCACAGCATAGGTTACATGAACTGACATGATATACAACAAAAAACAGCAGTGGGGACAAATGAAAGAAAAGTTCACAAGATGTGGTCTAAATGTGGGGGTTCCTAGCAGCACTACTGATTATTAAACTGGCCCCAATTAATAGGTAGGATTAACATAACTATATTAGTTCATTCATAACTTGAATAATCAATATGAAATGCATGCATACCTTATGCACAAATTGAGTTATGAAATAGCAGCGCATAAGTCCGCCACAGAAGTTCAGTACAGCACTGGCATGAGTACTACAACTGGAATGAAGTAGCTTGATATTAGGGTTCAAGGGAACACCTTCATATTCGGTCATTTTCTTCAACTTACCTCACTTCATTTCCGGAAGAGAAGTTTTTGACTTTCGAATTGAAATTATAAATCTATCCAAACCAATCCTCATGGTTTTTTCTTAGATTTATTTTTCATCCTGTAATGTTCAGTTCTTCTAATGTCAATATAAAAGAGAACTCCTGTAGCATTTAAAAAGAATCAATCCTGACACATTTCCATTGAAGCCGCTAATTCCTCGAGAATGTTACAGATATCCTCTGATTCAGGATGAGCATCATCACCAGAGTAAAAAGTGTGTGTCTTGCGATCCACCTCGACCCAGCTACAACCAGGTAGTTTCTTGCCCATAATATCCTCCTGCATGAGCTTCCTTACCTTCGTAACCTCTTCCCAGAATCCACCTTCACTGTATAAGTTTGCCAGCATCACGACATAATTAGCATTGTTTGGATTCAACTGCAGTAGCTTTCTTATAGCAAACTCAGCAAGCTCTAGCTGTCTGTGTTTCCTACAGGCATTGAGTAGTGACCCCCAAATGACTTCATCTGATTGGATTTTCATGTTTTTTATAACACTCATTACATCTTCAAACCGCCCTGCTCGACCAAGAAGGTCAACAATACAGCCGTAATGTTCAATCTCTGGCTCAATCCTCAGCTCTTCGCTCATGAGTTCAAAGTACATAAGTCCTTCGTTGACAAATCCACCATGTGTGCATGCATTTAGCAATCCAACAAATGTAACCTCATCAGGTTCAACTCCTTCATCCCTCATCTCACCGAACACAGCAATTGCACTCTCACTGTGCCCATGCAGTGCAAGGCAATTGATCAGAGAATTCCATGTGGTCAGACTCCTATCGGAAACCTCATTAAACATCCACCTCGCCTCCTTCAAATTCCCACATTTACCATACATGTCAATCAATCCATTCACAACAGACGAGCCAAAACCAACACAGTTCCTCCAGGCGTAACCATGGATCACCTTCCCAATTTTCAGCATCCCAAGATGCCCACATGCAGACAGCACACAAGCAACTGTGGTCCCATTCGGCCGGAACCCCTCATCGACCATACTGTTACAAATCCCCACGGCCTCTACAAACAATCCATTCTGTGCGCAGCCAGCGATCAGTGCATTCCACGCAGCCACATCCCTCTCGGGCATCTGGTCAAACAGAACAATCGCGTTTCCGACCTTCCCAGCCCTCGCGTAGCCAGACACTAGCGCGGTCCAGGAGACCACGTTCCGGTCGGTCAAACCATCAAACAGCTTCTGTGCGTCCGGCATCATTCCGTACCTCGAGTACCCGTCGAGCAGCGAAGTCATTATGACATCGTACGCGTGGAAACCGGTCTTGCAGGCGTGCGAATGGATCGACCTGATCAGCTGGACGCCGACGGGGCAGGCGGCGCGGAGGGCGAGCGGGTAGATGAACTGGTTGGGCGCGGGGCGGCCGCGGCGGAGCATGCGGAGGAAGAGCGCGAGGGCGTCCCGGGAGTATGCGTGCGCTGGGGATGCGGCGGCGTAGGCGGAGAGCATGGCGGAGTGGAGGAAGACGTTGGGGTGAGGGGTGGAGTCGAAGAGCCGGCGGGCGTAGGGGAGGCATGAGAGGCGGAGGGACGCGAAACGGAGGAGGTGGAAGGTGGTGGTCTGTGCGGTGGCGCGGGCGGTGACGACGGTGTGGGCGTGGAGCTGCTTGAGGTGCAGGAGGGTGGCGCAGCGGGAGAGGACGGCGACGAAGTCACCGTGGGAGAACTGAGGTGGCGGAAGCATCGTCGCGGTAGCGCCGCGCGGGTTTTGGTTTAGTTTTCTCGCATCACTAGCAGATCCTAAAACGACAACCTGTATTCGCAGCTTAGGAAAACCTGTTTTTATAGATAAAAGACGCGCCGGATAAGAGTAGCAGCCGTAAACGTAACCCGGGCGCGGTTTCACGTGTCTACTGTGCCTATCCGTAAAATAAGGTTTTTATACGTACTAGTTTTTTGCATAATTTTATATACTTAGATATACACAAGTCATTCAAGCAATAGTAATAATTAATCAAATAAATAGTTTGAGCATATAAGAATCATCCAAATTATTACAACAATGTTTTAATCAAATTGTAATAAATAGTTCAAATCACAAGATTAATAAATAACAAATGTTTCGTCACATAAATAAATAGTTCATTTCACAAGAACAAGAGTAGATCATGCCCTATGGCCTTCTCTCTGCCAATGGTGCTCGATGAGATCATTGTTAAGTTGCGTATAGGTCGCCTCATTTTCAATCTCTCGGCGTGTCTCAAGAAAAGCTTGAATGCGGTCGGGGTTCCTCTCGGGTTACACTCTTGTGCCAACGTTGTCGTAGAAGCATGGAAAATTTAACCTTCTCTTATCCTCGAGGATCATGTTGTGAAGAATTACACAACATGTCATGATGTTAACAAGGGTTTTTTGTCCCAAAACCGAGCAGGACCCCGAACAATAACAAATCTTGCTTGCAACACACCAAAGTCCCTCTCAATGTCCTTGCGGGCTGCCTCTTGTGCTTTGGCAAATACATATTCTTTTTTGGTTTGGGAATTTTTTATGGACTTCACAAAAGTTGCCCATGCCAAATATATGTCATCGGCGGGTAGTATCTCATTGTGTAGTCATTATCCATGACTTTGTAATTGGATGTGGGTGCTTCTCCGGCTGCTAGTTTTGCAAACAGATGGGATCTTTGCAACATGTTGATGTCATTTAGTGTCCCAGGCAACCCAAAAAAGCAATGCCAAATTCACAAATCCTCCGATTCCACCGCCTCAAGCACAATAGTAGGATCATGGCTTTTGACACAATACATCACATGCCATGCTTTTGGACAATTCTTTCATGTCCAATGCATACAATCAACACTACCTAGCATGCCGGGCCAACCCCTCTTTTCATTGATTTGCACCAATCTTTTGTATCTTCTTCGTTGGGAGCTCGGAGGTAGCATGGACCATACAACTTGATGATCATTCTAGCAAACCTACGCACGCACTCTGTGGTGGTGTCTTGACCAATGCGTAGGTACTCATCGCTATAATCTGTGGGGACGCCATATGCAATTATCCTCATTGCAACGGAGCTTTTCTAGAAAGCGCTAAAACCTAAGGTGTCGGCATTGTTCCTACACTGCTTGAAGTAGGTGGAGTTGTCCTCGCATGCTCGTACGATTTTGACAAACAAACTACGCCGCATCTGATACCTTCTACGGAAGACATGAGCCGGGTATGTCGGTACCTTGGTGAAGTAATGTTCGATGAGCTTGGCGTGGCCGAGGGCGTGGTTCCGAATTTCCGATATATGCAGATGCGGCCCGACACCGACCCGCGCCGCCGATACAGCAGCCTCCGGCAGTCGTCGAGGTCCTTGTTGGCGAGGAGGAGGGCCATGATCTCCAAGTCGTCGTCCTAGAGCAGCTCGTCGAGGTCAGAATCGTCCGAAGATGACCAATCGGAGAGATCGACCTCCGCGTCGGAGTTCATCTCCGATTCCGACGGATCGACAGCGGATTCCAATGGAGGAATGGTGGACGGTGGAGCAGGGGAGTCAGGGCCGCCAGGGCACGCGGGGAAGCTTGCTAATTTTGGCCTCGGGCGGCGGAAGCTGCGAGTGAGGGTTGCCCTACGGGTCGGGCCGCGAACCCCCACTAGTAGAGGTCGAGGGACGTTTTTCGGCCGAACCCTTAAAATTTTTTTACGGGCCGCGTTGTTTAGGGTCCTGATATGCGCTGTTTTTCGCTCGCAACCCGTAAATTGGCAGTTATTTTTACGGTTCGTCCCTTTTAGGGGTCTTGCTAGTGATGCTCTTAGTTTTGTGTGTTTAGATTTTAGACAACGGCGTTCAACTTTTGTTGGTGGAGCTGTTTCTGCAACCAGCCTAGGCAAAAAAAGGCTGTGTCATTTAAAGATTTTTTTTTTCAAAAAATATCAATAAGTAGCTTTTCCTGCCCATAAAAAATTCTTTCCAAAATAGCAATAATTGCATATACATTCTTACTTTTTCATATTATTAAGTTCATACATACTATTGTCTCATGTCTTTTTCGTTCCCAACTCTATCTGGTCACTTTATCCCCATGTTCATCTAACATTTCTAACACGTGGCACGCATTTCCTTTTATCCCGGTGTCAAATACCACACACAACTCCCTTGTTTATATTAGTGTTCATGCTATCCTAACAAGCATGTTAGTCTCGGGGACACACGATGCAGACCTCGTATGACCATTGCCACCCCAATCTGTATGCATGGCACTCGTCGAGTCCCCACATTAGTTGGCCTTTGTCACGGTTGGGGTGCTAGGGGTCGGAGTTCCTTTTTAATTTTTTGTACATATTTGAGGGTTTATTTGATTTGTTGGAATCTTCATGTGTGATGAGCAGGAACCTCTAGTATTGAAGTTGAAACAATCATGTGTGGAAACATAACTCTCATAAAGTAATATTTTAAAATAGACCTCGAAACATGATAATAATAAGGTCGATAGCTTTGAAAGATGAGATAGTTTGCCATGAATATGTATTACAAGTTGTTTGCTTATTTGTTTGAAATTGTTAAAAATTTCAAATGAAACCTTAATTCAATCACTAGAGCTAGATCAACCATAGGAAGCAAAGACAACAAGGGCAGCAAACTACATCCGGCTAGAGATGATAAATAGACGTGTAGAATTCTACACGTATGTGCGGTGCGGCCGTTTTGCACAAAACTGAGGCTATTTCGTAGTTGGAACACAGAGTAATCTTAGGCCTCGTTTGGAAGCAATGGAGATGTTTATACACTTTTAAACACAATGCAAAGGTAATTTACTAAATCCATTAAAATCCGTTGAATCCAAAGAAAATTGTTTCATGTTGCAAACTGTGCACTTCGATAACAAGGGTGTTGAGGAGTTAGCGCACTCAAACATGATCTAAAAATACGCCATGAAATAAATTGTAAAGTTCCGCACCACTCATGTATTAAATTCATAGATCATTGTTCAATCATGGAAAAAAACCATAGAGACACAAGTATGTCTTGGATCAAATTGTAAAGTTACTCATGTATTGAATTGCAATAGAAGTATTAGTATCTCTTGGATCAAAAGTGCATAAACGAGTATCACCATAGAGATACCAAAATTTATGTGAAAAATCTCTCAACTTAAGAGGAAAAAACCACGAGTAGAATCTACTAAAATCTTCTTCTACTATTATTAAATGGAATATCAAGATACACACAAGTTTTGGATGCAAACGACAAGAATTATGATACAAGAGGTATATATGGATCGGAACAATAATCTTACTAAAGATGATGAAACCACTGCTTGAAGAGATAGGTAGTGGATCTAAACTTCACAACCTTATTAGCAACGTGGATGCTTGATCTCAAGCGCTTCCATTAACTTTCTCTACGCTGTCTACCTGAACCTTGTCATCCTGTCGCGCGCTAGTCGCCACCGCCGACGACGCCTCGGCCTCGCCGTCCATGGTTTTCACCGCCTCTTTGCCACCGTTTCCGGCACGCCGGAGCCTGGATTCGCGGATGGAGGCACTCAGCCTCCTCAGGGACTCCAATGCCGCCTCCTGCCCGTCCGGCCGGTGAACATCGACCACGGGAACAACGGGCGGGAGGAAGCACGGGCAGATCTTGAACAGGTGCTCCACGGCGGTGGTGCAGCGCTGCGTGTCGCGGGTGGCCATGTCGGACAGGCAGCCCATGAGCTCGTCCACGGTGAAGCCGTAGTTGGGTTCGTCGTGCGGGGGCGTCCAGCGGTACCCGGGCTTCGGGCGCTCGAAGTCGAAAGGCTCGTCATCCATGGTCGAGTGGCTTTCCTCGATCTCGAGACTTGATTAGACGGGCGTACGTATATATATCTGCGCAGCACAGCGCCAACACGAGTCCGACTCGACGCCGAGATGTAAGCTGCCGGGAGACTTGATTAGTGTTATACATCGACTCTGCTTGGTCAAACTCCGATCGTATACAGTGCGAGAGTCTTGACTAATGAGATTTCGTCAACAACAACAAAAAAAAAGGTCGGAAAACATGTGAAGTTTTGAACTTCGAAAATCTTACTTCGGTGCAATTCAAGGACATTTGCGCATTTTGCAATTGGCCGAGGTGCTCTTCTCATTCTTATCAAGTCTAACATGTTGCAATACATAGATTTACGGTGGTCTATAACTACTATCTCGACTGATGTCGTAAGCATATTCGGCGCTGGGTTTTCTATATATGCACATGAAGTGAAGACTAATTGTTCAGCCCCGCCAAGTTTGTTGCTTACTCATGTAGTATACACCTTAGGATCCTGCTGGCACCGACCATGGCCAGTTTTGCTTGGCGCCACTTGGACTGCATTTCCAATTCAAAGACAACGAGGTGTTCCTTAAATGTTACAAGTTCAAAATTCAACGATTGGTTTTCCTTGAAAATGGGTGTTGCTTGTGCAGCCCACCCAAATTTGTTACTGACTCATCCATATCAACTTACTTTGTGAACCATCGGAAGGATTTTTCTGTTGTTTTTTGATCAGTCTAAACTTGCATAATACCATCTCTGTGGCTCAATGTGGTAGTCTTGTTTGGGTTGCTAATCAAGCAGTCATTTGTAAGACCGGAACAAAATTACCATTACACTTCAATTGGACAAGCTCGACTGGAAGTGTACAACAAACAAGCGTGGGAACTAGCAAGGGAAGTTTATCTCATGGGACACGTAAGAGAAGAGAATTCAGTGACATTGATGGTGGTATGCAGCGGTCTCGACTCGCGGGTGGTACAGGTACAACTGATAAGATTGCTCCTTCCCATGAGATGGTCATTAGCAAGGATTTCCAATGATCCGTGGGATCTTGGCGGCCACACACCTTGAGCATTCGATGATGCCAGCTCGAGGGAAAACCATATGTTACGGGGGAATATCACATACCATGTGCGGCATTATACTGTGTCACATGGGTTGCAAGGAGAAGGGATCCATAGGCCATAGACACAAGGGACGAGTGACACACATAACTGTACTTTAAAGGGTATCGAGGCGAATGGTGCGGCGTCGAAGAACTGGGACCTAAATCGAAGAACCCTAGCAAGGGTGGACACGAATCCTCCTTCCTCCTACGCTCCTAGTTCTTCTAGATCCTTGTACCTAGAACTACCGTAGGCATGTCATCCTTTCTCTAGAGGAGGCACATATTGAGTGGGATCGTAACAACAACTGTTAGGTGGGATCGTAAACCTTGCTCCGAACTGTGGAGTGCCATCTCTTAGCAAGCTAATCTTCTATGCTTCGTCAACTGCCGATGGTGGCACTAGAATAGAACAGCTACAATAGAAGCTCCATAACTGCAACGGGACCCATCCTTTCCTCCCAAAGAACCAGATACATTGAAGCCAAGAGGAGGCAAAACTCCTCAATCATCGTGCCTAGAGAAAGTGAAGCGTGTGCTTCTACCACCCATTCTAGTCTGACGAACCAGGTTTTCACTTGGAGCTTGTTTGTGGGAGAAGATGGCTACACAACGATGTGGGCATTACAATCGGTGGCACTGACACAAACCGGCATGAGCTTTTGCTCGACGTCATCTTCGCACAACACCCAGTCCTCATGCCACAGTCACTAATGCCAGATTAATGACTAGTAGTTTGGTTAATCTTAGTTTTGACATTTATATTTTAGCTTATAGGCTCTGGCTTATACAATCATGAAACAATATTTGAGCAAAAATCAAAGACAAGAGCACCTATTTATGTGATTTTGCCTTATATGCCAGCAATCTAAAAAGACAAAAATAGTCTAACCAAACTATCCCAAATCTGGATCTAGTTAGAGAAGACGCCTGGGACAATCCTCACATCAAGACCTCCCTTTGTTGCACCCACGTGATCTACACGACCAAGGCACATAACCAACACCAACTCACATGTGACAAGAGGCTTTCCCAAGGTGATTTCACCATTAATTGCTTGTCCTTGATCCAGCGACTAAATGTCTCCTTACATGATCGATCCTTGGTGAGGTTAGTGGTCAAGGACATTAAAACAATGGCTACATGTTTCCCTTATGCATCCTTTCGACATGTTAGACGCTCTTTGAGAAGTCGGCACACATTTTGGCTAGATTATGTAATCTAAGTTCTTTAGGTTTTGTTTCCAATTATGCTCCGAATTACATCCAAAAGATTCTTTATATTGATGTGATTTAATTACTAAAATATTATATTTATGTAAGAAACACCCAATAAAAAACACGGGGGCGGGCATTTGCCATCCAAGGCTACCGCCTGGTATCAGAACCCCCATGATTATGAGAATTTTAATTTGAAGACAACACAAAACACTTTGTGTCTTACTATATGTGACTAATTATTCGTGATGAAGAGATGACAGAAAGATACAACAAACGTGAACTGTTCCCTCCATGTCCTCGTCCATGCCAAGGCGGCTAGGGTTCCGTCTCCTCTCGTCGATGTCGCTGCCGATCTGCCTCGCTTTTGGAGCCTTCGGGTCATGGAGGTTGGGTGGATCTAGGCACCGCCGACGGGAGGGCTCCGTTTTCCTGTTTTTAGGGTTCAAATTTGGTGGGGCAGCGTCTCTTTCAATAAGATCTTCCCGGATTCAATCCCATCTTGAGGACTTTTTCTAGCCGTGGGATCTTCAAATCGTCAAGGAGCTTCATCGATGGTTCATCTTTTTTTCTTCGTCTTCGGGACAGATGTGGTCTTTTCGACCCGTTTGCCGATTTCCCGTCTGTAACCAATAACGTCAGGCCGACTTAGGGAGGAGCGGCAGCGGCAGAGCGCCGTTGACACAATTTGAAGGTTAAAGATGAAGGGCTTTTCAAAGATTTAGTGTAATTTTCGTTTTTGTTAAGCTGTTTTGTGCTGTTTGATGTTTCTTTTAATGCAGGGTTCTATTTAAAAAGAAAAATGCTGGCTAATTTAATCAAAACATGGCTGGCTTTACAAAATCACGTCCCAACAGAACAAAGGGGGGCTATCAGCGAAAGTGACACGCACGCGGCACGCGGGGGCAGTGGAACCGGCGGAGAGGCCTTCGCAGCGAAACACTACCAATCTCTCCCCTACTATTCGGGTCCTCTAGACTTCCACACGCCTCCTCCGTTTGGCCATCTGGCATCCTGGTCTCTCTTCTCGACGCGCCGCGATCAAAAAGCCCCAACAACGCCGTAACGCCTCTCCAAAACCCCAACCCCAAGCCCCAACCGCCCCGAAACCCTAGGCCGGCGGCGATCACCGGCGGCGACCGCGCCTCTGCGGCCTTCCGAGGAGGCCTCGGGCGCTTCCCCGTGCCTCGGCTTCGTCTCCCTGGGCGGTCGGCGTAGGAGGTGTGCGCCGAATGTGGTTTTTTTTTCGGCCTATTTCTGCTGATTCTGACGCGCTCTGTTCCGCCTTCCTGCTGATAGTTCGGGGATTTCGAGTCGCTTCGCCGTGGGGGAACATTGGGGGGGAGGCGCGGTCGTCCGTCCAGATCCTCTGCTCCGAATTCCTCTGCTGGTTTTGTACCGACGACGAGGAGGTTTGCGCGCGCGGGTTCGTCTCTCCGTTGTGGTGCAGAATGCGAGTTTTATGATGTTTTTTTTTGTGCCATTTTTGCGGAATGTCATATACTCGTTGTTTTGCTTGTCCTCGATCGGATTCTGGAGAGGTAATTCGTGTTGTGGGTGCTTGTTTTATACTCTGCTTTATTTTGCTTGAAAGTTTGCGACTTTCAGTATGATGTGTTCGTTGACCAGCCATTTAAGGCCTACTAGTAATAAGGGCACTAAAGTCACAAATAATATACCTAATAGCGATGCAAATTTTCAACAAATGTTAGCGTGAATAGTAAGTCTGGAGTACAATCCACAATTTGATTTTCTTTTTTTATTCTCAATGTGCGTATGGAATTTGGATAATATTTGCAATTTATATGCCTTTTATGTTGACGTTGTTTAATTATTCAAACTTATCATGACCATTAGAGGTTCTAACTGAGTCTCCACTACACCAGTACACACAAATTGGTCCAAGTTCAGGGGAATACATTTAGCGCTGTCGGTCCAAAATGTGTCTTGATTTGCATCAGGTTATTCGCTTGACCATGTCAGCTGCATGGTAGGAACTGGATTGGCATGCTTGCTGCATTTGGTGTCAACAAATGCTGTGGTAGTGATAAGTTGTTTTTCCAGGCCTTCAGCATTGTTGTATGGATCGTTGCTGATAGTTCGGAGTTTTTCGCCGCTGGGGAACCTTTGGGAGGAGGCGCGGCTGTCCAGATCCTCAGCTTCCAATTCCTTCGCTGGTTTTATACCGAGGTCCAGAAGGTATGCACGTGTCGTCTCCGTTGTGGTGCGGAATGCAGGTTTCATGATGATCTTTTTGTTCAGTTTTTGCGGATTGTCATGTCTTCATTGATCTATTTGTGCTCGGTTAGAGAGTCTGGGGAGGTAGTTCCTGCTGTGGGTGCTTGGTTATGTGCTTCAGCGTTCTGAGTTTGTGGGCTTCTGTGGTCATGATAATATGGCTGGATGCTCTGCCTTAGATTCTACTTGAAAGTTTGCAACTTGCGGATTATATGTTAGTGCACTAGCCATACGAGGCCAACTAGTAATAAGCGCACTAAAGTCACAATTAACATCTCTAATGGCGATGCAAAATTTGAACAAATTTTAGTATGAATAGTAGGTCTAGAGTACTATCCACAATATGATTAGTCTTTTTGGTTCTCAATGTGTGTATGAAATTTAGATAACGGTTGCAATTTTATATGCCGTCTTTGTTGATGTTGTTAATTTGTCCAATCTTCTCATGACCATTAGAGGTTCTAACCAAGTCTTCACTACAATAGTACACACAAATTACTCCTAAGTTCAGGGCAATACATTTAGTGCTGTCGGTCCAAAATGTGTCCTCATAATAAATAATGTCAATACAATGTTTATCTGCAAATGCACAGTTTCATGAGGGAAAATTTGTATAACATGAATATCTTGTCTCTCTCTTCACATATTGCTGAGATTTGTTTAATTTTGGGAGAAGTGCTATGCCTGTGCTGATTTCTTCCATTGCATGCAGGATGACATCTTCAAATGTTTGCAAGGAAAGATTTGATGCTGCTGTCTCATGTCTGCATGCCATTGGAATCGAAACAAAAACTGTTTCACGAGTGCTGATGGATCTACTAAAGGTGTATGATAACAATTGGGAGCATATAGAAGCTGATGATTTTCGGGTTCTAACCGATGCTATATTCGACGAGCCAGATCCCAAAGTACAGATGAAGCACTGTAACAAGAGGCTTAAGATAAAAAATGAAGATACTTTTGCTTTACCACTCCAAGGTCAAGACCTTCCTACTTTCGAGGCCCCACTGGCAGTTATGCGCCCACTGGTTCAAGGTTCCAGCCATCAGAGAGGTAATTTCTCTTGGTGAACTCCCACATTTTATACGAAATTCCTCTACACATATAGAAAATAAATATTTTCCGGTCTGTTATATCTATCTGGATGCCTTCAGTTTGATACTTGTTTTATGTTTTCCAAATATAAACTGCTTGTGGAATGCAAAACTTTCAGTATTTAGCAGTTGCCTATGGTCTACCTAAATTTGCCTCCTAAAAAATTAGTAAATTGACAAGTTACTCACTTAATATTTTTTTTGGTGTGATACAAGTCAGAGGTCATAAATTTTATAGCTGGTACACATAAAGTCATACACTCCATGATCATCCTAACCTTGTGGAAAATTTGGTGACTACTCAATGCATGTTTGATGTTGTGATCCTGAGATGCCAGGAGTTGATCGAGCCCATCTTTTGATGAAGCAGAGCTGTGACCATTTCTAGTTTATATATTATTGCTTCTTGGTCTGCTCTTGTTTTTAGTCCTTTTTTGGGCTTAGATAGATAATAAAGGCTCTTGTTTGCCAGTTCTCTGTTCTTACCTTTTGGGTTCTGTTTTTACTTGCGCCACTACGACACACTCCTTAATACAGAGTACTATACAAAATGACACCACATCTTGATGTTCCTCAACGCATCGCTAGTTTTGGTTTGCACTGTTGACCAGCTTGTCTAAAACCTTCGGCGTACGTGTAAGCATATATGGCATACTGTACAGTTGTGAAGTCTGAATTGATAAAGCAATGCCATAACTCTTCTAGAGATAACAACATATGTACTACAACTGCTCCAGAGATATTCATGTCTTCCCTGCAAAGATTGCATCATATTATTGTTGCTTCCCTGTTAATATTGTTTTATTGCCTTGTAATCTGGGATTAATCTCTAAGAACTTCTAATTACTTCAGAATTTTTGTTTTGTTTTTGTTTTCAAACTCCTCCAGCTTACAAGGGACCAGCTCATGATGTCAATGACATAGCAAGAGGTGAAGAACATGTGAGTATTCCCGTAATTAGTGGAAGTAGCAATGGAATTCTGCCTCCTCATTTTCACTACATACCATGCAATATTGCATTCCAGAAAGCACAGATCAATATTTCACTTGCTAGAATAGGAGATGAAAGTTGCTGCTCAGGCTGCTTTGGCGATTGTTTAGCCAAACAACTCCCTTGTGCATGTGCAACAGAAACTGGAGGCGAGTTCGTGTATACAAGCGACGGACTACTAACAGAAGTATTTCTGGATTCTTGTGTCGCGATGCTTCAAGAACCACAGCAACAAAAAAAGTTTATTAAGGAATGCTGGATCAAGTGCGGTTGTGCCAGAAATTGTGGAAACCGTATTGTGCAGAGAGGTATCACTCGACCTCTACAGGTAAGACATGTACTGATTTAAGCTCTTATTAGTAACCCTTTGGCACCAAAGATGACGTAGTGGTTAATCAGTGCCAATTGGCAAATAGATGGAACTAACTATTCCTGTGCATATGTGCAGCTACATATGCATGTATTAAAAGTACAGTTATGCTTATGATTCAGAATATAGTTGTATTTGTTATATGACTTCAACAGGTTTAATATACATGATCCAACGTAGAATCCCATCTTTACCTTGTGTAATAGTATAATCTACTAATTGAGTATGATGGAAGTGCAGAATTTTTTTCTTGCGATGCAGTGCATTCTGTGTATGCTCGTGCCCTTAGGACATTAAACTGCTGAACCATACATGTTTTCTTATATAATGAATGTATCGTCATTTTAGGTATTCTTAACCCCCGAGGGAAAAGGGTGGGGACTGCGAGCTGCTGAGGAAATTCCTCGTGGCGCGTTTATTTGTGAGTATGCTGGTGAAATATTAACGAACAATGAGTTGTATGAACGAAATATTCAAGAGACGGCAAAGGCTAGACACACCTACCCTGTGTATCTTAATGCTGATCGTGTAACTGAAGATCTTCTGGAGGATGACACTGCTCTTTGTCTAGATGCCACCTTTTATGGGAACGTGGCAAGGTTTATAAACCATAGGTAATAATTATTTTACTATATTTCGTCTTGCTGTTGTTACTTTAAACAGAAATGCATAATGGTCCTTATCAGTTCTCTATGATACATGATGTTTTGGGTTCCCATTAGTTACTGGTTTCTTTTCCATTGAGGACCAGATGCACTTTAGGATTGTGATTGGCAGTTTGGGGCTATTTGTGTACAACTGGACAAAGCAATACATGCTGTTTGGAGTTAAAGCTGTATAAAATTGCCTACTCAAGAAAGAAATCACAGAAATTTCCCCCCCAACAAAAAAATAAATGGAAATATCAAATTTATAAACAATACAACTGCTAATGGCTACCTGCGGGGTTTGGGGGTTCAACCTAGGTTTATGTGCTTGTAGAAGTTAAAACTATCTTAAATCATGCTTTTGTGTTATCACCATCCAGTATTCTCTTTATAAATGCTTGTAAACTAGTAGTGGGGTAGTATTATTACTTATGTCCACACTTCGATAAAATATAGACAAGTGATGAACTCTATTTTGAAGCTAGCTAATAACACATCCAGAGGAAATCCGTGAGAAGAAAAAAGTTCTGTTCCTGTAATATGCTGAATCAATACTTTCGACTTATGGACATGTTATGGTTTTGTCTTGTGAATTTGTTGACTTGTTATTTCATTGTATATTGTAGGTGTAACGATGCCAATATAATTGAAGTACCCGTCGAAATTGAGACACCCGACCACCACTACTACCATGTATGTATGCAACTCTAGCTACCGCTGTTTGTGTGTTACTGGAATTTGAAATATTTGAAGATCATTTATTTATTCTTTTGTTTTGTTCAGATAGCTTTTTTCACCAAAAGGAAAATAATGCGTTTTGAAGAGCTGACATGGGTAGGTCGCCCATACACTCTTATGTCATGCAGTTAATCAATTACTTTTAAGCTCCATTTTGCTGTGAACCCGAGGACTACAAGATTTGGATTTACCACTTTCTACCATCCTAAGTGAATTCAAGTTCCATTTTGCTGCATCATTTTGTTGTGAACCCGAGAACTACAAGACATGGGTTAACCACTTTCTACCATCCTAAGTGAATTCAGTTTAATTTTGTGTTTTAGACTTTTAGACTTTATATTGGATTGTATCATCTCAGATCAATCACTAATTTTGCAAAGATATTGGTCATTTATTTGTGTAGTTAATTCTTCTTGCCTATTGCCTATCTTACGTCATATATATCAAAATGCATAATTTTGTTTTATGCACATCTTGCCCATAGGACTACGGTCTGGATTTTGGCGATGTGAACCATCCTATCAAGGCATTCAAGTGTCTTTGTCAAAGCAAACAATGCCGGGACAAAAAAAAGTTCTCAAGTAGGTGCCTCAAGCCTTTTCTTGGTGACTTAGTAGTTACAGTTGCTGATTTATCAACCTTCTCTACTATTCCCTCCTTTTTGCTAAACAGTCATCCTCGAGATTCTTAGTTTTAGAATATATGATGTCCATTGAGGGAATCAAGAGTGTAGTTGTAGTGTTTTCCTAATCCCTACCCTATTCCAATGCATTGGAAGATAGGCACGTATGGTTACTTATTAAATTTCTTTTGATTTTTTTTGTTTCTATGCAAATTGGGGCTAATAGAGTATATGTGTGACCAACTTTAGCAGAACTAGCATATGCCATTTGCTCATCTCTATCTCTCAACATAGAGATGTTTCTTGGTATTGATATTTTTGGGTGAAATTTTCATGGTTACGTCCATATGATGTTCTCTGATATGGTTGTAACAATTGAAAGCAACCAAATCATCATGAGAATTGAGAAGGTAGACGCAGAGGTGATTGAGCCTCATCTCGAAACATATATAGAACATACCCTCCTCAATATCTCATATTTTAAGAATGTCTAGAAACTTCCAAATCGTGAAAAATGGAATTTTCATCCGGTATATTTCTGTCCGTTAAATAAAAAGGAAAATTTTCAACAAGATCCATTTTCATTTGATATTCTAGTGATATAATTTACCATTAAGTAACATCAGCTGACCACAAATGTTGATATGCTGCTACAGGATCTAATTCCAGAGCCCTGGTGTTACGATCCATGGGTACTGGTCAAGGAATAAGCCGAAAAGGAGATTCGAGATAACATATATAGCATCTGCAAGTCGTCTTCATGGTTGTGACAACTGGTCATATTTTGCTCTGCCTAGCAGAAATCTTTCACATTACTGTCTCGTCACCTTCATGTCTGGATTGCCTCTTCAAGTGTTATCCTATCAGCTTGTTTGCAAGCAGCAACATTTTGGTAGCCGGTTTATGAACTCCCTTTTCTTGAAAGGGGTTTTCGGTCCTCTCGACGAGATATGTACAAAATGTCCAGTATGGATAATTTTCCATGTTCTAACATTAAAGTCTGGAACATTTTAATTATATCAGCTGTCTTAGAGTCATCGGAGGCCTGTTCCGTTTGTACGCCATTCACCTGAAAGTGGAACGGAGTAGCATGCTTTGTGAATCTGTGATGACTGATGTTTACTCACGCTCGCACGTATAACTGCACATCTACATTGGTATACATAATAAGACAGTCTCTGGACACAAAATATTATTAAAACTACAGTTTAAGTATTTATTTCACCAGAGACAAAAGCTTTGCATTATTCATTAACTAAGAAGGTGATGTCCAGTTAATTAGCCGAAAACTGGGTGAAAACCATACAACGACACCAAAGTCATGGGTCATCATAGTATTATTACAACTTACAGAGTAGTATGAACGAGAGCTCATTACAATTTACTACTCCTTCCATCTCAAAATAGATGTCTCAAATTTGTCAAAATTTGGATGAATCTAGACACTATTTAGTATATAGTTTCATCCAAATTTTGAAAAACCTAAGACATTTAAGCTTTTCTCTAAGAAAAATGATTCCCTTCCCCCGGATGATCATCGTCCGGGTCGGGCCGCTCTCTCGCTCGCATGTTCGCTGACCCGCTTCCTTGCATTGACGCGACGTTTGGTGGGCTAAACCAAACGCGGTCGAACACCACCCCATTCTCATCTCTCTCGATGTGATCCCCTCCCTCACTGACACCCTAATGCCGCCGCCCTTCCCCTTGCAGGCCACAGCCCTCCGACACCGTGTCTCTCCCCTGCCCCAGACCGCTCTCCCCATCTCCCTCTGTCTTAGTTCCCTCGGCACCAGATCGACCGGTGACACACAGACCATGGCGACGCGGTTGGCTGGCTTGCCGCCGCCATACCCGGTCCCCACGTCGCTTCTGGCCACGGCCTCCTCCTGCACCGCGCCCATGGCCTCCTCGACAGCCGCATGACGACTGCCGTTGGAGATGCCGGCCTCCCCGGTAGTCGTGGTTGCTACCGACAGCCAACGACGCTGCTGCAAGGGGTACGCGGGGCTGCTAGCAACGGCCGATGTTGTTGCTACCTGTACGGTGATGGATTTTTGCTACCGATGGCCAATGGATTGGCTATAGTAGCAAATATTTAGCTACAATCGTTCTCCTATTTTTTCCTATGACATCCCCCATGAGGTCTCCGACGAGGTGCCCAGAAAAGTCTACGCGATGTTAGTTTTTTCCTACATTAGAAAAACTTTGTTGCTACAACCGTCTTGTGTTTTTGCTACAACAATGTCAACTTTTTTCTACAAGGTCTCTAGCGAGAGTCACCAGCGAGATTTTTCTGACGATGTCTCCGACGTAGTCGGTTTTGCTACATTAGCACAATTGTTTTGCTGTATGGTCTCTAGCGGGACGTTCAAAAGCAAAAGCGGTGACATCTATAGCAAAAATGGGTGTTTTGCAGTAAAAAGGGATTTGGGGCGATATTAGGGGACAATTGGCATGCGGGGAAGTGGGACTCCTTCCATCATCGGGGGACGCCTAGCGTTATCCCTTCTCTAATATGCACGAATGTAGAATGTTTTAGTGTAGGTTCATTCATTTTTAAATGTATCTAGTCTACTTTGATTAATCGTGGATGGCATTATGTCTCATGCTTTGACTATATCCATCGATCTTGCTATTCCAATGGACCCAACTTATATTGAAAGATCGAACAGGTTCGTAATGCAAGATGAACATACAGTACACCGCAAACAAGAGTTGGATTTCGAAGAGTAGGAAAGAGGAACTAAAATGCAACATTTAGCATTATAAGCACTATACTAATCACAATGGCGACTGAGCTTCTCCGCGTGTCTTCAGACTTCAGAACCGGCGGCGCCGGAGAGCTTCCGGCCGTCACGGTTTGTGTGACGCTGCTGTGGTTACGGTGGAAGAACCGGTGGACCCGTCGGAGGAGCCGTCGGCAGGAGGCATCTTCTTGACGTCCTCGGCAGCGACGCGCACGGTGCGGTAGGGATCGTCGAGCGGGAACTTGCCGTTGTAGACAACCCGGAGGTGCCCGTCCTCGTTGTCGGAGACAGCAACGGCGCTGAGCCAGAGCACGAGGACCTGCCCCGTGGGCAGGTTCCCCACCGGCGTGCGGACGAGCACCTGGTCACCCCTCTTGATGGACTCCGACGAGCGGCGTGGCGGTGCCGGCGGCCTGGAAGGTTTCTTGCTGACCTGGCCGGCTGGTGCTGTTGCTGCGTCGTGGCGCGAACGGGAGACAGAGGCGGGTGCCCACGAGTCCGTCCGTGCGCGCTCCAGGCCGGCGAGGCGGCGCTGAGCTGGTGCTACTGCTGCGGCGTTGCTGAAACTGGAGGCAGCGGACGCCAGCGAGTGTCCGGTCGGCGTCCGCGCGCGCTTCCGGTAGGCATCGTCGTCCCCAGCGTCTCGGCGCTGCTCTGGCGACACCATGGTCAAGAGGCGCGGCGGCGCCGGGGACTGGTTCTTGGCGACCCCTCCGGCCGGCAAGACGGCGACCCTCCTCTGTCTCTCTTGCCCGTGGCGGAGTCTGTGCACGTTGGCTGACTGCACCGTCATCGTTCCCAAGGTGGTTCCTTGATCCTACGCTCCGACCCACTTACAAATACGAAGGACAAGTGTGTCAATGAGGCCATGGCCAGGCAAAGGCGTGCAGTTTTATAGGCGGTGGAGTTCTCCTACTTCCTGTCAGATTCGGGCCTTCGACGCGTCGTCGTCGTATTACCAACTCCGACGCCATGTATGATTTTCAATCACGCGAGCTAATCAGACCAAGAGGCGAAATCAACACCGTCCAATCCCAATATTCAAATATCTAATTGTGTAATTGATCTTCCCCGCCATCTGATTACGCGGTGGATTCCCTGTGCTTGGTTCCCACGCTTCCCGCTCCCGACTCCAACTCGGTCTCGGCAACCTTCCCCTCCGCCGGCCATGCCTGCGCTCGATCGATATAGACCTAGCGACCACCCCTCAGGTCAGCACACAATCCATCGACTCCTCCTCTCCTTCCTCTCCGCCAAATCAGTCGCCATGCCCGCGCTCACGTCTACGCGCCCGTCCGCCGTCCAGGGCGAGGTCCACCGCGAGCTCGATCGGCGCAGGAAGCTCGCAGCCGTGGCCAAGGGACGGATCACGAAGAACTCCTCTGCTCCGTCGTCGATCCGCAACGCAGCAGCAGGAGCAATCATCCAGAACAAGCCTGCGGCGATCCCGCACGAGCCAGCCGGGGCGGCCACCAAGAACCCGTCCCTGTCGACGCCGCGCGCGCCTGCAATCGCCTACCTGCAGCTGGGGGAAGCTCCAAAGAGGCACACTGCCCCAAAGGGCCGACCCGCGGGGATCCCTTTCCCCAGAAGGCTCCGGGTCCTCGTGCTGACACGTGTCCATTCAAATCCCGCTTTTGCTACACTCAGACTTGTTTTTGCTACATACGTCCCGCTTTTGCTACACTGTAGCGGAAAACGGTTCGGCCAAAAAATAGAAAAACAGATTGGACCTCGTCAGAGATTTCGCCGGAATCCTCGCCGGAGACCGTGTAGCAAAAAAGTTGGGCTAACGTAGCATATTCGACCTCGCCGGAGACTCGCCGGATGCTTTCGCCGGTAAACCTCGCCAGAGATCGTGTAGCAAAAACTCAACGCTATTATAGCAAAAACTCAACGCTATTGTAGCAAAATATTTTTTCTAATGTAGTAAAATAGACTTCGCCGGAAAATATCACCAGAGACTCGTCCAGAAAAAACCTCACCAGAGACCTCCGTAGCAAAAAAAATACGATATTGTAGCAAAACCACAAAACGGTAGTAGCAAAACGATAGAACAGATGTAGCAAAAAGGCGTCGTAGTCAGAGAAGCCATCGCTGGAGAAGACCCCCACTGCTCGTAGCAAAGGCGTCCACCACAGGTTGCAAAGACGGGTTCCTGATGTAGCAAGGCCTCCTGCCCCTTGTCGCAACTCCACCCACCACCGGCAGGCCGGCTGTCCCACTTGTAGCAAAGCCCGACACCCACCGTAGCAAGGCATCACGCCCCATATAGCAAGAACTTCCGCTCCTTGTAGCAACACCTCCCGCCGGTCGCATCAGCGCCACCCATCGGCGCCCCATGCAGCAACGCCACCCACCGCCGGTAGCCTGGCCGGCTGCAGGTTGTAGCACCGCGGCGGTCGCCTGTAGCAACGTCGGCGCCCTTGCAGTAGCACCCCACCTTAGGTAGCTCCGCACCCCACCGGTCGCAGCATCGACATCTCCTCCCAAGGTAGCAACACCGCCCAAGGTAGCAACACCGCCCTCCCAAGGTAGCATCGTCGCCCCCTAATGTAGCAAATGCCGGACCACACGCAGCAGCGTCGCGGAGCAGGAGCAGTGCCACCACCGACGCCGGCATCACCACCACCACCACCGCGGGCAACGCCCCCACCAGCGCCGGCAGCACCACCACCGATGGCGCGAGCTGCGCCACCACCAGCGCAGGGAAACACCATTACCAGCGCCAACGGGAGCGTAGGCGGCGGCGACCTCAGAGAAACTACGACCATAGGAGGTGAAGGAGGCGGTGTATGAGGCCGGCGGCGCTAGGATTTGGTGGAGGAAAATACTGGGTGGGGAGAGATGCGGTGCTCGAAGCCGGAGCCACGCCGGCTGTGGAGATCGGCCGGTGGTTAGGTGAGGGGATCGGGAACTACACGGGCGGTGCAAGGTGGTTGGGAGAAAGAAGATAAGGAGATGGGAGTGGGCCTACATGGACACGTGACGGTGCGGAGACCCGGACGATGAAAACTCAGAAATCCCCCGGGGGATTAGTATCCTTTTCCTTTGTTCGGTTATTCCCATCCCCGGGTGGATTGGCAGGGATTCAGGGGTGCCAACCCGGCAGGGGCGAAATCTCGGCCCGCCAAGATTTTTACGTTCGGTTATACCCGGCCGGACTGAATCCCCGGTCCAAACCCCGCGAAACCCGTCTATTCCACGGGGTAAAAAACAATCGTCTGTCCACCCGTGGAAAATATCCCGAGAAGCGAGACACGACGTTGTGACCCAGTCAGGCGAGCTGGTCCGCGACCGCGACCGCGACCATCGTTCGGCGCAGTCTCCGGCGATAACTTCGCTGGCGGCAGCGGTGCATCTTCCTCCCCGAACCCTAATCCCTGACTCTCACGTATCCTTCTACTCCCATGTGCGTCTTCACTAGCTGGATGCGTGCTTTAGGTGCCGCTGGATCTGAACGGTTCTCCGTCTCTTCCATGGCGCTGCCCCGGTTCTCGTCGTTGTTGCCTCTCCCCTGCGGTGGTCGGGCCGCCATATCTCGATAACCGACGCCCTTTCTTGGTGAGCTGAGGGACAAGAAGCACGCCACACTGTCGGAAGGTATCTTTCTACTGCGATTTTTCTTGGTGTTCTGCCGAGTTCCTGAGGATGCAGGCCGTGCAGTCAGCACCTTACCTTCATGAATCCAAGTGAGGATTGCTGCTATCCATGAGGATTTTCCATCTTTGTAGAAGCATGATTTGAGGTAGATTGTTTCATCAGTTCAGACACTCTGTTCCTAAACTCTGTTCGGTAGTAGTATTGTACAGTAATAGAGATGGGAATTTATGTTCTATGAAGTCGAATTAAATAATGTATGCATGGGTAAGTGTCATGCAGAAAACATAGGAGCAATGTGCAGGCAATCCAATTCCAAGCATGTACCAAAAATCATTAGAGAAAGACTAGTGATTTTAAACATGCATATATTCACGCAATGGAACATGTCAATAGAAACAAGCTAATTACACCAAAACAATAATCTACCTGTCACTACACACTTGCAGAACAAGAGGATTCCGATTAAACACTACAGTCCTGCCTTTTGTTCTTTATCATCTGATAGACAGACAGACAAACAAACAAACCACCAGCCAAAATGTTAAAAGAGAGAACAACCATGGAAACCAGTCGAGCTAACAATAAGTTTCTTCTATTTTCCTTCCTCGCCTGTCTTAAAATTCTGAACTTGCTTCCTACAGCACCACCACCCACTGGATCAACACCAAGTACGAGATGCTAGTGACAATGGCAACTGAGTGGTTCAGTTTGCCTAGTGCGTGTGTTTCAGAAAACAAAACAGCCATGACCATGTTACTCAAGAAATCACTTCCATTTGTGAAGTTGTTGCTAGCTGGGGTTTACATCTGGATTTTTTTTATCATCACAACATGACTCCTGAAAATTCTAGCAGGTAATGTGATGTGGAAGAAATCTTGCATACACTCTTCAAGGCTCTCGTGTCAGTGTGTGTATGTATTCAACACATTTACCCACAGCCAGGACACGTCTTTGATGATCAAGCATGCGACGCCAAGGTGAAAGGTGGGCACTCACTCATGATGTTGACAATGTGGTGTCTGTGGAGTTTGTGAAATGACTGTGTCTTCGACCGCTCATCCCCTGATGTGCGAACCTGGTCAATGATATCTTTCACAAGGCCAGCCTCTAGATGCTTGCAGGGGCCGAAGCTCTTCGGTGTCTGCCACTCCATTCCAGGTCTCCCGATGCCGCCCTGTAGTCTGTAGTCTGTAGTCTTTTTGCATGGTTTGCCAAAAAAGAAGGAGCTAAGCCTATGTATATATGTTCTATTTTCTGTACAATTTTCTTTATCTCCACTTTATTCAGTTTATGTTAAATATGGCCAGTCGGTAGAAGCAATGCATGTAATTCGCTTTTTGAATTTGTTTCTCAGTATCGGTTCAGCGCTGAAGACTGCGCCGTTGTTTTGCACAAGGTTTTTTTTTGGGTGCTCACTGCAGGTTCCGTATGTCTGTGATGGCTGATTCTCTAGATAATTGTCTTGTCCAGTTGCAATTTTGTCACGTAAACTGCAGAACATAACTTGTCTGGGGTTAACCGAACAGAACATAGAAGCATGGATTAGTCCCCCTAGTGGAACTAATCCCTCCAGGGGTTTGGGTGATCACCCGATCCCTCCTGGGATAAGTTCCACCAGTGGAAGTAATCCACAGCAACCGAACGAAGCCGAAAACAGGGGAATCCAGAGGTTGCCCGCGTCGATCCTGCACGAGCCTGCAGGAGCGGCCACCGAGAGCCTGTCCTCGCCTCCATGCCGATGCCGCACAAACCAGCCGAAGCGGCGACCAAGAAGTCATCGGCGCCGATCTCGCACGCGCCAACCAGAGTGGCGAACAAGAAATCGTCCTCGGCGCCGATCCCGGAAACGACGCCACCACTTCTCCCGCCGACGCCCGCCTCCGAGTCCATCAAGAGGGGATCGACGGTGCGCATGCGGACGCCGGTGGGAACGCTGCATACTGGGTTGTGCCTCGTCCTCTGGCTCAGCGCCCGCGTCGTCTCCGACGCGGAGGACGGCTACTTGGAGGTCATCTACAACGGCGACTTCCCGCGCGACGACCCCTTCCGCACCGTGCGCGTCGCCAGGGATCAGGTGAAGAGCATGCCGTCCCAACAGTGAGAAGGCGCACCGCTTCTGAGTTCTGACCACTGAAGAGGGAAGCTCGAGAAAGGGGACGCGGAGGAGACACTTCCGGGCCAGCTCGGCCATCGGTGTAATAGGGAATACAGTGAAGAATTAGGGATTCGACGATGTCTTCTTGCAATTTTTTGGTCATGGAAGACTCAAATAGTGAGATGTAGCTTTTTTTTTTTCAGAATCTGGATACTTCGGAGTACTATTTGCCATCATTGTACATGGATACTTGAATACAGTTAACTGAATTTCTGTGCTGTGTGACGAATCGTTGATCAAAGATGAAATCAGCGTGTCTGTTACATGAAATCAGATGTAGTTAGACAGTAGCCAAAAACCGGGGTTATGCCAAAGCACAAACTCTTTGGTTTACCAAATTTTGAACTTGTGCTCCCGAGCAGACGAGCTCCAGGAATAAACAAAACAAATGCACCAGCCGGGAATCGAACCCAGGTCTGTACCGTGGCAGGGTACTATTCTACCACTAGACCACTGGTGCTTTATTTTTTAATTTCGTACAATAGTTTAGTAAATTCGTATCAGGGTCAGCCGAGCTGAAGCAATGCAACTAGAGAACTTGCTGGTTAATTTCTGAATACAATTTCGTCAAAAAGATCCACCAGAAGCCCAGGACAATTTCATTTAGAGAACTTTGTACAGAAAAATTGACCATGATACTAGCTTTGGTGCCAAGATTGAACTCCGGAATCCATAGGCAAAAAGAAGGACATTACTTCTCCCATAATTCAACGTCAAAGGAGAACCAAATACAAGTAGTGCTCAGATCACCTTTTTTCCTTTTTATCTCATTTGGATTATTTCATAGTAAACTCAAATAGCAAACATCCCTTATATCCTTACACACGTTATGCGAACAAATGGCAGTAGTACTCGGCTAATGGAATTACACTCGACATTCACATTGCGTATCCTTATGGTTCGTCAAGATCCAAAGCCAATCTAGAGACTGGCTGATAAACCATAGCCTACTAGCTGTCCTAATGAACAGAGAAACTTCGGTTTAATCAGTTTCTTGCACCAATTCTCATCACCATCTTAGCCTCGGGTACATATCATCTCCCAGCCTTCAGAGAACTGTCAAGCTTTCGTCAGAGGGACGAACCCATGTCTGATAGCAGCTGACCATGCCTTCTCAACGTCCATGATATCGTCCCCGCACTCGTGCGAGCTCCATCCTTCCAGGACGTGGAGTATTCCGGCGATATGCCACGCGCTCATCACCCTTCTCGGCAGCCAATTCTGTCAAGGAAGCAAATGTGTAGACAGAGTGCTGGTCAGGAGAGGTTCATTTATGCAATGTGTTGCCATTTCGATTATCTTGATGATAAAAGAGAGCATGCTCGTTTATATTTGTAGTACCTCGCAGGAGTGGATGTTCTGCATTGTCTCTGGGATCTTCATGGCTGGAGTGCTCAAGTAAGTGCAGTCCTTGCAAACTTTCTTAGGGGGGAACTGCGATATAGGAATGAATACTGTTCCTTTTGGTGCCATCCTTTGGTCTTTCTCATCGATGTTATCTACTATCCAAGTCTACACAAAATTGAAAGAATAAATTCATATAGACTTTACTGAAATGTTACGCCCCTACGTCACATGTTCTACTACACATTTCCAGAATGGCTCAAGTCTGGAATAATCATACTGAATTCATGATAAGGATTTCTTGAATGTTTTTCTGACTCACCATATCCTCTTGTTGCCAAAATAAGATCATTTAGCTCTTATCCAAGGTTACTATTTTCGTGACTAAAAGTGGTTATTTACAAAATGTATGGGAGTTAGTCTTAAAAAATTAGAGGGAAATCCTTATTCAATACTGATAATATCTTTAGTTGTGACCAACCTTTTCTCAAGGACTCATATTTAGAATAGAGCATGTCGTTCTACACTTCTACATGTGACAGTGCAATATAGTACTTTTTACAGAATTTTTCATTTATGAACACATATTTTACCTTGATTATGTCATTGCTGGAGCACTTCAAATAGCTTGCACTGTTGTCTGGCATTTGTGACTTGAGCATATCATATTCCTTCTTCTGTTTCACAACCACCTGAATCCAAAAATGATTTTATGAAATTTCGGAAAAATATTCTACACAAATTTTACCCATAAAAGTAGAGATACGATTGCAGGAAGATAAAGATATACCTGGATGCCCCTGCCACATAATGTCATAGCAATGACACGGGCTATCTTAGAAGTCCCTGTATGAAGAAAAACTTGGTTTGCATCTGAAGGGATGCTTTTTAGGACAACTCCAGTTGCTAATCCACTTCCATCAACAATTCGGACTCCTAATTTTGGATACTTTTGTCTAAATAGTTCACCATTTCCATTCAGCTGTTTTTCCTGAAGGAAGAAAAAAAAGGAATCAGTCATCATCAATTAGTTAAGATACAAAGTACTAATCTCCAATTATATGAATGGAGAGAAACTATCAAGCAATGGGAGTATATATCGCTCTGCAGTTCTTTGTACTATTTGGTTTTGTTCTAGCTTCTCTTATGATTCTTCCGTCTTCACCATGCTGACATATCACTGTTCATCTCTGCAATATGAGTATTAGAACTGAGGATTAGTTACCTGATTCAGTAGTCCTAGACTGAGCACTTTAACCCCTCTTATATCAGCATCTAATATTGCCTTTTCAATTAAGTCGTTGATCGATTCTCTATCCCATGCCAGACCATACTGCAGAAAGGAAAAATAGTATTAAGCAACTTGCCAACAATTAGGTAAATGTATATATGCAAGGGGAGTTGGTTACTTGAAAGTTGTATCTTGGTACGACCCATGTTTGCATTGTCATCTTCTTTAGTTTGATTCTCTCAACCACGAATGCAGATGACCCATAAACCCATGCTACTACCATTGACAGCCATGCCAAGGGCCATAGTGTCCACATATACCACTCGGAGTTGTCAGATGGTTTGGATGCAATGGAGGCGAATCCTATCCTTAGATGATAGGCCGACTGCAAGTTGGTCATATGTGTGAGATGAACAAGGTCAGGTGTCTCCTCCGTTCCTTTGAGTGAGCTCTCATACAGCTCGTCAGATGACTTGTCCATAGTGCTGTATATGTAGTCATAAAATGGCATGAAGAGTGAATAGTTTGTACGGAACTGTGTGTGGTGAAGAGAATGAAACCTGCAACAAGAAACCAGGAAAAAACTTGTTATGTTGAGGTTTGGTGAAGTAACTATCAATTATCTGAACTCCAAGTGGCCGTGGACCAAAATTCAGCGACCCCGAAGTGTCATGAATTTTTGGTTAATGTCTGGCCTAGTTTGAGGGATTTATGTTGATGTCTTGCACTTACGATGGAGTGTACATGAGATACTTGAGAGGAGGGAAGACTTTGAACACCCACTTCGGCACCAACTCAAAATTGCAGTGCCCCATGTTGTTCATGAAGTCAATGTAAACGATATAGAGCACAAAGACGAGTGCAGAACCATTTCCCATGTAAACTGTGGACAACAGCGGGATAGCAAAGAGCGTGAAATAGACAATGTGTTCGCCAAAAGGATGGATCACCGCTGCAATATACAGATATATTAGAAACCAAGAGAAAATTGTCATTAACAGGACATACTTTCTACGTGATTGCTGAAACAGCAGTAATTATGCATGAATAGAACACTTATTGGATAGAATGCACACAGCCTAGTGACAGACGTCTGGTAAAAAACAGTCAATCTAAAAAATGATTGGTTTGAAAGTTGAGTAACCACGGCAAATCACCCCAACTGCTTTTTCACAAACCGTGATTACCACATTTTGCATTATGTTTAAAACAACTAAGTCTTAGAACAATATAAGAGAAATAAGATCTGTTTTGACACATTCATGAAACACATTGTTCGTCCATGTTTATAACCGAGCTTTAAGAGAAAATATTCTTAACACAATCCAACAATCGTAAAGACAGGAGGAAAAAGTAGTCCATTCGATCTTCTAGCTACTACTCCCTCCGATCCAGATTTGGTCCCTCAACATCAATAATAGAAATTCTGGACTCTAATATTTTGAACCAAACAAATTTAAAACCAAACTCCAAGTGGCAAGCCATAAGCACAAAACTCATGAGAATAAGATATTTATAGAAAAAATGAATAAATAAAAAATATTATTCTATAAAGACTAAAAAGTGATAATAAATATCATAAAAAATCTACTTGTAAACCAGGGAAAATCTTCAACAAAACTCATAACTAATTTTAAAAATTGACCACATGGTTTTACCATTTCATTAATTTTAGTGATTTTTCTCCAATTAAAAATTTATTTGAATAGGTTATTTTTTTATTTTTATATAAATAATTGATTATATCATATTAGTTGTTGGTTTTTCCGAAACATTGCCATTGTGATTTTTTAGTACATTCGATAATAATTAATAAAAAAGACATTTTACCTTGATTTTTTTATGTTATTTATAGATTCGAGATTTCTCTATATTTTTACCTTTTGTGATATATGTGTTGACTACAAATGAAACGGTGCTAGGAAGAACTAGACACTTTTTTTTGATATAGTAGAAACAGGTCGGCGTGAGAATTCTGAATATTCGTTCTTGACAGAGATCGAACACCAATTGATGGGATGTGTCAACTGCGATCCAACCGCTAGGCTATTGCCTGATTGCACATGTACGAAACCATCCGATCAATCATTTGGTGCATGCTCCCTCCGTCCCACAATATAATAAGCTGATGGCGAAATCACATCGGAATTTCAGAGCAATAGAATTGTACGTACTACATGAAAGACTCAGATAGTGCCCTATGGACCGTCACACTGGTTTTAAATTTTGTACGTACATCATAAATTCCTTCCTGACCTCCACTTTATCTTTTGGTGGTATCCTAAAGATTTGCCGAAACCTCATGTTTCCATTACGTTTGAGAAGTCCAATACCGCATATGTCTATTTCCGTCTCCTCCCTCTAACCAAGAATGAGTTTCCTGTAAAATTTCGGTGGACCATCCAAGCAAAAAACTGGTAATATTGTACTAGTAGTACGATTTGCCGAAACCTCATTTCTATTCCTGTCTTTTTTTTCTACCCTGCCTGCCTGTGTTCAAATAGGCCCCGACTCTGCTACAAGAAAAAAGGGCCCCGACTCTGCTACAAGAAAAAAGGGCCCCGACTCTCTCTGTAGTACTACGTGGCATATTAATAGCGCCCTTTCTTTGCAGGACGGCCGTGTTTGTTCTCTCTCTCCCTCGATAGAGTAAGTTTCTGGCCGGAATTAATTAGTGCACCTGGACGGGCGTGGCCTGTGCCGCCGTATTCCATGCAGTCACATGCATTTGTTCGTTTGCCCTGGCACCGGCACGGCTGCATATCGCTTTTAAGGCCGATTCAGTGCTCGTACAGTGTGCTCGTATTACTGTTCGCCGTCAGACGGTGCAGCGTACGTAGACGACGTGTCCGGTCGGTGGTCCTGTCTAAACCAATGTACGTACTAGCCGCCTTCTTTGAAAAACAAAAATACTTGCAGAAAACGAGCGATCACAGGCCGGGAAGCACGGTCGATTGATTTGTTGGAGAGCCTACTACTACATAGACGAGCGTAGCGTCACTGTTCATTCATTCGAGTGTAGTCACATGGCTACCGTTCTTCGCACATGCGAGCTACCTGAGCTGAATTATTTGGTCCGAGAAACGTGAATAAAAAAAGACGATATACGCTAAAAAAGAAGAAGAAGACGGCTTACTTACAGGTGATGGGCTCGGTGACGATGGAGGCGTGGTGGTGGGAGTGGTACCGGGAGTAGAGGAAGTGGTGGTGCAGCGCGCGGTGGAACCAGTAGTAGAGGAACTCGACGGGCCCGGCGTGCAGCAGCGCCGTCGCCGCCGCCCCGTCCGTCCTCCACAGCGGGAACCGCCGCACGCTCGGCAGCAGCAGGTACCCGACGTAGAAGAGCAGGCCGTTGAAGATGATCTGGTCGTCCCACCCGCGCTCCCGGTCCACCTGCTCGAACTCGACGCCGCGGTCCACGATGCGGTGCTTGCTGCGGGCCGTCTGGTGCCGCGACACGCTGATCCAGATCTGGTTGTGGATCATCCGCAGGAGAAGGGACGGCAGGATGAGCGCGTAGGCCACGTCGATGTCGCCCCACCCCTTGGTCATCACACGGTGCGCGCCGTGGACAGCCACGGGAGCCATCACCAGGTACTGCATAGTAGTAGTATCATGTGCATCAGTGCATGGCATGACACGAGAGGACAAAGGTCAGGGTCTCTGATACGTAGTAGAGGGGAAACAGATGCACTGTCCCATGTCTGGGAGTGTTTTTCAACTACTAACTAACTAGTAGTAATAATTTTCAGTACAGCACGCAATCATTTCGAGTAGTAGAATTTGGTGGTTATCATCATATTCCTGCGTTCCCCCGACAGTTGCCATGCTCGTTATATTAAATTGGCCAGGAGGCCAAGAACAGGAATGTCTGGCATCTTCTAACATGAGATGGATTAGGATTTAGAAAGACTATAGGCCTCCTTTGATTTGAATTGAAGGATTAGCTTAGGATTTCTACAGGATTTGGTTTGATTCATAGGATCGTACGCTATACTAGGAATTAATTCTATAGAAAGTGGACAACATGATTTCACAGGAGAAAGAGCATGAGCTCAGACCTTATGCAAGAATTCCTGTCTGTGCATGAAGAGAACGGTTTCTTATGCGCAGAGGATCAGGTTGAGCAAGGCATTCCGTTCCTTTACCTTTTCTATTCCCTTAGTTTTACTACCTTTCAAATCAAAGGAGCCCTATGTTTTCCTATCCTTCAAAAGAAATATTATGGGAAGAACTTCTAACTGCTTGTAGCCAACCCTCGATTCTAGTGCCGGTCATGTAGAGTATTTCTCAACTAGTAACATAGTAGTTGCTCATGTTGCTAAATCTACCAAGAGCAAAAAAAAAACAAAACAAAAAAACATGCAGAGTATGTAGGAGTATTTCTCAACCACTCGTTGGGGCCTTGGGGTGACATCATCAACTGCACGTACGAGACCACCCAGCAAAGCAAGATCGAGCAGAAAGAGAGAGCGTTTTCTTCGCAAAAAAACTGGCTCCGCGAGCACACTCTCTCGGAGCATCGAACCCGGCCGATGTGTCCGGTTAATCAACCCTACAGTCTCTTCTAGCCTTGGACAACAAAGATTGAACCGAGAGAGAGAGAGGACAGCAGAAACGCCTCTGCTTCCTAGAACATATCTCTACTCGAGCAACGAACAGAAGGAGGAGGAAGAAGAAGACGAGCATTATCGTACTTACCTTGAAGTTGCCCATCCTCTCCCACGGCCATTCAGTCAAAGGGCCCGGCCTGATCGCCATGGCCGCCGCTGCTGCCCCTGTGTGGTCTCACCTCCTCCCTCCCTCCCCTTCTTCACGCCCAGCCAGCCAGCCACCCCACCCCACTGGCCAAAGCAGAACGGAAACGGTACCGAGTAGTCTAGGCAGAGCCTCTTCCTTGAATTGGTTTTTATAGGGTTTACAGTGCGAGATGCACACGGCACCCGCTTCAACCCCCAGACCCCAAACCCCCGTTTACTGTTTCCTCTGTGCGTGTATTTGTTAGTTTGTGTGTGTCGCGATTCGATCGCACGGCACGTTCAGAGCCTGCCTGCCCGCGTGCGTGCATGCATGGGCTGCGCTGCGCAGACTCTGCACGGCTCCGTTTGGCTCCACGCCTGGCCACATGCCTGGCTGCCACTGCACCCCGCCCTATCCCTCCCTGTTTAGGGCAGGCAAGCGCCAACCCCCCCAGGCCCTAGGCTTTCATTGTTACGCAGAAAAGGAAGAATGGCATCTCATCACGCTGGCGCTCTACGTATCGACGCACCAAACAGGTAGTACTAATGCTGGTAGCAAGAGAGAATGAATGCGTGTGCAGCAGCAGTAGTAATGGGGACGGCTCCATGAATGGCGGGCGCGCCGGCCACGGCGGGCCGGGGAGGCGCAGGGGCAGTGGACGGACGGACGGACGTAGCTAGCTAGGCCGGCAGAGGCGGTTGCAACCGGCCGGAAGGGAGAAATATCTTTGCTCCCTCCCTCCGGGTCACGCAGAAAACGTTTGCCTGGCTCCGGACCGGCGCGTACGCCATGTGTTACGTTACGTGTGGGGAAGCTCCGTTCTACTTCCGCCTCGACGTACGGCATCTCCATGATCGACTCCGTCGTCCCTGTCGATCGATCGGCAACACGACCCACGGCGGAGAGACACGGCGAGAGGTGTCCGTAGTACGTGCATACTACCGGTGGCGGATGAACGTACTGGCTGTGATGTCGATGTCGTGGAGCGGTGACTCGTGTCGTGTAGATCAGGCGGTCGTGTGGATCGCGAGAGGGACTCACAGTTTTGATTGACACGTACTAGTATAAGCAGCTAGCACAACTGCACAAGTGATATATATATATATAGAAACCCTATTCGACACCCAGGGTGCAGAATAGTTATTTTGCACCCCATATAACTTTATGTTGTCACGTTTAGAAATTTATGTTTTGTATACAAATAATTATGTTCATATTCATCCACAACGCAAAAAAATTGACATAAAAAATAGTTTATGAGTAATTATAGTGTAAAAAACACTAAAAATACGTATTTTACGTCGTATTTTTATATGGCATGTAAACAAAAAAAATTATGACATGTCTATATTTTCTTATGTTCTTCTCAACTCTCGGGGTAAGACAAAATTTACGCGACGTAAAAATAATATACGGTTTTAAAGATAGAAGGTGGGTGTAAAATAACTATTCTACACCCTGGGTGTCAAATAGCGCGACTCTATATATATATATATATATATACTCTTGGAAAAAAGCTTGGATTGGTGTCTCCCAAAAGGGCGGAGCGAGGACGCACGCCTAATCAAGTGCCCATCAATCCCTCTCTCTCCCTCCGCCCTCGTCTAGCTGAGCTCGCTTTGCCGGCCGCCGGTCCTCCCCCGGTGCCTCTCCGCCGGAATAGCCGGCTGGAGCAGGTCTGGGGGCGGCGCAGTAGTTGCTAGGGTAGGTTTGTTTGGCTTCTTGCCGGTAGTGGGCCTTGTGCTCGGTTGTGGAGATCTGGATCTTGGTGACCATATCCAGATTTTAGGGTTCGTCCCCATGGCACCTGACCTCCTTCGGCTGGAGTACGGTGCGGTGGTGGCGTCCACCACTTCCTCAAATAAGAAGTTCACACTCTGCTTCTTCCTCCTCTTTGTCTTTGGGCTCTCTCATCTCTCTCTGGCCGGCAGCGGTTGCGAGGGGTCTGAGATGGTGGGCGCCCAGGCGAGAGAAGGTGGTGGCGGCGGGAGGTTTCCCACTCGGGCGGGTGTGCGCGCCGCCGGGTGGCTGTCGGTCTTGCTGGTGCTCCTCGTTTCTCCTCTTCCGTCCGGCCGTGGTGGCAAGGGGATAGAGGAGGACGGGCTTCGGCGAGAGGACGGCTCCCTTATCCCATGCGCTCTTCGTCTTCTCCGTGCAGGTGGCCTTTGTCAGCTCTCCTTCCTCTGTACCGGTCATGGTGGTGTGGGAGAGGACGCGGGCTTCTCGAAGTTCCTCTCTGCGTGGAGAGGCGCTGGGGAGATCTTGAAGCTTCTTCTCCCCGTGGCGGATCCCAAGCGTCGACTGGTCGTCGTCGCTACTCTTGGTCAGAAGACTGGCCCCGCCACGCCCGGCAGCAGAGCAGTCTGCCGGTGCTTAATCTACCTCCTTCGGAGGCCCTTATCCGACCTCACCGGGGCTTTTCGTGCCGCATCTCAGCCAAGTGGTGTCGTCCCCGGCCTGGAATGCGGTAGTCGCGGTTGCAGGTCGTTCGTCGCCGGCGTGTTTGTACTTGATTGCGTTTTTGCATTTCCTTCTAGGGTGTTCTGTGTAAAAGTGCAGGTCCTGGTTGTTTAGTGTAACTTTGGTTGGGACCTTTCTGTAAATGTTCACCCACCGCCGATGAAATGAAGCTTCTGGTCCTTCGGGACCTTTCCGTTCAAAAAAAAAGTAAGCGTGTTTTTTTTAAACAAGACCATGTCAGGGGGCAAAAATACTATTTGCCGCCCCGCGCTAGCGCCGCACAATGCGGAAGCCCTGTTGGGCAGGAGTAATGCTACACTTACGGGAGGAATTTTACGAACCAAACTTACGGAACGACATGGAGTCACAGGGTTGGGTGCAGTTTTTTTCCTTCCATGTTTTGAGGATCGTGGAGCACAACCAAATCACCACGTCAGTTCGTAGGTGGAGTCCGTAAAAATCTTTCCGTAAGTGTAGGATTATCGGTTGGGCAGGCCCAGTTTTCGAGGATTTTCCATTTACGTTTTCTTCTTCTTTTTTGTTTTTTTTTGTTTTTTTTGGGTTTTTTGTTTACCTTTTTAGAATCATCATTTTTTAATGTTCATTATTTTTTGGAAAAATATTATGTTTTTACGAATTTTGGTTCATGATCTATAAGATTGGTTCATGTTTTTTTGAAATTTGGTTTATGATTTTTTGAATTGGGTTCATTTTTTTTCGAATTTTGTTCATGTTTTAAATTTTTGGTTCATGGTTTTTGAAATTGGTTTATAATTTTTCTGAAATTGGTTTATAATTTTCGAAAATGGTTAATGATTTTTTTGAAATTGAGTCATAATTTTCGAAATTGGTTCATACTTTTCAAACTTTTATTCATGATTTTTGAATTTTTTTTGAAAATTTATTCATGATATTAAAAAATGCATGAATATTCAAAAACATTCACATTTCTTAAATTGTAATTATAGAGAATGTTTAGAGTTTAAATAAAAATATAGAAAAAAGAAACAAAAAAGAAAGAATAAAAAAGGAAATCACATCACATGGGTCAGCCCACTTACCCCGCACCTTCACTCGAAGCGGCGTATAGAAGCTCCCAGGGGGTGCTGAAGAAAGATCGTGGGCCGGACTGCTATACAGGCCTGCAATGAACAATCATGATTTAGCCTTTGAACAATTAGGAAAGTATGGAGAAGACGGACATAGTCTTCCTACCAAAATAAGACCCACACGAACAGTTAGGGAAACTGTGGAGAAGACGGACGAGTCGCCCACCTGTGGCGACCCTATCGTCTGAGATGGATGAAACCATTCTCGTCATACCATAAATTCATAGGATGCCACTATAAATCATCTAAGGGTGTGTTTGGTTCGGGAACGAATTGGAATGGAATGGCATGGTTCCATTCAACCGGTGAAAAGATACGGATGTCGCCTAGAGGGGGGGTGAATAGGCGATTAAAACTTTTCCTATAGTGGCTCAACAAAGGCGGAATAAAACTAGTGTTTACTTTGTTAAGCACAACCTAGAACAACTAAGGTTCACCTATGTGCACCAACAACTTATGCTAAGCAATACAAGCAACAAAGTGATAGCAAGATATATATTACTTCAAGCACGAAGGCTATCACAATGTAAAGTGCATAAGTAAAGAGCTCGGGTATAGAGATAACCGAGGCACGCGGGTACAACGATATTTTACCGAGTTCCTCCCAACATGGAGTACGTCTCGTTTGGAGAGGGGGTGGTATCAAACCACCAACGCCACAAAAGGCCCCCCTTATTCTCCGGTGAATCTCACCCCAACGGGATCGATCCACACTTCCACTATCGGTGCACTTGTCGGTGGCAACTGGAACCTCTCACAAGGTTGGGGCACTTCTCCACAACTTAATTGGAGGCTCCCAACAAACGCCGCTAAGGCCACAACGCCACCAAGGACACAAAACCGTCTAGGGTTCCAAGAATCCAAGAGGGACAAGTTCCAATGAGTAACTCAAACCAAATCCTCCGAGGAGAACACAAACCGATGCACCAAATGCAAATGGCAAGAACACCACAAAGGTGTTCAAATCCTTATCTCCCAAATTCCACCAAAGCTACAAAAGCTTATGGGGGAATAAGAGAGGAAGAACAATGGAGGAAATCCACAAAAGACTCCAAGATCTAGATCCCAATATGTTCCCCTCACTTAGAGGAGAGATTGATTGGTGGGATTGTAAATCTAGATCTCCTCTTTCAAATCCCTCAAGAATATGCAAGAATCATCGGAGGGATTGAGAGAAAGCAAGCTCAAGAAGGTCAACAATGGGGGTGGGGGACTTGCAAGAATAGTTAAGGAACCATTGGGGAAGAAGGCCCCTTATATAGGTCCCTCCAAAATCCAACCGTTGCAGCCCAAAAACGCGATTCCCGGTACTACCGGACTTTTTTTCGGTACTACCGGACTTTCCCGGCACTACCGGACATTTCCTGGGGTTCCTGGGGCTCCAAACGCATTTTTCTCTGCACTCCCCGGTACCACAATGCGGTACTACCGGACCCCGGTACTACCGGATCCTGGTCCGATACTACCGGTCATCACAGAACGAAAACAGCCATAACTTTTGAATCCGGACTCTGATTTCGATGATCTTGGGCTTGTTTCGAAGAGCACAACAACCTCTACAAGATCATGCAAAGAAACATCATAGTCCAGCAAGGGAGGATAGATCCAAATGACGAAGTAAAAAACCTTCTGCCATGCTAGGTACTAAAATACGGTACTACCGCTTTTTGGTACCTAGCCCGGCAGTGGCTTTTGGAAACTTGTCAAAAACCTTTTGTCGTGCTAGGTACTAAAATGCGGTACTACCGCATTTTGGTACCTAGGAGGGCAGTGGCATTTGGAAACTTTCCAAAACCTACAGCCGCGCTAGGCACTAAAATGCGGTACTACCGCATTTTGGTACCTAGGAAAATTCAAACCTCTATAACTTTTGATTGGTAACTCCGATCGACCCGATTCCAATTGTGTTGGAAAAAGGACGACATGAGCTACCCTATAAAAGGTGAAAATATTGGTTATCACCAAGTGAGAATGTATCATGTATAATAATGTGAGATACCTCACTTGGTGAGAAACCGAAAAGCCGCCAAGATCAAAATCGCAACAAGATACAAACGGAAGATCCGATTTTGATGAACAAGAGCTTGTTATGGAGATTACCACAAGATATATATCCTCACATGGATAAGACCAAATAACAACCAAATATGATGATGCAAATATGCAAAGGTTTGAGCTCTCTCCGAACGATGTGACCGAGTTACTCATTCGAGAGCCCCTCTTGATAGTACGGTTATCTATCCTAAACCCGGTCTCCTACTAACAATATGAGACCGGCAAAAGGGAAAACCTATCAAGATTATACCTTTGCCTTGAGCATTCCACTTGAGCTCGATGTAGACGATATTGCCCTTCTCAAGATGGAACGTCTTTCTTAATTCCTCATCATCGATCCATGATCACCGAGAATGGCAAGCATCAAACATGAGATCTTCTATAGATGGTACATTTTGAGCTTGCGCAATGCATCTTCTTCTCATTTCATCGACCTTGAAGCCACCACATGCTCCAAGTGATGCCAATGGACAAATCCTACAAGTATAACTTAATACACACATTAGTCCATAAAGATTGTCATTAATTACCAAAACCACACATGGGGGCCCACATCTTCTTTCAGTCTCCCCCATTTTGGTAATTGATGACAATCCCTTTAAGAGGTTTTATATAAGGAATATTAATGAGTAAAATGGTAACACCAATACCAAGTACTACATAAGTATGTGATATTGGTACCACCACCATATATAGAGCAAACTGCCCCACAATACTATGCATGTGTGATGAACTTGAATTTCATTGCATATATTGCCAATCATTATCATTGGTGGAGTTTCCTCTCTATATATACCACATGCTAAGCAACAAAAAAATGCAAGAGCATGAAAGGCAAATGCTTAAGAACAAACTCAAAGCATAAACCATTTCCCTTAAACCCTCTAAAAATTCTCCCCCATTGGCATCGATTGCCGAAATGGGTGACAAGTTCTAGAAGGCCAATATAGTGATAAATCTTCCAAAGGTGTGCATTCACATATATCCAATGGTGAATACTTGGGAGGAAGTAGGACTATATCGAGGACCCAAAGATTGCCAAAAGAAATAAAAAATAAGAGGCATCAGCAAATGATGCAAGCAATTACAAGGTCCGACAAACCAATTGAAAACAACAAATGAGTCCAAAAGGAAACAACAAGATATTATGATATGAACAAAAGAGTGTTTTA
The DNA here is from genome assembly GCA_910589765.1 of Avena atlantica. Lineage (NCBI taxonomy): Eukaryota > Viridiplantae > Streptophyta > Magnoliopsida > Poales > Poaceae > Avena > Avena atlantica. Next base: position 254,867,460 of record OU342738.1, on the reverse strand, counting down.
AATAACAAATAGAGAAGCTCCCCAATAATAAATGCATTGGAATACATAATGCACAAATATGGAATCCTCGCTCCCCCATAAGCATTTAAAACACAACAATTGAAAGATCAAATAAATGCTTAAATAAAATAGAGAAGCTCCCCAAGATTTGTGCACACTTTAGAATCGTTGTAATTAAATACAAAAATGCACAAATATGGAAACATCACTCCTCCATGAACATTTAAGGCACAACAAATGAGAATTATTAAATGAATTAGATGAGCTCCCCAAAGATAATACACCAATTATGATAATTGTATTTGGGAACAAGGTGCATAATCATGGAATCCTCACTCATCCGAGTTCATTTAACAATACAAGGCATGGGAGAATAAATATGAGTGCCCAAGGATGCAAACAAGAGGAACAAGCACTCATAGGTAATTAAATTTGGAAGCCACCGAAGAATAAACCGGAATAGAAAGGTGGTCTCCAAGGATTTTGAAAATCATCTAAGATTATCTTCGCGTATGTGTATATGTCTCTGAGTGGAAAACATCACAAGGACATATGCCAACAAATAAATATGCACACATAAAGAAGATATACAAGAAATCACATAAAAGTCTAAAATGAAGTCATAACATATATCAATAAGATTTTTGCTTCAAAGCATGGCCAAGGGCACAAATATATCTTATTGGACATTAATGAACTTCAAACACCAACACACTACATATATTACAACAATCACCAAGGGAAAAAGGAGAAAGTTGGAACATATGGAGAAAGGTAACAAGTATCACAAGGAATAAACAACTAGCAAAATCTCACTATTGCACATGAGAGAAGTTGAGGGCAAGATAGGCAATAAATTGCTAGATTGACATATTTGGGATTGGTGGATCATATGCATGATTTTGTATAGCCCCAATTATATGTACTCATCTCAACTTATACACATTTACAATAGAGAGTTCTCTTAAAACCATGGCTAGAACTACAACAATTATAAATACATGAATCCATGCTAGAAGGCAACCGACAAACGGTTGGAATCAGGATATATGAGCATGAGAAACAAATACTTGTTACTAATATATGATTGGTAGGATGTAGAGGATATGAATTCACTGATCATCCTATAGCTTGCCTCCAATTTTCATTAACGCGCCACTTTTAAAGATTTGAGAGACAAGCATCCAATATATCTCCAATGTACCTAAAACACATTTAAGTACAAAATGGTCCCCAAACTTATTGGGTCCAATGTAGTTAGTGTAACTACAATACATAGAAGAGACTCCACATACATATGTGCATATTGATATGAAATTGAATTTCATGCACAACTTAGCCGATGGGATTTGGTGGAGTTTCCCCTATATATTGGATCAAAGAAATAAGCATGCCATAATATAAACATATAGTAAATATGCATGCTTAAAGCTTTCAAGAACCAAAAGGAGATACAATTTGAACAAAAACACCAAGTAAATCAAGATTGCACACACAAGAGTGTGACATGACAAATGATGTCCAAATTTTATCAAAGAACCAATTCAACACATGAAAGATCACATGTTCAACAAATGAACTAGGCTAAAACCAAAGGAGCAAAAGATAGATAGAAATAAAATTGCTCAAGGGTTTATGTCATTCTAAAATGGTCAAATCAAGAGACAAGGAATGAGACAAAACCAACTCCCAAAAAGAGCAAGGTTCCAACAAGAAACCAAACTCCCCAAACGTCTCATGATGGCACAAAATACCAAAATGAAAATATTGAGGTTACAAGCACATAAAACCCAATATGGATAAAACAAAGAAGCATAAATATGAGTGTTCTAAATAATATAGGAGAGCTCCTCCATGGATTGTGCATTATGTAGGATTTTCCTTTTGAATGAAAAATGCACACAAATGTGATCATTACTACTACCTACATTAACTAAAACACAAGAGGATACCAAAAAAATAAGGTGATTCAAAAGTAGCAAGGAATGCATGGGAGCACACAAAAACATTTACCTGGCCAAAGATAGGACAAGATTAAGCAAAGGCCAAAGTGAATATGATCAATAAATTCTACCATAAATTTAGTACTCATTTTCCAAGGACAAGAAATATTAGGAGTAATTTTCCCATAGGTAGCTTGTATGGATATCCAAGATCATAGTCACAATAAGAAGCATATAACTAAATATAAGAATTAAGCATGATACTTCGAACAAGATTCTTGGTAGCTTCCAATAGTCACACAATCACTAGTGATTAGAGTAACTTGAAGCATATGGTTTCCATGAGGATATATATATATCTAAATATGAGGAAACACATACCAAGAAACACTCTCATATACAAGATCCAAAATAAGATCAATAAAGCCATTCAAGCAAATTGGAAATTGTATGAGAAAATGTGTCACATAGGTGCTAGATAATCAATATCAATTCTAAGTGACACAACCTCGAATAATCACATTTTCTAGGATTTGTAATATGCACTAAGCATATGACTCCCCCATAATGTGATATTACCATAAAACCAACGCGAGGCAAAATAATACAAATAGAGATAATTAATGGACATTATAAAATTTAAATTTCTCATGAGAATTGTACCACATAGAGACTAGATAATATCCCAATATAAATGCTAGGTGGTATTCCTCATGTATACACATTTTTAGGATTGTGGAATGCCTAAGCATAACACTCCCCCAAAATGGGATAGTCCATTAATCTCTCACAAGAGCCAAATAAGATGCCAAATATAATCAAGTAAGGCTCAAACACAAGAAACACACATACATGTTGTGACACTTAATCATACACAAATATGATTGATATATCAAGATAATTAAGTGTAAAGCACAACATGTATAAAAGCATGGAAGATACAAAACCAACACATGCACAAGGGGGCAAGTAACTTTCAATGAAATGAGTTAAGCATATGTTACCGCAAGGAGGAACATTGGAAATATAATATAATCATGATAATCCAAATGGCTTGACTTGACAATAATAATTGATGAAGATCCCTCAATTCTTCATAATGTAACCAAGACTCCAATGCCCTCCAATAATACCTATTGATAAAGTTTTGGCTTGTTGGTCCCCAACCAAGTTGGGTCCTAAGAGGTTAGTTACAATAGGCTTGGCAACCCAAATGGTTCTTTTCTTGAACCCACATTGAGCACCAACAAATTTGGCAAACACATTGCCAACCTCATCCTTACAAAGAGAATAAACGTCATCAATAATGATAGGGTTGGATGAGGAGATACCAATAGTGCATGAGGAAGAAATGTGCCCCTTCTCACGGCATATGTAGCAAGTTCTACTCTTACCATCTTTCTTCTTATGTGAAGCCATGACTCGAGGAAGAGATCGAGTAGTCCTCTTAGGAAGAGGCCCGTCGATGACTTGAGGTGGAGCTTGAGGCTGCTTCCCTTGTTGCTTCACACTAAGAGGCTTTTTCTTCAATGGGCAAGATCTAACATGGTGCCCTTCTTCCTTGCACTTGAAGCAAACAATGTTGGCCGGATTCTTGACTTGATCTTGGCCATTCTTCTTGTTGTCCTTGTGCTTAAACTTGATAGTGGACTTGTTCTTGACATTGGAGTTGAATCCAAGCCCACTCTTGTCATTGGGGGATTTTTGCACACTCAAGATTTTGTTGAGTGCGGCCTTCCCTTGATGACCCTTTTTCAAGTCATTTCTCAAAGAAGTTGACTTGATCCTTGAGCTCTTTTATTTCCTCCACATGGTTAGTTTCAACAAAAGTACTAGATGAAGTAGATGCTACATTGTTAGAGCAACAAGGCACGGAATGTTATTCATCAAGAGATATAGCATGGTTGTGAGAGGATGAATTACAAGGACTAGCACATGGCAATATAACATTTGGAGTAGATATAGTGCTAATGTCCACATGAGGCCCACTAGATGTTGCCTTTGACATGATGGCCTCATGAGCTAACTTTAGCCTACCATGGGAGACTAGAAGATCCTCATGCGATCTCGAGAGCTTAACATGATTTTGTTCTAATTTCCCATAGTTGCTAGTTAGCAAAGCAAGTTGAGCCTTTAGCTCAACATTCTCCTTCAAAATAGATGCTTCACAAGAAATAGAGTTAGTAGCACAAGCATCATTATTATTAGCAAGAGGTGAGGGCAACTTGTCAAGCTCTTTTAAATATGAAGCTTTAAGTTGCTCATGTGACTCGGTGAGTTTCATGAGCTCCCTCTTAAGGACCCGAGAGCCATTTTGAGGTGCTTAAAATCCTCAACAAGTTTAGCATAAGCAACTTCAAGATCATCATTTTTAATCTTGAAGGAGTTAGCCACCGCAAGTTCTCTATCATGGTATTCCTTTACTCTAGATAATTCTAGAGTAAAAGTCTCCTCAAGAGATTCTTTGGTGGTTTGTTCTTCTTCAAGGGAGTCCTTTACTTGAGCAAGTTCATTAGCATACTCACGCTCAAGCGCAAACTTTTCATCAATTATGTTTTCTTGCTCCTCAATAAGATCATTGCCTTCTATAGCATAATTCAAGATTTCAAGAAGGTTGGAGGAAGCAATTTTATTTTTGTAGAGAGCACTATAGAAAACCTCTCACATTTTCTTAATAGAGGTAATATCATACTTACCTCGATAATCATGATTATCATTCTCAACCTCATCATCATCATCATCATCATCATCATCATGAGATACAATGGGATCCAAAGAGGTTACCTTTGTTCCCTTAGCCATAAGGCATATGTGAGAACCGGAGGAAGGTGATGATGAGATTGCACTTGTAGCTCTATTCAAAACCTTGTCTTGGCCCATAGAATCTTCATTTTCCTCTACATGGTTAGCAACACAAGAACTAGAGGAAATAGAAGCATTTTTATCATGGCAACAAGACAACATGAGCATATCATCATGAGATTTATTCAAGTCATTTCTACATGATATGCAAAGACTATTAATACAAGCATGTAAGGAGTTTTGAGTGCTAGAAGTGTTAAGGTCCAAAGATAGATCATTGCAACTAGATAGATATGAGGGATTATAAATAGTGAACACACTATCCATATTGCAATTTATATCACCACTCACCATATCATTACCTTGTGAAAAGTCACATGTTGGTGAAGTGGTAGAGGATGAGAACTCATCTCTACCGGAAGTGGAAGCAACACAATCATCCTCAAAAATGTTGGACTTGCTATATTTATCTTGAAGCTTGGTTCATATCTCACGAGCGCTTGAATAAGGCATGATATAAGAAAGAACTACATTGCTCACAACATGCAAAAGAATTTTAGTAGCTAGAGCATCTATATGAGATTTCAACTTATCCTCTAAAGATTCGTTTTGGGTATCCATAGGAGAAGAGAAACCCACATATAGATATCCCTCGATAATTGGGTGAATTTCCCGAAATAAATTAAGCATGCAAAATTTCCAAACATCATAATTTGTGCCATCGAATGTGAGCGTGTCCTTGTGCACTAATCCCCTAGACGACATCTTCACTCTCAAGGCGGTGAAGCCTAAAATGAGAGACCAGGCTCTAATACCAATTGAAAGGATACAGATGTCGCCTAGAGGGGGGGTGAATAGGCGATTAAAACTTTTCCTAGAGTGGCTCAACAAAGGCAGAATAAAACTAGTGTTTACTTTGTTAAGCATAACCTAGAACAACTAAGGTTAACCTATATGCACCAACAACTTATGCTAAGCAATACAAGCAACAAAGTGATAGCAATATATATATTACTTCAAGCACGAAGGCTATCACAATGTAAATTGCATAAGTAAAGAGCTCGAGTATAGAGATAACCGAGGCACGCGGGTACAACGATATTTTACCGAGTTCCTCCCAACATGGAGTACGTCTCGTTTGGAGAGGGGGTGGTATCAAACCACCAACGCCACAAAAGGCCTCCCTTATTCTCCGGTTAATCTCACCCCAACGGGATCGATCCACACTTCCACTATCGGTGCACTTGTAGGTGGCAACCGGTGAAGGGTTTCACAGCATAGTAAATCAAAAAAAAATCTACGGATGCGAACGGGAAAGCCAAGATCTAATCTAGGAGATGCAAACAACGGGGGGGGGGGAGATGATATCTTCATACCCTTGAAGATTCGCACATCGGAACGTTCAACGGAACGTGGTTGATGTAGTCGTACTAGCTTCTCCACCTCGAGATCCTATCCGATCCGACACCGCAGGTGGCGATGCCTCCGAGAGATGCACAAGTACGGCACCTCGACGTCTCGTCCTTCCTTGGTCCAGCAAGTGGGGTGGAGAGATAGATTGGATCTACAACACGACGGCGTGGTGCAAAGGTGGAGAGTTTCTGCGGCAGGGCTTCGCCTACGCGCAATCGAGAGAGAGAGAGAGAGAGAGAGAGAGAGAGAGAGAGAGAGAGAGAGAGAGAGAGAGAGAGAGAGAGAGAGAGAGAGAGAGGCAGCAGGTAGGCGGCTAGGGTTTGAGGAGGTGTGGGGGAGGGCTGCACCCCTGCCCTCTATATATAGGGGGATGGCCGGCCCCCTTGGCCCCTCCTCCAAGCCCTAGGGCGGCGGCCCCAAGGGTTGGAGTGAGGGTCAAGTTTTCCCTTCCTTCTAGAAGGTTTCCCTAGGGTTTCCCCTAGGGTTTGGCCGACTAGGCCTATGGGGCCTTGTGCCCCTGGCCCAATGCGGCCAGGGCACTCCCTCGTAGGCCCACGCCCCCTCCCTACAAGTGGGTCCATGTTGGTCCCACTCCGGAAGCTTCTAGAACCTTCCGGTACAATACCGAACATTCCGAAACAATTCCGAAATCCAAAAACTGCTTTGCCTTATATGAATCTTATTCTCCGGACCATTCCGGAACCTCTCATGATGTCCTGGATCTCATCCAAGACTCCGAACAAAAACTCATAAACCAATTATCCATTCTATCCTAGCGTCGAGACACGTTAAGTGTGTGACCCTACGGGTTCGAGAACATGCAGACATGATCTTCTATAAATAATCAACAGCAGGGTCTGGAAACCCATATTGACTCCCACATATTCATCGATGATCATATCGGATGAACCAAGATGCCAGGATTCAATTAATCCCATATACATATTCCCTTCGTCACGCGATATTTTACTTGCCCGAGATTCGATCGTCGGTATCGGCATACCTAGTTCAATCTCGTTCACAGCAAGTACTTTACTCGTTCCGTAATCCGATATCACTTTGTGATTAACTCCTTAACCACGTGCTTGCAAGCGATGTTGATATCGATTACCGAGTGGGCCCCAAGTATATCTCTCCGACTTGGGAGGGACAAATCCCATCTCGATACATACAACCCAACAGATACTTTCCGATCACCTGAGAGACACCTTTATGATCACCCTTTCATAGGATGACGTTTGATGACCTCAAAGCTTTCTTCCGATACCAGGGAGTTGCATTATCTCATGGTCTAAGGAATACAATATTTGACATAAGAAAAAGCTTCGCAAAGATGAACACGATGACACGATCTAATTGCTCTGCTTGATTTGGGTCTGTCCACCATATCATTCTCCCAATGATATGATCTCATTATTAATCGACAACTCATGTCCATGGTTAGGAAACCTTAACCATCATTAATCAATGAGCTAGTCCATAGAGGCGTACTAGGGACACGGTGTTGTTCACAAACCACACAAGTATTAAAGTTTCCGCTTAATACAATTCTAGCATGGAATATAAACATTATCATGAACAAGAATTATAATAATAACATCTTTATTATTGCCTCTAGGGCATAATTCCAACAGTCTCCCACTTGCACTAGAGTCAATAATCTAGTTTACATCTGGCAACAATCTCACACCCATGGCACTGAGGTGCTGATCATGTTTTACACGTGGAAGAGGTTTAGTCAATGGATCTGCGACATTCAGATCTGTATGTACTTTGCTAATCTTCAGATCTCCATCTGCTATATAATCTCGGATTATATGAAACTTGCGGTTGATATGCTTGGTCTTTGGATGATATCTTGGTTCCTTAGCGAGTGCTATGGCGCCAGTGTTGTCACACAATATCTCCAGTGGGTCCAATGCACTTGGAACCACGCCAAGCTCAGTGATGAAGTTCCTGATCCAAACTCCTTCACTTGACGCTTCTGCAGCAGCCATGTATTCCGCTTCTACTGTAGATCCCGCGATCACGCTTTGCTTGCAGCTTCTCCAGCTCACAGCTCCTCCATTCAAAATATAAACATATCCTGTCTGAGATTTAGAATCATCCTTGTCGGTGTCGAAACTAGCATCGACGTAACCTTTTACGACGAGCTGTTCATCACCCCCATATACTAAGAACATTTCTTTAGTCCTATTTAGGTACTTTAGGATGTTCTTCACGGCTGTCCAGTGTTCCACTCCTGGATCACTTTGATATCTGCTCGTCAAACTAAGAGCATTGGACACATCCGGTCTAGTACACAACATGACATACATGATAGAACCTATGGTCGAGGCATAAGGCACTTTGCTCATAGCTTCCCTATCATTTACCGTAGCTAGACACTGAGACTTGCTCAATATCTTACCTGACAACATAGGCACTAAACCTTTCTTTGCCTTATCCATTCTGAACCTTTTGAGAACTTTGTCTAGGTATGTACTCTGGCTTAAAGCTATCAGGCGTCTTTGTCTATCTCTATAAATTTTGATGCCCAATATATAAGCAGCTTCACCTAGGTCTTTCATTGAAAAACACTTGTTCAAATAACTCTTCACATCGTTAAGCATGTTGATGTCATTTCCGATAATCAATATGTCATCCACATATAGTACAAGAAACGTCACCGAGCTCCCACTCACTTTCTTGTAGATACAAGCTTCGTAGCAATTTGGAACAAATCCAAAGCAATTGATCACTTGATCAAAACGAAGGTTCCAACTCCGAGATGCTTGCTTCAGTCCATAAATGGAACGCTGAAGTTTACATACTTTATCAGCATCCTTAGGATTGACAAAACCTTCGGGTTGCATCATATACAACTCTTCATCAATGTTGCCATTGAGGAAAGCAGTCTTGACATCCATCTGCCATATTTCATAATCAGGAAACGCAGCAATTGCTAACAAAATCCGAATGGACTTAAACATCGCTATGGGAGAGAAAGTCTCATCGTAGTCAACACCTTGAACTTGTCGAAAACCTTTCGCAACAAGCCGTGCTTTATAGACGGTAACATTACCATCCGCGTCCGTTTTCTTCTTGAAAATCCATTTGCACTCAACGGCCTTTCGGTCGCTAGGAGGGTCCACCAAAGTCCATACTTGGTTTTCGCTCATGGATCCCAATTCGGATTTCATGGCTTCTAGCCATTTCTCAGAGTCTGGGCTCATCATCGCTTCCTCATAGTTCGTAGGTTCACTGTCTTCTAATAATAAGACAGTCAAGACAGGGTTGCCGTACCACTCAGGAGGGGCACGCAACCTTGTCGACCTGCGACGTTCAGTAGCAGCATCGTCCGAAGCTTCATGATCCTTGTCATTAGCTTCCTCTATTGTTGGTGCAGGCGGCACTGGAACAATTTCAGGTGCTGCGCTACTCTCCAATTCAAGAGAAGGTTCAATAACCTCGTCTAGCTCTACTTTCCTCCCAGTCACTTCTTTCGAGAGAAACTCCTTCTCAAGAAAGGAACCGTTCTTTGCGACAAACACTTTGCCTTCGGTTCTGTGATAGAAGGTATACCCAATAGTTTCCTTAGGGTATCCTATGAAAACGCATTTATCCGCTTTGGGTTCGAGCTTATCCGGCATCAATTTCTTGACGTAAGCTTCGTATCCCCAAACTTTGAGAAACGACAACTTAGGTTTAGCACCAAACCACAGTTCATACGGTGTCGTCTCAACGGATTTAGATGGTGCCCTATTTAAAGTGAATGCAGCGGTTTCTAATGCATAACCCCAAAATGATAACGGCAAATCAGTAAGATACATCATCGATCGGACCATATCTAATAAGGTTCGATTCCGGCGTTCAGACACACCATTGCGCTGTGGTGTTCCGGGTGGCGTGAGTTGCGAAACGATTCCGCTTGCTTTAAGATGCGTGAGAAAATCATAACTCAAATATTCACCTCCACGATCGGATCGTAGAAACTTAATCTTTCTGTTACGATGGTTTTCCACTTCATTCTGAAATTCTTTGAACTTTTCAAATGTTTCAGATTTATGTTTCATTAAATAGATATACCCATATCTACTTAAGTCATCAGTAAAAGTGAGAAAGTAGCGATATCCACCGCGCGTCGAAACACTCATCGGTCCGCATACATCGGTATGTATGATTTCCAACAAGTCCGTTGCTCGCTCCATCATACCGGAGAACGGGGTTTTGGTCATCTTGCCCATGAGGCATGGTTCGCATGTGTCAAATTATTCAAAATCAAGAGACTCCAAAAGTCCATCAGAATGGAGTTTCTTCATGCGTTTTACACCAATATGACCTAGACGACAGTGCCACAAATAAGTAGTATTATCACTATCTACTTTGCATCTCTTAGCCTCAATGTTATGGATGTGTGTTTCATCCTTTTCGAGATTTAGAAGAAATAAACCATTCACAATAGGTGCATGACCATAAAAGATGTTACTCATATTAATAGAACAACCATTATTCTCCGATTTAAATGAATAACCGTCTTGCAATAAACAAGATCCAGAAATAATGTTCATGCTCAACGCATGCACATAATAACATTTATTGAGGTTTAAAACTAATCCCGAAGGTAAAACTAAGGAGAGCGTGCCGACGGCCATCACATCAAGTCTTGATTCGTTGCCAACGCGCATCGTCACCTCATCCCTCGCAAGCCGCCGTCTATTCCGTAGCTCCTGTTTCGAGTTACAAATATTAGCAACTGAACCGATATCAAATACCCTGGCACTACAACGAGGGCTAGTAAGGAAAACATCAATAACATGTATATCAAATATACCTTTGATGGTGCCAACCTTCTTATCCGCTAAGTACTTCGGACAGTTGCGCTTCCAGTGACCCTTGTCCTTACAATAGAAGCACTCAGTGTCCGGCTTAGGACCAGACTTGAGCTTCTTCTCAGCAGGGGAAAAGCGCTTGCCGCCGCCTTTCTTGAAGAGCTTATTTGCACCCTTAACTTTCTTGAAGGTGGGAGGCTTGTTGACCATCAACATATGATTATTCCTTTTGATGTCCACCTCCGCTACTTTCATCTTAGCGAAGAGCTCAGTGATCATATCAGTGGAACCAATCTGATTGTGAGCAACTACAAAACTTTTGTAGCTAGGAGGGAGTGATTGCATAACTCTGTCAATCTTGAGCTCCTCTGGAATCTTGCAGTCCAGTTGCTCAAGGCGTTGAGTGTAGCCCGACATCTTGATGGCGTGCTCACTAACGGAACTCCCTTCCTCCATCTTGTAGTTAAAGAATTTCTTAGAGATCTCATATCTCTCAGAACGGGCTTGAGTCTGAAACATGTTTTTCGGCTCCTCGAGAATCTCAAAGGGCCCGACGAACTCCTCAAAACGATTTTGAAGATCCGATTACATAGCATACAACATGGCGATCTTAATCAAATCATAATCATCCTTGCGTGACTAATAAACAGCTTTCTCATCAGTCGGCGCATCTACAGCAGGGGCGTCACCTAGAGCTTTCTCAAGGACATAGTCCTTTTATCCGCCAGCGAGAATGATTCTCAGAATGCGGAACCATTTGGTGAAGTTAGACCCATTGTTTCTAAGCTTTTCTATCTCAGCAAAAACGTTGAAGTTGAAGTTGGACTTGGCCATGTGATCTACAGTATTTGCAAGTACAACTTAGACTATGTTCATGATAAATAGTTCAACTTAATCAAATTACTAGATGAACTCCCACTAAATTCAACATCCCTTAAGTTGTTTAGTGAACATGATCCAAATTCACCACACCTAATCCGATCATCACGAGAAGAGATGTGGCTTCAATGGTGGACAACGAAGTGTCGATCATATCATTCATATGACTCATGCTTAACCTTTCGGTTCATGTGTTCCGAGGCCATGTCTGTACATGCTAGGCTCGTCAAGTTAGACCCAAGTATTTCCGCGTGTGCAAAACTGGCTTGCACCCGTTGTATGTGAGCGTAGAGTCTATAACACCCGATCATCACGTGATGCTTGGACACGACGAACTTTCGCAACGGTGCATACTTGGGGAGAACACAGTTTTTATCTTGATCTTTAAGTGAGGAATCATCTTATAATGCTATCGTCGCGATTTAAGCATAATAAGATACATAAAAGGATAAACATGGTATATAACTTTATGTGAGGAATCATCTTAAGTGAGGAATCATCTTATAATGCATATAACTTTATGTGACATGGTATAGCCAATCTTCGCGCAATGATCTCGATCTTGTGCGTGCCGGCATGATCTCCATCACTCCACCATGATTGCCTCCACCACGAATAGCAACTACAACTATTGCTAACTACTTAGCTATAAAGTGAAACTATTACATGGCGTATAAGAAGTTGACACACAGGTCATACACAATTATAAAGACAACCATATGGCTCCTGCCGGTTGTGTACTCATCGACATGCAAGTCGTGAAACATTACAAAACATGATCATCGCATACATTATACACATCACATCTTGGGCCATACCATATCACAGAAAACACTCCCTGCAAAAACAAGTTAGACGCCTCTACTTTGTTGTTGCATGTTTTACGTGGCTTATGGGAGTAGATGCTAAGAACGATTCTTACCTACGGAAAGCCACAACGGTGATATTATGGTTGCCAAACTCCGGTGTTAATCCCATGACAACTATAGTGAGAGAAACTGACATCCACCAGCCGCATGTGTGGAACAAGCCACACGTCAAGTGCGGAGCCGGTCTCGCGAACGACGTCGCGTAAGGTTGGCCTGGACCGCTTCAATCTCACTATCCTGCGTCATAAGAAGAACACAAACAAGAGGCTTGCAACAGAAAACATCAACGCCCGCAACAACCATGTTGCGTTCTACTCGTGAAACACATCTACGCATAGATCTAGCTCTGATACCACTGAAGGGTTTCGCGGCATAGTAAATCAAAAAAATTTACGGATGCGAACAGAGGGGAAGCCAAGATCTAATCTAGGAGATGCAAACAACGAGAGAGATTGGATTAGATCTTCATACCCTTGAAGATTCGCACAGCGGAACGTTCGTCGGAACGTGGGTGATGTAGTCGTACTCGCTTCTCCTCCTCGCGATCCGATCCGATCTAGCACCACAAGTGGCGGTGCCTCCGTGAGATGCACACGTGCAGCACCTCGACGTCTCCTCCTTCCTCGGACCAGCAAGTATGGTGGAGAGACGGATTGGATCTACAACACGACGGCGTGGTGTATATGGTGGAGAATTTCTGCAGCAGGGCTTCGCCTACAAGCAGTCGGGAGGGAGAGAGGAGGGCATCAGGGCAGCTAGGGTTGGAGGGGAAGGTGTAGGGGGGTGGTGCGCCCCCAGCCCTCTATATATAGAGGGGTGGGCGCAGCCCTAGCCCCTCCCCCAAGCCAAAACGGCGGCCCCAAAGGAGGAGGAGTGGGGGGCAAGGAAACCCCCCCTTCTAGAAGGTCTATCTCGAGTTTAAAACCCTCTTGTCCGGCTGGGCCCTATGGGGCCTTGTGCCCCTGGCCCAATGCGGCCAGGGCACTCCCTCATAGGCCCATGCCCCCTCCCGGAAGGTGGGGCCACGTTGGTCCCCTTTCGGAAGGTCCTAGAAGCTTTCGGTACAATACCGATTAACCCGGAACAATTCCGAACTCCAAAAACTGCACTGCCTTATATGAATCTTATTCTCCGGACCACTCCGGAACCTCTCGTGATATCCCGGATCCCATCCGAGACTCCGAACAAAAACTCATAAACCAATTATCCAATCTATCCTAGCGTCGAGACACGTTAAGTGTGTGACCCTGCGGGTTCGAGAATATGCAGACATGATCTTCTATCAATAATCAACAGCGGGGCCTAGAAACCCATATTGACTCCCACACATTCATAGATGATCATATCGGATGAACCACGATGCCAGGATTCAATCAATCCCATATATATATTCCCTTCGTCTCGCGATATTTTACTTGCCCGAGATTTGATCGTCGATACCGTCATACCTAGTTCAATCTCGTTCACAGCAAGTACTTTACTCGTTTCGTAATCCGATATCACTTTGTGATTAACTCCTTAAACACATGCTTGCAAGCGGTGTTGATATCGATTACCGAGTGGGCCCGAAGTATATCTCTCCGACTTGGGAGGGACAAATCCCATCTCGATACATACAACCCAACAGATACTTTCCGATCACCTGAGAGACACCTTTATGATCACCCTCTCATAGGATGACGTTTGATGACCTCAAAGCTTTCTTCCGATACCAGGGAGTTGTATTATCTCATGGTCTAAGGAATACAATATTTGACATAAGAAAAGCTTCGCAAAGACGAACACGATGACACGATCTAATTGCTTCGCTTAGTTTGGGTCTGTCCACCATATCATTCTCCCAATGATATGATCTCATTATTAATCGACAACTCATGTCCATGGTTAGGAAACCTTAACCATCATTAATCAATGAGCTAGTCCATAGAGGCGTACTAGGGACACGGTGTTGTTCACAAACCACACAAGTATTAAAGTTTCCGCTTAATACAATTCTAGCATGGAATATAAACATTATCATGAAGAAGAATTATAATAATAACATCTTTATTATTGCCTCTAGGGCATAATTCCAACAAATAACACCACAAAGGTGTTCAAATCCTTCTCTCCCAAATTCCACAAAAGCTACAAAAGCTTATGGGGAATAAGAGAGGAAGAACAATGGAGGAAATCCACAAAAGACTCCAAGATCTAGATCCCAATATGTTCCCCTCACTTAGAGGAGAGATTGATTGGTGGGATTGTAGATCTAGATCTCCTCTTTCAAATCCCTCAAGAATATGCAAGAATCATCGGAGGGATTAAGAGAAAGCAAGCTCAAGAAGGTCAACAATGGGGGGGGGGGACTTGCAAGAATAGATTGGGGAAGAAGGCCCCTTATATAGGTCCCTCCAAAATCCAACCGTTGCAGCCCAAAAACATGACTCCCGGTACTACCGGACTTTCCCGGCACTACCGGACATTTCCTGGGGTTCCTGGGGCTCCAAACGCATTTTTCTCTGTGCTCCTCGGTACCAAAATGCGGTACTACCAGACCCCGGTACTACTGGATCCTGGTCCGGTACTACCGGTCATCATAGAACGAAAACAACCATAACTTTTGAATCCGGACTCCGATTTCGATGATCTTGGGCTCGTTTTGAAGAGGACAACAACCTATACAATATCATGCAAAGAAACATCATAGTCCATAAAGGGAGGATAGATCCAAATGACGAAGTAAAAAACCTTCTGCCGTGCTAGCTACTAAAATGCGGTACTACCGCTTTTTGGTACCTAGCCCGGCAGTGGCTTTTGGAAACTTGTCAAAAACCTTCTGCCGTGCTAGGTACTAAAATGCGGTACTACCGCATTTTGGTACCTAGGAGGGCAGTGGCATTTGGCAACTTGCCAAAACCTACTGTCGCGCTAGGTACTAAAATGCGGTACTACCGCATTTTGGTACCGCATTTTGGTACCTAGGAAAATTCAAACCTCTATAACTTTTGATTGGTAACTCCGATCGACCCGATTCCAATTGCGTTGGAAAAAATACGACATGAGCTACCCTATGAAAGGTGAAAATATTGGTTATCACCAAGTGAGAATGTAACATGTATAATAATGTGAGATACCTCACTTGGTGAGAAACCGAAAAGCCGCCAAGATCAAAATCGCAACAAGATACAAACGGAAGATCCGATTTTAATAAACAAGAGCTTGTTATGGAGATTACCACAAGATATATATCCTCACATGGATAAGACCAAATAACAACCAAATATGATGATGCAAATATGCAAAGGTTTGAGCTCTCTTTGAACGATGTGACCGAGTTACTCATTCGAGAGCCCCTCTTAATAGTACGGTTATCTATCCTAAACCCGGTCTCCTACTAACAATATGAGACCGGAAAAAGGGAAAACCTATCAAGATTATACCTTTGCCTTGAGCATTCCACTTAAGCTCGATGTAGACGATCTTTCCCTTCTCAAGATGGAACGCCTTTTTTAATTCCTCATCATCGATCCATGATCACCGAGAATGGCAAGCATCAAACATGAGATCTTCTTAGATGGTGCATTTTGAGCTTGCGCAATGCATCTTCTTCTCATTTCATCGACCTTGAAGCCACCAAATGCTCCAAGTGATGCCAATAGACAAATCCTACAAGTATAACTTAATACACACATTAGTCCATAAAGATTGTCATTAATTACCAAAACCACACATGGGGCCCACATCTTCTTTCAACCGGAATGGGTCGGTTCTGTTCTTGCGTTTGGTTAGGACAAAAAAAATGTAATGGAATGGTTCTGTTCTAAGTTTGGTTGGGCCAAAAAAAGTAGAGTGGAATGATTTCGTTCTATGTTTGGGTGCATTTAACATAAAGAGTGGCGAGAGAATAGAGAGAGTGAGCAAGTTTGGGTGGCTTTAGCATAGAGGAACGGAGAGATTCCATCGATTTGGAGGAATGGGTGCGTTCGAATCGAGTGGGAATATTCTCTTTTGAGAAACCACTCCATACTCTATTCCATTTTCCAACCGAACATGGCAACGGGTGTCGGATGTGAAACCGTTCCATTATATTCCACTTGGTGACCCGAACCAAACACACCCTAAGTGCACTATAGTGGAACAGATGGAGGAACCGCACTCGTCGGACCTTTCTCGTGTGTTGCCGACGATGTGGAAACTTGTTGAAGCCAAAAAAAAATCAAGGTGTCTGACCAAAAGTTTTAGCAGAGCCTAGAAGGAAAAAGGAAGGACAAGCGAGACAAGGTAAAGTAATTAAGCCGACGCGTTTGGATTTAACCAATGTGCCGGTTCAGGAGAAGCGAGAGGCCCTTGCTAAATATGTTTGATGTTCGATTCCTGTTGTTCCTCAATTTGAGTGTATCGAATAATTAAGGTAGTGCTTAAGATGTTTGATGTTTCATTCCTGTTGTTTCTCAATTTGACTGTACCGAATAATTAAGGTAGTACTTAAGATGTTTGATGTTTCATTCTTCAATTGGATTGTACCAAATAATTAAGATATTACAAAAGATGTGTCAAGTATTCCCTGTTGCGTTCTTCGTTTTATACCGATTAATTAAGATATAAAAAATAACTCTCAAGAATTTTGTGTTGTGTTTTTTGTTTTGTACTGAATGCCCCTCTAAAAAGGATTTAAGCAACGGAGGCCCAACAAAATTACTCAGTAGCCCAGTAAACAACGGAAATACCCATCTGATCTCGTGCACAGGTGCACTTGTTTTCTGATGATTGGTGGTGCCGGGCTATATTGCCCATCGTACGTCAATTTCTTAACGTGCATCCTGCAGTGCATGGTCTCATACATTTCCTTGTATTTATATCCTTCTTGAGTCACTCTGACGGCCCTGTGTTACCGGTAGATGATATTTGGGCCATGCTATACGCCGCTTCAAGGCGGCCCAAAACATGCGTGCCGCATGAAGACACGGGCTAAGTGGGCTGGCCCACGTGACATGCTTTTTTTATGCTTTCATTTTTTGTTTCTTTTTTTTCTGTACTTTTATTCAAACTCTGAACATTCTCTATAATTATGATTTAAGAACTGTGAAAATTGGTGAAGATTTTTTTAATACCATGAATTTTTTTTCAAAAAAATAATTCAAAAATCATGAACAAAATTTGAAAATTATGAACCAATTCGAAAAATTATGAATCAATTTCAAAATAGCATGAACAATTTTCAAAAATCATAAACCAATTTATAAAAATATGAACCAATTTTACAAAAACCATGAACCAAAAAATAAAAACATGAATAAAATTTCAAAAATCATGAAACAAAATTCAAAAAACATAATATATTTTTCAAAAAATAATGAACATTTTTTAAAAAAAATAATGATGTTTCCAAAAAAGTAAACAAAAAGAAAAATAAAAAAGAAACAAAAATGAAAACCAAAAAAGAAAGAGAAAAAGGAAAATAGAAAAAAGAAAAAGGAAAAAAGAAAATTGATAAAAAGATAAACAAAACGTAAAAGAAAAAGTCCTAACCCTAACTAGGCCGGCCCAACGGGGCTTGCGCCATGTGCGGCGCTAGCTGCCCGCGCCGCCAGTTGGCAGCAAATAGCATTTCTGTGATATTTGGACATAACCGATCGAGGAAATAAGGGCATCTTTACCGGGCCGACCAAGCGGCCAATCGAGTTTCTATCCGTTTAGGTCGAGTAGCGGTCCTTTTTGGATTATGGTCCGGCCTGTCCGATCGACCACGTCCAACGGTGCGACCCATCTATCTGTCCTAGTGTTCGTTGGTGCCATCGCTGGACAAGGCATTGTCAATCAATTGAAACAGTCAAATTGACAAGCCTAAAACAAACAAATTGACTATCAAATAATATGGCGGACATGTGCCATCGCCTTTTGGGAATCGCCAACAAGTGGCCGGTGGATCTAAAATGTGCAAAAGGTGGTAATATCATACACAGTGTCCAAAAAATGGCAGTTTCTCTGCCCCAAAAATTGCATTCGCTGTAGCCATTTCCCTTCAGGCATCGTGAGCCTGGTTGGTCCGTTGTCTCCTTGCGATCCAAGCCCTGTGATCGGGGTCAATACTATCCAGGTCGGTGAGCATGATGTCATTCTCCTCAGCCATGATCTTGGCTTCGGTCTCCTTGGCCTTCGCCTCTGCCTTCAGAACTATAGAACTGGCCTCGGCCTCCTTGGTCTTGGCTTTGGCCTCCTTCGCCCTTGCCTTGGTCTCGATCTCCATTAGCCTGGCCTCGGCATTGACCTCCTCCACCTCGATATACCTCGTCTGTAGCTTGACAAAGGTCTTGGCGCGGTGTCCTTTTTCTCTTTGCACCGCCTATCCTCCCTCTCAGCGATGACCTTCTTCCTTCTTATCTAGGATCTTCCTCAAGGTCTCCTGGAATGCCATGGAACCAGCCTGGCGGGCGAGGTCGGCCTTCGTAGCCTTGTGGCCACCAGGCCGGTAGGAACGCCGGAGGGCGCATCATTAGCCATGGCGGCGGGATCCATCGCCTTTCCTTCCGCTCTTGCTAGTGAAAATTTGGGAGAGGATTTTTGAAGAGAGAAGTGGAGTGTTTTCTGTGCCACTGGCGAGATGGCACGCCAAAGATAAAGGAACGACGCGCGAGGACAAGCGCGATGTCCGAACCAATCTAAGCAAGACCCAAATTTGCTGCATGGATGAGTCGATCCATGCGCGTTTGTCCGAATGGATCCTCGCTGGACCGCCGCGTACTAGTCCGCGAGTTCGTGGGACACACAAGGACAAGTTGGGTCGGCCCGGTATAGATGTGGATCGCCCGGTAGAGATGCACAAACATCATGTACCGACCTGTGTAGTCAAATTCAGACTAGCGTACCATGTCAGGTTTCAGCCGCAGCCATACACCAGAAGCTTTGCATTGTTCAGACTCGTTCTGGACTGCAATTGCATGATTACACGAGCTCTGATAACACATCGAGCGAACTGAAGCATTTTGACACTGATCGATACTGAACAGGTTAACAATTTTAGGCGAATGTTACTGCACTTAGCAGGAACAACTGTGTGTCAAATCGGCTGTCTGTGGCGTCTGCTTTGAAGGTCCCGCGAAGCAGAGCATCGTAGCCAGACCGCACGGTCGAGCATTTCTTTCAGTGCCACCTAGGGAGCGCCTGCCCGTCTCGCCGGCTGCCTTGGCCGAAATCGACGAGGTCACATTGACGGTGAGCTCACAGGCAGCCGCCATGGCGTTCCGGACGGCGAAGAAATTCGCGAGTTGGCTTCGGGAGGACGACTCAATCGGCAGGGAGACCGCCGGATCCTTACACCACACAGCAGATCACGTCGTTGGAGCTCGTCCCAGAACCTCCGGCCTGGCCTCCACGGACAGGTCCCAGCAAGGGGAGGAGAAGCCCTAGTCCTAAAACTAGTTTATTTGGCCATCAGACGCCAAGGCTTTTCTCCTTTTTTCATAAAAAATTATGGCATCCCTACTTATTCCATTTTAGAAAAATAATAGTAAGATGTCATTTTAGATTAAAAAAACTTTATCATTTTTTATTTCAAATGAGTTAGCTGGATAAATGGCTGCAATATCCTGCTTACAGTTGCTCAGGATTTCTATTTTTCAAACTACTGGATGGCGGCATACTAGTAGATTGGAAAATGAATAGTTTTGTTGTTCTATTCATTTTTCGATGGTTAATATTTATTTCAACTCTCTCTGATCCATGATTGTAAACTTTAAACTATTTGGAATAATGCAATAAAAGGGTTGTTTGCATCTATTGATGCAGATGCCGGGGCGATACTCCCCATTTCAAAAAAAAAAAGCTGGATAAATGCCACTATAAGGTCTTTGATTTCAGGAAATTACACTAAAAATATACTTTAGAGAAATGTCATTTGACTATACGATACATTATGACATCGTGAAACCTTTTCGAACCAAAATTTCTTCCATCTTATTCCTCCGGTACTAAGCGGGTGGCGTGGTGGATGTCAACCCAATTCAAATGATCATCTCCAAGACATGGCGATGTTGTTAAGTGAGCCACATGGACAAGTTTGGTCCCATCCGGCTTATCTGATCAATACATCCTGTGCAACTTATCTATTTTTGAAATTTCCGAAGATACAAGGAAGCATTATAATAACGGATTTGCTAGTTCTCAGCCGTTCGAAAACTTCTTATGTCTTAGTCACCTTTCTTACCATTGAATTTACCTCATGATGCGTGCAACGGAGGACTTACACGTAGTTGCAACTAGATTGTAACTAAGATTTTAATAAGTTGCAACTAAGTTCTAACTGAGAATTAGTATAAATTATATAAGTTGTAACCTAGTTAAAATTAAGAATTAGCACAGATAGTAAAATAATATCAGCGACTTAGACATAAGTAGTTCTTAGCCGCCTGAGATTTAGGCACTTCCTAATAATAATTACACAATCAAAGTTTTCCAACTTAAGATACTTCCTAATAATTCATTGATTGTATATTTTCGTGCCTTGAATTTTCTTTCTTATTTATCCCTTTGACCGAGGTCATCCTATGTCTTGCTTAGCTTTCAGTGTCGGCATCAAGATATACATTTTAAAAAATTTGTTCAATAAACTGAAGTTATAATTTTAAGATGAAACTGTCTAAGGATTAGTCAAAAGTCAAATATCATTAACTTTGACCAGATATTTAGAAAAAAAATACACGTATCTTCAAAACTAAATGGACACATCGTAAAATATACTCCCTATATGGTGAATGTTGATATTGATTTAGTATTGTAAATGCTCATATATATTGTATATATAGTGAAGAGGATACAATAATAGTACACGATGAAATAAAATACACACAACACAAACATGCATATATACACATAAGAAATCACAATGCCCATACTCCGGTACTCCACACATGCATAGGATAGATTTTGTACGTACGATTTCAGATCGGAGCTAGTAGTAGTTACTACCGATTCGATCGGTCCTTCTTCATCAACTCCAACGCCGAATTGACGAGAGAGAACACATTGGTGGTGTGTAGACTGAGGCCGACGCTTCCGGAGAATGCATTGAAGCACTCGAGCTGCGAGGTGGTTCCAGCGACGCGCCTCAGCTCGCCCTCCATCCCGAGCTCCACAAATAGGGCGACGTAGCGAGCGCCCGACCGCATCATGGCGACGACGAGCTCGATGGTGTACAGGCGGACCCGAGGCACATCCATGGACGGGCGGCTGTACTGCCGCAGCACCTGCAGCAGCATCTTTGCTAGGACAGCGTCCACCACCCTCGCCTTGGCGAGGCTTGCTTTGAGCTCCCTCGGCTCCATGAACCGGAGCATCTGCGCCGCAAGCCCGAGGAAGATGTCGGGGGTCTTCTCCTTTTCCGCCATGATTGTCTTCAACACCTTGTTGGCGCCGGCGGTGACCTCTCTCAGCGCGAACTGCCACTCGTCGCCGCCATAGGAGCATAGGTTGTGCAGGATCCTGGCGGCGCCGACAATGACGACGGGGTCATTCAGCGCGGCAACAAGCCTGCCGACACCTTCGCCGAGAGCCATTATGATGACGCCACAGTTGTTCTTGCTCTCCAGGGCCAGCATCGCCAGCGCCTCGCCAGCCTCCACCCGGATGGCGTTTGCCTGTCCACACTCTGTCGTCGTCACGGAAGACAAGAACATGGAGATCAACACTCTTACCACACCGCCCGTACTCCCTCCGATGACCTCCTTGGCCTCCTCGTCCATGGCAAGGCTCGTCAGTATCTCGATGGCTAGCTGGTGCAGCTCTGACTGGACCTTCGTGTCATGCTGCTGCAGCACCTCCCTGACGTTGCTCACAGTGAATACAATGTCGGTTAGCTCTCTCCGGAGCAACTTCCCGGTGTTCCCCGTCGTCCCCGCCAGCCTCTTTACTACACGGAGCGACTGCTTCACTGCCTTGAGCCTCATGTCCCTCGGCGTCGTCGTGGCCAGGCACCCGTGGTCGATGCTGGAGTAGGAGATGATCTTGTCGAGGAGGCCGCGTGTCTTTCCGATCCTGTCGCAGTTGTCATGGTCGACCGCCAGCTTGTCCAGGATGGAGAGGCCGAGGAGGTTGAGCTCGTCGAGGTCAGCGTAGAGCAGCGACGCGACCGACTCGATGGCGCCGGGGATGCCGGTGATCCGGAGCGCGACGTGCTTACTCCCCGTGAGCATGGACACCACCACCGCCGCCGAGCGCCGGACTTCCCTCTCCGTGGAGGCCTTCCAGCTGAGCATCTCGATGAGCCGCTCGATGGTGGGCGCGGACACGCCAATCTTACGGAGCGTGGCATCGGCGAAGCAGTCGGACTCGGCGAACGCGACGAGGATGCTGGCGCCGAGGCTCTGCTCGTCATGAGATCCCACGGTGATGAGGTCGTCGGCGTAGGACACAAGGTCCATCCGGAGGCCGTCGAAGATGCCACCGTTGAGGCAGCAGGAGTAGGAGTCGTAGAAGAAGCGGCGGATGGCGACCTCGCCGCCCGCGGCGCCGAACAGGTTGCAGTCCTCGGCCACGTGCTCGAGGAGGTGCCGGTGGCCCACCTTCCACTGCCATAGTACCTTCTCGATAAGGAACAGGAGTGCCTCGGCGAGCGCAAGGCCGTAGAAAATGTTGAGCGCGGCATGGCGGTTGGTCCGGGCCTCCTCGGTGCCACCAAAGTGCTGGTGGAGGACGCGGACGGCGGAGAGGGACACGCACGCCGACGCGGAGAGAAGCTGCATCCAGGAGAAGACGTGGAGAATGGCGGAGGAGACGGGCCGGTGGCGGTGCCATGTGGCCTGGTGCTGCCACTCCAACTCGTGACCGCGGCCCAGGATGCGGGTGCCTTCAATGAGGAGGAGACACGTGATGCACCAGAAGTCGGTTCGGCTCAGCGTGATGGCGAACCCGCCGAGGAGGACGACCGTGGCCCAGACAAAAGCTAGCGTGCCGAGACGGCTCGCGGCTTTCTCGAGGACGGCGAGCTGGAGGGCCAGCACGGTCAGGCGGCGCTCCGGAGACGGCACTTCTTCGCCGGCGTCGGAGCGAGGACGCTGGTGCGGCGTGACCTTCTGTGGCTCGAACAGCGTCGGCAGCTGGTCCGGGATCCTGAGGCGCATGCTCGGGGCAGCGAAGCTAGCACGACGATCCATTCCCAAGAATCCTTCTTCCCTTGTTTCAAGTAGCTATGTAAATTGTTACTGCTAGCTTCAGTACCAACGCATGCATGCATGCACTAGGTATTTATGTAGGCGTTCTCAGATGCCAGGTAACAACGTACCACGCGAGAATTTGAGTCATTTTCAACGCGTTGGTATATTGCTGATTCAATTTTTGCGTGGTGACGAAAGTTTCTGTTGGATGGAGTCTTTTCTTAATTTTCATGTTATGAGAGAATGTTATGCCGTTAAGGCATGAGAGGTTGTCCCTAAAGCTGGATTTTTCTATAGAGAGCAGATATGGCTCGTTTTGTTTCTAAATCATTATCTTATGATTGTGCTCTTTTTTCTCACTGTCAAGCAATATATTCGTTTCGTCCAGAAATAACTGACTTAGATTTTGTCTAGATTCAAATATATATCTAGATGTATTTTAGGTATATTCAAATCTAGATAAACTCAAGTCAGTTATTTCTGTACAAAGAAAATACATTAAAAACAGATATACAGACTATTCAAAGTTAAAGAGGACAAATGGACCACTCCCAAACCTCTCCTGCTGTGTTCGTCCTTCGTTGCATCTGTCATAGTTTCCTCCTGGTAGCTTCTCTTCAAAAAATAGTCTGCTGAAAATAGAGTTTGAATTACAACGGCAAGAAAAGGCACATTTACTTGAAGTGTGTGGTGGTTGCTAGCCGGGTCGCTCCCGTTCGAGAGACTCTGGAGGCCAACCAAACCCTAGCGACCAGGCCCCACTCTCGAGGCGCAGGAGCGAGGCTCTACAAGGCGGCGGTGCACAGGATGACGAGGGGGGGGGAGGGGGGGGGGGGGGGGGGGGGGGCAGAGATGCAGGTCAGGACAAAGGTGGTCGATGCATGGCACAGAGGAGCCATGTGCGGTGTCGCTAGTCAACCTCAAGGGCCCAACCGGGCTCGATCTGGGCCACGCGGGCCACGGTTGTTCGCGTGCCTGCTACCCTGATCCCATGTGCACTCGCCTCTGGCCGATGTTCCCTTCTGCTGACAGCGCTAGCGACGATGATAGCGCTGGCAGCCGGAGTTGGTGTGGGTGACCTCATGGCACCACGGGGCTGCAGGCCCAGATGTGAGCCCTTCGGCCTTGAATTGGGTAGGGAGGGTCCTGCGCCTGGATGATCAGCAACCTCCTCCTCCTCCTCCTTCCTCCTTCCATCCCTCCCCAACCATGCCCTACAGTGCGGCTCCGACAAAGATGACGGCAGAGGTAGGCTTTTGGAGAGCCCGGATGGCAAACCAAGCCGCCTCCACGGTTATTCCCCGAGCTAGAGCCATTGGTCACGCACGGGCCATCACGCCGACATGGCACTGTCTAGTCATCTATCGTGTGGTTGCGGGCCTGGCTCTGACGTGCCGACGACCAGTACTTCGGCACGTGCCATAGTCGAGCATTGTTTGGGTTATCCGTGTTGTGGGAAGGGTGTGGCATCACCGACTATGCGTGTGTCACGACAGTCGGAATGACAAGATGTCGTAGCTTCTACAAGAGGCGTGCTAGTGTGTGTTGGCCAGCTTGGCCAATCGTTCATAGGTGGTCAGTGTTCGACGGGAGGCGGACGTCGAATTCTCATGTGAGCTTCGATGTGCAATGTGTGGTGCCATATGTGGTAGGGTGGCGAGTTCCCGACCTAACTTGATTTCCGGGGGGGGGGGGGGGGTGCTAGGTTCTTATGGTGGTGTCTGTGCGAGGTTGTGTGGCACGCATGTGGCTATGGTTCTCCGGGATAAGGCCCTGCCCGACCTTGTCGGCGACATCCTCAAGCGTCATTTTCCTCCTTGGTGGCGTCGTCGAGGAGCTCTCATACACTCCATCTTTTGTGGTCTAATTCAAACCTAGATCTGGCTGGTTTACCCGGATTGGACAATGATGACATGGCTGATGTTGCTACCTTCTTGTAGGTGTTGTTCTTAGAGATTGGACTCAGAGTTGGAACTCGAGCCGACGACACGCGCCATGACTCTATATAATAGATCATATGTGAACCCGTGTCCTGCGAGCATGGTGTCTTAGGTAGCATGGACGACGGATGGCGGAGGATCCATGATGTGGCATATCGAACGCATGGATACACTCTACCAATTTCGGCTAGCGGTAGTAGAGTTTTGTGGCAATGGACAGGGGTTGCAGCGTTTTACGATGGTCTGGCATTAGGGTCGCCATTGGCGGTTGGCAGATTAAGGCGAGACCTGCAATCCGTAGTATCTTGGACTCTCCAAAGCAGGGGTTCCGTTTCTGCCCTTCTTAGCAGAGTTGGATTCTCCTTCCCCTCGGGGTTTTTGGTGGGTTATGTCGCCCCTATGCTTATGTGGTTGGCTTCTAGCCCATGGATAGTTTGGAGGTGTGTGTTGTAAGTGTTGTCTTTCCACATGAAGCCGTAATCTTGTTCCGAGAGGTGGTTGTATCGGCTTTTTCCTAGGCTTGTAAAAAAAGTCAAAATGCAAAGCTTTTGCATTTTCGCGCAAAGAAATTCCAACAGCAAACCCTGGGTGCCACTAGTAGAAAACAGGCTATCCGTTCGCGCCCCCTAACAGCATTAGGCCCGGTTGCGCCACGAACCGGGACTAATGCTGGCACGCGTCCCGGTTCGAGCTGGCACGGTGGCCAGAGGCATGCGTCCCGGTTTGTGAGGGGTCATGCGTCCCGGTTTGTAACACAAACCGGGATTAAAGGTTGGGCGCCAGACACGTGGCCTGCCACACACCTTTAGTCCCGATTTGTGTTACAAACCGGGACGAATGATCCCTTCCTCTATAAATACGACGCCCCAGCCCTCTGCCTCCCCTCTGTTTTTTCTTGGTGGAAGGTGTGAGCGGTGTGCTAGTTTATTTTTTTCTTATGCATGCATTCAAGGTGTTTGATGAAATGTTTGAGTGAATGATCCCGTTCAATTTCTCACAGAACAAAAATATAGGATGTGCCCAAGACACACTTGAGCTTTCTCCTCTTTATTTCCCTCGATCGAGGTTAGCAATCTTATCTTTTCTCTGTCATTGATACAATGCATGTGTCGATGTGAATCGGTCATTTCACTATTTATGATGTTCCGTTTTTTATAAACTTAATTATATGATGCAGATGAACGGTCAGGAATGGATGTACGGTGACCAGCGTGTACCCGGGTACATTAAAGGCATGGATAAATTTATCGATGTGGCTACGGCAAACAAAGAGAACGGTTTTATCCGTTGTCCATGTGTTCAATGTCGGAACAACGAGTACTCTTCCTCGAAAATCATTCGCGGCCACCTGGTTATGAAAGGTTTCATGCCCAACTATAATTGCTGGACCAAGCACGAGGAAAGAGGGGTTATGATAAAAGACAATGAAGAAGAAGATGATGATAACAACTATCATCATATGTTTCCTGAATACAGTGATACTACAGTGGAAGACAATAAAGAGGAAGGAGGTAAATAACGGGCATCAGATGAGCCCGCTGATGAACTTGGTAGGGTCATTTCTGATGCAAAGCGAGACTGTGAAACAGAAAAGGAGAATTTGAAGTTGGAGGGCATGTTAGAAGATCACAAGAAATTGTTGTATCCAAATTGCGAAGATGGCAGCATAA
Source organism: Avena atlantica (assembly GCA_910589765.1). NCBI lineage: Eukaryota > Viridiplantae > Streptophyta > Magnoliopsida > Poales > Poaceae > Avena > Avena atlantica. The sequence continues at coordinate 254,840,004 of OU342738.1, read as the reverse complement.
AGCTCGGTACCACACTGGAATTGCTGCGATGGAAGGCAGAGTGTGGTCTAACTGACTCCTCATTTGAAAAGATGCTGAAAATAATGAAGCTAAAGTTTCCAAAACATAACAAACTTCCCGAGAGTACGTACGAAATAAAGAAGACTCTCTGCCCTCTAGGATTAGATGTGCAGAAGATACATGCATGCATTAATGACTGCATCCTCTATCGGGGTAAGGAGTATGGGAATTTAGATAAATGCCCGGTATGCAATGCATTGCGGTATAAGATCAGACGAGATCACCCTGGTGATGTTGAGGGAGAGCCCCTCCAGAAGAGAGTTCCTGCTAAGGTTATATGGTATGCTCCTATAATACCAAGGTTGAAACGCATGTTCAGAAACAAAGAGCATGCCAGGTTGTTGCGATGGCACAAAGAAGACCGTAAGAAAGATGAGAAGTTGAGACACCCTGCTGATGGGCCACACTGGAGAAAAATCGAGAGAGACTTCCCGGACTTTGCAGGTGGCGCAAGGAACTTATGGTTTGGTCTAAGTACGGATGGCATGAATCCTTTTGGGGAGCAGAGCTGCAGTCACAACACCTGGCCCGTGACTCTATGTATCTACAACCTTCCTCCTTGGTTGTGCATGAAGTGTAAGTTCATTATGATGCCAGTGCTCATCCAAGGCCCAAAGCAACCGGGCAACGACATTGATGTGTACCTAAGGCCATTAGTTGAAGAACTCTTACAGCTGTGGGGCAAACCAGGTGTACATGCATGGGATGAGAACAAACAGGAGCCATTTGACCTACGAGGGTTGCTTTTCGTAACCATCAATGATTGACCTGCTCTTAGTAACCTTTCAGGACAGACAAACAAGGGATATAAGGCATGCATGCACTGTTTAGATAAGACTGGAGGTACATATTGTTGGAGATATGCCCTAGAGGCAATAATAAATATAGTTATTATTATATCTTTGTGTTTATGATAAATGTTTACATTCATGCTATAATAGTATTAACAAGGAAACATTAATACTTGTGTGATTTGTAAACTTAATTTGAAGTCCCTAGTAAAGCCTCTATGCATCACTAGCTTGTTGGTTAATGAATGATTGTGGTTTCCATATCATGAACATTGAGATGTTATTAACAACAAGATCATATCGTTAGGAGAATGATATGATGGACATACTCCTATAGATAAGCGTAGCATAAAGATCAAGTCATTTCAATAGTTCAATTGCTATATGCTTTCTGATACATAGTAACCTAGTTCCTTCGACCATGAGATCATGCATATCACCTTTACCGGATGGATGCTTTGATGACATCAAACACCACACCGTAACTGGGTGGCTATAAAGGTGGTATTGAGTGTTCGGAAAGTATTGGTTGAGACACATGGATCAAGAGTGGGATTTGTCCATCCATATGACGGATAGATATACTCTAGGTCCTCTCGGTGGAATGTCATCCAATTAGCTTGCAAGCATGTGACTGGCTCACAAGGGATCACATATCACGGGAACGAGAAAAGAGTACTTATCGGTAACGAGGTTGAACTAGGTATGCAAAGATACCGACGATCATAACCTCGGATAAGTAAAGTATCGTGAGACAAAGGAAAATTGGTATCGTATGTAAGTGGTTCATTCGATCGCAAAGTAATCGTAGAAATATGTGGGAGCCATATGAATTTCCAGATTCCTCTATTGGTTATTGTTCGGAGAAGTGTCTCGATCATGTCCGCATAATTCACGCACCGTAGGGAGACACACTTAAGGATTCGACGTTGTTTCAGTAGTTATGGTATGATGAGAAAGAGACCAAATGTTGTTCGGAGTCTCGAATGGGATCCGGGATATCACGAGGAGATCCGGAATGGTCCGGAGAATAAGATTCATATAAGGAAAGTCTCATTTCGGAGTTGGGGAATGATTCCGGTGTTTTCATCGGGAATGTTCTAGAAGGTTCCGGAATGTCCGACACTCCGGAGGGGAAGGGGTACATGAATGTGTCATTGCAAGTTGGAATGATTGCATCATGTACTAGGTGTCATCGCTGTCCAAAATAAAGGGTTTATTCAAATCCTAGTTTGAAAAGTCAAACGGCTAGTTTGAAAGTCAAACGACAGTTTTTGGAAAGAGGAGGAGAGGTGGAAACCGAGTTGGGGAGGAGTTCCCTCCTCCAACCGCCGGCCCACCTCCAAGCCGAGTTGGGGAGGGACTCCCCTCCCCTTGGCCGCACCTCCCACCTATAAAGGGAGGGGTAGGGCTGACCCTCCTAGCACACAAGTTCCCTGCCCCAAACCCTAGTTTGGCGCCACCACCTCCTGCAGCTGCCGCCGCCTCCTAGGGTTGCCCTAGCCGCCGACTTGGGCTGCCCCAAGCCCTAGCCGCCGGCTCTAGCATCTCCTCCTTGGTGTGTCTAAACCCTATATCGCCGAGGAGCTCTCTCATAATCCACCATACTCGCTCTGGCTTAAGGCGAAGCCCTGCGAGATCTCCCCTCTACTTACGGTACCACGCCGTTGTGCTGCCGGAATCGCGAGGAGAGTGCTACAACCTCCGCTGCCTGCTGGAACAAGGGATAGGAAGGTCTTCGTCGAGTACCGAACGTGTGACCGACTGCGGGAGCGCTGCCGGAACGCAGCGCCGGAAGGATCGTCTACGCGATCTTGAGATCGGGAAGAGTACGACTACATCACCCACGAGAATCCGCTCTTGTTAAACACTTTGGAATCTTCGAGGGTGAGTTATTCCATCGACTCGTTGCTACAATCTAGTAGATAGATCTTGGCTTGTTTGTTTGTATGCGGTAGAAATTTTTTGTTTTCCATACTACGAAACCCTACAGTGGTATCAGAGTCGTGTCTATATGTAGATCTGTTGCACGAGTAGAACACAATGGTCATTGTGGGCGTTGATGCTTTTGTTGTCGATTGCTTCTTGTGTACTTTGCATCTTGCGGTATGTTGGGATGAAGCGGCCCGGGCTAACCTTACATGACATCATTCATGAGACTTGCTCCACGCTTGACATGCAACTTGTATTGCATAAGTGGCTTTGCGGGTGCCTGTTTCTCCTAGCATAGTTAAGATCCAATTTACAACGGGTGATTAACAATACTAGTATCAATGTTGTGGTTCATGTTCGTAAGTTAGAACGTCACTTATTGAAAGCCCCAAACCACGTAAAACATGCAAAGAAAGTAGAGGCGTCTAACTTTGTTTTGCAGGGGTGTGCAGTGATGTGATATGGCCATGATTGTGATTATATTTGATGTATGCAATGATCCTTATTGTAAGTTGGCAACCGGCAGGAGCCATATGGTTGTCTTTAATTTATGTTAAGACCCGCGTGTCTATTCAAAGTAGTTGTAATAGTTGAAGCCGGTGGACGACAACCATGGAGAAGCGTCATTGACCTTGATGCAATGCCGGTGATGATGGAGATCATATTCGTGCTAGAAGATGGAGATCAGAAGCACAATGGAGAAAGGCCATATCATATCACATATTATGAATTGCATGTGATGTTAATCCTTTATGCATCTTGTATTGCTTAGTAGACGACGGTAGCATTATAAGATGATCCCTCATGCACATGAATTTCAAGTCATAAAGTGTTCACCCTCAGTTAGCACCGTTGCTAAAGCTTGTTGTTTCGAAGCACCACGTGATGATCGGGTGTGTTAGATTCTGCAAGTGTATACAACGCGAGCAAGCCAGATTTGCTCATGCGGAAACTAAGGTTTGATCTTGACGAGCCTAGCATGTACAGACATGGTCTCGGAACACGGATCACCGAAAGGTGAAGCATGAATCATATAGTAGATATGATGAACATGTCGATTGTTCGCCATTGAAACTATATGAACTCTCGTGATGATCGGTGTTGATGTAGTGGATTTGGTTCGTGTGATCACTAAAACAATGTGAGGGATGTTGTTTTGAGTGGGAGTTCACCTAGTTTAATTTTATTATTAATTTGAACTCAATTTGTCATAAACTTAGTTTAAACTATTGCAAATATGTTGTAGATCAATGGCAGCCCCTACCATCAATTTTAATGCGTTCCTAGAGAAAGAAAAGTTGAAAAACAATGGAAGCAACTTCGCGGATTGGTTCCGCAATTTGAGGATTGTCCTCACATCCGGTAATTTGACCTATGTGATGGATGCACCGCTGGGTGACCCACCTGCAGCTGATGCTTCCGATGAAGTAAAAAATGTTTACCTCGCTCGGAAGAATCAGTACTCCATAGTTCAGTGTGCTATCTTGTATGGTTTAGAATCGGAGCTTCAGAAAAGGTTTGAGAATTCAGACCCATATGATATTGTCGAAGATCTCAAATTGATTTTTGAGACTCACGCGGCAATTGAAAGTTATGAGGCTTCTGAAAAGTTCTTTAACTGCAAGATGGAAGAGGGCAGCTCCGTCAGTGAGCATGTGCTTAAGATGTCTGGGCACGCAAACAAACTTCAAAGCTTGGATATAGTGATTCCTAATGCTTTGGGGATTTACCGTGTCCTCCAATCACTACCACCAAGTTACAAGAACTTTGTGATGAACTACAACATGCAGAACATGAACAAGCAGTTGCCAGAACTGTTTGCTATGTTAAAGTCTGCAGAAGTGGAGATCAAGAAAGAGCACCAAGTGTTGTTGGTCAATAAGACCACCAAATTCAAGAAAGGCAAGTATAAGTAGAAGGGACACTTCAAGAAGGGTGGTAAGAAAGTTACCACACCAACGAAGAAGACCAAGGCTGGACCTAAGCCTGATACTGAGTGCTTTTACTACAAGGGAGAAGGTCACTAGAAGCGGAATTGCCCAAAGTACTTGGCGGATTTGAAAAACGGCAACATCAAGAAGAAAGGTATATCTGATATACATGTTATTGATGTGTATCTCACTAGTACTCGTAGTAGTGCCTGAGTATTTGATACTGGTTCAGTTGCTCATATTTGTAACTCGAAACAGGTGCTGCAGAATAAACGGAAGCTAGCGAAGAACGAGGTGACGATGCGCGTGGGAAACAGATCAAAGGTTGATGTGATCGTGTTCGGCACGCTACCCCTTCATCTACCATCGGGATTAGTTTTATACTTAAATAATTGTTATTTGGTGCCTGCGTTGAGCATGAACATTATATCGGGATCTTGTTTATTGCGAGACGGTTACTTGTTTAAGTCCGAGAATAATGGTTGTTCGATTTATATGAGTAATGTGTTTTATGCACATGCACCTTTGATAGATGGTCTATTCTTATTGAATCTCGATAGTGGAAATACACATATCAACAACATTTAGGCTAAACGTTTGAAATCAAGCGATAATTCGACCTATATGTGGCACTGTCGTCTTGGTCACATTGGAGTGAAACGTATGAAGAAACTCCATTCCGATGGACTTCTTGAATCACTTGATTTTGAATCACTTGAAAGATGTGAAGCATGTCTGATGGGTAAAATGACTAAGACTCCATTTTCTGGTATGATGGAGCGAGCTACAGACTTATTGGAAATCATACATACCGATGTGTGTGGTCCAATGAGTGTAGCATCGCGCGGTGGTTATCGTTATGTTCTTACCTTCACGGATGACTTGAGTAGATATGGGTATATCTATTTCATGAAACATAAGTCCGAAACTTTCGAGAAGTTTAAGGAATTTCAAAGTGAGGTAGAGAATCAACGTAACAAGAAGATTAAATTTCTACGTTCTGATCGTGGAGGTGAATATCTAAGTTACGAGTTTGGCGAGCATTTGAAGAAATGCAGAATACTTTCACAATTGACACCGCCGGGAACACCACAGCGTAATGGTGTGTCCGAACGTCGTAATCGAACTCTCTTAGATATGGTTCGTTCTATGATGTCACTTACAGATTTACCGCTATCATTTTGGGGTTATGCATTAGAAACAGCCGCATTCACTTTAAATAGGGCACCGTCTAAATCCGTTGAAACGACACCGTATGAATTATGGTTTGGGAAGAAACCTAAATTGTCGTTCCTTAAAGTTTGGAGTTGCGAAGCCTATGTAAAGAAGTTACAGCCGGACAAGCTTGAACCCAAAGCGGAAAAATGCGTCTTCATAGGATACCCAAAGGAAACTATTGGGTATACCTTCTATCATAGATCCGAAGGCAAAATCTTCGTTGCCAAGATTGGATCTTTTCTAGAGAAGGAATTTCTCTCGAAAGAAGTGACTGGAAGGAAAGTAGAACTTGACGAGGTTGTCGAACCTTCTCTCGAAATTGTGAGTAGCGCAGCACCGGAAGAAGTTCCTGTGGTGCCTGCACCAATTAGAGAGGAAGCTAATGATGATGATCATGAAACTTCGGTTGAAGTTGCTACAGAGCCTCGGAGGTCAACGAGAACTCGTACCACTCCAGATTGGTATGATCCCGTTATGAGTGTCATGTTGGTGGACAACACCGATGACCCTGAGACATGTGAGGAAGCAATGATGAGCCCAGATTCCAATAAATGGCAAGAAGCCATGAAATCCGAGATTGGATCCATGTACGAAAACCAAGTATGGACTTTGGTGGACTTACCAGATGGCCGGAAGGCTGTCGAGAACAAATGGATTTTCAAGAAGAAAACAGATGCTGATGGTAATGTTACTGTCTATAAAGCTCGACTTGTTGCAAAAGGGTTTCGACAAATTCAAGGAGTTGACTACGATGAGACTTTCTCACCAGTAGCGAAGCTAAAGTCTGTGAGGATTATGTTAGCAATCGCTGCATATTATGATTATGAGATATGACAGATGGATGTCAAAACAGCATTCTTCAATGGAGACATTGATGAAGAGTTGTATATGATGCAACCCAAAGGTTTTGTCGATCCTAAAGATGCTAACAAGGTATGCAAACTTCAAAGGTCCATCTATGGATTGAAGCAAGCATCCCGAAGTTGGAATCAACGTTTTGATAAGGTAATCAAAAGTTTTGGTTTTATACAAACTTATGGAGAAGCTTGTATTTACAAGAAAGTGAGTGGGAGCTCTGTAGCATTCTTAATACTATATGTGGATGACATATTGTTGATTGGGAATGATGTAGACCTTCTTAATAGTGTCAAAGAATATTTGAATAATAGTTTTTCAATGAAGGATCTTGGCGAAGCAGCTTACATATTAGGCATAAAGATTTATAGAGATAGATCGAGACACTTAATATCATTGTCACAAAGTACGTATTTGGACAAGGTTCTAAAGAGGTTTGGAATGGAAGATAGCAAGAAAGGGTTCTTGCCCATGTTGCCCAATACGACCTTGAGTAAAACTCAAAGTACGACATCGGCAGAAGATAGAGAAAGGATGAGTAAGACTCCCTATGCCTCAGCCATAGGATCTCTAATGTATGCCATGCTATGTACTAGACTCGACATTGCATATGCTGTTAGTTTAACTAGCAGATATCAAAGTGATCCAGGAGTGGATCATTGGACAGCGGTTAAAAACATCCTTAAGTACTTGAGAAGAACTAAGGATATGGTTCTTTCTTATGGAGGTGATGAACAGCTCGTTGTTAATGGTTACACCGATGCTAGTTGGAACACCGATCCGGATGATTCTAAATCACAATCTGGATACGTATTTATTTTGAATGGTGCAGCAGTTAGCTGGAGGAGTGCAAAGCAAAGCATTGTGGCGAGATCTTCAACTGTATCAGAATACATGGCTGCTTCGGAGGCTTCACAAGAAGCGATATGGATGAAAGAGTTCATTACAGAGCTAGGTGTGGTTCCTAGTGCGCTGGACCCAATGTCTATCTACTGTGATAACATCGGCGCCATAGCCAATGCGCAAGAACCAAGGTCACACAAGAAGCTGAAGCACATCAAGCTACGTTTTCACGCTATTCGAGAACATATCCAAGATGGGGATATAAAGATTTGCAAAGTACACACAGATCTGAATGTGGCGGATCCGTTGACTAAACCTCTCCCGAGGGCAAAACATGACCAACACCAAACTGCCATGGGTGTTCGGTATATTACCATGTAATCTAGATTAGATGACTCTAGTGCAAGTGGGAGACTGTTGGAGATATGCCCTAGAGGCAATAATAAATATAGTTATTATTATATCTTTGTGTTTATGATAAATGTTTACATTCATGCTATAATAGTATTAACAAGGAAACATTAATACTTGTGTGATTTGTAAACTTAATTTGAAGTCCCTAGTAAAGCCTCTATGCATCACTAGCTTGTTGGTTAATGAATGATTGTGATTTCCATATCATGAACATTGAGATGTTATTAACAACAAGATCATATCGTTAGGAGAATGATATGATGGACATACTCCTATAGATAAGCGTAGCATAAAGATCAAGTCATTTCAATAGTTCAATTGCTATATGCTTTCTGATACATAGTAACCTAATTCCTTCGACCATGAGATCATGCATATCACCTTTACCGGATGGATGCTTTGATGACATCAAACACCACACCGTAACTGGGTGGCTATAAAGGTGGTATTGAGTGTTCGGAAAGTATTGGTTGAGACACATGGATCAAGAGTGGGATTTGTCCATCCATATGACGGATAGATATACTCTGGGTCCTCTCGGTGGAATGTCATCCAATTAGCTTGCAAGCATGTGACTGGCTCACAAGGGATCACATATCACGGGAACGAGAAAAGAGTACTTATCGGTAACGAGGTTGAACTAGGTATGCAGAGATACCGACGATCATAACCTCGGATAAGTAAAATATCGTGAGACAAAGGGAAATTGGTATCGTATGTAAGTGGTTCATTCGATCGCAAAGTAATCGTAGAAATATGTGGGAGCCATATGAATTTCCAGATTCCTCTATTGGTTATTGTTCGGAGAAGTGTCTCGATCATGTCCGCATAATTCACGAACCGTAGGGAGACACACTTAAGGATTCGACGTTGTTTGAGTAGTTATGGTATGATGAGAAAGAGACCGAATGTTGTTCGGAGTCTCGGATGGGATCCGGGATATCACGAGGAGATCCGGCATGGTCCGGAGAATAAGATTCATATAAGGAAAGTCTCGTTTCGGAGTTGGGGAATGATTCCGGTGTTTTCATCGGGAATGTTCTAGAAGGTTCCGGAATGTCCGGCACTCCGGAGGGGAAGGGGTACATGAATGTGTCATTGCAAGTTGGAATGATTGCATCATGTACTAGGTGTCATCGCTGTCCAAAATAAAGGGTTTATTCAAATCCTAGTTTGAAAAGTCAAACGGCTAGTTTGAAAGTCAATCGGCAGTTTTTGGAAAGAGGAGGAGAGGTGGAAACCGAGTTGGGGAGGAGTTCCCTCCTCCAACCGGCGGCCCACCTCCAAGCCGAGTTGGGGAGGGACTCCCCTCCCCTTGGCCGCACCTCCCACCTATAAAGGGAGGGGCAGGGCTGCCCCTCCTAGCACACAAGTTCCCTGCCCCAAACCCTAGTCTGGCGCCACCACCTCCTGCAGCTGCCGCCGCCTCCTAGGGTTGCCCTAGCCGCCGACTTGGGCTGCCCCAAGCCCTAGCCGCCGGCTCTAGCATATCCTCCTTGGTGTGTGTAAACCCTAGATCGCCGAGGAGCTCTCTCATAATCCACCATACTCGCTCCGGCTTAAGGCGAAGCCCTGCGAGATCTCCCCTCTACTTCCGGTACCACGCTGTTGTGCTGCTGGAATCGCGAGGAGAGTGCTACAACCTCCGCTTCCTGCTGGAACAAGGGAGAGGAAGGTCTTCGTCGAGTACTGAACTTGTGACCGACTGCGGGAGCGCTGCCGGAATGCAGCGCCGGAAGGATCGTCTACGCGATCTTGAGATCGGGAAGAGTACGACTACATCACCCACGAGAATCCGCTCTCGTTAAACACTTTGGAATCTTCGAGGGTGAGTTATTCCATCGACTCGTTGCTACAATCTAGTAGATAGATCTTGGCTTGTTTGTTTGTATGCGGTAGAATTTTTTTGTTTTCCATACTACGAAACCCTACACATATTTGCATAAATGCAAGAAGGTTGTGTACCTGGCGAATCGACGATTTCTTCCGACCAATCATCCCGTAAGAAAGAAAGGCAAGCATTTCAAAGGTGAGGCAGATCACCGGAAGAAGCCCGAACTCCCTGCTGGTGATGATGTATTTGGTATGGTCAAGGACATAGAAGTAATCTTTGGAAAGGGTCCCGGCGGTCAATCAGTTCTGAACGACGTCGCTACAGGACACGCACCCATGTGGAAGAATAAATCTATATTTTGGGAGCTGCCATATTGGAAAGTCCTACGTGTCCGCTCTTCAATCGACGTGATGCACGTGACGAAGAATCTTTGCGTGAACCTGCTAGGATTCCTAGGCGTGTATGGGAAGACAAAAGATACACCAGAAGCACGGGAGGACTAGCAAATTATGAAAGACCCAAAGAACATGCATACACAGAACAAGACGGATAAAGGGCGTCACTTAAGTCGTGCCAGCTATGCTCTTACCAAAGCAGAGAAGGAAATATTTTTTGAAGTCCTTTACAGTAGCAAGGTGCCGTTTGGCTTCTCATCTAATATAAAGGGGATAATAAATATGGGAGAGAAAAAGTTTCAAAACCTGAAGTCTCATGACTGTCACGTGATTATGACGCAGTTGCTTCCGATTGCATTAAGGGGGATTCTATCGGAAAATGTTTGAGTACCCATTGTGAAGATGTGTGCATTCCTCAATGCAATATCTCAGAAGGTAATCAATCCAGATATTCTGCCAAGGTTACAGGAGGATGTGGTACAATGTCTTATTAGTTTTGAGTTAGTGTTCCCACCATCCTTCTTCAATATTATGACGCATCTCCTGGTTCACCTAGTGGAAGAGATTTCCATTCTCGGTCATGTATTTCTGCACAATATGTTCCCCTTTGAGAGGTTCATGGGAGTCTTAAATAAATATGTTCATAACCGTGCTAGACCAGAAGGAAGCATCTCCAAGGGATATGGAACAGAGGAGGTCATTGAGTTTTGTGTTGACTTTATTCCTGACCTTAAGCCGATTGGTGTTCCTGACTCGCGACATGAGGGAAGACTAAGTGGAAAAGGCACGCTGGGAAAGAAAGCAATGATATGTAGGGACGGGGATTCTTTCACTAAAGCACACTACACAGTTCTACATAATTCCACCTTGGCAGCTCCGTATATCGAGGAACACAAGAATATTGTACGCTCCAAAAACCCGGGGAATCCTGACTCATGGATTACATATGAACACATGAAGTATTTTGGTGGTTAGATGCGGACACATCTCTTAAATGACACCACTATTGGAGATTATCTATACTTGTTGGCCGCGTCACCATCTTCTACTATATTAAATTTCCAAGGGTACGAAATAAATGGGAATACATTCTACACGATCGCCCAAGATAAAAAGAGCACCAACCAAAACAGTGGTGTCCGCTTTGATGCAACGGACGAGAATGGGCAAAAGGACACACACTATGGTTACATAGAGGAGATATGGGAACTTGACTATGGAGTCTCTTTTAAGGTCCCTTTATTTCGCTGCAAATGGGTCAACCTGAATGGGGAAGGGGTAAAGATATACCAGTTGTACGGAATGACAACAGTGGATCTCAACAATCTTGGTTATAGAGATGAACCATTCGTCCTAGCCAATGATGTGTCTCAGGTTTTCTATGTAAATGACATGTCCTCCAGACCCAAAAAATAAAAAATATGCAAACGAATATATCATATGATGAGCCAAAGCGTCACATAGTTCTTTTAGGTAAAAGAAATATCGTGGGAATCGAGGACAAGACAGACATATCAGAAGATTATAATAAGTTTGATGAAATTCCTCCCTTCACAGTGAAAACTGACCCAAGCATTCCGTTAAGTAAAGAAGATGCTCCATGGTTACGTCTGAAGCGATCTTAAGGAAGGACATATGCCAAGAAGTTCATGCTCATATTGTGTACCTCTAGTTCATGTCTGGCCGGTCGGCTGCATATTGTGAACCTAAATGCCATGAGACATGATAGCTCATTTTGTGAAGGATATTTTATGATGTTTGCAATTTTCCAAGTTTAATAAATGTATTGAGTGTTAGTCCTAGTTTGTGGCTTGACCGGGACTATATATAAGGGGGACTTTAGTCCCGATTTTGTAGTCTCGGTTTTTAATATTAATAAATGTCTTGAGTGTTAGTCCCGTTTTGTGGCTGGACCGGGACTAAAGGGGGACTTTAGTCCCGATTCGTAGAACGACTTTTCCGAACTATGAAGAAGTTGTCCCGATTCATACTTACCATTAAGACCTGATCTCCAAACACGCGTGGTCACATATTAGGGAGTGCCTCTATGACCAGTTTGTTGGAGATGCCGGAGGACTGGGCTCCGGCGGCATCTCCCTCAAACTGGTCGTAGTGGTGTCCCTGCTCTCGCACACTATCTTGCAGCTTGTAACTTTTCTAACTAGATCAATACGTCTGGGAGCTAACTAATTTCACATATTAGGGAGTGCCTCTATGACCAGTTTCTTGGAGATGCTGGAGGACTGGGATCCGATGACATCTCCCTGAAACTGGTCATAGTGGTGTCCCTGCTCTCGAAAACCATCTTGGAGATGCCTCAATCTAGCTGGAGGACTGGACTCACAAGGTTGCCTATTTATAGTACAAGCAGCTCGGCAGAGTGTCGACACTCACGATATAATGTCAACACTCACCCCTATTATTAGTGCTGACTCGTGTTTTGTCCCGGTTGGTGTCTCCAACCGGGACTAAAGCTTCATCTTTAGTCCCGGTTGGTGACACCATCTGGGACAAGGTACAAGCTGCACGACATAATGTCGACACTCACCCCTATCATTAGTGCTGCCTGGCCTAGCCTGCCAAAATCCCTCCAACCGGTACTAAAGATGAACCCTTTCCCTCTATTTATAGGTTTTTCTCTCTATTATAGGCTACCCACCTCATGTTCGAGGTTTCATGGCTTTCGGTCCAAATGACCGATGTTATGTGCTGAATCACGACATAGTTTGTGATGTTGTGCCCATATTATGCATGCATGTGTACATTGGGATGGAGAACAATGTTGCAGGAGGAAGTTTTTCTTTTCGTCGCACGGAAAAGCCATTTTCCATTTTCTGAGCGCAAAAAACGGATCGTTTTATGAAGCAACCACCAAAATGATGTTTCAGAATGCTACCGTCCCATTTTTTCTAAAATACGAGACCACCTTATATGAACTATCTCCCAAACGGAATATCTCAAACCTTTCCATTCATCTCGGGTAAAAAGGACAAATGTCTGCCAAATCGGTAGGAAGTGGGTCCGGTTTGTATTACAGGTACATGATCTAACGCCCGTGATTTTTTGGAAAAATCATTTTTAGACTCGCAAAATGTGGTTTCTTCAGAGATCCAATGCAAGTTCAAATGATGCTCGTCCCCTATCTTCATGCACGTCGGTTCGACCATAGTTCGAAAAGGGGAAAAATCAAAACGGGCATAAGAAATTCAAAAAAAGTCCGAACAATGTAATCCTTCGCGTGGTGTCATATTATGTGACATATTTGCAAGTAAAAATACCGGACTCGGTATATTGATCATATCTCAAAAAACCTTTACAAAATGACCTAGCATGTTCGAGATTTCATGGCTTTCGGTCCAAATGACCAATGTTATGTGCTGAATCACGGCATAGTTATTGATGTTGTGCCCATATTATGCATGCATGTGGATATTGGGATGGAGAACAATATTGCAGGAGGAAGTTTTCCTTTTCGTCGCACAGAAAAGCCATTTTTCATTTTCCGAGGGGAAAAAACGGATCGTTTTGTGAAGCAACCATCAAAATGCTGTTTCAGAATGCTACCGTCCCATTTTTCTAAAATACTAGACCACCTTAAATGGAATATCTCCCAACTGGGATATCTCAAACCTTTCCGTCCATCCTGGGTAAAAATGACAAATGTCTACCGAATCGGCAGGAAGTGGGTCCGGTTTGTACTACAGGTACATGATCTAACGCCCGTGATTTTTTGAAAAAAAAACATTTTTAAACTCACAATATGTGATTTCTTCAGAGATCCAATGCAAGTTCTAACGATGCTCATCCCCTATCTTCATGCACGTTGGTTCGACCATAGTTCGAAAAGGGAAAAATTCAAAACGGGCATAAGAAATTCAAAAAAAGTCCGAACAATGTAAATCCTTCGCGTGGTGTCATATTATGTGACATACTTGAAAGTAAAAATACCAGACTTGGTATATTGATCATGTCTCGAAAAAACCTTCACAAAATGACCTATCATGTTCGAGGTTTCATGGCTTTTGGTCCAAATGACCGATGTTATGTGCTGAATCACGGCATAGTTTGTGATGTTGTGCCCATATTATGCATGCATGTGGATATTGGGATGGAGAACAATGTTGCAGGAGGAAGTTTTCCTTTTTGTCACACGGAAAAGCCATTTTTTATTTTCCGAGCGTAAACAACGGGTCATTTTATGAAGCAACCACCAAGATTCTGTTTCAGAATGCTACCGTCCCATTTTTATAAAATACTAGACCACCTTACATGTACTATCTCCCAACCGGGATATCTCAAACCTTTCGTCCATCCCGGGTAAAAAGGACAAATGCCTACTGAATCGATAGGAAGTGGGTCCGATTTGTACTACAGGTACATGATCTAACGTCCGTGATTTTTTGAAAAAATCATTTTTAGACTCGCAATATGTGGTTTCTTCAGAGATCCAACTGTCGTGGTGGCGGCACGGCAGATGCCATGGGTAGGCTAAAGTATGGGGCCAATGGATGCTAGTGGGATCTGGGGAGGGAAGATGCAACTGTCTCTACACTCAAGCTGCCAAAGTGATGATCTTTATTTCTCTCTTGGTGGGTTACAATTGCTCCTTGAGCTGTATACAGAGGGACAAGACGAATCTCCCCAGCCTAACGGTCCTCAAAGAGTCGATCCCTCCCTCAGGGTCCAAGCCTCCCCTTATAAAGGAGTCCCTTGGGTGCCCTTAGGGCTGACGAGGCAAGCATATTCGTGGAATATGCTTGTCCCAAAATAGTAGTTCGGCGGCCTCCTTTCCCTGTCGCCCTTCTAATGACGGCAAGGCTCCAGTGGCCCCCTCCTGCGTGCCTCGGGCTCCAGGACTGTCACCTCCGTGACCTCCTTCTTCCCCTCTGACGACGCGCATCCTTGTCTCTTGTGCTTGGCTCTGCTCTGATTCCTTCTAGCCTGCAGCTATAGTTTGACCTTGGGCTTCTCCTTCTCCTGCAAGCTTCGTATCACTCGGCCTTACCTTGTGTTACTCGGCTCGCTCTTCACCTGCATCAAGGTCACTTGGGTAACCCGACCGATTCTCTCGGTAACTCGGCCGGGTAACTACTTGATTCATATACGTGGGCTTCTTGCCTCCGTTCATCGGCCGACATATATATGATTCGGCCGACTTGGACTGTAACTCGGAAACTAGACGGGGATAGTACCTCTGTCTTTCCCCGTCTGTGACCTACCCGAGGTTAACCCCCCGACATTAGTCCCCGAAGCTGGTGTGGCCCTGTCAATAGCTTTGGCCGGGTTATATCAGCTTCATTATATTCTTTAGTCTTGTTTCCGAGTTATGTCCTCGTCCGAGGTCTCCTCGTTCCTTCCCTCGTACGCCATGTCCTACATGTCATCCCATCATTGTTCTTCTAGTTTTTAGATCCCTCTACAGTGCTTACTGACAAGTCTACAGTGAATTCTGCACCTGCTGCGCCGTCGCTGCGACGCCTCGGGTGCTGTTCCCCTTGGGGATTGTAACGACCCCTCTTCGTGTGTGGCCGTTGGTGTGGCTCTGCTCACCGTCGTGCGTTCGTGCTGCATGCACGACCTACACGGATAACTGCCACACCCACGATCCCACTTCCTTGTTCATGGCTTGACTATAAAGAGGGGAACCGCGTGTGTGGGATTCACCTTTCCCCTTATCGCTCGCCTCCGTTCTCCTTCTTCCTTTCGCCGGTGCGTTTTCTTGCAGTTCCGCCGCCGCTCGCCAGCCAGAGCCTCCGTCGGCGGAGATTCCGCCGCGCCGTTCTACTCTTCTCCGCGCTCCGCGGCTTTGACTCCGTCGCCGGTGAGTCCTCTCTGGCCGTCTTGCCCTGTTCTTTCCCTAGATTCATCTGCCCCGTTTTCGTGCTCGGGCGACGGTTCCTCTGTTCCTTCGCCATTGTTTTCGCGCAAAGTTCCGACGGGGCCTTGCAGCTCTAAACTCCCCTCCGCCGCCAGTCTTTCCTCCGGCGATCTTTCCGGTGCACGTATGTCTAGTTCGTTTAGCGGCGCTCTTGTCGAGGACGACGACGCTGGCTCCGGGCCCGAGCGAGGCTCGTGGCAAGGCTCTTCAGTCACGCGCCGTGAGATTGAATGGCTCATCCGGACTCGAAGGATTCCCGCCGAGGTTTCTTGCCGTTTACCCGGCAGCGAATCCTCTCCAGACATCAGAGAGGGCGAGTATGTGGTTTTCATGTCTCACTTTTCCCGTGGCTTCGGTCTCCCTCTTAGTGATTTCGCTAGAGAATTCCTCGATTACTTCGGCCTTCAGCCGCATCATCTTCCTGCGAACGCCATAGCTTCTCTTTCTGCTTTCATCTCTGCTTCGGAGGGTTACTTCGGCCTGTGGCCGTCAGTACATGTCTGGTCGAAGTTCTTCCAGATCCGCTCAAACGTTGTCCCTGACAAATCTTTGCACCCTTCCGCGAAGTTGCTCACCCAATGTGGGGCGGCGTCTATAACACCTCGGAGGCAATCCGTGTTCCCTCGTGTCACTGGGTTGGAGTCGTGCAAGAAGTGGCACAAGTCATTTTTCTACGTCAAGAACAGAGGGGCGGAAGACAAGATTCGGCTCCCTCCATTCTCAATTGGCCCACCTTCTAAAGTGAACTGGCTCTATAATCCGAGGAAAACTCACGCCTTGGCCGAGGCCTTTGAGATTCGGCTTAAAGAGTTGATCCGGGCCGGGTTATGCGGTGAAGACCTGATGGCAACTTTCATTAGTAGCCGGATCTGCCCCTTCCAGCAGCGGACCCACAAGCTGTGCTACATGAGTGGTCCCCTTGACCCTAACCGAGTCTCGACCGTGGAGCTGGATAACTACCTTATTTATAAGCGCGTCCGAGCTATCTTCAAGACTGAGATGCCTGAGGATTGGTCTTGGGGATTAAAAC
The DNA here is from genome assembly GCA_910589765.1 of Avena atlantica. Taxonomy (NCBI): domain Eukaryota; kingdom Viridiplantae; phylum Streptophyta; class Magnoliopsida; order Poales; family Poaceae; genus Avena; species Avena atlantica. The sequence goes on along the minus strand of OU342738.1, from coordinate 254,822,823 downwards.
CATTCACTCGCGATCATCCGCCTCCCGAGGTAACCTTAATCAGCATTGCTCTGTTATTCCCCTCTCTTTAGAAACTGGTTTATCTAATTCTCTCTCTCCTCGTCTTGCAGAGGTTCGCAGAGCAGAAAAGCGAGGACGCCGAAGTTCTGCAGCTCCCTTGGCCTGCGGACAGGAGTACCCCGGATACTGGTGAGCCGGACTCCGAGGAGTTCGTCCCTAAGTCTGATCCTGCTCCGGCTCGAGCTCGCGGCAGAACTTCAGCGCATGATGAGGAAGGTGATTCGGACAAGGTCCAAATTCTTGAGGTAGTTGCCGCCACGCCTATTTCTTATGCATTTCCGGCTTCTACTTTCCCAGCTAATCCGGCCGGTCAGGTCCACGACGCCGAGCCTATTGCTTCCCGGCCTCCCGTTACCTCGGGGAAGCGCGGGGCTCCTGCTAGTGCCTCGGAGGCGGTTCCTAAGAAGCGAATGAAGAAATCCGCTCCGAACCCTCCCAGGCGCAAGACTATGCCTGGGGTCGCCGGGTAAGTTCTTTTGCCTATATTTCTTGTTTCTCTCTTTCTGTTTCTCATACTGACGAATCCTCTTTCTTATTCTTGCAGTGCTCCTCTTTCTGTTAAACCCGGCGGTCCTAGTATGACTAACCGTCCGATTCGGCCGCCATCTCCTCCTCCCGCTGATGATACCGGGGTTCCTAGTCCTATTCGTCCTGCTTCTCCTCTAGCTCCGAATACGTCGCTTGTTCGTCGCGATGTCCCTGAGACCTCTTCCATTGGCCTGGATTCGAACCGGCCCTCCGAAGTTTTCGTCGAGCCCGCCGCCCCTTCTTCGGGCCCCAGCGCCGCTACTGAGCCTCCATCTACTCCGGCAGTTTCTACGGCCATCCCGACCTCGGCCGAAAAGGTCGTTATCCCGGCGCCCTCTGCGACCTTATCCTCCGCTGCTCCTAAGGACCCCGTCCCTACTTCCGAGGCGCCACTTCCTGCTGTCTCTTCTAAGGCGAAAAAAGCTATTGCCGTCAAGACTTATTCTTAGAAAGGTCTTGCCGGCTCTTCTCAGCCGAGTATTGCTGACGTCCTGCGTAAGGGAGCCGCGCCTACAAAAGTCCCCGTTACCTCGGCCGCCGGCAGCCAGCTTGCTCTTCATAGGAGCCCTGCGACTGCCGTGGTCGGAGCGCCTGCCCGGGGTAAAGTTTTAACTCGGACAGCTAGTGGGAACAACCTTGGAGCGCTGGTTGAGTACGCCACTAACTGGAATGCTGCTGATCATTTTGAGGGTAATCCAACAAACCAGCCGTTTCAGCTTTCTGACATCAGCGGCCGTTTTGACCATGCTGCCCAGTTCATCATTGATACCAACAAGATGAATGAGGTAATTATTTTTTCTCTGAGTCTTAAATTATTCTTCAGATGTTACCATATGCTCTAGTCCCTGAAACTTGCAAGGAAATAACTTGTTGTATACTTGGAAGTTTGGCTTAAATTTATTTCTAAGGTTCGTTAATCCGGCCATTTAGATCCGAGTTTAGTTGTGTTTTATTCGGACCTATTTTAGCTTAGAATATCCGGCCACCTAGATCCGAGTTAAGTTCTGCTTGACTCGGATCTGGTTTAGCTTAGAATATCCAGACACCTAGAGCCGAATTAAGCTTTGCTTGATTCGGATCTAATTTAGCTTAGAATATCCGGCCACCTAGATCCGAGTTAAGTTCTGCTTGACTCGGATCTGGTTTAGCTTTGAATATCCAGCCACCTAGAGCTGAATTAAGCTTTGCTTGATTCGGATCTAATTTAGCTTTGAATATCCAGCCACCTAGATCCGAATTAAGCTTTGCTTGATTCGGATCTAATTTAGCTTTGAATATCCGGCCACCTAGATCTGAGTTAAGTTCCGCTTGACTCGGATCTGGTTTAGCTTTTACTCGTTGATTTATCATTTTGCCTCATTACTCAGGTTGCACATGACCGGCGAACTGCCGAGTTCCAGAGGTTGCTTTTTTCGCACCGCAAGCTGGAAGAGAAGTACGAGAAGGTTCTGCCCGTGGCAAAGAAGGCTGGTATGTCGATAGTTCCTTTTCCTTATTTCCAACTTTCTCATGTTTTCGTCCACGGAATGCCGGCTTACTTCTTGTTGAATAGGTAATATTAATAAACTCAATATTCGCCTTGAAAAGAAGATCAAGAACCTGGAAGGTTAGTTTCTTTTCTATTTTACTCCTTCTCCTTCTTAATATATATGCTAAGGTTCCTTGTTGCATTTGGCTGTGGTAAAGCCGAGTTGCAAGACTTTGCAGTGTCACATCAAGATTGCGTGCCCATGCCTGACGTGATGCTGCATTTTTTAGAACAAAACGCAGTTCATTCGGCGCAACTTCAAGAAAAAGATGATGAGATAGCTCGCCTGCGATCCGAGGTGGATACCCTCAAGCTCTCTCAGAAATCCGAACTAGAAAAGGTCGACCAAGAATTTTCCGAGGAAAAGAATCGGCTGACTTTGGATCTGCAGAAGAATAAAGAACTTCTTGAAGCTGCCGAACTTAGAAACCAGGGTTTGAGCGAGGAAATTGCTCGTTTTGAGAAGAGTAAGGCTGATTGGGCCAAAGATCTTCAGAGAATGATGAGCTATATTCATCGTAAGCTACTTGGCATGGCCGAATTATATTTTTCTTTTTTGTCCCTGCTATCCTTTGACACGTTCATGCTTTGCGCAGATCATTTCCCCGAGGCCAAACCCGTGAGTTCTAAAGCGGTTCTTGCAGCTCGCGCGCGCCGAGGTGAACCTGTTACCGTTGATTCAGAATATTCAATGGAGGATTACTTGGTTGTCGTTGGTGCCGCAGTTGGCCCGATGAAAATTATGGGCCGGGACTTGGTGCAGGCCGCTATTCGAGCTTACCACGTACTTTGGCCGAATACCTCGGGGACTCCTGATATCAATGAAATCAAGTTATTGGTGACAAGGCTAATGGCATCTGAGAGGCAGTTGAGTCTTTGGAGAGAATCCGCTGGGCGTGCTGGTGCCGACATGGCCCTTACTGTAATCATGTCATGGTATGAAGACATCTCTCTTGACATCCTGAGGAATTTGCGCACTGGCTCCCGCTGGGTTGAAGATCCCTCTTTTGTTGCTCTTCGGCAAGCTCGGGCGTTCCAACTTGTCGAGTACGCCGACATGCACACTTGGAATGAAGGGCCGAGTTTTCTCCCAGACCCGGATCAAGAGGTTGTGGCTGAGGGTTCCTCGGATGATGATTCAGCTGAGCAGGGGGGAGGTGAAAATGATTCGGCCGCATCAGATAGCTCTAGCTCAAGCTCGGATAGCAACGGCGATGCGCGGTCCTCTTCCAAAGGTACCGGGCATTCGACCGCACGGACTGACGCTCCCGAACAACCCCGGACCTCCGAAGTTGCACCTGGGTCGGCGGAGGGCGAGGCGACCTCAGTCGAGGTTCCTCCTACCTCGGGGTGCCCCGCACCTGAGCAAGTAGCTGCCTCTCCGACGAACAACGCATAAGTAATTTCCGATCCCTGGTATGCTGGGCGTATGATGTAGGCGCAAACCTTGTCACCTCTTTGTATGATTTGAATTCCTTTTGCCATGTACTGTTGTGACATTTGGTTAAGTGGATGCTCATCCGAATTCTTGCTTCGCTGGCCCTTAATTTCTTGACCTTCTAGGGTTTAACTTTGCCGTTTTTTTTATGATCTTATCAGGCATGAGCGCTGAATACCTATGATATTGATCTGTTCTGAACATAAGTTAACTACCTTGTTGTGGAAGTATGTAGCAATCGCTGGATCGTTGTTTATTGTCCAAAACTTCCATATGTAAATCAAATTTTGGAGGTAGTATAAAACTGAGTGCGTTCAGCATAAGTTTGAGGTAGCATACGGTAGTCCCCGAGTCGCTGCTTTAGATGCCGAGGTTTAGGTATCAATACGAAATTGATATATTATATGATAGTCCCCGAGTCACTGCTCTGGGCGCCGAGGTTTATATTCGTAACATGAAAGAAAAACAACATATGGCAGTCCCCGAGTCACTACTCTAGGCGCCAAGGTTCAAGCACATAATGCGAAAGAAATAAATATAACATATGACAGTCCCCGATTCATTGCTCTGGGTGCCGAGGTCCAAACACTTAACACGAAATAATATAACATATGGCAGTCCCTGAGTAACTGCTCTGGGTGCCGAGGTTTGAATACATAATATAAATATAACCTAAGGCAGTCCCCGAGTCACTGCTCTCGGAGCCGAGGTTCAAATACATCATTGGATTTTGACTTTAAGATATAATGCTACGAGTAGAATGGCCGAAGTAAAGCCACATTCCAGGGGCGCTTCGTTTCTTCACCAGCTTTGTCTGCCTTGTTCTCTCCAGGGGACTGAGCGTCGATTAGATAATATGCATCGTTGTGCAATGCTTTGCTCACAATAAACGGTCCTTCCCATGGGGGTGACAATTTATGCATGCCGGCCGTGCGTTGCACTAGTCGGAGGACCAAATCTCCTTCTTTGAATACTCTCGGATTTACTTTCTTGCTGTGATACCGCCGCAAGTTCTGTTGATAAATAGCCGATCGCGATAATGTCAACTCTCTGGCTTCTTCCAACAGGTCTACGGCATCTTGCCGAGCTATCTCGTTTGTCTCTGAGGTTGTGTACTGAGCAACTCTTGGCGACTCATATATTATGTCGGCTGGGAGTACGGCCTCTGCCCCGTACACCAGAAAGAATGGAGTGTAACCTGTTGATCTATTTGGAGTAGTCCGAAGGCTCCATAACACGGCTGGGATTTCTTCGATCCAACACCCTGCCGACCTTTGCAAAGGTTCAGCAAGTCGTGGTTTTATTCCTGATAGCACCAGTCCATTAGACCTTTCCACCTGTCCATTGGATGCTGGGTGAGCCACGGAGGCAATATCTAGTCTTATGTGCTTCTCTCGGCAAAATCTAGCGAAAGCTCCTTCTGCAAAGTTTGTGCCATTATCCGTAATAATACTATGCGGGTACCCGTATCTCAAGATGATATCCTTGAGAAATTTCACTGCTGTGTGCCCATCACACTTTTTAATCGGTTTTACTTCAATCCATTTCGTGAACTTGTCTACCATAACCAATATGTGGGTCATTCCTCCTCGCGCCGGCTTGAATGGTCCCACCATATCTAAACCCCATACAGAAAATGGCCAAGTGATGGGTATTGTTTTTAACTCGGCCGACGGCATATGTATTCTGGCAGCGTATCTCTGACATCCATTGCATTTCTTAACTAATTCTTTTGCCTCTTTTAACGCCGTTGGCCAGTAAAATCCATGCCTAAATGCCTTGGCTACTAAAGCGCGAGATGAGGCATGATGCCCACATTCTCCTTGGTGTATGTCTAGAAGGATTTCCTGACCTTCTGCGGAACTCACGCACTTCTGCAATACGTTTGTGACGCTTCTCTTATATAACTCATTGTTTATGATTGTATAGGCTTTTGCTCTTCTTATGGTTTGTCTAGCTAATACCTCATTACTCGGCAACGTCGCGTCTTTTAGGTAAGAAAATATGGGTTGCGCCCATATCGGCGCTACTTTTTCTGATGTGATCTCACTATCTATCTCCATGTCCTCTGCCGTCGTGTATACATCGACTCTTTCCCTGACTGTGATTACCTCGGCTGTCCTCCTCTTTAGGGGTTCCGAATCATTCTGCGGATCTACCTCCATTGGCGTGTGATCTTCCGCAGAACTTGCTGGGATAAAGATTGATTTGGATTCTGGTGATGGGATTATCGATGGTTTCCTGAGGTGCTCCAAGGCAATACCTGGTGGAATTGACTGCCGGGTTGATCCCAATTTCGACAATGTGTCGGCAGCGTCATTTTCTGCTCGTGGTATGTGGTGGAATTCACATCCTACAAAGTATCCACTGATCTTTTGCACGTGGAATCTGTATAAATCCATATTAGCATCTAATGCGTCCCAACTGCCCGATACTTGCTGTACTACTAAATCCGAGTCACCGTAGCATAGAATTCGGCGTATACCAATTTCTTTTGCCACTCTTAATCCATGGACTAGCGCTTCATATTCAGCTACATTGTTGGACGCCGCAAAATGTATTTGCAGTACATATTTCAATTGATATTTTTTAGGCAAGGTTAGCACTATTCCTGCTCCCAAACCATTCCTTAGTTTGGAGCCATCAAAATGCATTGTCCAGTAATTTGGATCTGGCAAAGGTGGCTCATACTGCACCTCGGCCCAGTCTACGAGAAAGTCGGCGACAGCCTGAGATTTGATTGCATCTCTTCTATCAAATTGTGGAGCATACGGTGATAACTCGATCGCCCATTTTGCTATTCGGCCACTTGCATCTTTGTTGTTCAATATGTCGGCTATGGGTGCCTCACAGATTACTTTGATGGGGTGCTCCTCAAAGTAATGCTTAAGCTTTTTTGCCGACATATATACCCCATAAGCCATCTTCTGATAGTGCGGATAATTCTGCTTTGAAGTAGATAATACTTCACTTAGATAGTACACTGGCCTCTGAATTGACTTACCATCTTCAAGTCGCTCCACTACGACCACAGTACTAACTACTCGATTGGTAGCTGCCACATAGAGTAGCATAGGTTCTTTCGATAATGGAGAAGCTAAAATGGGTGCCGTAACAAGCATCTTTTTCAACTCATGAAATGCAAGGTCCGCCTGCGGGGTCCAACTGAATTTGTCCGACTTTCTCATCAGCTGATAGAGTGGCAGCGCCTTTTCTCCTAGCCGACATACAAATCGACTAAGCGAGGCCAGGCAGCCCGTGAATTTTTGTACATCATTCAAACATCTCGGCAATTCCATTCTTTCTACTGCTCTTATTTTTGTCGGATTAGCCTCGATACCTCGGCTGGACACAAGGAAACCGAGTAGTTTTCCTGCCGGCACGCCAAATGTGCATTTTTCTGGATTAAGCTTCATTCGGAACTTTCTCAGGTTCGCGAAAGTTTGCCGTATATCTTCTAGCAAGGTTTTGCTCTCCTTAGTTTTGATGACTACGTCATCCACATATACTTGCACATTTTTCCCTATCTGATCATGTAAGCATTTTTGCATGCATCTTTGATATGTTGCTCCTGCATTTCGTAGGCCGAATGGCATTGTGCGATAACAATAAGCCCCGTACGGGGTAATAAATGCAGTCTTTATTTGATCGACCGGATTTAACGGTATCTGGTGGAAACCAGAATACGCGTCTACAAATGATAACAGCTCACAGCCAGCGGCCGAGTCAATGACTTGGTCTATTCTAGGCAATGGAAAAGGATCTTTCGGACACGCCTTGTTCAGGTTGGTGTAGTCGATACACATTCGCCACACAATGGCTACATTGGGGTCATCTTTTTTCTTTTCTACTAGCACCGGATTTGATAACCAATCCGGATATAGCACCTCCATGATGAACCCGGCCGCGAGGAGCCGAGCTATTTCATCCCCTATTACTTTTCTCCTGTCTTCGGCGAAGCGGCGGAGAGGTTGCTTCACCGGCCTTGCTCCTGGCCTGACGTTTAAAGAGTGCTCAGCCAACTCCCTCGGAACACCTTGCAGATCTTGAGTTGACCATGCAAATATGTCCCGATTCTCACGGAGGAAGTTGGTGAGCTCGCCTTCCTATTTAGTGTCAAGGCCTGCACCAATTGTAACAGTGCGCTCTGGGAATTGCTCATCAATCTGAAATTTCTTCGTCTCTTTAGTTGGCTGAAAAGAAACACTGCCATGAGGGTTGGCCAGTGCCGGCATGTTCAACTGTGCTGACTGAGCGAGGGCTGCTACCTCCTGAATCCTTTTCTTTTCTCTTGCTATAACCAATGACTCGGCCAAATTTGACCCAGCTGAAGCACACTCAATTGACTTCTTGTAATCCCCTGCAACTGTTATCACCCCTTGTGGTCCGGGTAACTTCATCTTTAGATAACCTACATGACAGCTGCTCATGAATTTGGCCAGTGCGGGCCGTCTGAGTAGAGCATGATAACAACTTTCCAGATCCACCACTTCAAACTCTAAGTTTTCTACTCTGCAGTTATCTCTTGTACCGAATAACACGTCCACTCGGACTTTACCGATGGGCTCACATGAAAGCCCTGGCACTGTCCCATGGAAAGTTGTCCTCGTGGACTGCAGCATATTCTGCGATATTCCGAGTTTATGCATGGTATCTTTGTACATGATGTTGATACTGCTCCCATTGTCGATGAGTACTTTTGAAAACTTTACATTGATGCTTGGTCCAACAAATGTCGGATCCAACACAAGTGCATATGATCCTGGACTCGGCATTATTCTGGGGTGATCTTTCATGCTCCAGGTCACCTCTTGATCAGACCACGGCTGGTATCTTGGTACTGCCGGCACAACTGCATTCACTTCCATATGCCGGTGCTGCACACTTTGCTTGTCCTGCTGTTCTGTTGTGAACACACAATAAGACTGGTGATGTTCCCTGTAATCATTACGTCCGGTATTTGCCGGATTCATCCTTCTGTCCTGGCCCTGGTTCATTACTTGATGTACTGCATCCCTCCGATCCGAGTTATCGTATCTAGGGGGAGGGGGCGGTAGCATCAATTGCTGTGTATTTGCTCTAGTTAATTGCGGCTGATGTTGCTGTTGCACCTGATGGGGAGCCTGAACTCCTGCTGGGTTCCCCATCGCATTTTTCATCCAGGCACATTGGCGGGTTGTATGATTGGCTGGTCTGGATGGGTTTGATGTGTGAAATTTGCACGGCTGATCTAACATGGATTCGAACGTGTACTTTGGCCTCTCTTGCCATTGCTTCTTTTGCTCTGGGGCCCATTGCCTTTTTCCCTCATTTCTCGATGTCCACTGTTGAGGTCCATTTTTCTGTCGTTGAGTTGCTCCGTGACTCGGCTGATCTTGTGCTACTGCCGCCACCTGGGCCGAATTATATCTATAATCCGGCCTCTCCTCTCTTCTTCTTCCTCTGAAATCACGCCTGGATGACCCGGCCAATTCTCTCGCGTACTGGTCCTATTGCTCACGATGATCTGCCGACATTAATTCCGGTTGGGTTGGGTCGCCCAATGCATAGGAGTCTGCTATTCTGATAGTTTCTGCCAGTGTGGTTGGCATATCTCTTTGCAGGCGTTGCCACAAAACGCTGGCATAGCGGCAGCCTTGCGCGAACCAAGCGATTGCTTGTGATTCGATAACTCCCTCACATGAGTTTCTCAGGTTGCACCATCGAGTTAGAAACTCTCTATCCGTTTCATTCGGCCTCTGTTTGCACATGGCCAGTTGTTGTGGTCTATTCGGTCTCTTGTATGTGCTGGTAAAGTTGCTGACGAACATTTCTTCAAAATCTAACCAGCAGTTGATACTGCCAGCTGGTTGATTATTCAACCATACCCTGGCTGGGCCTTCCAACATCTGTGGGACATACCGCACTGCCCATCTTAGGTTGCCACCCGCTATCTTCACAGCGGTGGCATAATCAATCAACCAATCTTGTGGCTTGGTACTTCCGTTGTACGTTTTTGTGCCTCTTGCTAACTGAAAATTCGGCACTAGTGGTTCGCCCATGATTCGTGGTCCAAAACACGTCGGACCTGGTGGACCTTGCTCTTCCAATAACTCGGATCGGTATAGCCGGTCCAACTTTACTCTCGCATCACTCGCTGGCAAATCTCTGTACAGAATTCTATCCTGTATCCCATAGTGATTGTTTCCACCCTGGTTTGCGTATTCTACCTCGGAATATCCATCATTGTACCTTTCATTCATCTGATTGTGGCGAGCTGGCCTCACTTCTCTTTCCTGCCGAAGCTCATGTCTTGGTTGCGGGTTGGGCAGCACTTCTCTCCTTACTTCGGCCGGGGTCTGGTTTTCATGATTATCTCTTGCGGGTTCTCTCCTGCCGAGATCCCCATTGCCTCGGCCGTCGCCGTCCTTTTCCACATGGCCGTGGTTTCTCTCCCCACTGTTACCTCGGCTTGCATTGCCTCTGTTCTCATTTGCCTTTCCAGCTATTGTCGGGTCATATGGAACAATTTGCTTGTTCCTCTTCCCAGAGGTTACTGCTTTCTCTTTTCGAGCGTTGTTTCCGGGTGAAGATGCCGCTGCCGCGGATAAAGCAGGTGCTGCCCCTGCCGAATGTACCATCCGTGAAGCCCCTGGTCTTGCCGGGTTAGTTCTGAGTATTTCCTCATTTTGCTGATTTGCGATGCGCACCAGCTCATTTACTCTTTCTTGTTGTTTCTGCCGAGCTTCCCCGGTTAACCCCTCTAATTCCAATGCTGCGGCATTTGCCGCTCTCAGGTTTTTTGCCGGGGTACTGTACCTCGGCAAACCCAAATCACCTGATTCTGCTCTGTGAGCTTTATGCTCTTTGTTAATGTCATTCATGAGGTTCTTCCCTCTTAATCTCAGTTCGTCCACCCGCTCGGGTGCGATATCAAGCTTATTAGCTTTTGCATATTCCCTTAGGGTCCTGTTCAAGGATTCCCGCAGGGCTGATACTTTTTTGGCTTCTACCAGCACCTTTTGCCTGGTCTCTTCTAACTCTGCCTGAGCATTTGCCGGATCAAGTATCGGCGCTACAGGTGTGGTTAAGTTTTCTATAGTCGCTTGAAGAATGTTCTCTGGTCTTTCCAGAGGTGGCCCTCTCACTCTTGGTGCCTTTGGGGTGGTGTCATGTAGCTCGGTTGGGTTTGTCACTGGCGGGATTACCTCAGTGGTTTGCAGTGTGGTTTGCTTGGGTGCGCCTTGTGCACCTGCGGCGGGTTCTCTGCTTGACCCGGCTACTGTGCTCCCGCTTGAGCTCCTGCTGCGACCATCACCTCGACGCTGCCTGCATGATGCTCTCCTGAGGGACGGCTCGCCGCGCTTCGAGGTGGCTCTCCTGCAACAACGACCTGGTGAGGATAAATGCCGGTGATGTCGACGCCGACGTAGACTCTGTGCTCGCCCAGGCTGATGAAGATTCCATTGCGCGGGGGAGTTTTCCCCCTGAAGCTTCCTGCATTGTCTCTGACATAGTCGCAGAGACCAAGTCTCTGGACCAAGCCAGAAACAACGCGCTCGCCGGTGTTGACGAAGTTTCCCGTCCGGATCACAACTCCAGCTAGCACCGCTGCTGGCCCCACGGTGGGCGCCAACTGTCGTGGTGGCGGCACGGCAGATGCCATGGGTAGGCTAAAGTATGGGGCCAATGGATGCTAGTGGGATCTGGGGAGGGAAGATGCAATTGTCTCTACACTCAAGCTGCCAAAGTGATGATCTTTATTTCTCTCTTGGTGGGTTACAATTGCTCCTTGAGCTGTATACAGAGGGACAAGACGAATCTCCCCAGCCTAACGGTCCTCAAAGAGTCGATCCCTCCCTCAGGGTCCAAGCCTCCCCTTATAAAGGAGTCCCTTGGGTGCCCTTAGGGCTGACGAGGCAAGCATATTCGTGGAATATGCTTGTCCCAAAATAGTAGTTCGGCGACCTCCTTTCCCTGTCGCCCTTCTAATGACGGCAAGGCTCCAGTGGCCCCCTCCTGCGTGCCTCGGGCTCCAGGACTGTCACCTCCGTGACCTCCTTCTGCCCCTCTGACGACGCGCATCCTTGTCTCTTGTGCTTGGCTCTGCTCTGATTCCTTCTAGCCTGCAACTATAGTTTGACCTTGGGCTTCTCCTTCTCCTGCAAGCTTCGTATCACTCGGCCTTACCTTGTGTTACTCGGCTCGCTCTTCACCTGCATCAAGGTCACTTGGGTAACCCGGCCGATTCTCTCGGTAACTCGGCCGGGTAACTACTTGATTCATATACGTGGGCTTCTTGCCTCCGTTCATCGGCCGACATATATATGATTCGGCCGACTTGGACTGTAACTCGGAAACTAGACGGGGATAGTACCTCTGTCTTTCCCCGTCTGTGACCTACCCGAGGTTAACCCCCCGACACCAACGCAAGTTCTAACGATGCTCGTCCCCTATCTTCATGCACGCTGGTTCGACCATAGTTCGAAAAGGGAAAAACTCAAAACGGGCATAAGAAATTCAAAAAAGTCCGAACAATGTAAATACTTCGCGTGGTGTTATATTATGTGACATAGTTGCAAGGAAAAATACCATACTTGGTATATTGATCATGTCGCGAAAAAACCTTCACAAAATGACCTATCATGTTCGAGGTTTCATGGCTTTCGGTCCAAATGACCGATGTTATGTGCTGAATCGCGGCATAGTTTGTGATGTTGTGCCCATATTATGCATGCATGTGGACATTGGGATGGAGAACAATGTTGCAGGAGGAAGTTTTCCTGCCATTTCTTTCCGCCATTTTTCTTATCGCCTTTTCTTCCCGCGATTTCTTCCCGCAGTTTTCTTCCCTCCATTTCTCTTCCCGCCATTTCTTCCCGCAGTTTTCTTCCCGCCATTTCTCACTACATATATGTAGGATTATCCTCCATTGTCATTGCACATCTCTAGATTCATATCTGCAACCTCATCACTCTTTCTCATGGCTTCCACCGTACGACTAACCCCCAGGGAGGAGGAGGCGCTTTGCGCCTCGAACTACCCCTGCCCGCCGGGCTACTGCGTCCCCGTTGGCTGGATGCTGAGTGTCGGAGGCGTGCCGGTTCCTCCTTTCCCTCTAGGTGTGTGGCGCGCCGGATGGCCATCACGAACCACTACTACTTCGAGCTCACGCCGGAGCAGCGGAGGAATCCCAACTGGCATCCCGACTATTTCCCGACTTGGGAAGCCTTCTTCGGGGATCGGCGTTAGAGGGCGCTCGCCAGGCACGAGGAGGACGGCCCACCACCTCCGAACTTCAATGAGGCCGGCCGTAGGATGTGGTGGTGCAGTCGGACTCCCTAGAGCGTCATGGCCTGCGACACGGCCGCCGACTACAGTGGCGAGTATTACAGGTGTAGGCAGGAGGATGACTGAATCACTCCAACATTGCAAAACAAGTTCGGCCGATTGCGACTTAATCTGGCCATGTATCTTAATTTTCAGTTCTTCTATGTATCTTAATTTTTAGTCGTGCTTTATGTAACATAGTGTTAGTTACGTTATGTACTTTAATTCCAGTTCTATCATAATAAAATTTTCTTCCAGCCCATTATTTCCTGTCCTTTTCTTCCCGCCCATTAATATATAAAAAATATAAGTTAATTCATTTTTAATTTTAAATGGTTCATAGTTTAAATGGTTACATTAATTATTAAAAAAAATAGAAAAGGTTTTGAATTAGTTATTCAAATTCAAACACTCTTTATGTTTAAAGTTTTTCTAAATTCCAAATTAATATTCAAAAAATATAAGTTAATTCATTTTTAATTTTAAATGGTTCATAGTTTAAATGGTTACATTAATTATTTTTAAAAACAAAAAATGGTTTTGAATTAGTTATTCAAATTCAAACACTTTTTATGTTTAAAGTTTTTCTAAATTCCAAATTAATATTCAAAAAATATAAGTTAATTCATTTTTTATTTTAAATGGTTCATAGTTTAAATGGTTACATTAATTATTTTTAAAAACAAAAAATGGTTTTGAATTAGTTATTCAAATCCAAACTCTTTTTATGTTTAAAGTTTTTCTAAATTCCAAATTAATATATAAAAAATATAAGTTAATTCATTTTTAATTTTAAATGGTTCATAGTTTAAATGGTTACATTAATTATTTTTAAAGACAGAAAATGGTTTTGAATTAGTTATTCAAATCCAAACACTTTTTATTTTTAAATTTTTTCTAAATTCCAAATTAATATATAAAAATATAAGTTAATTCATTTTTTATTTTAAATGGTTCATAGTTTAAAATGTTATATTAATTATTTTTAAATACAGAAAATGGTTTTGAATTAGTTATTCAAATTCAAACACTTTTATTTAAAGTTTTTCTAAATTCCAAATTAATTATCATTTAAAAAACATTACAAATTTAAACCCCAAAATAAAAAATAAGGCGGAAGAGAGAGATAATTCGTGAAAATTTTGAAAACAGGGTCATACGTCCCGGTTGGAGCCACCAACCTGGATTAAAGGTCCCCTGCGCGTGCCGCTTGGGCTCAGCCCAAAATATGAAAAAAAAGTGGATTATACGTCCCGGTTGATGGCTCCAACCGGGTCCCGGTTGGAGCCACCAACCAGGACAAAAGGTCCTTCCTTTATAACTGCGCGCGCCTCTTCTTCTTTTTCCCCTTCTCCATTCTCTGCAACCCGACATGCCGCACACAGTAGGGGAGACACCGCCGCCCCGATCCCCACGACGCCGACAGGCTGCCCCGTCCTTGCGCGCCCGTCGTCGCTGTCAGCGCCGCCGCCTCCATCCTCCGTATCCGTCCATCGCCGCGCGCTCCGGCCGCCTCCGTCCTCCGTCTCCGGTCGCGCGTGTCCAGCGCCACCATCGCCACCTGTGTCTCCAGCCGTTTCCAACGCCGTCCGCCGCCTCTCCCTCTCCTCCCTGACCGCCACAGCGCCACCGCTCGACCGCCGCCGCTTTACCACATACACCCGAGAGGGCCGCCCCTTCCCTTTTAGGTTTTTTTAGAAATCCTTCACTTTTAGGTGTGTATGCATGTATGTAGATGTATATATTTAGATTTTAGGTGTGTATGCATGCATGTATATATTATTTAGATTTTAGGTGTATGTAGATGATGTAGTTGTTAGATGATTTAGGTGTATTTAGATGATGTAGATGATTTAGTTGATGATTATTTTAGGTGTATGTAGATGATTTAGTTGTTACATGATTTAAGCTGTAAATAATATTATTTCGGCACTTCCATATGGGGGACACTACGGGCTGACGAGCCACGCCGGCGCGCGGCGGTGCTGGCCACTACGGGCGCAAGCATGCCGCGACGGGGCCGGCGCGCCACTGCGGAGGGGCGCGAGGCGCGGCGATATCGGCGCACGCGTACTGGGACGAGCAGAGCACGGGAGGATATGACCAATTTTAATATGTATATTATCATATTTTTTTATATTTTTTATATATTATCATATTGTGTATATGTAGTATATGTATGTGTATATTATCATATGTTTTATATATTATCACATTTTGTATATGTATATGTATATTATCATATTTTGTATATACTATTTTTCCAATAGAAAATGAATAAATCTTATAAATTTAATAACTACTCCCTCCGTTTCAAAATATAAGATGTTTTAATTTTGTGAAGAAAATGTATATAGACTTGTTTTAATGTGTAGATTCACTCAAAACATGAGTGAATCTATATACTAAAACTAGTCTAGATACATTCGCTTCACAAAGCTAAAACATCTTATATTTTGAAACAGAGGGAGTATTGTTTAATAATTTAGAAAAATATGCTTAATATATGAAATTTTTCAGAAAAATAAAATGTACAACTTAAAACTATTACCATACATTATTATGTTAACTATTTAAATAATTAGTATTTGATAAATATTTTATAAGTATTAATACTTTGAAAATTCATATCTTAATATTCATAAATGAGAAAAATATAAATAATATACCAAAATTTTGGTATAAATAATATACCAAATAGTATACCTAAGTGACCCCTCTCATATGCATCTGAGGTTTCTCCGAACTAGGTTTTACACCCATCGGAAGTCCGGAATATTGATTTTAGTTGATTTTTATTATTGTAAATATTGTAAATTAATTTTTATTATTGTGTATGTATATATTAGGGTTTCTCTGAATTAGGGTTTATATCTCTCAACACCCTACCTAACATTCTCCTTTAGCCGCTTTGACTTATCCGTTTTCCACCTATGCAGAAAATATGAAACCACAAAACAGAGACGAAGAAAAGGAAGAGTTGATCCAAGGTGTGATCCGCGGGGAAGAAAATTTAGATGTATCGACGTTTCTGAACAACTCCAATGAGGGTGATACTCTTTTTGCCGGAAGAGATGACTTATTTGAGGTTGAAGGTGATGCCTTCCGCGAGGGAGAAGGCGATGCCTTGTGTGATAGAGAAGACGACCGCTCCGGCGAGGTGCATGTAATATAATTAATTCATTAATTAATCATCTGCTGTTAATATAGAAATATTAACGATGATCTTTCTTATTTTAGCCCTCCGGATCGAACAAATCTACTGAAAAGAGCGGACGAGGCCCAACCAAAAAGTTGGAAGACCATGAGAGGTTCAGGATCGAAGAATCGGTGACAATGGCAAACTGACGGCTCCCCTTGTTGTCGCAAACAACATTCCTAAGTGGAAGAAACTTGAGGATGAACTGCGTGCTAAAAAGATCATCCCAGAGACAGATGGTTGGATCGAACGTGCAAAGAATTGGTTTTACGGGCATGGGGGCACGTTGGACTCGGAAGGGAAGTGTATATATAACATACGACATAAAGAAGACCCCTTGCCAATCGAGAATATTAGAAAAACAGTAAAGGTTGTTAAAGATGGCGACTTCATTCCCGATAGAGAGAATGATGAGCTCATACTCTCCCTTGGGAATAATGAACATGATAGACGAACACGAGGCACAATAGGCTTCCAACCATAGAGCACTGGGTTTCCCGAAGAGAGGAAGAAATATCCTGATAGAAGCTGTAAGAGGAGAAAGGACAAGAAGGAAGTTGAAGCAGATATTCAGAAAGAGCGAATGCGTATAACTGAAAAACGAATAAAGCAACAACAAGATCAAATTAACGCACTTAGCCAGCAAGGTACTACCGGCCCATCTCAGCAGCACATGGTGGTAGAACCTGCATTCGATGCTACCGGCCTATTGAATAATCTAAAAAGCAGTGTGGCTTCCACCGAGATCCCGGGTGATGACAATGACGATGACGATGGTGCACCGACGATGGCTCGTGTTGGATACCCAGTGGATGATATCACACAGATGACACAATGCGAGCTACATGTCAAAGTTGTGAACATATCAATGAAGGCGGCGTTCGTCTATGCCTTACCAATTGGACCCACACCAACTTACCATTGTCATCCGGTTCCACAAGGCTATGTTGTTGTCAGGGTGGATAAAATCATGCCCACCTTTTAATGTTTGAAGCTTGACTACCCTGCAGGTGAAGGGGATGTGATTGAACTGGGAGAAGCAACAAATGTCACCATTCTATGGCCAAAGGAATGTATCGTGCTTCCAAATCACACGCCAAGGCCATCTTTGCCGCCGCCTCACTTGTCTCCAGCGCGGTCGTCGCCGCCGCGGCAGCCGTCTTCGTCGCCTCACCCGACTCCATCGCCTCACCCGGCTCCGTCGCCTCACCAGTCTCCGATGCAGACATCGCCGCGGCAGCCATCCCCGGCGCCTCAGGAAAAAAAGCGTAAGCATACCACCGCTACTTTGCGGAGTGGTAAGCGATCGCCAACACGTAAACAAGAGACTCTTTCAAAAGTACCAAAGGTTCCTCCCAAGAGAGCTTATGACTGTACTGAAGAGGAGACTACGACGATCGTTGAGGCGGAAACGACCGTGTTTTTCGCTAAGCTGAGGCGGCCAAAAGAGCCAGAGTTCCCTAGAGCAGTATGATCCAGTGGGTCGAGCAAATATGTGGCCGAAGAGCAGTATGATCAAGATGTAGTTGCACTATACGGAGAAGCTGCCGCTGCTCAAGGTATGAATATTGCCCACTACTTATCCCAATTATAGTACTTCCCCGTGGGTGAAGTAGCATACAAATACCAGTACGACAAACCTCTCGTCAAACCTGAGGAGGTAAAGAATCTTTCAACAAAAATGCGAAGATTGCATAACTGGTACATGCATGCCACAAAGGCCGGGGCTAACTGGATAATGCTGAGGGTTACAAAAAATTATTATGGGAAAGAAATAGATAACATGATAGCCATTGAATTTGTTGAACTATTTCAATTATTCAATCAAGACGCCTTGAACAAATCGACCGCAGTGTCTATTGTCTGTAAGTACTAATTCTGTAATTAATTTAGTCTCTAGCTATCTCACATCATTTATTGCACATATATAATCATACTATAATATGCAGAATGAAGATTCTCGAATGCAGCAGAGGACAAATCTATGACATTGGGTTCGTTGACCCATATTGGGTTTATCAAGCTAATCTCAAAACAAACCCCCAGGATACGGAGGATAATATCGTACGCGCGTTAAGGTTTCAAGAAACCAGAAGGGAAATACTATTTCCTTACAACTTCGAGTGAGTGTTATTATCTTGTATACACTTTCTATTTCGCTTACTCGACGTTAAGTATATAATTGATGAGTTATGCATGCGCAGCTTCCACTATATTCTGTTAATCATTCAACCTGACAAAGGGCGGGTACTAGTCATGGACTCGAAATATAAACCCCTTGAGACGTGGAAGAACATGCAGATGATTCTCCAGCGGTAATTCTAATCATTATTACACTATATCGGCAATGTTCGTGAATTTTATGATATCAAGTAATTAATAACTTTTTTTATTCGTTTTCTTCGCCGGGCAGCGCTTGAAAACGGTTCACCAAGAAGGTTAGGGGTATTTGAAAAGAGAAGATTATATTTAAACCACTAGATGTAAGAACCACTAGCTATATCTGCGCATCTCTTTGATTCTAGTTTTGATACCGTTATTATCATGCTTGATTATTATTTTAATTGAACTATGTTCTCGTAAAGTGCCTGACGCAGGGACCAGGAAACAATTTATGTGGATATTATGTTTGCGAGTTTATCCGTCAGACGTGCTGTGAGAAGGGCGGAAATTTAGAGCAACTCCACATACGTAAACAATTTTTATAGTTTTTTTATTACCATCAAATTGTGTTTAGTTTCATTCATATAGGTTGACTTCTTTTTTAAATGAGCTCGAACGTCTACGGGATGGTCTTCTGCAAATGATCGCGTACGAGCAATTTAGGAGGAATTGGCGGGATTCTTGGATGCAGAAGTCCTACACCCAAAAGGAGAATACTATGCGGGTGTGTATAGGCAATAGAGATTGTACAAAGAGCTTATTTTGTTTGTAGTGCATAAAATCCGTGTATCGAATGTAATATGTTTGACATTTGGATCTATATTGTCATGATTATCTTGTGTAATATAATGGTTCCTTCATTGACGAGTGCAAAACCCAAAATAAAAATTAAAACAACATAAATAAATTCTCTACCGCGGCACAAAAAGTGGCAAAAATTGCTGCCGCGGCAAAAAAAAAAGATGCCAAAATGTGCCAAATCTCTGCCGTGGCAGAGAGTTATTTATCTTTACGAACCGGGACGGTTGCTCCTCCCCTCGCGTGGAGCAGCGACCACGCGTACACTTTTTTATCCCGATACAAGGGGCAACCGGGACTAAAGGTTGGGGCTTTAGTCCTGATTGTCCCGTCCTGGTTGGGGAACCAGGACTAAAGACCCTCACCAACCGAGACACATGGGACGGTTTGCACTAGTGTGCAATGATCATTTTGCTTACTCTGTCATGCTCTAACGACCTCCGGGTCGTCAAAAGAAATCTTACGCTGGGAATACCATATATAAACAATCAGTCACGCCATTGTTGCGAACAAGCAAAGGTTGCTGCAATGCAAGTCTCTCCTCTCCAAAAGGAGCACGCGTTTATCGGTTAGGCCCAACTGCGCTTATTTTCCTTCAGTCCTCGTGCCTCTCCTCATTGATTGCTTCTCTTTCATTGATGGTTTGGCGATGGGATAGGATAAATGTTATGGTTCACTCCAAAGGATCACAAAAACCCAAGTTTTTAACGATCAAGGATATGCGGAACGAGTAAGCTGATCGTTTTCATATATGGGAAGCCGAGAATCTAAATAGAATTAGGCTAATATAATTAGCCATGTCATGTGTGTGCTCGTTTTCCGTATCTCTTCCGTTGTGTTTGTCCTTGCTTGCACCTGCCGAAGTTTTCTCCTGTTCTCTCTACCAAAACCAGTAATACTTCCTGGACTCTGAATCCCAACTGCAAATTTTGGGTGCAACGATTATTTTGCTTACTCTGTCATGCTCTAACAGCCTCCAGGTTGTCAAAAAAAAAAAAGCATGCGCTGTGAATACCGTTCATATAAATTCAGTCAGGCCATTGCTGTGAGCAGACAAAGGTTGCTGCAATGCCGACCTCTCTAGTCTCCTCTCCAAGAAGAGCGATGCTTTTCGGTTAGGCCGAACGCGGCTTATTTTTCATCGGTTCTCATGCTACAATGATAGCGTTGTCTCGCTGGCTGCCTCTGACCCATTGAGATGGGGACAGAGAATCATAGGTAAGACAGTGATATGGACGGTGAATAAACTCGTCCTATTACATTGTTCTTTCACTGTATGCACATGCATGACAAAAAGAAGGAGTAAATGGCACTGGAAGTACAACTTGTCTCGTATGTGCACTTAAGTTATAGAATTTGCAAACTGAATTAACAAGTCACGTAACTTGCAAACCCGTGCACCGTGATCACAAAACCGGTCAATTGAGTGGTTTTTAACCAAAACCCTAACTGGAGCTTGTTTTTCAAAAAAAAATAAAAAATAGTTTATAAGACTCCAAAAAAATCTGAAAAAAAATTACGCATATATATTTATACATTCCTAAGGTATGCAAAAAATTCAGACAAAAATATGTTTTATTTTGTGAATGAAATATAAAAAAGACAAACCTCTAACAGAAATACGTGGTTTTTTTATACTATATATAGCTGGGAATTTCTTTTTTCTTCTATAGCCCAAAATAAAATGATTTTTTCACCAAAACTTGCCATAGTCATTCAGCCCACACATATGTATTCACGAAATAAATTTTGATTTTTTTTAATGAAAAGGTACATATTTTGTTTTTCAAATACCAAGCTGGGAGTCACAAATTCTCTCTCGTGCTCACGAATGCATGCATAGTATTTGATAATAAAATATGGTTATTGTAAAGTTTTAGTCTAAATATGATCGGTTTTGGTCAAAACCACTCAGTTGACCGGTTTTGTGACCACGGGTGTACGAGTTTGCAAGTTATGTGACTTGTTAGTTTAGTTTATAAGTTCTGTGACTGAAATGCATATGCGGAACAAGTTGTGTGACTCCCTGTGCAATTTACTCAAAAAAAAGACTTGGAACAGAAGCCCAACTGCAGTGCGAGTATTGGACAACGCAACGTTCCTATTCCGCCCCATATATAACCCCCATGCATGAGCAGAGAAGGGATTTGGTGACTTTTAGATTTTTTTTAAAATTTTAAAACCTCACGCTTCTTCACTTTCAGTTTTTTGAAAATTTCAAAAATCACACTTCTATGTCTCCAAAAATTATGGTGTGAAATATATAGATGGATATATACATGAGGAGGAATGTGCGCAAAAAAGTCATGTTAAAAATAGTTTATATTTTGGGAAATACAAAAAGGACAATTTTTTAAGTAAATAGTAGTAAGACTGTATATCGTTTTATTAGATATTTGTATTTTTTAATGAAATTTTTTGCAGGCACTCCTCTTGTATATATCTATCTATATATTTACATCTAATTTTTAGAGACATGGAAGTGTGAGGTTTTAGATTTTTTAAAAAATCTAAAAATGAAGGGAGCACCGATGCCTATGTATCAAAGACACTTTGTGCAAAGAATAGGTACATCTTCTTTACAAGATTGGGTTGGATCATACTTCAATTTTGTTATCTGGGATATCAAATGTGCCTTCTCAGAGTATCTCTAGTAGACCTCTATAAAGGCTCAGATACTTAAAATAACCGTTACTATAAGATTTTAGTCGGAAAAAGTGGTCAGACCAGACATTGTATACGAGGCCGGTCCTTAAATATTTTTGAAGGGGCCAACAAAAACAACCCCCGACCCATAGATTCAAGGGTTTCTCCGTCGATCCATGGAGAACCCGACACTGCTCCTTATCCGATAAACCTTGGTGCGAGAGACATTTCAGCTACGTCAGTTGCGCCACCACCGATCTCCCTTCCCCCGCCGTGCCCGGCCTACCCTTGCCACTCTTCCGATGCCATGGACCTTCCGCGGCCATCGGCAATCCCCCGCGAGGTCGTGTTGGCGCAGACGACCCCTCAACCTCCTCCGCTAGATCTGGCTACTCCCGCCGACGTTGCTCCTCTCACTCCCGTGCCGGAGTCAGGCTCCACCGAGAAGAAGTGGAAGCGGCAGGGCAACGTCGCCATCCCAGGAAGTGGCGGACCTGCTGCCGATCCCACCGCCAGCACAGGAGCTCCACCGACGCCCGCTGCTGCTGCCATTCTCGCCATGACCGCGTCGAAGAAGAATCCACCAAATAAGAATAATGTGAGGAATGCAGTGCCCAAATGCAAGCAGACCCCCGCGCCGACGTCTACACACATGCTTTGTCCCATACCGCCGCCACCGCACGTCCAACGATGGAGGACATGGCCGCAAGGTATGAACAATTCACCCCCTTCAGAAATGGTTCCAATTCGACCATTGCAAGTGATTGTTCTAATATTCCGCACTGTAGCTCTGATTTGCACGATGTTCCTACTTATTTTGTGAATTTGTTGAATGAGAATGCGGTGAACATCGATGGAGCCATCATCAGCGACTATGGAGATGAGTCGGGACCGTCGCAAATGTACAACGAGGCGGATGGTGGTGAGCATGGAGTTGGTGATGACGAGGATGGGGTGGAGGAGGTGGATGCTTTGACATTCCCATCCACAATAGGACGATGAAATACACCCAACTAGAAGATGTGACTTTGATCAAGGCGTTGTAGGGTGTGTCTATCGATGTCGTGATCGGGACCAACCAAACCGGAAAGCGATATTGTCAAAGGAGCGAGGAAAAGTTCTTCTAGTTCATTCCTTCTCTTCCTGGGACGGTTCCACGCACCTATAGATCACTCCAAGGTCATTGGGATGTGATTAAAAACACTTGTAGCCTTGGGCCAGATGCTTGGAGCAAGTATGATGGCTCACCACCAAGCGGTACAAACGAGGGTGACTATGTGAGTGGTTCAAACTCTCCAATTGTCATGTGTGCATTTTATAGTTCTTTATGTGCATTTCACATGGGTGTTTGAATTTTTTAGTAAATAATTGCAAAAGAATGGTACATTAAGATGGAAGATTTCAAGGGCAAGCCATTCGGCCTTGAGAATTGTTGGTTTTTTCTCCAAAGAAGTGACAAATGGAAGTTGAGGAAGCAAGAATGTTCATCCAAGAGAGGCTCACTCATCCAATTGGATGATTGTAACACCCCTGGGATCGGGGTTAAACAAATTCCAGACCTTAGCCTGACATAAGTTTAACCTTGAGCTCGAGGATATCCAGTGAAGAATCGGTAATACAGGAGTGAACCTATGACACAAAAATTTACAGCAAGCTCATAACTGAGTAGAGAACCAAAATATTACAAACAAAGGTCACTTACCACAAACATCAAATAACGTAGGAAAATTATGCTACTAAGTATAGAAAACTTAAAAAATAGCCTAAGAGGCCTGAAGCATAACGATGACATTCCAATTCATAGATTCCAGGTTGTCGGCCAGGAACCCCAAGCTACTTGTCGGTGTTGATGTTGTACCAAAATCTTCCCCAAGGGAATGCTTACTCTGCAAAAAAAGGTATCAACAAAGCAAGGGTGAGTACAAGGTGTACTTAGCAATACTTATGGCTGGTGGGGATGTTTTGCAAAAATCTATCTTTGTTTATAAAACAAGAGGGAGAAGAAGCTTGTCTAATCAGAATATTTAAAAGGGGGATAAGAGAGCAGCATCTCCAAAGTATTGATCATAATATTTTGATATCTACCAAGTCATCATCATCTGAACCTCAAATAGGATCACCCCTCGTAACAATGAGGAAGCATCCTTAAGCACACATTTATCTATAAGTTTTACGATTACGTTAATATTCTCTATGATATTAGAATCTAATCACCAAGCGTTCATAACCGTGAACTGATGTCTATCACTTCTATTCTTATAGACAGTTGTTGGGCCTCCAAGTGCATAGGTTTGTAGAACAGCAGCAAGTTTCCCTTAAGTGGATTACCTAAGGTTTATCGAATTCAGGGAGGAAGTGGTCAAAGGTATCCCTCTCAAGCAACCCTGCAATCGAGCTACAAGAAGTTTCTTGTGTCTCCAACACACCCAATACACTTGTCAGGTGTATAGGTGCACTAGTTCGGTGAAGAGATAGTGAAATACAAGTGGTAACAGTGCCAGAAAATAGCTTTGATGGAGATTGACATGGAGAAACTAAAGGCAAGCTGAAGCAAAGGTGGAAGCAAGCAAACATGCAGCAAATCTAGATGCAAACAGTGTTTCAATGTTTAGAAACAAGGCCTAGGGATCATACTTTTACTAGTGAACACTCTCTCATATAAATACCCTCTCTTCATGATACTACTCTTAACTACTCTCCGGTTGGACACTCTAATCCACGGTAGGCCTACAAAAGCACACCTCAAAGTCCGCCATCCCCATCTAGATAACCCCACACTGTCACCTTGAGCGCTAGATGGTTCCAATAAACACCACAATTTCATAAAGACATCCAACTCCAAATATAACTCATGAATATATATGTAATCTAGCTTAAGTTCCACACACGGCGTGCACGTTGTCACTATCACACACGTGGGGAAAATCATAGATCTATTAAAGCATGATGAGTATTTATATAACCTCTAGCCTAAGTGCCACCACGGTATGCACGATGTCACTTACACACACGTGGGAAGAGCAGAGATCTATTAAAGTACTAGAGTAGCAAGATAGATCTACTTGATTACAAAGCTCATGACCACAACAATATCATGCATATAAATATATATATATATATATATATATATATAGAGAGAGAGAGAGAGAGAGAGATGAAAACATAGCTACCGGTAGAACCCTTAGCATCGAGAGAGAACTACTCCCTCATCAGCATGGGAATCAGTAATAGTGATGGAGATGGTGATCGAGATCGATGGAGATGGCTTCAGGGGCACTTCCCCATCCCGGCAGGGTGCCGGAACAGAGAATTGCTGTCCCCCGAATCTCCCCTTCGGTGGCGGCGGCGCTGCGAAACTTTTCGTGGCTTTTTGTTCGATTCTCTAGGGTTTTCTCCCTGGGAGGCTTTTATAGGCGAAGGAGGCGAGGTCGATGGAGGTCTAGGGGGCCCACACCACCTATGGGCGTGGCCAGGGTGGGACCCGTGCCGACCTAGGGTGCGGCCACCCTGGTGTCCTCCTCCGTCTCTTATTCAATTTTCCTTATCGTTCAAGGGAAAATATGAACTTTGTCTTTTGTCCCATCCAATTCCGAGAATATTCATTTTTTAGCTTTCTGAAACCAAAAATAGCAGAAAACAGGCAACTGACACTATGGCATCTTTTCAATACGTTAGTTCCAGAAAGTGTATAAAAATACCTCAAAGTGTAGACTAAACATAACCAAGTGGATACTAAACAAGCATGGAACATCAAAAATTATAGATACGTTTACGACGTATCAAGCATCCCCAAGCTTAACTCCTGCTCGTCCTTGAGTAGGTAAGTGATAAAAAGAATAATTTTTAAAGTGACATGCACAATCAAAATCAAGAGCAAACCATTTGCAAGCATTGAAAGCTGGGATCAAAGAACTCTAAACATGATCATGAAATATGGAGTTCTAACAGTAAAACAAAGTAACTATGCATGCAACATGAAAGATTACAAACAAAGATCATGAATAACATGCATTAAAAAACATTTGTTTGTTTCACATACACAAAACATGGCTTAGTGGCAATCAGCTTGTCCCTCATAGAGTAGCAAATAGATGCATAGTACACCTTTGAAAGTTTATAAGAGTGACTAGATACAAATAGCACAAGGACAAGAAATAACAACAATATGCATCAATCAATAAGTTTTGGGACAATGCACATAGAACTAAGAATGGCAACTATGCTCTCTTAACTGCTGCCTAAAGGTAGAAGTTGGAGACTCAATATAATAGTGAAAGAAATGCCCTTCATAAAGGGAAGTAGGGATTTCAAGTTTCATAAAGAGCTTCCAAAAATTATGGTACTTGTTAGCTTTCAGCTCTCATTGCCCCTATCATAAGCATCTTGAAGTGATTAACGTTAAAGTGGACAAACTATGGAGTATATGATTGACAAAGTATAAGTTGGAAATCTCATGTTCCTTGAATACGAGGTCCGCTCCTCATGCTACTCAAGTTTAGTTACTTGCAAATTCTTGTCATAGTAAGTAAATGTGTATCATAGAGAACCGCCAACGGGGTAACCCTTGCACATGGTACATGAGTTTTCTCATAACCAAAATGACAAGGCAAGCAGACAATAAGCATCTCAGCATTCTTCGTATTTACCATGGGATATGGTGCTTTTTTCTCTCTTTCCTCTTTTCTCAATATGTCTCTTTTTCTCAAAAAAATTATAAGAAGAATGCTTCATAGATGTCACTATGGTGATGCTGCAAGTTTCCACCATGATTAGGCATGGATTAGGCTAGCGGTCCAGGCGTTTCTCTAACACATATACATAACTCCATGGACTTACAAGCTCCACTTTCATTTCACACCAACGACATCCATAAACAAAAGAGCATGATATCAACTGTGTACAAAGTACAAGTGCAATGTTGAAAGCGTTTCCCGTAACAGCACGGTTCTGCTAATTCCAACGTATAAGTGCAAGCATACACATAGATGACACAATGGTTCAAGTTTATTAGGGGCAAGAAATATAAAGTGTGCCATCAAGTTCGTGAGAGCTTTAATCACTAAGTTTTCACATAACAAAATACTTTTTAATTGGAAGATAGATGAAAACAAGAATATACTTGGAATGGTGTAACACACCATGCATAGGAATTTATAGTGGACAATTTGTAATAACTTGGTTTCTTGGGAGTTGTATGCATGATTAGAGCTTACTCATACAAGTGGAGGCTAGCAAAAGACTAGGAGCGACCAACTAAGAGACCAATAATGGCCATAATCATGCAGAGCGACAAAACATTACTAATCAAAGCATAAAGTGGTACTACAAGTAAAGGACTAAATAATCATAGAGTCTATGGTGACTTTTTCATATTCATAACATGGTGTGAGCATGTGCCAAGTCAACCCAAACAAAGCATCAAAAGAGAATACCACAATACTATGTTTTTTTATGCTAAAACAACGCATGATTCCTTAAAGGCACATTAATCAATCCTAATTATCTGGAACAAGTCATGCTACAGAAATAGTAACTAAGCATAAGGTCAAAACAACATCTAGCATGGCATGATAAAGTCTAAGTCACAGTCAAAGCAAGCTCCTCTTGTACTACTCAAGCAAGAACTTTCTTATCCTCTCCAACACCAATCAACTTATTTGAAACAACTCACAAAGATAATAATCAACAAGTATTAGTGAGCTTGTCTCACAAATCCACAAAAAAGAACTAAAAAGTTCTAAGATGAAAGCACAAGAAAACTAAGGCTAAAAACAGTGAGAACACTCACAGACAATAAGAATGAAAACTAGAGTGTTCTAGGCAATGAAAACAGAGTGTGTCTCTCTCCAAAAGAAGTGTGTTGGGATCCAACCAACTTATTAAAGAAAACTAAGCAAACTAAAACCAAAAATGAAAACTAAGACGCTCAAAGAACAACACAATAGTGCATGAAACAATAAAAACGAAGTGTCTAGAAAGACCTGAGATTTTTATTGATGAAGAAGGGGATGCCTTGGGAATCCCCAAGCTTTGACGCTTGTACCTCTTGAATATTTCTTGGAGTGGAATGGGGTGGCATCCCCAATCTTGATTTTTTGTCCATTCTTCATCTCATTACATCATTCTTCCCCTACACCTGAAAAGTTTCCTTCATACAAAACTTCACACAACCTTCATTAGCAACATTAGTGTATTCAAAAGATAATAGACCTTTGGGTCTTAGTTTTAGAACATAAAAACTTTCACTAAATACACAAGCTACTGTGGCAATTCCATCAAAATCTCAATTTCCCAAAAAGAACCCAAAAAGGAATCAATAAGAAGCAAATGCAAATAATGGCAGAAATTTATCAAAACAGACCAGCAGGTAGAAACCGAGTTTTTAGAAGAGTTTTTGTTGCTCAAATCAAAATGTATTGAGCAAACGAAAGTTATATAACATATTAGGGGATTTATTCGCAAAATATCAGCTCAATCCGACTTACAGAGATTCCTCACGAATTTTTACGGTGGAGCACAAAAATCTGTTTCAGGACAGCAACTCCCCAAATCTTACTTCCCTCTCATTAGAGGTCATTCTTGGCACAAAAAGCAAACAAAAATGATAAGTAGAGGTCATTACTGAAGTAATAACTTCCAATACTCAAGAAAACTCTTGGGTTATCTCTCAACAAGTACTTTTCTTTAACGCCTTTAAGTTAGGCTAGTTTGAGAACATGCTCACATAAGAAATATGAATTGAAGTAAAAGAGAGCATCAAGAAGCAAATTCAAAAGACATTTAAGTCTAAACCACCTATGCAAAATAATCTTGTAAAGAAACAAGTCATGAAAGGACAAAGCAACAAGCATAGGAAAGCAAAACAAGTGTAACTTCAAGATTTTCAACATAAAGAGGGGGGAAACTTAATATTTTTGAGATACATAAAACCATGTTTCCTCTCTCATAATAACTTTCAGTAGCATCATGAATAAAATTAACAATATAACTATCACATAAAACATTCTTATCATGAGCCACATGCATAAAATGATTATTACTCTCCACATAAGCATAGTCATTCTTATTAACTGTAGTGGGAGAAAATTCAACAAAATAGCTATCACTATTATTTTCATCACCATAATCATCAAATATAGGAGGCAAATTGTAATCACAATTAAATTTTTCCTTAATAGTAGGTGGACTAAAAATATCATACTCATCATTGTAATCATCATATATTGGAGGTTTGGTATCATCATAAGCAATAGAATAGCTATCTTTCAAAGCTGGAGAACTAAAAAGATCATTTTCATAAAAACTAGATTCCCCAAGCTTTGACTTTTCCATTGCATTAGTAATAATGGTGTTTAAAGAATTCATACTAATAACATTGCTATTAGCATGCAAATAAAGTTCCATAGGTTTTTTAATTTTCTCTTCAAACACTTCAAGTCCTAACTCAAGATAAACACTATAAAGCTCTCTAATGTTGTTGTTGTTTTCCATTAAGCCTAACTAGTGAAAACAAGAAACAAAAAAAAATGCAGAATCTAAAGGAAATAACTTCGATCACTCACACACCAGCAGGATGTGAGTACCTTTTACCTTACCCCCCCCCCCTCGACAACGGCGCCAGAAAATAGCTTGATGTCTACACACTTCTATTCTTGTAGACAGTTGTTGGGACTCCAAGTGCAGAGGTTTGTAGAACAGCAGCAAGTTTCCCTTAAGTGGATTACCCAAGGTTTATCGAATCCAGGGAGGAAGTGGTCAAAGGTATCCCTCTCAAGCAACCCTGCAATCGAGATACAAGAAGTTTCTTGTGTCCCCAACACACCCAATACACTTGTTAGGTGTATAGGTGCACTAGTTCGGCGAAGAGATGGTGAAATACAAGTGGTAACGGTGCCAGAAAATAGCTTTGATGGAGCTCGACATGGAGAAACTAAAGGCAAGCTGAAACAAAGGTGGAAGCAAGCAAACATGCAACAAATCTAGATGCAAACGGTGTTTCAATGTTTGGAAACAGGGCCTAGGGATCATACTTTTACTAGTGAACACTCTCTCATATAAATATCCTCTCTTCATGATACTACTCTTAACTACTCTCCGGTTGGACATTCTAATCCAAGGTAGACCTACAAAAGCACAACTCAAAGTCCGCGTTCCCCATCTAGATAACCCCACACTGTCACCTTGAGCGCTAGATGGTTCCAAAAAACACCACAATTTCATAAAGACATCCAACTCAAAATATAACTCATGAATATATATGTAATCCAGCTTAAGTTCCACACACAACGCGCACGCTGTCACTGTTGACGAGGTTTCGACTCGTCAATGCCCATTGTTATGGACTTGGGTTTTGGAGAAGATGGGGATGCTGGAGATCGCTGAACGGTTAGCAAACAAGCAACACGGGGACACAAGGTTTACCCAGGTTCAGGCCCCCGGAGGGAAAACCCTACTCCTGCTTGTCTGATCTTGATTACGGCAGAACCGGTGATTACAGGGGTGTAGCACCCCGGAAAAACCACTACTAGGAAATCGCATATCGTTATCTTTGTGCATCATCATGACATCATCATACATATTTTTGCACTAAACTATCTTCTTGAAAGCCTATCTTTGTTTCTAATTATCCCCTCCTCTATTCAAATTATAAAACCCCCGATCTTGCGGGATATATTGTTTGTATAAAAATATTTACAAAATACTTTTGAAATGACACATAAAAGAAAATAATAGTATTATATAAAGCTAATTTTTATATCGGGGAGGTAGTCCAGTCGGCCGGCCCAAAGGCCCAACCGGCTAGACCACCTACTACCCAATTAAACCCTAGACTATCTAACCCTAACCCTAGCCCTAGAAACCCTAACCCCAATCCCCAGCAAACCCGCCACTACCCTGCCTCGCTGGGTCCTCGCGGGTGCCTCTCTCTGGACCCAAACACCACACCCCGCACGCGATCCCCACCCGAAAACGCACGCATGCTCCCTTGGTGCTGCCAGCTCTCGCTCCGCATCATGCGGTCAAACCCCTGCCCCACCTTGACCCACCACTCCCCGCAGACCCCGCTCAGACCGGCCCCACTTGCAGCGAGCCACACCGACGAGGAAGCGACGCGCTCCTGCACCTAGTGCCCTGCAAACCTCGCTCGCCTCACCTGTGGGACTTGTCCGCTCGCCCTCTGCAAACCGTTCCCACCCCGCTCCTCCCGTTGCTACCGCTTTGGCCCCACCCCACTTCCTCGGTCTTATCGCCCCGCGTCCCCTCCACGCGATCCTCTCCCTCTCGCCTTGCTCCCTCTCTCTCTGCATCCCGCCGCCGGCATCCCCTGTGAGAGCTCCTCCCTCCAAGCTTGCTACCGCCGCTGCTCCTCTCGCCTCTCCTCTGCTCAGGTCGCCAAGCCCCACCGCCACCAGACGCTTCCTCTGGCCCTGCCGCCCTGCGACCCCCTCGCCGGCCCGATGCTTCGTCGCCACCGACACGTCCTCCACCCCGCAGGCCGCGACCACGCCCACCTCGCGTCGGGAACCCCCGTTCCCGACCCGTTCGTTCGCCTCCTCTCCAACGACCTCCAAGGCACCCGCCGGCCTCTGCCGGACGACCTCCTCGTGGGCTCGACCTCGCCGTTGCCCTCGCAGGCCCTCTGGTGCCCCACCCCGTCCGCGCGGCCACGCCTCACATCCCTGTGCCGGCCCTCTGCTGAGCTTCCTCACCTTGGACCCCGACCCTCTCGCCGCGTCTCCACCACCATGCAGGCCCCTCCCTGCTACTGTCCTCTGGCCCGCCGAGCATTGCCCTGCCCGTGCCGCTCGGCTCCTCCCTCGAGCTCCTCCCCGAGTACCCTCCTGTGCGGCAGCGCACCCGTGAGCTCGCCACCTGGTCTCTCCAGCGCCGCCCCTCGAGTCTCTCGAGTGCGTCTTCCGTCCCCGGCCTCTCTGTCGCAGCACCACCGGGACCGTTGTCCGTCGCGCGCACGTTCTTCCTGCGCAGTGCACGCCTTTTGTGCATGTGTTTGTTCCTGACCACCTCAAAGCATGTGACATCGTGGCCATGTTGTTTTCTTTTTGCTGCAAGCACAAGGCTACCTGTCACTTGCCGTGATTCGTTGTATCTTCAGATGCTTCCTATAACATGGTGCTTGTCTGGACACGCTTGTCTCTCACAAACTCGCCCGACTTGTCAAGTTTCGCATTTTACCCGCTTCAGCAGCTGACCTCCTGCCCGGAGATGTGTCCCCGATGCTTATCCAAGTTCGTCCACGAAGACCGGAAGGCCACTGCCGAACCCCGAGACCCTCGACATGGTGATGCCTACTCCCAAGACCTTCGGCATGGATCGCCAAGTTCCTCGAAGACCAAACCAAACCCGATGGCTCGACATGATCTTCCTCATGGACGCCGAGAAGCCCGATCTCTGGAGATCCTCGAACCTCGATGAACCCCAAGATCGCCAAGACCCCTCAATGTGTGACCCTTTCTCTCGAGCCCTATTTTATAAATTGATACCTATATGAATTGTTGCATATCAACTTGTTCATTTCGCATACATTGGGTGTTTGGGGGTATTTTGTCGATTCACCTCATAATTAAATATGGAAGGCCATATGTGGACTTTTCTAATCTAATATTGGCTCCATTTAAATTTGTGCATCAAACCGGTGATATATTTTTCCATGTTAAGATAACATTTAAATTGTGGGTAGCTAAATAACTTAAACCATATAATTAATTGCCGGGACCCGGTTCCGCTTAATATGGCCAAATTGCATTGCACCATTGCCATGTCATACATCATACGTGCATCATGCCCGATCTTTTGCCGTAGTATTAAATAGTGCATCCGGTGTTTCTTCTAGTGCTTTGCTTCTTCACGGATTAGGCCGATGAGTTGATGTGAGTATCGACCCGATCTTCGGTTGAACCTTCGACAATGTTTTCAGACGAGCATCCCCCTCTTTCTACCTATCTTACTTTTATAGTATTTATTCCCTTATGTTGATCTATTGCTATCTGTGTTGCGATGCTTTAGTTTCGTACCCGTGATATTCCTTGCAGCCTTATATTGCTTTGGACACATCCTATTACCTGTTGTTTGGTAGATAGTTGGACTTGCACGTCGTAGTCGCTTGCTCAAGTGCTGTTGCGTGTCATCCAGTACCACAGTTGTTGGAAGTCTGCCATACGCTTTATGTTGGAGATGATCATGGATTTAATTATCGTTTAATAACTAAAATTGAAGTAGATAAATAATGTAGAGGCACAAGTGGGCAATAGATGTTATTTGGTTTTTAACCGTCCACTTGTGTCCCGTAGGACCCCGAGTACTTGATACCCGTTCTTTGAATATTCGCACTATCCGCATGTGGGACCATGAATCCCCCTAGCCAGAGCTTGAGTCATATTTATTTCTTGGGGCCACAAAGTAGTTTGGGGCTTTATTACTATCATGTACTTATGCCATGATTTACTGCTTTATTTACGATTGCGCGTTGAGCGCCTGTACTGTTTTGGATCGCGGCACGATTACGCGGTATCGACAAGCCCACACTTTTGGGTTCCCAGTCGTTTACAGCCGTTCTCGCAAACCTCTGGGTCCGTCTCGGAGCCGGCCAACTTCGTAGCGGGTAGCTTGGTGGGGTGCCCCCCTGAAATTTATATGAATCTTGCAATTGCTCTGTCGTGATGCCTCGTTGGGTTTTATTTGGTTTTTCTCGAGGTTGATCGTGCGTGTGTTGCTATTTGTGCCCCCCTGCAGGGTAAAACTTTCTGAAAGCCGTGTCCGCGGTTATGGACGACTTGGAGCACAGTATCTCGATCATAGACAACTATAACTAAAGTAGTGCTATAAATTTGACTTTATAATGACTAGTAATCAACTTCACTATAATGGAATGGCTAAATAAAAGTGCCAACAATTGCTTGTTTGGGTTGACACCTGTTACCATTGTATCTGACTAGTAAGTATTGCAACTACAACGGAATGGCTAAATAAAAGTGCCAACAACTGCTGGGTTTTGGGATGCCTCATGCTATATGTATCTGACTAGTAAGTACTACAACTACAACGGAATGGTTAATTAAAACTGTCCACCGCTTATTATATCAGGATGACTCATGCTATCCATATCTGACTAGTAATTGCCGCAACTATAACGAAATGAATAAAACTGCCAACTGTGTGAGTTCCTCGGTTGACTTCCTCGATTGGTATCGAGGGGGAATACCAGGATGGGTAAGTTTGGTGTTAGAATCAGGTTGGATCCGAGTAGGTCTTTCTTATCCCTATCTGATAGCCGCCAGTTGTATTGAGTCTCTATAGGTTGTTTAGTGCATGCCGCGCTGCCGCTTCAGTCCACCATACCTATGTAGGCGAGGACCGCCGAATTCTAGTCTCGCCGTGTACTGGCCTCAGTACTGGCCGCTCTCTTTTCCTTTGCCCTTTGTCGGCACCCCTTTTGTTTTAGCAGGTTTTGAGATCGACGTCGTTAGCAGGGTTACCCTCCCGGCTTGGCCTGGGCAGGGTTATGGATGCCATTGGTTATTCTTCAGGGCTCTTAGCTCAATTTGCATCTTGTCCGTACTCGGACGCTGAATCGTTTTAAAGGTGATTTGGATCTTCGTATTGTATATCCGTATTCTTGACTCATTGAGTCGTTGTTGTATATATGTTTTGTGGGTTCCATCGAGGACTATTGTGTAATGATATTACTTCGTTTTCCACCCGCACGAAAGTGCCTGGTGGGCACCTTTGAATCGTTTCTATGCGAGTTCGGCGGGAAGCGCTAAAACTTGCATAGGGTCGATTCTGAGGGTGTTACAGAGTGGTATCAGAGCTCAGCAGTTATGATACCCCACTGGTCCAGCCTGTAGGATAACCTAGCTAACGGACGATGTAGAGTGTCAAAACTATTTTGGAAAAATCGGTTGGATAGATCTGATTAGGTCTGCTTTACTCCTTACCCCTCTGCTATTCTCCTCTTACCTCTACGTGTTTTGAATCCGCTCTCTTATCTTTTCTTCGAGTCTAGGTATTCTCGTGGTTGGGTTTCCATCGTACCTTCAGGGCTTCACTTCTTTTCCTTGTAACGGTGTTGATACATCCGGTCCTCACGCTATTTGACGAATCTTCTTCTGTGTATCTTTTAGTGGACCAAAAAGTCACTAAATTTTTTCTTTGTATCTCCGGTGTTTTTGAATGAGCCGACTTCATCTGCATCAGGTCCGATGAAGAACCTGCATCACTCCTTTGTTTGCGAATATCATTTGTTAAGATCTTCAATCTAAATCTCGAGGATAGTTGCAGATTCTTCTATTCATGTACAGAATAATGCTTTGAGTGCGGGATGGAGTCGCGACCATACCACTACTCCTACCATTCGCTTTTGTATATTGAATGGAGGACCGATGCAATTCTTACTCCTTCCATGGAAGTTAGAGGTGGCTTTACCTTTAACTTCGTCTGTTGTTTATCTGGAGTGTTCTCTTGACGAACAGGATCAACGACCTCTTGTTGGTGGTGTCGCCGATTTCAAGACGGAACAAGAACCTTTGTTAGTGGTGTCGCGAAGATCTACACGAAGCGAAAAGATTCAGATCATCGGCATTCTTTCCCATACCAGGAGGCGGATCTCGAGGGCGAGATCCATTGTTAGTGGTGTCGAATTGTAGCACCCCGGAAAAACCACTACTAGGAAATCGCATATCGTTATCTTTGTGCATCATCATGACATCATCATACATATTTTTGCACTAAACTATCTTCTTGAAATCCTATCTTTGTTTATAATTATCCCCTCCTCTATTCAAATTATAAAACCCCCGATCTTGCGGGATATATTTTTTGTATAAAAATATTTACAAAATACTTTTGAAATGACACATAAAAGAAAATAATAGTATTATATAAAGCTAATTTTTTTATCGGGGAGGTAGTCCAGTCGGCCGGCCCAAAGGCCCAACCGGCTAGACCACCTACTACCCAATTAAACCCTAGACTATCTAACCCTAACCCTAGCCCTAGAAACCCTAACCCCAATCCCCAGCAAACCCGCCACTACCCTGCCTCGCTGGGTCCTCGCGGGCGCGTCTCTCTGGACCCAAACACCACACCCCGCACGCGATCCCCACCCGAAAACGCACGCATGCTCCCTTG
The DNA here is from genome assembly GCA_910589765.1 of Avena atlantica. Taxonomy (NCBI): domain Eukaryota; kingdom Viridiplantae; phylum Streptophyta; class Magnoliopsida; order Poales; family Poaceae; genus Avena; species Avena atlantica. Next base: position 254,787,006 of record OU342738.1, on the reverse strand, counting down.
GTGCTGCCAGCTCTCGCTCCGCATCATGCGGTCAAACCCCTGCCCCACCTTGACCCACCACTCCCCGCAGACCCCGCTCAGACCGGCCCCACTTGCAGCGAGCCACACCGACGAGGAAGCGATGCGCTCCTGCACCTAGTGCCCTGCAAACCTCGCTCGCCTCACCTGTGGGACTTGTCCGCTCGCCCTCTGCAAACCGTCCCCACCCCGCTCATCCCGTTGCTACCGCTTTGGCCCACCCCACTTCCTCGGTCTTATCGCCCCGCGTCCCCTCCACGCGATCCTCTCCCTCTCGCCTCGCTCCCTCTCTCTCTGCATCCCGCCGCCGGCATCCCCTGCGAGAGCTCCTACCTCCAAGCTTTCTACCGCCGCTGCTCCTCTCGCCTCTCCTCTGCTCAGGTCGCCAAGCCCCACCGCCACCGGACGCTTCCTCTGGCCCTGCCGCCCTGCGACCCCCTCGCCGGACCGGTGCTTCGTCGCCACCGACGCGTCCTCCACCCCGCAGGCCGCGACCACGCCCACCTCGCGTCGGGAACCCCCGTTCCCGACCCGTTCGTTCGCCTCCTCTCCAACGACCTCCAAGGCACCCGCCGGCCTCTGCCGGACGACCTCCTCGTGGGCTCAACCTCGCCGTTGCCCTCGCAGGCCCTCTGGTGCCCCACCCCGTCCGCGCGGCCGCGCCTCACATCCCTGTGCCGGCCCTCCGCTGAGCTTCGTCGCCTTGGACCCCGACCCTCTCGCCGCGTCTCCACCACCATGCAGGCCCCTCCCTGCTACTGGCCTCTGGCCCGCCGAGCATTGCCTTGCCCGTGCCGCTCGGCTCCTCCCTCGAGCTCCTCCCCGAGTACCCTCCTGTGCGGCAGCGCACCCGTGAGCTCGCCACCTGGTCTCTCCAGCGCCGCCCCTCGAGTCTCTCGAGTGCGTCTTCCGTCCCCGGCCTCTCTGTCGCAGCACCACCGGGACCGTTGTCCGTCGCGCGCGCATTCTTCTTGCGATGTGCACGCCTTTTGTGCATGTGTTTGTTCCTGACCACCTCAAAGCATGTGAAATCGTGGCCATGTTGTTTTCTTTTTGCTGCAAGCACAAGGCTACCTGTCACTTGCCGCGATTCATTGTATCTTCAGATGCTTCCTATAACATGGTGCTTGTCTGGACACGCTTGTCTCTCACAAACTCGCCCGACTTGTCAAGTTTCGCATTTTACCCGCTTCAGCAGCTGACCTCCTGCCCGGAGATGTGTCCCCGATGCTTATCCAAGTTCGTCCACGAAGACCGGAAGGCCACTGCCGAACCCCGAGACCCTCGACATGGTGATGCCTACTCCCAAGACCTCCGGCATGGATCGCCAAGTTCCTCGAAGACCGAACCAAACCCGATGGCTCGACATGATCTTCCTCATGGACGCCCAGAAGCCCGATCTCTGGAGATCCTCGAACCTCGATGAACCCCAAGATCGCCAAGACCCCTCAATGTGTGACCCTTTCTCTCGAGCCCTATTTTATAAATTGATACCTATATGAATTGTTGCATATCAACTTGTTCATTTCGCATACATTGGGTGTTTGGGGGTATTTTGTCGATTCACCTCATAATTAAATATGGAAGGCCATATGTGGACTTTTCTAATCTAATATTGGCTCCATTTAAATTTGTGCATCAAACCGGTGATATATTTTGCCATGTTAAGATAACATTTAAATTGTGGGTAGCTAAATAACTTGAACCATATAATTAATTGTCGGGACCCGGTTCCGCTTAATATGGCCAAATTGCATTGCACCATTGCCATGTCATACATCATACATGCATCATGCCCGATCTTTTGCCGTAGTATTAAATAGTGCATTCGGTGTTTCTTCTAGTGCTTTGCTTCTTCACGGATTAGGCCGATGAGTTGATGCGAGTATCGACCCGATCTTCGGTTGAACCTTCGACAATGTTTTCAGGCGAGCATCCCCCTCTTTCTACCTATCTTAATTTTATAGTATTTATTCCCTCATGTTGATCTATTGCTATCTGTGTTGCGATGCTTTAGTTTCGTACCCGTGATATTCCTTGCAGCCTTATATTGCCTTGGACACATCCTATTACCTGTTGTTTGGTAGATAGTTGGACTTGCACGTCGTAGTCACTTGCTCAAGTGCTGTTGCGTGTCGTCCAGTACCACAGTTGTTGGAAGTCTGCCATACGCTTTATGTTGGAGATGATCATGGATTTAATTATCGTTTAATAACTAAAATTGAAGTAGATAAATAATGTAGAGGCACAGGTGGGCAATAGATGTTATTTGGTTTTTAACCGTCCACTTGTGTCCCGTAGGACCCCGAGTACTTGATACCTGTTCTTTGAATATTCGCACTATCCGCATGTGGGACCATGAATCTCCCTAGCCAGAGCTTGAGTCATATTTATTTCTTGGGGCCACAAAGTAGTTTGGGGCTTTATTACTATCATGTACTTATGCCATGATTTATTGCTTTATTTACGATTGCGCGTGAAGTGCCTGTACTGTTTTGGATCGCGGCACGATTACGCGGTATCGACAAGCCCACACTTTTGGGTTCCTAGTCGTTTACAGCCGTTCTCGCAAACCTCTGGGTCCGTCTCGGAGCCGGCCAACTTCGTAGCGGGTAGCTTGGTGGGGTGGCCCCCTGAAATTTATATGAATCTTGCAATTGCTCTGTCGTGATGCCTCATTGGGTTTTATTTGTTTTTTCTCGAGGTTGATCGTGCGTGTGTTGCTATTTGTGCCCCCTGCAGGGTAAAACTTTCTGAAAGCCGTGCCCGCGGTTATGGACGACTTGGAGCACAGTATCTCGATCATAGACAACTATAACTAAAGTAGTGCTATAAATTTGACTTTATAATGACTAGTAATCAGCTTCACTATAATGGAATGGCTAAATAAAAGTGCCAACAATTGCTTGTTTGGGTTGATACCTGTTACCATTGTATCTGACTAGTAAGTATTGCAACTACAACGGAATGGCTAAATAAAAGTGCCAACAACTGCTGGGTTTTGGGATGCCTCATGCTATATGTATCTGACTAGTAAGTACTACAACTACAACGGAATGGTTAATTAAAACTGTCCACCGCTTATTATATCAGGATGACTCATGCTATCCATATCTGACTAGTAATTGCCGCAACTATAACGAAATGAATAAAACTGCCAACTATGTGAGTTCCTCGGTTGACTTCCTCGGTTGGTATCGAGGGGAATACCAGGATGGGTATATTTGGTGTTAGAATCAGGTTGGATCCGAGTAGGTCTTTCTTATCCCTATCTGATAGCCGCCAGTTGTATTGAGTCTCTATAGGTTGTTTAGTGCATGCCGCGCTGCCGCTTCAGTCCACCATACCTATGTAGGCGAGGACCGCCGAATTCTAGTCACGTCGTGTACTGGCCTCAGTACCGACGCTCTCTTTTCCTTTGCCCTTTGTCGGCACCCCTTTTGTTTTAGCAGGTTTTGAGATCGACGTCGTTAGCAAGGTTACCCTCCCGGCTTGGCCTGGGCAGGGTTATGGACGCCATTGGTTATTCTTCAGGGCTCTTAGTTCAATTTGCATCTTGTCCGTACTCGGACGCTGAATCGTTTTAAAGGTGATTTGGATCTTCGTATTGTATATCCGTATTCTTGACTCATTGAGTCGTTGTTGTATATATGTTTTGTGGGTTCCATCGAGGACTATTGTGTAATGATATTACTTCGTTTTCCACCCGCACGAAAGTGCCTGGTGGGCACCTTTGAATCGTTTCTATGCGAGTTCGGCGGGAAGCGCTAAAACTTGCATAGGGTCGATTCTGAGGGTGTTACAAGGGGTGCGCAGATGCAATCTGGCGTGGAGGTGTGTATGCGAAAAGTATGAGTCGAGAGATCTAGGTCATGCCCTCCTGGCCTTTATATAGACTTAGGCAGGTCTCGGGCATAGACCTAGTCGGTTACAAGTTCTAGGATTTTACCCCTTTGAATTTCCTATCTACTCTAGTCTTGCTCTCCAAGGATCCGAAGGCGTCATGGGCCTGGGCCACCCGAAAGTCTTCATGGACCGGCGTATATTTGCCATGGGCCTTCCTTGGGATAGACTAGGTATGCTGAGATCATGTACCAGCGGGGTATAACTATGTCAGTAGCCCCCGAGTGATCAGTCGAATCGCAGATTCGGCTGAGGACTCTTCAATCCTTCGGGTGTGACTATGTATTTTAATAATTCAGGTGTAGGGATTATTGATGCATGTGCCTTACTCGCCCGACGGATCAGGGCCAGTTAACTGTCTTAGGACGAAACAACACGATCTTCTTTAGGCTCGAGTCCCTCAAATTGAACCTGGAACATATGTTGGTGTAATTCGACTCAGGCCGCGGAGGACTTACAGGAGTGGAATTCCAGTGAATTTAATTGATGTACCCAACGCGTCGGTCGGGATTTTTCATCGCGCCTGTTGGCACGGATTTTTACTAGCAGAGCGCAGTCATGTGCGTTGCCAGGCCATTAGATGATATCTGTAGGTCTTATCTTTGTGTCGTAGACACAGCATCCGAATGTTTATCACCACGGAGGTGTTTCAGGTGGCCAAGGAGGACATTGCTCACTTTGCGTTAATTAGGGCAGAGTTACCAAAAAGTTTTTTTTGTATACTAATCTGAAGGATCGCAGTCGAAGAATTCATAGGGTGCGCGACCAGCGCTCCCTATGGGAGTAGCCCCCGAGTGTCTGTTCGAGTCGTAGACTCGAGCGGAGACTTCTAATTCAGCCGTTGTTCAGTACCGGGTCTGTGGGACACAAAAAATTTCGGATGCTTAAATCGACCCTCCCTATGGGAGTAGCCCCCGAGTCCGTAGTGGAGTCGTAGACTCGACGTAGGACTCAAAGAAATAGTTTGATGCTGAAACATGTTGTTCCTCTTTCGGGTGCGCGGCCAGCGCTCCTGATAGGAGTAGCCCTAGAGTAATTAGTTGAATCGCAGATTCGAGTGAGCACTCTTAGCTTTGAAGCCGAAGAAATTGTAGCTAGTGCTAGTGTAGCTTTTGATGACGTCAGTGCTGACGATCGATGACCTCAAGCGCCTGCTGCGCCAGAGATGACTTGACTGGATGAACATGGGTCCCACTGTCTGACCTTGAATTGACCGGTCACGCGCGGCGTGGAGATAATTACGGCGTCGCCTCGATTTCCGCGCGTAGTGGACGGCGTGTTAGCGACGGTTCATTGTGATGCTGACACGTGTATGGCCAGATCCTGCCGTTGGCGTTAGGTCTTCTTGATGGACGGCTGTCGTGCATCGTCTTCGTCTTTATAATCATTGGGGAAAACTGTAGTTTGTTTTCACCGCATCTATTCTTGTTTTCACTGCTTCCTTGTTCTCTGAGAGTTCTTGCCGCGCACTGGAATATCCCTTCACATTTCCATCTTCCATCCTGTGCTCTCGCGCGCCGGCACCGCCGTACCACGATGGGGAAGTCGAAGAAGGCTTCATCTATGGTTGGTACCAGCGCTGCTGGAGGGAAGAAGAATGCCGCCACTACCCGTGTCACCGACGGTGGCTGGAGGCGATCGGAGACGCGGGAGAGTGATCTCCGCAAGCTTCACGAGCGGGGCCTGATCCTGTAGGATAGGGAGGCCGTCAAACTCCCAGGCAATGAGGTAATCCCCCGTCCCCCCGCTGGGTTTCGGGTTATGTTCCTCGCCTTTTTCATTCGCGGATTTTCCTTCCCAGTCCATGACTTCCTTCGTGGACTGCTTTTTCTGTATGGTGTCCAATTGCACCATCTTTCCCCCAATTCTCTTCTTCACGTTGCTTGTTTTATCACCTTCTGCGAGTGCTGGCTCGGTATTGAGCCGCACTTTGGCCTCTTCCAGAAACTTTATTCCGTGAAGAGGCAATCCGGTTCGGATGGTGTTTATCCCATTGGGGGTTGCATCATATCCCTCAAGCCCAATCTGCTTTTATTTTCTTTTTCCATGTCCGAATCTGGCCAGTACAGGCGAAGGCGATGGTTTTATATCCGCGACTCCGTAGTACCTGGGCAAGATTTTGTTCTTGTTCCTTTCGACCCCTCCCAAAAGATCGAGCCGAAAAGGTCTTGGGAAAATAAGATCTTGGATGGCGAGGTGGTGGAGATAGAGGCTCTCTATCATCGGGTGGAGGATCTCCAGTTGATTCCGGAGAAGGAAGTGAACGGTGTGGATATCATCCGCACTTTTCTCGAGCGTCGGGTGCAGCCACTCCAGGCTAGGTCACACCCGATGTTCCTTTATGCTGGCCGGCGTGATCCGACGAGGGTTTCGACTGAGAAATTCTCCCAGGGAGATCTCGACAGGGCCCTTCGTTCGCTGCTGAAGTTCAAGGCTGGAGAGGATATCCCGGGGAAGTCGCTAACTCCTTCGTTTTCTTCTTTGCTTCCTGTTCCACAGTTGTAGATCTGTGCGCTTAACACTATTTTTCGACTGCGTTGTATTTGTGTTTGTTTGCTAACAAATTGTTCTTCTCTTGTGAAGAGCTTCAAAGTGCCGGGTATGTCGCCTCCACTACCCGAAGTATATCCGGATGCTCCAGATAATGATGTGGTGGATTCCATGTCCGATCTACCATCGGCGCGTTCTCCGGCTGAAGAGGCCAACAAGTCGAGCGAGGACCACACTCGCAAACGATCACGGAGCTCCAGCGAGTCTTCGGATGCATCGACTCCTCCAACTCCTAGGAACCCACTGTGTCTTGAACGTCACAGTGGTGGGCATGGAGGCTCTTCCTCTCCGATTCCTGCCCTTCCTGTGCGGGCTGTAGCGCCGCACCCGCCAGCGAAGCGGAAGAAGGAAGAAAAGAAGGAAGAGAAGAAAGAGGAGAAGAAGGTCCGGAGGACCCCTCCTGTCTTCAACCTGAGCGAGCTTGACTCGTCGGTTTCCTCTGTACTAGGTTTTATTCTCTATTTACGTGTGCAGGCACTCTTCCAACGACTCCTCTAGCGATGGTGCTCGGGATATGATGGGGATTCGAAAGTCGCGTCTCCTCCTCCTCAGACGGTGGCTACCTCTGAGGGCGCTGCTCCGAACCCTCCTCCGCAGGAGGTTCAGGTGGTTGCGCCTCAGAATTTTGCTAGCGGACCTTCGACGTCGCCATCGGATCATGTAAGTATTTCTGTCTCCTGCCACGGGGGGAGCCCCCGAGCATATGTAAAAGTGTTTTCTTGTTTTGTTCTTCCTTCGAGTCTTGGGGGGAGCCCCCGAGCGCTTTCGTGTGTGTATTTTGCTTCTTTTTCTTTTCTATTTGGTGTAGCCCCCGAGTCCTTTTCCTGACTAGCAGGTCTTCTTCCTGCAGCCTTTTGTGCAGGATGCCAAGCGACTGGTGCAGGAGCACCTGGTGCTGGAGGCCAGCCTCAAACAGCTTCAAGGTACTGTTATGCCTTTGATGTCTGCTTCTTCGTGTATTCTTGTCCTTTTATCTGACACTTGTATTTTTTGAATGCAGAGGAGCATAGCACCTCCCTTCGTGAGATTGATGCTCTCAAAAAGAGCCTCGGTCAAGCAGAGAAGAAGGCCGAGGTCGCCGTTGGTGCGAAGGAGCGCCTCGAGCTGGAGCTGGCTACTGCGGCTGAGGCTAAGGAGCGCCTGCAGCGGAAGTCCACAGACCGCGAGGAGCAGCTTGCCACTGCTGCGACTGCGCGTGAAAGAGAGGTGGCTGGCAAGCTCATGGCGGCTGCCAAGGCTGTTTCGGGTGAGTATCTTCACTTGGATTTTCTTGTCTTTCTTCTGCGGTACTTTGTTCATTGCTTCTCTTTATAGTCTCAGATGCCGCGGGCATCGAGTTTGACCACGGTGCTCTGGAGCACGGGAGTGCTCTAGATGATGCTACTACAGCGGTCGAAGATCGCTACAGCACCGTCGTCAGCTCACTCGCCAAGGCCAAGGAGGTCCTTGGCCGCTTCTACAGGGAGCTTGTCCCCAAGGGCGCGGACCTTGATGATGTTGACGCCCTAGCGGAGGCACTATCAGCCGAAGCGCCTGCGGCGTACAAGCGCAAGCAGAAGGGCAACGGCGCATCTGTCGGGCTGGCGATGGCTCTGGCGGCTGGAGCGGAGCTGGACCTTCCCCAGATCACCTCCCGGATGCCGACGACTGCAGATGGATCCGAGGTAGCCTTCGCTACCTATTCTGCTCACTGTAAGCGATATGGGCCAAAGCTAATTGATCTGCTGGCCGAGTACGCGCTACGGCAGCAGGGGGAAGCCAAGGCGAGGCAATCCGGCTCCGAGGCTACTCAGGGTGCCGCATCTTAGGTGTTGTAGCTGTAGGATAGCTTTTGTTGTAATTATGTTGATGAACAAATCCATGTGCCACGTAGTGGCCGAATTTGTTGAGATGTGTTCTCCTCCGTCTGAGTGTTCATGTCTTTTGCCTTTCTGCTGCTCTAGGGTCCTTCGGGTGTTGATCTCGTTGACACCTCGCCTGCCGCGCAGCTGCGGCCATCCTTGGATGATTCCTCGCAACTTGCTTTTCTTCGAGACCGTGTTCGTAGTCTCGAGAAGGAGTTGCTTGGGGTGCGTGGCCATGCCGATGTTTAGAAGTTCAAGGCGGATCGCGGTTCGGCCAGAGAGGAGCACTTGATGGCGGAATTGCTTCGACTGTCTGAGCAGCTTCAGTGTAAGTTTTTTCGAGCTGCTGCTCATTTCTTCGAATGCGCATGCTAGCTTTGCATCTTACTTTTGTGCGAGTATCGCAGGTGCTAACCTTGCTCCAAGGGAGGAGAAAGAGCGTGTTGCTGTTCGGGTCAATTGTTTGACTCAACAGTACATGGAAGCCGACGGGTTCTTCTGGATGGATCACGACCGTGCCATGGCTCTGGCAACGGTGCAGGATCACGTTCACCAAGTGTCGCGGGTGCTTCGTCAAGTGCAGACTTCACTCTCGTCGGTTCTGCATGTGATGTTTCCCCTGGATGCTACACCAACAACCCTGTCTGGTCTTCTGTCTAAATTTCGGAGCGTGACTCGTGTCTAGTAATTGGTGAGGCAGCAGCTCGTCGCAGGGGTGAAGGTTGCGCTGTCCCTTGTTAGGTTGCATCGTCCTGATGTAGATCTGTCTGTTGTGGCGGCTGGGCCACCTCTTCGGCCGGATGGTGGCGAGTGGGATATGCGTCCGCATTATGCGGCTGTAAGGCAGTATGCCGAACAGGTCGTAGATTTGTTTGAGCAGCGTGCTCAAGTTATTCTTCAGAATAGGTAGTACATGTAAAAGAGATAGATGTAAAATTTGTATATTTCGACTGGGCATGTTGTGCCCTTTGTTATAAAGGTTTGGTTGTTGTTTGAGCACGTAGTGCTTTGTTTGAGTACGTTTCCTTTTCGTTAGCCTGACATTGTCAGCTACTCAGGTGTACACGTGTTATCCTCAGTCGATGAAATCGTGAGGTGGGGGAGCCCCCGAGTGCGTTTGTAGCATGAAGTAAAGTTACAAGTAGCGAACGAAATTTTGGGGCGAGACAATTAGCTTTATTTATATCGTAATGGAGGAAGTACATTGTTCGGCTGAGTAGCCTTGGCTGAAAAGCCTTATTGAAAGTAAAGGGGTAGGTAGCTAGGAGTAGAATCGTCGCAAGTGTGCGATGTTCCATGGGTTGGAGTATGCGACTCCAGACTCCACGTGCTTGAGGCGATAGGCGCCACCTGGGATGACTTTGGTGATGATGTAGGGTCCTTCCCATGGTGACTCGAATTTCTTCGGTCGCTCTTGCTTGAGTTGCAAGACGAGGTCTCCTTCGACGAAGGACCTTGGGCGCAGCCGGCGGCCGTGGTAGTTGCGGAGACTCTGCTGGTACACCGCTGATCGAGCTGCTGCTACGTCTCTTGCCTCGTCGAGTGTGTCGACGGCGTCTTCGAGTGCAGCCGTGGATTCGGCTTCGCTGTAAGCGACGACCCGGGGGGCCTGGTGGCGTACTTCGGCTGGTAGCACGACTTTGGCTCCATGCACCATGAAGAACGGCGTGTAGCCGGTGGAGCTGTTTGGCGTGGTGCGCAAACTCCATAGGACGGATGGTAGCTCTTCCGTCCAGGATCCGGCCTTTCGCTCGAGTGGGCTCATGAGGCGCTTCTTGATGCCAGCGCCGATTAGGCCGTTGGCCTTTTCTACCTGCCCATTCGTTTGCGGGTGAGCCACTGAGGCGTATGTGATGTTGATCCCGAGGCCTTCGCAGAAGTCTTGGAATTCTTTGGAGATGAAGTTCGATCCATTGTCGGTGATGATGCTGTGCGGTACGCTAAACCTGTAGACAATGGATTCAAAGAACTTGACGGCGGTCTTGCCCTTTTGGTTGGTGACCGGCATGGCTTCGACCCACTTGGTGAATTTGTCGACTGCGACCAGGAGGTACACGTGCCCCCCTTTCGAGGACTTTGGCAGTTTGCCGATCATGTCGAGGCCCCATTGAGCAAAGGGCCAGGCTATAGGTATGGGTCTAAGCTCTGACCCGGGTGCGTGTGGTTTGTCGGCGAACCTTTGCACTCCTTGCATCTTCGGACGATGTCCTTTGCATCGCTCATGGCCGTTGGCCAGTAGAATCCAGCTCGTAGAGCTTTGGCGACAAGGGAGCGGATGCCTGCGTGATGGCCGCAGATGCCCTCGTGGATGTCTTGGAGGATGGTTTTCCCATCACTGATGGTGACGCACCTTTGTAGTACACCAGTAATACTGCGCTTGTACAGCTCGCCATTGATGATGGTGAAAGCTTTTGACCGACGAGATATGCGTCGGGTATCCGTCGGGCTGTCTGGCAGTTCTCCGTTTATCAAGAACTGGAGGTATGGTCACGTCCAAGTTTCTTCGACTGCCATGACCTGCATCAGGTTGACCATAGCGACCTCTGTGTCCAGTTTCTCGGGTCCTTCATGTCCTTCGGGTAGCGTAGCCCCCGAGTGTTCCGCTTCTTCGGGTGACCCCTTGGGGAATTTCCGCTTGACGGATGGCACGCAGATCTGTTCGAGGAACACACCCGGTGGCACCTTTGCGCAGGTGGAGCCGATGTTGGCGAGTCTATCGGCCTCCTCGTTGCTTTCTCTTCCAACGTGCTGAAGCTCGCAGTCGTCAAATTCTCCTTCGAGTGCGTTGTAGAGCGCGCGGTACGCGATCATGTTTTCGGCGTGTGCGTCGCACTCGTTCATCGTTTGTTGGATGACGAGGTTGGAGTCACCATAGATGACCAGGCGTGTTGCGCCGCAGATCTTTGCCATCCTCATGCCGTGGATGAGGGCTTCGTATTCGGCCTCGTTGTTGGAATCTCGGAATTTCATCCAAAGGACGTACTTCATCTTGTCGCCTTCCGGGGAGGTCAGTATGACCCTGGCTCCTGCTCCGGCTTCACGCTTGGAGCCGTCGAAGTGCATCGTCCATGCTGCGACATGTCTGGGGTGTCTGGTAGCTGCAGCTCCATCCAGTGTACAAGGAAGTCCGGGAGGACTTGAGACTTGATTGCGAGTCGCTTCTCGTAGACGATGTCTAGGGGTGACAGCTCGATGCCCCATAGGGCCACGCGTCCTGTGGCCTCTGGGTTATTCAGGATGCTGTTCAGGGATGCTTCGTTGACGACCATCACCTGGTGCTCCTGGAAGTAATGGCTCAACCGACGAGCTGTCATGAACATGCCATAGGCGAGTTTTTGGTAGTGAGGGTACCTTTGTTTTGTTGGCGTCAATACCTCGCTGAGGTAGTAGATTGGGCGTTGGACCCGATGGGTCTTTCCTTCTTAGGGTCGTTCGGCACGGTGTTGACCACCTGGTGTGTGGCTGCTATGTACAGCAGCAGAGGCTCGCGTTCCTTTGGCATGACCAAAACGAGCGAGGTGGAGAGTAGTCGTTTGAGACTTTCGAACGCATCGTCGGCTTCGGGAGTCCACTCGAATTTATCTGCTTTGTGTAGCAGCTGGTAGAATGGCAGGGCCTTCTCGCCCATGCAGCTGATGAATCTGCTCAATGCCGTTATTCGTCCTGCGAGCTGCTGGACACCCTTGAGGTTTTTCGGCTTCTCCATTGCCATGATGGCCCGGATTTTCTTCGGGTTCGCCTTGATCCCTCGCTGGGAGATGAAGTAACCAAGGAGCTGTCCTGATGGGACGCCGAAGGCGCACTTTTCGGGATTGAGCTTGATCCTGTAGCGTTCGAGATTATCGAACGTCTCGCGGAGATCGTCGATGAGCGTTTTCGCCTCCCTGGTTTTGATGACTATGTCGTCGACATATACTTGGACGTTGCGACCGATCTGGTCCTTCAGGCATGCCTGCATGCATCGCTGGTACGTGGCACCTGCGTTCTTTAGACCGAAGGGCATTGTGTTGTAGCAGAACACTCCGAACGGTGTGATAAACGCCGTTTTCTCTTGATCTTCGACCTTGAGTAGAATCTGGTTGTAGCCTGAGTAGGCGTCGAGGAAGGAGAGTTTCTCGCATCCTGCAGTCGAATCGATGATCTGGTCGATCCGAGGAAGAGGGAAGTTGTCCTTTGGGCAGTGCTTGTTCAGCGACATGAAGTCCACGCACATCCGCAGGATATCGGTGTCCTTCTTGGGTACCATCACTGTATTTGCGAGCCATTCGCTTTCTTTGATCTCCCTGATGAAGTCTGTAGCGAGTAGCCTATTTATTTCCTTCCCGATGGCTTCGGCTCGTGGCTCGGACAGTCTCCGGATGGACTGCTTGACGGGCTTGGTGTCTGGAAAGACGTTGAGTGCGTGCTCGGCGAATTCCCTGGGAACTCCTGGCATGTCTGCAGGACACCAGGCGAAGATTTCCCAGCGCTCACAGAGGAATTCGACGAGCGCGCCTTCCTATGCGGGGCTGAGGTCGTTGGCGATCAGCGCCGTCTTGGAGGCATCCGTCGGATGGACCTGCACCTTCTTTGTGTTGACGGTGGAGTCGAAGGACATGGCAGGTGTGTTTTGTCGTGCGACTGGGGGTGCCCCATTGTCCGTCACCTCGCGGAGCCTTACGAGCTGCTCCTGCATGCCGAATGATTGGGAGATTCTGTTGAAGTCCCTGTCGCATTGGTCCGATCGGGTGAAGCTCCCGTGGACTGTGATGACGCCCTTTGGTCCTGGCATCTTGAGTAGCAGGTATGCGTAATGTGGGACAACCAAGAATCTTGCGAATGCTACACGCCCGAGGATGGCGTGGTATTGTGATGGCCAGTCCACCACTTCGAATTCGAGCCGCTCGAGTCGAAAGTTGTCCGGCTTGCCGAAGATGACATCGATCCATATTTTGCCCAGGGGGAATATGCCCTTTCCTGGGTCGATGCCGTGGAACGTTGTGTCTGACTGTTCCAGGCTGCACTGCGAGATCCGCTTTGCTGCTAGGGTACTTGCGAACATCAGGTTGATGCTGCTGCCGCCGTCCATGAAGACGCGGCTCATCTCGAAACCTCCGATCTGCGCCTCCAACACCAGGGCAGCATGACCTGGGCGAGGGATCTGACAAGGGTGATCCGAACGGCTGAACGTGATGCAGGACTCCGATCCGCTGAGGTACTCAGGGATGGCGGGTGGAGTTGCCACGGCTAGGTTGATCTGATGGGTGATTTTCTTCTGCACCCTGTTCGTGGGGCGCCCCTTCTGGATCATCAGTGCTCCTTTCGGCGGGGGATACCCGTTCCCAGCGTTGTTCTGTGCTGGTGCAACTGGTTGGTTCGGACCTCCTACAGGTGGCGGTGGAGGAGCTCCATGCGCTATCTCACCTGGCACGGGTGCGTTTCCGAATCCAGGAAGTGGAGCTTGTTGTCTCATCTGGACCATGCTTTCGCTGAGCTTCTGGAACTCGCGTCAGTCCTTGAGCATGTGGATTGCCTTCTTCTTGCCATCTTGCTTGTCGATCTAGAAGTGGATGGTGCATGGACCCAAAAGTTTTTCGTATGTCGAGAGTCCGTTGTCACGATCGCGGCGCTGCCACGACTGTGCTGGGCGCCCTCCATCGCGGAAGTTTCCTCCGTGGTATCCTCCGCTGTTGCGGTTGGCGTCGTTGCGGCGATCGGCGTAGCCGGCCGCAACCATGTCGGGTCCATCGCGATCGTCGTAGACGCGCGATCTCCTCTTGCTACAGCGCTCTCGTCGTTGGCTGTAGTCGTCCTCTTCCTCCGAGTGTGCCTGGTGGACGGAATCTTCGCCGTCAGCCCACCTGTTGGCGATGTCCATGAGGTGGTCGAGTGTCTTGGGCTTGACGCGCCCAAGTTCCTCCTTGAAGTCCTGGCGCTTGACGCCGTCTTTGAAGGCGTCGATGGCCCTCTCTTCGGAGATGTGCGCTGCGGAGTTCTTGGTGTTGGACCAACGTAGTATGTATGAGCGAATGGATTCGCCCGTTCGTTGAGTGCAGGCCCGAAACTCCTCGATTGAGGCGGGCCTCTTGCTGGTGCATTTGAAGTTTCGGATGAAGCTGTAAGGTAGCTCGTCCCAACTTCGGATGGACCCTGAAGATAGGCTGCTAAGCCAGATCCGGGTTGCACCTGTCAGCTGCAGCTGAAGGCATTGCATGGCGGTTTCCTTGTTTCCACCGTGCAATTTGACGGATGACAGGTGGTCGCTGAGCCATGCCTTTGGGTCTTGTGTGCCGTCAAACTTCGGAGTATCCGAAGGAAGATTGAAATTTCGCGGCATCTTTGTTCGTCGAACAGATCTGCTGAAGCATCGGGCTCCGCAGAGTTCTCCTTCGTCTTCGTCCATCTCGGATTTAGACGAGCATGCGCGCTTGGCTCGCGCTTTGTCAATTTTGCGCTGTGTGAGCGCGTCCCTGGCATCGTAATCGCGGTTGCGGTGGCGCGAACTCTTGTTCCTTCGAGGAAGGTCATGGTCCTCTTCTTCAGATGACGGGGTGGGGCTGCGGTCAAACCTGACCGGAGCTTTCTTCTTCGGCTCCGTAGGAGCTTCCTGGTGGAGCGCGGCTCCGACGAGTCCGAGTCCGGTAAGTGAGGACTTGTGCATGGCTCTTTTTGGGTCTCCCTCCGGAGGAGGGTGCGACGCTAGGTACGCGGTGGCTGCCATGATCGCAGCCTGCGGCGTTTTCGGGATGACGTTGCCGTCGGCGTCCATCTCCATGAAGGATGCGTGGAGGGTTCGGGTCACCTCACGACGCTCCTTAGGATCCATGTTCTCCATACGAGAGCGGTGCTTGTTGCCTTGGTTGCCGTTCGAGCTGGAGCCGATGCCCATGGCGGAGAGCGCAGCTCGTCGCGCGCTGGACTCTGAGGCTGCTTGCTTGCGTTTGTCAAGCACCTCCTGCATCTTGACCTGCTTCTTGTGCTCCTCGATCAGGAGCACATGGTAGGCCATCAGCAGATCCCGTGAGGAGTCTGCGGGCAGGATTATGTCGCCCGCCACGGTGGCGCGTGCCTGGGCCCATCCTTCTTTGCTAAGGCGGATGACATGGCCGTTGTTGTCCCCTTCGGGTGGGGGGGACTGGCTTCTTCTGTTTCCGCCGTTTCGATCTGGCGGGTTAGGTGTCGGGTTGGGCGGCGGGTTGGGCGCCTGCTGGTCCACGTCGCTCTGGATGACTACGGCACATTGGTAGCGCTCGTAGATTGGTCTGCTGCTGCCGGAGCTTTCGGATCCGGAACCGTAGGTCCCTTCATCCGATGGCAGATCGCACAGGTCGGAGTTACAGCTGCTGCTGTTGTAGGAATCATCTGTTGATGATGTTGTGTGTAGCATAGGGTGTGGGGCCCATGAAGCGGGCCTGATTGATGGTAGGGGCACCCGCTCAGGGAGGCGGAGGGTGCCAGTTTGCCCCACCTGGAAGCAGAAGCTCCCGAACAGGATTTCGAGTCCGTCGCCTACGGGGTCGAAATCCTTCATGGTGGCCGGCGAGTGGGCCGTGAAGTCGAAAGCGCCGAAGAGGAGGTGATTCTCCATCGCCGTGGATTTGTAGATCGATCGGGTCGGGACCGTCACGATCGCACAATCAGCAGCCCCGTTTCCCACAGACGGCGCCAATTGACGAGGTTTAATCTCATCAATGCCCATTGTTATGGACTTGGGTTTTGGAGAAGATGGGGATGCTGGAGATCGTGGAACGGTTAATAGACAAGCAACCAGGGGACACGAGATTTACCCAGGTTCAGGCCCCCGGAGGGAAAACCCTACTCCTGCTTGTCTGCTCTTGATTACGGCGGAACCGGTGATTACAGGGGTGCGCAGATGCAATCTGGTGTGGAGGTGTGTATGCGAAAAGTATGAGTCGAGAGATCTAGGTCGTGCCCTCCTGGCCTTTATATAGACTTAGGCAGGTCTCGGGCATAGACCTAGCCGGTTACAAGTTCTAGGATTTTACCCCTTTGAATTTCCTATCTACTCTAGTCTTGCTCTCCAAGGATCCGAAGGTGTGATGGGCCTGGGCCACCCGAAAGTCTTCATGGACCGGCGTATATTTGTCGTGGGCCTTCCTTGGGCTAGACCAGGTATGCTGAGATCATGTACCAGCGGGGTATAACCATGTCAACTGTCACACACGTGGGGAAAAGCATAGATCTATTAAAGCACGATGAGTATTTATGTAACCTCTAGCCTAAGTGCCACCACGGTATGCACGTTGTCACTTACGCACACGTGGGGGAGAGCAGAGATCTATTAAAGCACTAGAGTAGTAAGGTAGATCTACTTGATTACAAAGCTAATGACCACAACAAGATCATGCATAGAGAGAGAGAGATGAAAACATAGCTAGCGGTAGAGCCCTTAGGCTCGAGAGAGAACTACTCCCTCCTCATCATGGGAATCAGCAACGGTGATGGAGATGGTGGTGGAGATCGATGGAGATGGCTCCGGGGGCACTTCCCTATCCCGAAAGGGTGCCGGAATAGAGACGTTTTGTCCCCCGGATCTCCCCTTTGGTGGCAGCGGCACTGCAGAACTTTTCATGGCTTTTTGGTCAATTCTCTAGGGTTTTCTCCCCGGGAGGCTTTTATAGGCGAAGGAGGCAAGGTCGGTGGAGGGCCAGGGGGCCCACACCCCCTATGGACGCGGCTAGGGTGGGACCCACGCCCACCTAGGGTGTGGCCACCCTAGTGTCCTCCTCCGTCTTGTCTTTGATTTTCCGTATCGTTTAGGGGGAAATATGAACTTTGGCTTTTGTCCCATCCAATTCCAAGAATATTTATTTTTTAGCTTTCTGAAACCAAAAACAGCAGAAAACAAGCAACTGGCATTGTGGCATCTTGTCAATAGGTTAGTTTCAGAAAGTGTACAAAAATACCTCAAAGTGTAGACAAAACATAATCAAGTGGATACTAAACAAGCATGGAACATCAAAAATTATAGACACATTTACGACGTATCATGAACATGGATTTTCGAAAAGATTTAACCCTACAGAGGTGTACAACTTACCCACACGTACTAACCTTCTCTTAATGCCACTAGTAATAGCCCTCTTCCTTGGAAGGCCGGCAGAGGATGGTTAGACACGACCTTTACCTTGCTTTCGCCGAGACCATTAGTCACGTCCTAAGGATGGTTCCGCCGTAATGGGTCAAATCCCGAAGCCGATCCCTAGAGATGTGAGGCGAGGTTGGTTCACCAGGGGCTCCATCGACCCCAAGCAACCCCGACCATGCTTATCTACCTATTATGATGCACCTTCACCCACCAAATATTTCAAAATGTTTTCTATGCATATGTCAAATGGAATGCCCGATCTATGCAACTCATGGAATCTACTAGGAAAGTTAGTTACTCGTGGGGTTTTCCAGGCCCCGTGTGGTTGTACGCTCATCTCGGTTCCAAAGGCAGAAACTCGGGTCCTATTGGTGGCGAGCATGGGACTATAAAAAACACATCACATCGTTTCCTCCCATACATGCCTTATGGAGGGGATGCATAATATCGCCCTGAACCTCCGAGAAACCACTAGTAATTTATCAACTCAATTTGCGAACTGGAGCCACAACTTTTTCCCGACACCACAATGATTTGAAGGGCTTGCAAAAGCCTAAGCTTGGGGAAGTATCCCTATTATCTTTATTTGGCGTTTGTTTTTAATATTTCGAGGTTATGCTTTTAATTTGAGTTTATAAGCACTCGTGTTGGTTTCCCCAACACTTTATATTTAGTTATTTTTATTTGTTTTCGAGATTTTCTAGCCGAGCTTTGTCGTTAATTTTCTATTCTTTAACTCCCTCTCTTTAAAAACAACAAAAAGATTTTTTCCATTTATCTTTATTTTTCTTCTTCCTTTTTTTGTATTCTCCTTGTGGTTCTTGCATATTTACAGGGGAGTGATCGACTTCGAGATTTCAAAAAACGAATAAAAAGGGAAGAGAGAAGTGGAACCAATCATGAGAGGTATGCCTTATGACTCCCCACTTTTGAAGTTTGAGAAACCCATGCTAGTTAGTAGTAAATGTTAAGATATTATATTGGTGGAGTGAGTCTTTATATTGGAGTAAAATTTTGTTTGCATGGGTATTTGGTTGAGTATGTTTTGTTCTAGCTCTTGTAGTTAACCAAGTCTTGCCAAAAAATTTCTAAACAATTATAATAATAAAAATTCTCACAATTGAAGGTTTGGGTGTTGTAGTGTTTAGTCTTGAAAGCTTGTTCCTAGAGACACTCAACACCATGGAAATAATGATTGCTTGATAGCTCTCTTTGAAAGGATTTCTTTAATTGAATTATTGTTTAGCGGTTCTTATGAGCATGCCAAATTTTGACTTGTGAATCATAAGAATGATATAGCTTTATGCATGTCAAACTTCATGGTATGCCAACAACTCCGCTAGCCTACGATTGATCTTCATGGGGAAACTCCTAGATTTCGACTATGAGTTGATCAAACATATGTAGTAGCAATGCTATAATGGGTAAGATTATTGGAATTCTTGTGTAGATGTATTCATGATGGAATCACTCCTCTGGCTGGTATGAGTAATCATTATGCAAAAGGAACAAAAACCTTGGTGATGCCACGAATGTCCATCACATCCCAATAAACTAATTAAATTTTTTGGCATGCTCTAAGTTACTTAAGAACTGAAATTCTTGAAGGACAATGAATAAAAAAGTAGTGCTTGAAAAGCCTTGACTTATTGATGTGGGAGAATTGAGATACTTTAGTGTATATGATTTTCATGACAAACTCTCATACTCTCAAATTTACATGATTATAGTATATTGTTCAAAAGGCAAGCTTATGAGTTGATTACATGACATGGAATGGAGTTTACTCATTTGAATCATCCATGCTAAAAATAATCTTGATGCTCTATAAGGATTCATTAAAACCTGTATGATATGCTTTCCATTACTCTATATATGCTGAGTTTTTCAGATTGATAAAGTGGAGTAAACATGAGACTATCTATCATGAGTAAGATCATCATCTTGTTATTTTAGTTTAAATGATGAGTTCCTTTTTTATTTTGGTTTTCTTTCTGGAGGACGATCAAGTTTAAGCTTGGGGAGGTTGATGGCTGTGAAATATAGTCATCCACATCCATATTTAAACTAGATATTATTCATACTTTTGATGAAATATCTCTCTAAATCCTGCCACTAATGTTTAATGATCAAAGGGGTATGCAATTCTGTATTTTTATTTTTACCCGCACAGGAAATGACGTTTGATGATGGGAATCACAAAATTAAAGTCAAAGATACGAGATTTCCAACAACTCAAAGAAACCATGAGTCGTGGAAAGGATCCAGTACCTTTAACGACCAACTATACGACAGGAATAAAATTTTGGCCGTATAGTTCCCATCGACACCGCTAGGTTAAACAGAACAACTTTCATAAAGGGACCCCTATATAAAGAGACCTCTGCAACAGGAACCCCCCCTGAGGTTCGAACAGAGCTAGAAGGAGAATATGATAGGGCAAAGGTGTCCGATCTTTCGATGAGATGGTGATAGTCGATTTGGTGGAGTTCGGGCTTGACGATCCGACTACACGTGCGAGCACGAGCGCCAATGCAATCGCTAGGCCAATCTTCTGGAGGTTACCGATCCTGCGGGAACACGATCAGCCTGACTAGCGAGGGTCTTAATTCCTACCTGAAATCGAGAACAAGTAACAACTAATATTGCAATCAAGATATTGCGGATTAAGATGAAAGCTTTATTGAAAAGGTGGGATCATGTATAGGTGCGAAGTACAAGAGGCCTCTGCGACGCTCGAGCCTTGGCGAAGTTGCTATGATGGCTAACTTAATGTCTAAACAAAATTCGAGTCTATGGTGACGGCTATGGGGAGTATTTAAGGAGGAAAAGGTGGGGTTTCGGCCAGCCATAGAAGTGGTGGCCGAATCCAACCCTAGAAGTCCTTTTCTCCTCAAATACGGACTCTAAAAAGTGGCTATTTAAAATCCTGCGAAAAATACATGGGCCTGGCCCAAAATAAAGGTGTCGCAGCACCATATTAAGCTATGGACGAATTTGTGAAGTATTAATCTTGAATATTTCGTCCAAGCCTTGTTTCTTCATTATGGTGGCCTCAAAGTTCTGAAATCTTCATCCGTGGCCTTCTCTTGAATCATCACATGCTTGCTGCCATCTCCATGCATGGACATGCTCCAATGCTTGTCCCTCTCATCCATGCTTGGTCCATCATTCCTAAGAGTAAGAAATACATCTGATTTAGGCAGCATCATATTCTCATGTATGTGAGGAATAGTTCCAAGAAACGGAAGTACCTGATAGTTAAGTTGTTTGGCACGAGATCTTGTGATAGGTCCTTGTATGTGTGTAGCTGTAGGTACAATGGTTGTATCAATAGATGGGATGTCCACATCATGCTCCCCTTGTTGAATTGAAGTCATCCTCGACGCAATCTCATCTTCCTCACCAAAGTAAGGCTTCAAATCTGCAATGTTAAACGTAGGACTAACCGTACCAAAGTCTGCAGGCAACTCAAGTTTATATGCATTATCGTTTATTTTCTCTAACACCTTAAAGGGACCAGCAGCACGCGGCATTAACTTAGACTTGCGTAAATCAGGAAAACGATCTTTACGCAAATGTAACCAAACAAGATCTCCAACATCAAACACAACATGCTTTCTCCCTTTATCCCCAGCAAGTTTATACTTAGCATTCATGTGTTCTATGTTATATTTAGTAGTCTTATGCAATTTTAATATCATTGCAACGCGTTGTGTAGCATCCAAATTATTTTGCACCGAAGAAGGTAAAGGCAATAAATCAATAGGTGCACAAGGAACAAAACCATACACGATCTCAAACGGGCACATCTTTGTGGTAGAATGCAGCGAACGATTATAAGCAAATTCTATATGAGGTAAACACTCTTCCCACAACTTTAAGTTCTTCTTTAAAACAGCCCGCAATATAGTAGACAAAGTTCTATTTACTACTTCATTTTGTCCATCAGTTTGGGGATGACATGTAGTACTAAACAGCAATTTAGTCCCCAACTTAGCCCATAAACATCTCCAAAAGTGGCTAAGAAATTTAGTATCACGATCAGAAACAATAGTATTTGGCACACCATGTAAACAAACAATTTCACGAAAGAACAAATCAGCAATATGCGCAGCATCATCCGTTTTATGACAAGGAATAAAGTGTGCCATCTTAGAAAACCGATCCACAACAACAAAAATACTATCCCTCCCCTTTTATGTATGTGGCAATCCCAAAACAAAGTCCATAGAAATATCCTCCCAAGGAACACTAGGAACAGGAAGAGGCATATATAAACCATGTGGATTAAGGCGAGACTTAGCTTTTTGACAAGTAGTGCAGTGTGCCACAAATCTCTCAACATCTGGACGCATACGTGGCCAAAAGAAGTGTGCAGCAAGAACATCCTCCATTTTCTTGACACCAAAATGTCCCATCAATCCTCCTCCATGTGCCTCCTGTAACAACAAAAGACGAACAGAACTATCTGGAATGCATAGTTTGTTAGCACGGGACACAAATCCATCATTGAAGACGAACTTGTTCCATGTTCTACCATCTCTACAATTCTGCAACACATCTTTAAATTCAGCATCATGCACATATTGTTCCTTAATAGTTTCCAATCCAAATATTTTGAAGTTAAGTTGAGATAACAAAGTATAACGGCGCGACAAAGCATCAACAATAATATTATCTTTACCCTTTTTGTGTTTGATAACATAAGGAAAAGACTCAATAAACTCAACCCACTTTGCATGACGACGATTCAACTTATCTTGACTACGAATATGCTTCAAAGATTTATGATCAGAATGTATAACAAATTCTTTAGGCCATAGATAATGTTGCCAAGTTTCTAATATCCGAACCAACGCATATAATTCTTTATCATAAGTAGAATAGTTCAGACTAGCCTCACTCAATTTCTCACTAAAATATGCAACAGGTTTTCCCTCTTGTAATAACACACCTACCAAACCAATTTCACTAGCATCACATTCAAGCTCAAAAGTCTTATTAAAATCAGGAAGTTGGAGTAAGGGAGCATGTGGTATCTTATCTTTCAATATGACGAAGGCCTGTTGTTGTGCATCGCCCCAAACAAAGGGCACATCCTTCTTGGTAAGTTCATTCAGCGGCGCGTCAATTGATCCAAAGTCTTTGACAAAGCGCCTATAAAACCCAGCGAGGCCAAGAAAACTCATCACTTGTGTGACCGTCTTGGGCTGCTGCCAATTCTCAATAGCTTCAATCTTGGCTGGATCCACTTCAATGCCCTGTGATGTAACAACACAGCCAAGAAACGCAACTCGATTGGTGCAAAATGTGCACTTCTCAAGATTACCAAAAAAACGTGCATCACGTAAAGCATTGAAAACATCACATAAATGGTCCAAATGATCCTCTAAAGATTTGCTATAAATCAGAATATCATCAAAGTAGACTACCACAAAACGTCCAATGAAAGCACGTAAAACTTTGTTCATTAATCTCATGAAAGTGCTGGGTGCATTAGTTAAACCAAACGGCATCACTAACCACTCATATAAACCGAACTTAGTTTTAAATGTTGTTTTTCATTCATCTCCCAATTTCATACGAATCTGGTGGTAACCACTACGCAAATCAACTTTAGAAAACATGGTAGAGCCACTCAATTCATCAAGCATGTCATCCAAACGTGGAATAGGATGACGATATCGAATAGTAATATTATTGATAGCTCTACAATCAGTACACATGCGCGAAGAACCATCTTTCTTAGGTACCAAAATAATAGGAACGGCACAGGGGCTAAGGGACTCACGAATATGATCTCTGTCGAGTAGTTCCTGAATTTGGCATTGTATCTCCTTTGTCTCCTCTGGATTGGTTCTATATGGCGCGCGGTTGGGCAACGTAGCACCAGGAATTAGATCAATTTGATGCTCAATTCCTCTAATAGGAGGTAGTCCTGGTGGAAATTCAGCGGGAAAAATGTCCTCATATTCCTGCAAAAGGTTAGCAATAGCGGGTGGCAAAGAAGGAGGCATATCCTCAAATGAAAACAAAACCTCTTTGCAGATAATTGCATAACATTGAGTATTGTTTACATCTATTTCAGCAATATCAATTTTATTGGCAAGCATACATGGCCTCTTCAAACGAATTTCAGTAGCATGTTTAGAATCAGATTTAGTGTTCTTTGGTGGTACAAAATCTGCAGCAACAATCTGATTCTCACTTTTATTTTTCTCCTCAGTTTTAGCTCTACTAGCTCTAGCAAGATCATCTTTTAAAATCTGTTCGGGAATCATAGGTTTTAGACCAATTTTCTTTCCATCATGCATAAGAGAATAGTGATTAATTTTGCCATTATGAACAAATTCTCTATCAAATTGCCATGGTCTACCAAGTAACAAAGAACAAGCTTGCATAGGTACAACATCACAATCAACAAAATCAGAATATGTACCAATAGTAAAATGCACGCGTACCATTCTTGTTATCTTGATCTTGCGAGAACTCTCAAACCATTGGAAGTAATATGAATGTGTGCGTTGTCTTGTTGGAAGTGAAAGCTTCTCTACCATGTCAACACTAGCCAGATTATTACAACTCCCTCCATCAATGATGATTCTTATAGATCTTTCCTTGATAACACCACGTGTTTGGAACAGGTTGTGGCGTTGATGTTGCTCAGATTTGCTCAATTGTACACTCAACAAACGTTGTGTAATTAAGCTCTTGTATTGATCAGCAGTTTCAGCTCCCATTACCTCTGTCTCTTCATCAGAATCACAATTGTCTCCATCTCGAGCAGAAATAGGGGCTAATGTATCTTCATCAAAGTCACTTGCTGAATCATATTGACCATCATCACGCACCATCATAACACGTTGTGTTGTGCACTGTCTCTCAATATGACCAAAACCCCAGCACTTGCGACATTGTATATCCTTTGTTTTACCCGTGGAAGCCATAGAAGATGCACTACGAGCAGGAGCATTGGATGACGGTGGAGGAGCAGCTGATGGAAATCTTGTGGTGGCCTTGGATGTGGTAGTATCTGGTGGAGAATCACGAGAAGGAGGCGATGATTGTCGGGACGTCCAAGTGGATGTGCGACCTGCAGAATTATTAGTCCTCCTCCATGGTGTTTGGCGATCCTGCACTTCACGTTCAGCTTTGCAAGTGATGGAATTATATTCCTTATAGTCTAATATGTGTCGAATGTCCTTGTTTAATCCACCAAAGAAACGTGCAAGCATTTGTTCAGTAGATTCTACAAGACCACACCAAACCATCCCCGTTTGCAATTCCTGTTAATACTCTTCTACAGAATTTTTCCCTTGTTCCAAACGTGTCAGATTCTTTAGTAAATCACGTTGATAAGTGGGAGGAACAAAACGAACATGCATAGCAGTTTCTAAAGCAGTCCAAGTACTAGGAATAGTAGTAGGATTTAAACGACAATACTCAGACCACCAAAGGGAGGCAAATTTAGTAAATTCACATGTAGCAGCACTAACACGCATATTTTCAAGATATTTTAAACATGCAAAACGTTGTTCTACTTCCATCTCCCATGTAAGATATGCATCAGGATTATATTTACCCTCAAAAGATGGAATATTTAATTTAAGCTTTGCAACATGATCATCATCATGTACTGGTGGTCGAGCGTTGCGGTGGTAATGTCGGGGACGACCAGCAGGGTGTGGAGGTTGTTCAACCTCCTCGTCAAACAGATCGTCGTCGGGGTCGTAGTAGTACCCGTCGTCTGTCCTCAATGTCACAGCAGCAGCCGCGGTGGAAGTCTGAGGTGCCTCAGCTGCAGCGGTAGCCGACGGAGGTGCGGCGGCAGCCGAACCAACAGTACGACCCGTGATCGGAATGCTCCGTGCGCCATGTCGAGGTGCCAATGGGGCGGGTGCGGGAGCGGGTGCCGGCAATCTGTCCAAAACCTCCTTGAACCGAGCATCAAGCTTGTCGTTGAAGGATTTCTCGAGTCCATCGATCTTGTCCATGGCGTTGGTGAGCTTGGTGTCAAACTCCTCTAGTCGTGCATCCACATCTTCAGCGCGACCGACCAAGAGCTCGGAGAAGTGGGCATGTAGTTCTTGGTTCGTCATTATGGCAGGGTTACGTGAAGTATCTGTCATGGTTAGTCCTTTAAAAAGCACAGGTATATATGCCTATAACTACGGAAATATGGTGGAAGGCACGCGTAATCCGTCAAGAAATATACGAAGCTCTTACAAGTTCTTACCAAACAGCAGGAAAAGGCGATGTGCAACCGCGAGGAGCAGTGGGTCCAGAGATTGAGCCAAGCGATTACCAGGATTCGAGACACCACACGTGGAGAAATCAGTGAAGGCTTAGCAATTATCAAAATAGAAATGCAAATGTTGAAAGAATGCTCAGCGACGGTACTATTCTGGTCCTAGGCTAGACCGTACTAGATACGCGAGCCTAGATCACCAACGATGTCACGACGCCACACAACAAGCAATGTATGATGATATGGCACCCTGAAAAGCGAACCGAGATGTCGAAAATCACTATGATGGCGAGTGTCTAGAACTGATCTACGGGGTCTAGAAATAGGTTAGCCCCATTTTTTTTTTGAAATTTTTGTATTATGCTCCGGGAAGCGTGCAGGCGCCAAAAAAATATCGCTATAACGGCCGATGGAGAAAAGTGATCCCCAGGGCCGAAAATCAGTATAGCCAGAAAAAAAATTCGGAGGCGGTTCCAGACTTTTTTTGCTCTCCTTCCGGACTTACGACTGAACTTCTAACTCGACACGGACTTTAGCTCAATACGGAAACAACAAGAAAGGAGAGTAAAAAGAAATAAGTAGGAAACAATAACTCAACTCGGACTCATGCCACGGCAGGAAAGGTGATCGGATCCGTGTCACGGTAGGAAGGCGGAGGCGGAGTTTTAGGGTTTATGGTGGTCGGGTGTATGGTGGAGGAATATGGTGGCGGTGATCGGCGAGTGTGGCGGTGACTACTGTGATCAGAACTCGAAACTCTAAGGGACAAGACACTAAGACCATCAACTCGACGCAATGATGTAGACACAAATTCAACAATGCAAAATTGAAAAGATAATGCAAGGCGTAGATTGGTGATGGGATGGATCTAAACTCTAACTGTGTTTTTGGATTTTTCGTGGGTTATAGGTAAAACAGATCTAATCTACGAAAACAGTAAAATCTCACCGAGCAACCTGAAATCTGATACCACTTGATAGGGCAAAGGTGTCCGATCTTTCGATGAGATGGTGATAGTCGATTTGGTGGAGTTCGGGCTTGACGATCCGACTATACGTGCGAGCACGAGCGCCAATGCAATCGCTAGGCCAATATTCTGGAGGTTACCGATCCTGCGGGAACACGATCAGCCTGACCAGCGAGGGTCTTAATTCCTACCTGAAATCGAGAACAAGTAACAACTAATATTGCAATCAAGATATTGCGAATTAAGATGAAAGCTTTATTGAAAAGGTGGGATCCTGTATAGGTGTGAAGTACAAGAGGCCTCTGCGACGATCGAGCCTTGGCGAAGTTGCTATGATGGCTAAGTTAATGTCTAAACAAAATCCGAGTCTATGGTGACAGCAATGGGGAGTATTTAAGGAGGAAAAGGTGGGGTTTCGGCCATCCATAGAAGTGGTGGCCGAATCCAACCCTAGAAGTCCTTTTCTCCTCAAATACGGACTCTAAAAAGTGGCTATTTAAAATCCTGCGAAAATTACATGGGCCTGGCCTGTAAGAGGTCCCAACCATGAATAAGGTAGAGATCCCTGTGTTTACAATGCTAGTCCCTGGATCAATAGCTAGCATCCACAGTTAAGATGTAATATCAAGAAACAAAGGTCATAATATAACTTTATAACCAGGAATAACATAATTTTATTACATCTTACATAGCTCATTTGGCTATTACATTACATTGCAGCAGAATATCTATAAGCATGGGGTCCTTCATCTTCAAAGTGCCACAGGCAAACATGTTGGTTGTAGACTTGTAATCCTAATCAATCAACTTCACTAATATCAAACAAACCTGCAACATAACAAGTTACAGCCACAAGGATCAATACATTTGAATTGTATTGGCAAGCTTCACTACTATGTAGAATATAAGTGGATCCTATCATTACATGCATATTTGGCTAAGTAGGGTTTTAGGCTCATTTGCAGAAAGCAATAATTCATCCTATCTTTTCAAAATGGTTTGATCTTTTGTCAAATCTTTCTGAGCTCCTTGGTACACCCCAAGTGCTTCAAGTCTTTGTAAAAATTTCTTGAGCTCCTTGGTACACCCCAAGTGTTTTCAAGTCTTTGTCAAAATCTCTTGAGCTCCTTGGTACACCCCAAGTGCTTCAAGTTTTTATCAAAATCTCTTGAGCTCCTTGGTACACCCCAAGTGCTGCACTTGTCACTTTAAAGTTTTGCTTTTCGAAATTGGAATGTCGAGATTTCCCATAGCTTCAAGCTTTAGTTGCTCAGTATTGTCCATAACCGGGGACACGGCTAAGTACTTAGAATTTTTATCCTTCTGCAGAAGTTGTACACTTTACCCACATGACACAATCTCATCTTGTTGCCACCAGTGGCCGCTGGATAAGTACTCACCAAGATGGAGTACCGGCAGATTGAGAATGTGACGAAGTCTTTCCATAGGGTCCTCCCATACACAATGCTAGCTTGTCTTCAGGCACCAATGTAGGGTTCCTAGTTCCCTCATTTCCAGTTAACTTGAAGACCAATGCATGGGTCTTCCCAATGTAATTGACTAAGCCAGTGCCCATTTAGCATGTGGCTGTACACGGAAGCCACTGTTCGAGAAACATGTTCAATCTCTAAGTCCCTGGGTGGTTTTCTTTTAGTGCACAACAAAAAGAGATTAACATATAAACATGGTTCCTCTTGTTGCCACCTTTTCCAAAACTTGAGTATCCTTGTCCACCCAGGTGGTTCATTGAGTACTTGTTTTATTATATAAAACATAAGTCTTTTCTCAAATTCATGAAATCTCAACATGTATCTCTTCTCAAAATATAAAGCATGGCTAAGCATTTTACAACTACATTGTTTTCACTAAGTAATATATAAGGGTATCCTATTAGGATTTAGCATAGCATAAAGTATAGAAATCCTTTTCATGCATGTTTAAAATCCACTAAGTATAATGAAAATAGTAGGACTTTAGATGATAGTGTCACTTGCCTTTTTGGGTAGGAAATGTTGGTTCACTTCTTGATCTTGCTAATATCACACTCTTCTAACTTCACTACAAATCAATCAAGCAAACACAAATTCAACTATCATTCCAAAACAATATTCAAATAATTCATCACACATAAAATAATAGAATCCAAGTCATGCATGCAAGCATGCAAAAGGTAGTTTTATTTGCAAATGTGGTTTCTACTAGGCTCTATACTTTGTAAGGCCCAAAGTGGTCATTTTCTAAAGTGGTAAACCATTTGCAAAATTGTTTTATCTAAAAACCATTTTTAAATCAAATCATTATTTCATGTGTGAAAAATGTTTTCAGCAAAGCAACAAGTTTATGTTGTTCACCAAATAAGTTGTTAATTCTCAAAACTTAATGTTTAGGGTCAGTAGGTTTGAATCTACACATTTGCCCAAGGTTTTACTCAAAAGTCATTTCCATAACAAAATAAATATTTTTATTTGACTAGAAATGAGCTAATTTCAATTATTCAGTCCTAATCTTTACCAAATACATTTTTAAATCCATGAGTTGGTTCCTAGGGTCAGTAGGTTCACAACAAACCAATTTGCAAAGATTTCAACTTCAAAATCATTTTTGAATAATTTTTATAACCTAAACAAGCATACAAATGTTTCTGCAAAAACAAACAATTTAATAGAAACTTTTTGCTAAACAAATGGCATGGTTGGCTAGGTCTTGTTCCACTGATTCTATTGATATAAAGTTTGCAAAATTTGGACGTGTAGAACTAAAGTTGTGGATTTTTCAAATTTGCAAACAAATCAGATTCTAAATCTGTTTTAAACAGATCCAATGCCACGCGGCGCAAAACTACTGGTCAATACCGGTTCGCACGGATCGGCCTATGTGAGGCGTTGGATCTAAACATATCGTGCGTCTCAGACGTGCTCATACCCTTTCGCTCAGGTTCTAATATTAGCCCTAGGATTAAGATCTAACGGTGTAAATCCGATTGACCAAACTCGAGCGGCGCCGACGGTGGCTGGCGGCGGCGCACGGTCAGGCGGTGGCGTTACGGCGGCTACAGGAAGCAAGGGGAGAAGTGGAGATGCTCACCGTGATCGCGGGGTTGTGGTGATGCTCAAGGCTTGGTCGATCGATCGAGGGGCGCACTGGCGTGAAGGGGATTGCTCGCCGGACTGGGGGACGGCGTCAGGCGGTTCTGAAGGTCGTCGAGGATGGGCCTGCAGTTCACTCCGAGGCAAGACAAGGGTACGGTTAGACGCGTACAGTCCTGGGGTTCACGTGAGCATGATTGAGAGGGCTCGGGGCGGTCTAGACTTACCAGGAAAACTCGCCGGAGAGAGAAGCAGACGCGGCGGCGCTCATAGGTTGTCGAAGCCGAGGCTCTGGGGCGAGCGTAAGGCACATGGAGAAGCTCCAGAGGCTGGGGAGTGTGTGAGCTTTGTCGATGAGGCAAGGGGCGGTGTATACTGGCCGGAATTGCTGGAGAGGCTCGCCGGAGCAGTGGCGGTGCAATGCAGAACCAAGGCAGCCTGGTGGCCGAGAGAGCTGAGCGAGAGAGGGGAAATGGAGAGGAGAGGGAGGCGTTTAAGGGGGCGTGGTCGCGGCGTGATTAAGACGCGGCATTGAAGCGAATTCATTCGCGGCATCAACGGTAGGAAACGGCCGGCGAGTTCAACGCGAGGAAGACGACGCTGAGCTGGCGTGGGGCCGCGCTGTCCGCGAGAGAGAGGAAGAGGGAGTGGGGCCGTGTGTTCAGTGACTCCGCGGGTCGGTTTTTCGGTGGAAAACGTTTCGCCGAAAGGGGGAGGGAAACTGGGCTGTGACTGCGCTTCCTGGGCCAGGTGGGTTGGGTCAGGTCTGGTTCTATTTTTTCTTTCTAATTGTTTTATCTTTTTCCATTTCGATTTTCTGTTTAAAATTCAATCAAACAAATCAAACATCCAAAACAAATCAAAACCTCCTCCAAACTTGTATTCAGTTTTGGTTATGTTTAACAACATAAACCAAAGTCCAAAGACAAAAATAATAATTTTATTCTTTTTAGGATCTATTTAATAATTAAATAAATAATCCTAAGTTATTTATTCAAATAAGATTTGTTTTATTTAAAAACTCCATTTGAAATCTAAAAATAAAACCAAAACACTTCAGTATGTTTTATTTGAGAATATAAAATACTTGGAAAACTTGTTTAAAATATATTAACAAGTTTTGATGTTTAATTAAAATAGTAAAACCTTTATTTCTAATAAAATTGGATATTAAATCCTTATTATTTTATTTAAATAAACCTTTACTATTTTTATCAAATAGAAATATTTTATTTCAAAGGCTTGGCCAAGTTTTAATTTGGCTTATAAAATAATCCTTATTTATAATTCTATCCTTTGCTTTTGAAAACCAAATCTTTTTATTAAAAGATTCAAAATAGTAATTCCAAATATTTAATTTTTTGTTTATTAATTGTTTATCTTTTTAAATCCCTTTAGGATTTATTTGATCAAAATAGGTTTGAAGGTTTCCATTTGGAATCAAAAAGTTTCTTCTCACCCTGAAAATCACAAAGTTTTATTTTATTCATTTATTTTTTTTACATTACAAGATTTGGAAAATCTTGGGATGTGATAGGCTACCACCCTTAAAATAAATCTCGTCCTGAGATTTGGGAAGGCTAGGGTTACAAGTAGGCTCAAAAGCATCTAGGGTACTACCACCCTTAAAATTTTTCCATCTAAATTACATATTGGCTTGCTTGGGATCTTGGGGAAACTTCTCTGGGCAAACATCTGTATGGTGTCCTTTGTTTCCACACTTGAAACATGTGACAAGGCTGAGATCCTTCAAAGGCTTGTTTATCTTGTGCTTCATCTTTTCTGGACAGTTGCTTGCATAATGTCCTTGGTTACCACAATTGAAACATGTGATAAGTTTGAGTTCTTCACGTGTCTCTTGTGGACAGGTTGCTGCATAATGGCCTATCTCTTTGCAATTATTGCACCATACTTGGCCAATCTCTTTATATTTCTGTTTCTCTGGACATTCACTGGAATAGTGTCCCATTTCTTTACAATGATGACATCGCACATGGCTTTTGTCCTTCTTTATCTTGGGTTTCTCCAAAGCTAGGAGTGCATCTAGTTCGTGTTGTTCATATGTTATCTTGTAGGTAGGAATGTCTACTTGTTTCTTGTACCTTCTATTGTGCCTTGGGTAATTCATATGCCTCTTCCTTGGTCCTTTAAATTGGGTTGTATTGCATGGAGGTATAAGTGGAGCTTTTCCTTTGTCTTCATTCTTCTTGGTAGATTTGGATCCCTCTTGATAGTTTGCAATCATTTGTTGCACTCCACCTTGTTTCCTTTGTTCAACTATGGAATAGATGGGGCATTGGATAGGAACATGGTTGTTTCCTTCACATAAGTAACAAGTAGCTTGAGATGTGGGACATTGGCCAACTAGATGGTTCTCTTCACAGTTGGGGCATTGATCTCTATGTTCCTTGGAAGTGTGATCCTTGTCTCCACAAATGTTGCAAGCTTTGGTTCCTTCTAGAATAACATCTTTGTCATCCTTGTTTTCACAAACTCCTTTGGAAAAGTTGCTTTCCATGTTGAGCATTTGATCTATCACCTTATGCAACATTTGGGCTTGGTTTTCCAAAAACTTTTGCAGGGTTGGATCTTCCCCACTAGTGTTGGCTATGAATTGAGCTGTCATTTGGTTCAACTGGTTTTGGGTTGCTATGAGTTCTCCCATGTTATCCTCTTGGTTGTTGTTGTCATCAACCTTGATGTTGGAGTCTCTTGGAGTAGTCATCTGTTTGGGTTGAATTGAGATTAGAATAGGCAAAATATTTCTAAGGAAATAATTCTAATCACACACATCACAATTCACTCAAGCAATGTGCAAGCAATCATAATCCAAACATTTCACTCAAACAACAAAGTTCAAGCATATCTTTAGGCAACAAAATATTTTTGTTACACCACATAAGTTGGTGTGGTTGACTTAACTAAAATATGGTAGTCCATCTATATGGTTCATTTGTGATCTTTCCATCCTTCTTGGTTGATTCCTTCTTGCATGAGATCTTGGTTTCCTTGGGGAAACTATAGATCACAAAACTTCAAAGGTGATGTTGGCTTTTCTAAGTTGTGTTTCCTTAGTCTCCAAATCTTGAGCAAGATTTCTTGTCTCACTTGTCCTTAGTGATATCCAAGGTTGAAGTCCTTGGTGAACATGCTGAATATGTTGAAGTCACTAGAGTTGAAGATGTTGAAGTCATTAGAGTTGATGAAGTCCTTTGCACATGGTGAAGTCTTTCGCCATGGGGTAGGTTTTTCCATCAAGTTGAAATAGAAGAGATGTAGAATCAAAACCAAAATGGTTGAGGAAAGAGTTTACAAGATTGTTTGTGACATGGTTATACCCTACGAGTACGTGACTTCAGCATACCTAGTCTAGCCCAAGGAAGGCCCACGGTAGACATACGCTGGACTATGAAGATTTTTGGGTGGCCAAGGCCCATGACGCCTTCGGATCCTTGGAGAACAAGACTAGCATAGATAGGGAATTTAAAGGGGTAAAACCCTAGAACTTGCAACCGACTAGGACTATGCCCGGGACCTGCCTAAGTCTATATAAAGGCCAGGAGGGCACGTCCTAGAACCCTCGACTCATACTCTCGCATACGCACCTCACGCCAGATCGAATCTGCGCACCCTGTAACCTTCGGTTCCGCCGTAATCAAGAGCAGACAAGCAGGAGTAGGGTTTTCCCTCCGGGGGCCTGAACCTGGGTAAATCTCGTGTCCCCTGGTTGCTTGTCTGTTAACCGTTCCACGATCTCCAGCATCCCCATCTTCTCCAAAACCCAAGTCCATAACAATGGGCATTGACGAGATTAAACCTCGTCAATTGGCGCCGTCTGTGGGAAACGGGGCTGCTGATTGTGCGATCGTGACGGTCCCGACCCGATCGATCTACAATCCACGGCGACGGAGAATCACCTCCTCTTCGGCGCTTTCGACTTCACCGCCCACTCGCTGGCCACCATGAAGGATTTCGAGCACGTAGGCGACGGACTCGAAATTTTGTTCGGGAGCTTCTACTTCCAGGTGGGACAAACTGGCACCCTACGCCTTCCTGAGCGGGTGCCCGTGCCATCAATCAGGCCCGCCTCATGGGCTCCACACCCCGTGTTGCGCACATCACCATCGACATATGAGTTCTACGGCAGCAGCAGCAGCTGCAACTCCGATCTGTGCGATCCACCTTCGGATGAAGGAACCTACGGTTCCGGATCCGAAAGCTGCGGCAGCAGCGGACCAATCTACGAGCGCTACCAATGCGCCGCAGTCATCCAGGAACAGCAAACGCCTAACCCGCCGCCCAACACGAACCCCAACCCGCAGGACAGAAACGGCGGGAACAGAAGAAGCCAGTCCCCCCACCCGAAGGGGAAAACAACGGCCACGTCTTCCAACTTAGCAAAGAAGGATGGGTCCAAGCACGCCGTGCCGTCGCAGGCGACATAGTCCCGCATGTGGACTCCCCACGTGATCTACTGATGGCATACCACTACCTCCTCATCGAGGAGCACAAGAAGCAAGTCAAGATGCATGAGACGCTCGACAAACGCAAGCAAGCAGCTTTTGAGTCCAGCGCGCGACGAGTTGCGCTCTCCGCCATGGCACCCGACTCTAGCACGAACGGAAAACAGGGAAACAAGCACCGCTCGCGGGTGGAGAACATGGATCCCAAGGAGCGCCGTGATGTGACCCGAACTCTCCACACATCGTTCCTGGATATAGATGCCGACGGCAACATCATCCCGAAGACACCGCAAGCTACGATCATGGCAGCCACTGCGTATCTCGCGGCCCACCAACCTCCGGAAGGGGACCCGAAAAGAGCCATGCATAAGTCCGCACTCACCGGACTCGGACTCGTCGGAGCTGCGCTCCACGAAGACGCTCCTGCGGAGCCGAAGAAGAAAGCTCCGGCCAGGCGCGACCGAAGCCCCACACCTTCATCCAAAGAGGAAGAGGAGCACGACCTTCCTCGAAGGAAGAAGAGCTCGCATCGCCATAAACGCGACTACGACGCCAGAGACGCGCTTACACAGCGCAAAATCGACAAAGCACGAGCTAAACTCGCATGCTCGTCCGAGTCCGAGATGGATGAAGATGAAGGAGAACTTTGCGGAGCTCGATGCTTTAGTAGATCTGTTCGGCGAACACAGATGCCACGCAATTTCAAGCTTCCTTCGGATACTCCGAAGTTCAACGGCACGCCGCGACCGCGACAACGGACCCTCAGCATTCGAAAAACTCTCGGGTCCATGCACCATCCACTTCTACATCGACAAACAGGATGGCAAAAAGAAAGCCAACCACATGCTCAAGGACTGCCGCGAGTTCCAGAAACTCAGCGAAAGTATGGTGCAGATGAGGCAACAATCCCCAATCCCTGCGTTCGGAAACACGCCTGTGCCAGGTGAAGTAGCACACGGAGCTCCTCCGCCGCCGCCTATTGGAGGCCCAAACCAACCAGTCGCACCAGCGCAGAACAACACCGGGATCGGGTACCCCCCACCAAAAGGAGCACTAAATATAATCCAGAAGGGACGCCCCACAAATAGGGTGCAGAAGAAAATCACCCGACAAATCAACTTGGCCGTAGCAACTCCGCCTGCAATCCCTGAGTACCTCAGCGGATCGGAGTCCTGCATCACATTCACTCGCGCGGATCACCCTTGCCAGATACCTCGCCCAGGTCATGCTGCCCTGGTGCTGGAGGCGCAGATCGGAGGCTTCGAGATGAGTCGCGTCTTCATGGACGGCGGCAGCGGCATCAACCTAATGTTCGCAAGCACTCTAGCAGCTATGCGGATCCCGCAATGCAGCCTGGAACAATCAGACACAACGTTCCACGGCATTGTCCCAGGGAAGGGCATATTCCCCCTGGGCAAAATAGGGCTCGACGTCATCTTCGGGAAGCCGGACAACTTTCGGCAGGAGCGACTCGAATTTGAAGTGGTGGACTGGCCGTCGCAATACCACGCCATCCTGGGGCATGTAGCATTCGCAAGGTTCCTGGCCGTCCCACACTACGCATACCTACTACTCAAGATGTCAGGACCAAGAGGCGTCATCACAGTCCACGGGAGCTTCACCCGATCGGACCAATGCGACAGGGATTTCAACAAAATCTCCCAGTCTTTCGGCATGCAAGACAAGCTTGTAAGGCTCCGTGAGGTGACGGACAACGGGGTACCCCCAGTCACAAGGCAGAACGCACCTGACATGTCCTTCGACTCCAC
Source organism: Avena atlantica (assembly GCA_910589765.1). Classification (NCBI taxonomy): domain Eukaryota; kingdom Viridiplantae; phylum Streptophyta; class Magnoliopsida; order Poales; family Poaceae; genus Avena; species Avena atlantica. The sequence continues at coordinate 254,751,067 of OU342738.1, read as the reverse complement.
CGTCAACACCAAGAAAGTACAGGTCCATCCGACGGATGCCTCCAAGACGGCCCTGATCGCCAACGACCTCAGCTCCGCATAGGAAGGCGCGCTCGTCGAATTCCTCCGTGAGCGCTGGGAAATCTTCGCCTGGTGTCCTGCGGACATGCCAGGAGTTCCTAGGGAATTCGCCGAGCACGCACTCAATGTCTTTCCAGACACCAAGCCAGTCAAGCAGTCCATCCGGACACTGTCGGAGCCACGAGCCGAAGCTATCGGCAAGGAAATCAATAGACTGCTCGCTGCAGACTTTATCAGAGAAATCAAGGAAAGCGAGTGGCTTGCAAACACAGTGATGGTCCCAAAGAAGGACACGGACATCCTGCGGATGTGCGTGGACTTCACGTCACTAAACAAGCACTTCCCAAAGGACCACTTCCCTCTTCCTCGGATCGACCAGATCATCGATTCGACTGCAGGTTGTGAGAAACTCTCCTTCCTTGACGCCTACTCAGGCTATAACCAGATTCGACTCAAGGTCGAAGATCAGGAGAAAACGGCGTTTATCACACCGTTCGGAGTATTCTGTTACAACACAATGCCCTTCGGGCTAAAGAACGTGGGTGCCACGTACCAGCGATGCATGCAGGCCTGCCTCAAGGACCAGATTGGTCGCAACGTCCAAGTCTATGTCGACGACATAGTAATAAAAACCAAGGAGCAGGAACACTTATCGACGATCTCCGCGAGACGTTCGACAACCTTGATCACTACAGGATCAAGCTCAATCCAGAAAAGTGCGCTTTCGGCGTCCCATCAGGTCAGTTGCTCGGGTACTTCATCTCTCAACGAGGGATCGAGGCGAACCCGAAGAAAATAAAACCCATCATGACGATGGAGAAGCCGAAAAACCTCAAGGGCGTCCAGCAGCTCGCATGACGAGTAGCGGCGCTAAGCAGGTTCATCAGCCGCATGGGCGAGAAGGCCCTACCATTCTACCAGCTGCTGCGCAAGGCAGACAAGTTCGAGTGGACACCAGAAGCCAACGACGCATTCGAAAGCCTCAAGCGGCTCCTCTCCACCTCGCCCGTTTTGGGTACGCCAAAGGAGCGCGAGCCCCTGCTGTTGTACATAGCAGCCACACACCAGGTGGTCAGCACCGTACTCGTGGTCGAACGATCCGAAGAAGGCAAGACCCACGGGGTCCAGCGCCCAATTTACTACCTCAGCGAGGTACTGACACCAACAAAGAAGAGGTACCTTCACTACCAGAAGCTAGCCTACGGCGTGTTCATGACGGCTCGACGGCTGAGCCATTACTTCCAGGAGCACCAAGTGATGGTCGTCAACGAGGCACCCCTGAACAGTATCCTGAATAATCCAGAGGCCACAGGACGGGTGGCCCTATGGGGCATCGAGCTGTCACCCTTGGACATCGTCTACGAGAAGCGACATGCAATAAAATCTCAAGTCCTTCCGGATTTCCTGGTACATTGGATGGAGATGCAGCTGCCAGACACCCCAGATATCTTTGACGGCTCCAAGCGTGAAGCCGGAGCAGGGGAAGGGGTCATATTGACCTCCCCGCAAGGCGACAAGATGAAATACGTTCTTCGGATGAAATTCAGAGCCTCCAACAACGAGTCCGAATACGAAGCCCTCGTCCATGGCATTTGGATGGCAAAAATATGCGGTGCAACGCGCCTGGTCATCTACGGTGACTCCAACCTCGTCGTCCAACAGACGATGAATGAGTGCGACGCACATGCCGAAAACATGATCGCGTACCGCGCGCTCTACAACGCACTCGAAGGAGAATTTGACGGTTGCGAGCTTCGACACGTTGGAAGGGAAAGCAACGAGGAAGCCGATAGACTCGCCAACATCGGCTCCACTTGCGCAAAGGTGCCACCAGGTGTGTTCCTCGAACAGATCTGCGTGCCATCCATCAAGCGAAAATTCCCCAAGGGATCACCCGAAGAAGCAGAACACTCGGGAGCTACGCTACCCGAAGGACATGAAGGACCCGAAAAACTGGACACAGAGGTAGCCATGGTCAACCTAATGCAGGTCATGGCAGTCGAAGAAACTTGGACGCGACCATACCTCTAGTTCTTGATAAACGGAGAACTGCATGACAGCCCGACAGATGCCCGGCGCATATCTCGCCGGTCAAAAGCCTTCACCATCATCAACGGCGAGCTGTACAAGCGCAGCATCACGGGTGTACTACAACGGTGCGTCACCATCGACGACAACAAAGACATACTCCAAGACATCCATGAGGGCATCTGCGGCCACCACGCAGGCAGCCGCTCCCTTGTCGCCAAAGCTCTATGAGCAGGATTATACTGGCCAACGGCCATGAGCGATGCAAAGGACATCGTCCGAAGATGCAACGGATGCCAACGGTTCGCCGACAAACCGCACGCACCTAGGTCCGAGCTCAGACCCATACCCATAGCCTGGCCTTTTGCTCAATGGGCCTCGACATGATCGGCAAACTGCCAAAATCCTCGAAAGGGGGACACGTTTTCCTCCTGGTTGCAGTCGACAAATTCACCAAGTGGATCGAGGCCATGCCGGTCACCAACCAGAAAGGCAAAACTGCCGTCAAGTTCTTCGAGTCCATTGTCTACAGGTTCGGCGTACCGCACAGCATCATCACCGACAACGGATCGAACTTCATCTCCAAAGAATTCCAGGACTTCTGCGAAGGCCTTGGGATCAAAATCAGTACGCCTCAGTGGCACACCCGCAAACGAACGGGCAAGTGGAAAAGTCCAACGGCCTAATCGGCGCCGGCATCAAGAAGCGCCTCATGAGTTCACTCGAACAAAAAGCTGGAAACTGGACGAAAGAGCTACCATCCGTCCTGTGGAGCTTATGGACTACGCCCAACAACTCCACAGGCTACACACCGTTCTTCATGGTACACGGATCCGAGGCCGTGCTACCAGCCGAAGTACGCCACCAGGCCACACGGGTCGTCGCTTACAGTGAAGCCGAATCCACGGCTGCACTCGAAGATGCCGTCGACACACTCGACGAAGCACGGGACATAGCAGCAGCTCGATCAGCGGTGTACCAGCAGAGTATCCGCAACTACCACAGTCGCCGGCTGCGCCCAAGGTCCTTCGTCGAAGGAGACCTCGTCTTGCGACTCAAGCAAAAGCGACCGAATAAATTCGAGTCACCATGGGAAGGACCCTACGTCATCAACGAAGTCATCCCAGGTGGCGCCTATCGCCTCAAGCACGTGGAGTCTGGAGTCGCATACTCCAACCCATGGAACATCTCGCACCTGCGACGATTCTATCCATAGCAAACTACCCCCTTTACTTTCAATAAGGCTTTCAGCCAAGGCTATTCAGCCGAACACTGTACCTCCTCCATTACGATATAAATAAGGCCAAGTGTCTCGCCCCAAATCTTCAGTTCACTATTTTTGCAATTTTACTACATGCTACAAACGCACTCGGGGGCTCCCCCCACCTCACGATTTCATCGACTGAGGATAAAACATGTACACCTAAGTAGCTGACAACGTCAGGCAAACGAAAAGGACACGAACTCAATCGAAAGCACTGCGTGCTCACAACAAACAAACCTTCACAACAAAGGGCACAACACGCCCAGCCGAAAATATACAAATTTTGCATCTATCTCTTTTTACAGGTACTACCTATGTTGAAGAATAACCTGGGCACGCTGCTCAAACAAATCTACGACCTGTTCGGCATACTGCCTTACAGCTGCATAATGTGGACGCATGTCCCACTCACCACCATCAGGCCGAAGAGGTGGACCAACGGCCACAACAACCAAATCTACGTCAGGCCGGTGCAGCCTAACAAGAGACAAAGCAGCCTTCACTCTCGCGACTAGCTGTTGCCGCACCAACTCCTTGACATTGCTCACGTTCCGAAACTTCGACAGAAGACCCGCAAGGCTCGTCGGTACGGCATCCAAAGGAAACATGACGTGCAGCACCGAGGAAAGCGATGTCTGCACTTGGTGGAGCACCCGCGACACTTGATGAACACGATCCTGCACCATCGCCAGAGCCATGGCGCGATCGCGATCCATCCAGAAGAAGCCGCCAGCCTCCATGTCCTGTTGAATCAAGCAATTGACCCGAACAGCGACACGCTCCTTTTCTTCCCTCGGAGCAAGGTTGGCACCTGAGATAATCACACAAAACAAGAATAAGGCCAGCAGGCCCACCCGAAGAATTGAGCTACAGCTCGAACCAAAGAACAACTTACATTGCAGCTGCTCGGACAGCCGAACCAGCTCCGCCATCAAGTACTCCTCTCTGGCGGCACCACGATCAGCCTTGGACTTCCAAACGTCGGCATGACCGCGTAACCCGAGCAACTCCCTCTCCATACTACGCACACGATCCCGAAAAAAAGTGAGTTGCGAGGAATCATCCAAAGATGGTCGCAGCGGCATTGCGGACGGAGTGTCAACAGGGTCAGCACCCGAAGGAACCTAGAGCAGCAGAAACAGAAAGGGACAAACACATTTCAGACAATGATAGAGCACAACTCAGAAGAATTCATTAAACATATAAGGCCACTACGTGGCACAAGGATGGTGTTCTTCAGGATATTTACAACAAAAGTAAACTACAAACTACCCTACGTCTACAACGCCTAAGATGCGACACCCTGAGTCGCCTCGGAGCCAGACTGCCTAGCTTTGGCCCCGCCCTGCTATCGCAGTGCATACTCAGACAGCAAATCAATGAGCTTGGGCCCATATCGCTTGCAGCGAGCAGAGTAGGCAGCAAAGGCTACCTCGGATCCATCTGTAGTCGTCGGCATCCGAGAGGTGATCTGGGGCAGATCCAGCTCCTCTCCAGCCGCCAAGGCCATCGCCAGCCCGACGGACGCGCCGATGCCCTTCTGCTTGCGCTTGTACGCCGCAGGCGCTTCGGCTGTCAGAGCCTCCGCTAGAGCATCCACATCATCAAGGGCTGCGCCCTTCGGGACAAGCTCCTTGTAGAAGCGACCAAGGACCTCTTTCGCCTTAGCAAGGGAGCTAACGACGGTGCTGCAGCGGTCTTTGACCGCCACAGTAGCATCATCTAGAGCACTACCGTGCTCTAGAGCACCACGGTCGAAATCGATGCCTGCGGCATCTGAGACAAAAAATAAGAAGGAAGACATGAAGAAAAGCAGCACAGAAGAAGACACGAAGAAAAACAAACAAGTACAAAACTAGCACTCACCCGAAATAGCCTTGGCAGCAGCCATGAGCTTCGCCGCCACCTCTCTCTCGCGCGCAGCCGCAATAGTGGCCAGCTGCTCCTCACGGTCCGCGGCCTCCCGCTGCAGACGCTCTTTCGCTTCGGCTGCCTTAGTCAGCTCTAGCTCGAGGCGTTCTTTCGCGCCAACGGCGGCTTCGGCCTTCTGCTCCAATTAACCAAGGCTCTTCTTGAGAGCGTCGACCTCACGGAGAGAATTTTTATGCTCCTCTGCAGTCAAGACAAGCAAGTGTCAAAGAACAGGATCAGGATAAAATAAGGGAGGCACTAAAAGGCAGATAGGTACCTTGAAGCTGCCGAAGGTTCGCTTCCAGCGCCAAGCGCTCCTGCACCAGCCGCTTGGCCTCCTGCATAAAAGGCTGAAGAAAAAGAAATAACAGTAAGAAAAGGACTTGGGGGCTACGCTCAACGCAAAGGAGTAAAAACAACATTCGCACACGAAGACACTTGGGGGCTCCCCCCGTGACATGAAGCAGCAAAACTTACATGCTCTAATGGCGACTCCGAAGGACCGCCTGCGAAATTCTGAGGCGCAACCACCTGCACCTCCTGCAACGGAGGATCCGGAGCCGCGCCACCCGAAGTCGCCACCGTCTGAGGCGGAGAAGACGCAATTTTCGACTCCCCCATCATCTACTGTCCACCATCACTGGAGGAATCGTGAGAGGAATGTCTGCATACGAACAAATCAGCACAAGTGCAAAAATCATGAAGGAACAAGGACAATAGTGCAACAAGAAACTTACGAGCCCAATGAGCTCAGGTCGAAGATAGGAGGAGTCCTTCGGGACCTTTTCTCCTCTTTCTTCTCTTCCTTCTTCTCCTCCTTCTTTTCTTCCTTCTTCCGCTTCGCTGGCGGATGCGGCGCTACAGCCCGCACAGGAATGGCAGGAAGGGGAGAGGAAGAACCTCCATGACCATCACTATGACGCTCAAGGCCCAGAGGGTTTCTGGGAGTCGAAGGAGTCGAGGCATCCGAAGACTCGCTGGATCTCCGTGATCGCTTGCGTGTATGGTCCTCACTCGACTCGTCGGCATCCTCCGCCGGAGATCGCGCCGACGGCAGCTCGGACACAGAATCAACCACTTCATTATCCGGGGCATTCGGATACTTTTCGGGCAATGGCGGTACCATGCCCGGCACTTTGAAGCTCTGCAAAATCAGAAGGAACTTTGTCAGCAAACAAAGGAAATACATACGCAGCCGACAAAAAAAGCACTACGTGCACAAATCTACACCTGCGGTACGGCCAACGTCGAAGAAAATGGAGGAGTTAGCGACTTCCCCGGGATTTTTTCTCCGGCCTTGAACTTCAGCAGCGCGCGAAGGGCCCTGTCAAGATCCCCCTCGGAGATTTTCTCAGTCAAAACCCTCGTCGGATCACGGCGCCCAGAATAAAGAAACATCGGATGCACCCTCGCTTGGAGAGGCTGCACCCGACGCTCAAGAAACGTTTGGATGATGTCCACACCGTTCACCTCCTTCTCCGGAATTAGCTGGAGATCCTCCACCCGACGGTAAAGGGCCTCTATCTCCGCCACCTCACCGTCCAAGATTCGGTTTTTCCAAGACCTTTTCTTCTCAATCATTTGGGAGGGGTCAAAGGGAACAAGACCAAAATCTTGCCCGGGCACTACGGAGTCGCGGATATAAAACCATCGCCTCCGCCAGTACTGGACAGATTCGTACATATAAAAAGAAAAGAAGAGAAGATTGGGACTAAGGGAGATGATGCAACCCCCAATGGGATACACACCATCCGAACCAGATTGCCTCTTCACGGAATAGAGCTTCTGGAAGAGGCCAAAGTGCGGCTCAATGCCAATCCAGCACTCGCAAAATGTGATAAAACAAGCAATGTGGAGAAGAGAATTGGGAGACAGATGATGAAGCTGAATCCCATAGAAGAAGAGCAGTCCACGGAGGAAGTCGTGGACTGGAAAAGAAAACCCACGCAAAAAGAAGGCGAGAAACATAACCCGATACCCAGATGGGGGATGGGGGATTACCTCATTGCCGGGGAGTTTGACGGCCTCTCTATCCTGCGGGATTAGGCCCCGCTCGCGCAGCTTGCGGAGATCGCTCTCCCGCGTCTCTGATCGCCGCCAGCCACCATCGGTGACACGAGTAGCGGTGGTGCCCTTCTTTCCTCCGGCAGCGCTGGTCCCAACCGCAGATGAAGATTTCTTTGGCTTCCCCATGGTGCTACGGCGGCGCCGGTGGTGAAAACGCAGAAACAACGACGGAAATGTGGAAGGAAATCCCAGCGCGCAGCAAGAATCGCTAGAGCACAAGGAGGCAGTGAAAACAAGAACTGATGCGGTGAAAACAAACCGCGGATTCCCCCAATGATTATAACAGCAAAGACGATGTTGGGCCACGCGGAGATAAAATAAAATTTTCCTCTAACGTGGTGATCCCAAGATCTAGCTGAGGTAGAAAGCCACGAGGTTTACCACTAGACGCGCGGTTGCGGATTACTGATGAAGCGCGTCAGTTGATGCAGTGCAGTCCACACGATCCGATCGTCTTGGTGCTGATCGCACAGCACCTCTGCTGGTATCCACACGTACAAGGAGGAGCACCGGCGGCGAACTGCTAGGTTCGCTACGGCGGCTGGACTGCTGTGGAGCTAGGGTTTCCAACACATGGAATGACCTAACCGAACAACGATTAACCTTTCTGGGTTACTGTGCTCCACTATATATAGGGAGTGAACGTGGGCTCTGCTCGCGCGACCCATTCACTAAAGCCCATATAACACTAGTCACCGTGAGTCCAACTCACTAACTCAGTCCTAATCCGGTTTAGGTCCAACCCAACCAGATTATATGTTCAGATCCTATCCGAACTTGCTCCCGCTCTTAAGTGTGTGACCCCGCAGGCTCATGGTTACTTGGACACGATTAGAGTCCGACTCACAATCGATCAATCGGCATCGGCTCCTAGCAGAACGTGCCGATTCCCAAGTACCAAAGAGTCATGACGACTTGCCTTTTCAATGCGACTTGCGTCTGAGTCCCTTTTGCCTCACGATATACCTTGTTAGACTATAGGCGAATATATGTCATCCCTTAAATAGTCCGACTCTCTTCTCGATCCGAGATAAGTGATTCACCCGACTAACTCTTAGCCGATCGCCTCGGTTAACACTTAACCGAGTCGTGCATGGCCATGCTTTCCGAATCATATCTCACGAGAGGGCCCAGAGAATATCTCTCCGAGTGGAGGGGCAAAATCCCATCTTGGTTATTCACATCACGCAGCTTGATTCTCAGTCGACCCGAACCCTGCCTTTATAACTGCCCAGTTACGGATCAGCGTTTGACAGAACCTAAGTCGGTGATCCTCAACTCGGACTATGCAACAACCTCAGGTCTAAGGATTACATTGATTGAGATATACAAATGACAGCTTAGTTCGTTGTACCTCAATATGGGTCAATCCGACTCGCTAAACTCTTTAGCCTAGTCTGTGTAAGTTGGAATAGCATCTCCATGCCCATGACAAGTGGAACCGAGTCATCAAGCCAACTTTCACATTGGTCTAAGTTGTGTGTCCAGCACAACCTCAATGACCAAGGATATTTAGTACAAACAACATGAATGCATAGTTCCACAACTGAATCACATATTCAATGATACACATCAGATGTTTATACAAGGACTACTTAATAACTTTATGAATACAATGGGAAATATCATCATACATGATTGCCTCTAGGGCATATTCCCAACAGACGACGCACGACAGCCGTCCATCCAGAAGACCTAACGCCAACGGCAGATCTGACCGTACACGTGTCAACATCACAACGAACCGTCGTCACCACGCCGTCCACTACGCGTGGAAATCGAGGAGACGCCGTAATTATCTCCACGCAACGCGTGACCGGTCAATTAAAAGTCAGCAAATGGGACCCACGTTCGTCCAGTCAAGTCACCTCTGGCGTAGCAGACGCTTGAGGTCACTGATCGTCAGCAATGATGTCATCAAAAGCTATACTCGCACCAACTACAATTCTTCGGCTCCACAGCTAAGAGTACTCACTCGAATCTTCGATTCGACTAAATACTCGGGGGCTACTCCTATCAGGAGCGCTGGCCGCGCACCCGGAAGATGAATAATGACAAAGTATTCCTTCGAGTCCTACGTCGAGTCTACGACTCCACTACGGACTCGGGGGCTACTCCCATAGGGAGGATGGATTTAAGCATCCGAAACTTTTTTGAGTCCTACGGACTTAACAACTGAACAATGCTTGAACTAAAGTCTCTGCTCGAGTCTACGACTTGAACAGACACTCGGGGGCTACTCCCATAGGGAGCGCTGGTCGCGCACCCTATGAAATCTTCGACTGCAATCTTTCGGATCAGCACGCAAAAACTTTTTTGGCAACTCTGCCCCAGCAAAACGCTGAGTGAGCAACAATCTCCTTGACCACCCGAAACACCTCTGCGGTGACAAATATTCGGATGCTGCGTCTGTGACGCAAAGATAAGACCTGCAGATATCATATGATGGACTGGCAACGTACATGACTGCGCTCTGCTAGTACAAATCCATGCCAACAGGCGTGATGAAAAATCCCGACAGACGCGTTGGGTACATTAATTGAAATCACTGGAATTCCACTCCTGTAAGACCTCCGCGGCCTGAGTCGAATTACGCCAGCATATGTTCCAGGTCCGAGTTGAGGGACTCGAACCTGAAGAAGATCGTGTTGTTTCGTCCTAAGACAGTTAACTGACCCTGATCTGTCGGGTGAGTCAGGCACACGCATCAACAATCCCTACACACATATACTACTAATACATAGTTGCACCCGAAGGATGGAAGAGTCCTCAGCCGAACCTACGATTCGACTGATCACTCGGGGGCTACTGACATGGTTATACCCTACGGGTACGTGACTTCAGCATACCTGGTCCAGCCCAAGGAAGGCCCACAGCAGAAATACACTGGCCCATGAAGAGTTTCGGGTGGCCAAGGCCCATGACGCCTTCGGATCCTTGGAGAACAAGACTAGCATAGATAGGGAATTCAAAGGGGTAAAACCCTAGAACTTGTAACCGACTAGGACTATGCCCGGGACCTGCCTAAGTCTATATAAAGGCCAGGAGGGCACGTCCTAGAACCCTCGACTCATACTCTCGCATACGCACCTCACGCCAGATCGAATCTGCGCACCCTGTAACCTTCGGTTCCGCCGTAATCAAGAGCAGACAAGCAGGAGTAGGGTTTTCCCTCTGGGGGCCTGAACCTGGGTACATCTCATGTCCCCTGGTTGCTTGTCTGTTAACCATTCCACGATCTCCAGCATCCCCATCTTCTCCAAAACCCAAGTCCATAACAATGGGCATTGACGAGATTAAACCTCGTCAGTTTGTAAATAAGTTTTGGAACAAATACAACTCCTATTTTTTTCCTAAGGGTTTTTTTCCAATCCTAGGTTTACAATCCTACATGCAACACAATGCTCTGATACCATCTGTAAGAGGTCCCAACCTTGAATAAGGTAGAGATCCCTGTGTTTACAATGCTAGTCCCTGGATCAATAGCTAGCATCCACAGTTAAGATGTAATATCAAGAAACAAAGGTCATAATATAACTTTATAACCAGGAATAACATAATTTTTTTACATCTTACATAGCTCATTTGGCTATTACATTACATTGCAGCAGAATATCTATAAGCATGGGGTCCTTCATCTTCAAAGTGCCACAGGCAAACATGTTTGTTGTAGACTTGTAATCCTAATCAATCAACTTCACTAATATCAAACAAACCTGCAACATAACAAGTTACAGCCACAAGGATCGATACATTTGAATTGTATTGGCAAGCTTCACTACTATGTAGAATATAAGTGGATCCTATCATTACATGCATATTTGGCTAAGTAGGGTTTTAGGCTCATTTGCAGAAAGCAATAATTCATCCTATCTTTTCAAAATGGTTTGATCTTTTGTCAAATCTTTCTGAGATCCTTGGTACACCCCAAGTGCTTCAAGTCTTTGTAAAAATTTCTTGAGCTCCTTGGTACACCCCAAGTGTTTTCAAGTCTTTGTCAAAATCTCTTGAGCTCCTTGGTACACCCCAAGTGCTTCAAGTTTTTATCAAAATCTCTTGAGCTCCTTGGTACACCCCAAGTGCTGCAAGCCTTTTGTTGTCACTTTAAAGTTTTGCTTTTAGAAATTGGAATGTCGAGATTTCCCATAGCTTCAAGCTTTAGTTGCTCAGTATTGTCCATAACCGGGGACACGGCTAAGTACTTAGAATTTTTATCCTTCTGCAGAAGTTGTACACTTTACCCACATGACACAATCTCATCTTGTTGCCACCAGTGGCCGCTGGATAAGTACTCACCAAGATGGAGTACCGGCAGATTGAGAATGTGACGAAGTCTTTCCATAGGGTCCTCCCATACACAATGCTAGCTTGTCTTCAGGCACCAATGTAGGGTTCCTAGTTCCCTCATTTCCAGTTAACTTGAAGACCAATGCATGGGTCTTCCCAATGTAATTGACTAAGCCAGTGCCCATTTAGCATGTGGCTGTACACGGAAGCCACTGTTCGAGAAACATGTTCAATCTCTAAGTCCCTGGGTGGTTTTCTTTTAGTGCACAACAAAAAGAGATTGCCATATAAACATGGTTCCTCTTGTTGCCACCTTTTCCAAAACTTGAGTATCCTTGTCCACCCAGGTGGTTCATTGAGTACTTGTTTTATTATATAAAACATAAGTCTTTTCTCAAATTCATAAAATCTCAACATGTATCTCTTCTCAAAATATAAAGCATGGCTAAGCATTTTACAACTACATTGTTTTCACTAAGGAATATATAAGGGTATCCTATTAGGATTTAGCATAGCATAAAGTATAGAAATCCTTTTCATGCATGTTTCAAAATCCACTAATATAATGAAAATAGTAGGACTTTAGATGATAGTGTCACTTGCCTTTTTGGGTAGGAAATGTTGGTTCACTTCTTGATCTTGCTAATATCACACTCTTCTAACTTCACTACAAATCAATCAAGCAAACACAAATTCAACTAGCATTCCAAAACAATATTCAAACAATTCATCACACATAAAATAATAGAATCCAAGTCATGCATGCAAGCATGCAAAAGGTAGTTTTATTTGCAAATGTGGTTTCTACTGGGCTATATACTTTGTAAGGCTCAAAGTGGTCATTTTCTAAAGTGGTAAACCATTTGCAAAAGGGTTTTATCTAAAAACCATTTTTAAATCAAATCATTATTTCATGTGTGAAAAATGTTTTCAGCAAAGCAACAAGTTTATGTTGTTCACCAAATAAGTTGTTAATTCTCAAAACTTAATGTTTAGGGTCAGTAGGTTTGAATCTACACATTTGCCCAAGGTTTTACTCAAAAGTCATTTCCATAACAAAATCAATATTTTTATTTGACTAGAAATGAGCTAATTTCAATTATTCAGTCCTAATCTTTACCAAATACATTTTTAAATCCATGAGTTGGTTCCTAGGGTCAGTAGGTTCACAACAAACCAATTTGCAAATATTTCAACTTCAAAATCATTTTTGAATAATTTTTATAACCTAAACAAGCATACAAATGTTTATGCAAAAACAAACAATTTAACAGAAACTTTTTGCTAAACAAATGGCATGGTTGGCTAGGGCTTGTTCCACTGATTCTATTGATATAAAGTTTGCAAAATTTGGACGTGTAGAACTAAAGTTGTGGATTTTTCAAATTTGCAAACAAATCAGATTCTAAATCTGTTTTAAACAGATCCAATGCCACGCGGTGCAAAACTACTGGTCGATACCGGTTCGCACGGATCGGCCTATGTGAGGCGTTGGATCTAAACATATCGTGCGTCTTAGACGTGCTCATACCCTTTAGCTCAGGTTCTAATATTAGCCCTAGGATTAAGATCTAACGGTGTAAATCCGATTGACCAAACTCGAGCGGCGCCGACGGTGGCTGGCGGTGGCGTTACGGCGGCTACAGGAAGCAAGGGGAGAAGTGGAGATGCTCACCATGCTCGCGGGGTTGTGGTAATGCTCGAGGCGTGGTCGGTCGATCGAGGGGCGCACTGGCGTGAAGGGGATTGCTCGCCGGAGTGGGGGACGGCGTCAGGCGGTTCTGGAGGTCGTCGAGGATGGGCCTGCAGTTCACTCTGAGGCAAGACAAGGGTACGGTTAGACGCGTACAGTCCTGGGGTTCACGTGAGCATGATTGAGAGGGCTCGGGGCGGTCTAGACTTACCAGGAAAACTCGCCGGAGAGAGAAGCAGACGCGGCGGCGCTCATAGGTTGTCGAAGCCGAGGCTCTGGGGCGAGCGCGGGCGAACGTAAGGCACATGGAGAAGCTCCAGAGGCTGGGGAGTGTGTGAGCTTTGTCGATGAGGCAAGGGGCGGTGTATATTGGCCGGAATTGCTGGAGAGGCTCGCCGGAGCAGTGGCGGTGCAATGCAGAACCAAGGCAGCCTGGTGGCCGAGAGAGCTGAGCGAGAGAGGGGAAATGGAGAGGAGAGGGAGGCGTTTAAGGGGGCGTGGTCGCGGCGTGATTAAGACGCGGCATTGAAGCGAATTCATTCGCGGCATCAACGGTAGGAAACGGCCGGCGAGTTCAACGCGAGGAAGACGACGCTGAGCTGGCGTGGGGCCGCGCTGTCCGCGAGAGAGAGGAAGAGGGAGTGGGGCCGTGTGTTCAGTGACTCCGCGGGTCGGTTTTTCGGTGGAAAACGTTTCGCCGAAAGGGGGAGGGAAACTGGGCTGCGACTGGGCTTCCTGGGCCAGGTGGGTTGGGTCAGGTCTGGTTCTATTTTTTCTTTCTAATTGTTTTATCTTTTTCCATTTCGATTTTCTGTTTAAAATTCAATCAAACAAATCAAACATCCAAAACAAATCAAAACCTCCTCCAAACTTGTATTCAGTTTTGGTTATGTTTAACAACATAAACCAAAGTCCAAAGACAAAAATAATAATTTTATTCTTTTTAGGATCTATTTAATAATTAAATAAATAATCCTAAGTTATTTATTCAAATAAGATTTGTTTTATTTAAAAACTCCATTTGAAATCTAAAAATAAAACCAAAACACTTCAGTATGTTTTATTTGAGAATATAAAATACTTGGAAAACTTGTTTAAAATATATTAACAAGTTTTGATGTTTAATTAAAATAGTAAAACCTTTATTTCTAATAAAATTGGATATTAAATCCTTATTATTTTATTTAAATAAACCTTTACTATTTTTATCAAATAGAAATATTTTATTTCAAAGGCTTGGCCAAGTTTTAATTTGGCTTATAAAATAATCCTTATTTATAATTCTATCCTTTGCTTTTGAAAACCAAATCTTTTTATTAAAAGATTCAAAATAGTAATTCCAAATATTTAATTTTTTGTTTATTAATTGTTTATCTTTTTAAATCCCTTTAGGATTTATTTGATCAAAATAGGTTTGAAGGTTTCCATTTGGAATCAAAAAGTTTCTTCTCACCCTGAAAATCACAAAGTTTTATTTTATTCATTTATGTTTTTTACATTACAAGATTTGGAAAATCTTGGGATGTGACATGTCCCAAAATAAAGGTGTCGCAGCACCATATTAAGCTATGGACGAATTTGTGAAGTATTAATCTTGAATATTTCGTCCAAGCCTTCTTTCTTCATTATGGTGGACTCAAAGTTCTGAAATCTTCATTCGTGTCCTTCTCTTGAATCATCACATGCTTGCTGCCATCTCCATGCATGGCCATGCTCCAATGCTTGTTCCTCTCATCCATGTTTGGTCCATCATTCCTAAGAGTAAGAAATATATCTGATTTAGGCAGCATCATATTCTCATGTATGTGAGGAATAGTTCCAAGAAACGAAAATACCTGATAGTTAAGTTGTTTGGCACGAGATCTTGTGATAGGTCCTTGTATGTGTGTAGCTGTAGGTATAACGGTTGTATCAATAGATGGGATGTCCACATCAGAATAGAAAGCCGCCGAAGGAATAGATCTAGATCCAATCTCAAAACCCTTCTCCACCACCATAGCCATATTCCACCACTTGTAATAGTAGAACTCATCTCCAATTGACGGCATTGTAAGAATATTACCATCTATCTCATGATTTCCATTACAATGTTTATGATTTTTTATCTCATCTCTATGTGTGAGTAATTCTCCTTGGGCTAAGGTCTTCGGCCTAGCCATGTAGTTTGTGCATGTTATTTATCATAGATGGGATCATGTATTAGTTTGTATGACATGATGACGATTGTATGCTCTCTTGCCTCAATCTAAGTACTTGTCAGGTATCCAAGACCCAAAGGATTAATCTAGGTATAGGGAGTGTGAGTAATGACTAAACTGCAGGATGGGAACTCCAATGACAGAAAGGGTAGTACGGTTGTATGTGAGGGGTTTACTTGGGATTAACGGTGATGTCACTGCATATCATTAGATCTCTTTCTTCTATGGATGAGACTAATAGGATATTGCTATAAGCGGTTGCGGAGGCAATAGAATTTGTGGATGCGCTGCTCACATATAATTATCTTGCTCTAACGATTATATGCATACTTTATTATTATCCTTTATTCCCATCAGATGTTTTGCACAGCTACAGGTGAAACCGAACGCCCTAGGCCCTCTCTCTCCATCACCGACAACAACAAAAGATCATAAACTCTTGGTCAGGTAAAACACTAAAAGAATACTAAAACTCTCGAAGGTCTATTAAATTAACTTTACTACACTTTCTGCTTCCCGAGGATTCGATAACCTAGGTCTACTAGGGAAAAAGAGCTATACTACATCCGTAATCCGGATCGAAGGTATCACCATCCTCATCCACATCTTCATCCGGTCCTTCATCCTCGGAGTCCGATGCATGACACCGCAAATCAGGGAGATCATGGTCCATGTCCTCCTCATTGCAATTTGCCTCCACATCTCCTACTTCATTGTCATGAAGCCCATACTCTACCTCATCGCCCTCAAAGTCATCATCCTCCATTTGAGGTTCTTCATAGTTGTCATTGCGGACGGGGCTCATGGAAGGTTTCCTCATTGTTGTTTCATCGTAGGTTCCTCTATGCGGACCAAGCTCAAGGAAGGTTGGATCATTATTGGGCCATACACATGTGGCTCACCTTGATCCGGACTCATGGAAGCATGCCGGTTCAAGTCAATGTGCAATCGAGCCCCAACCTTTCTTGTGGTAAATATCTCGAGTGACTTATCTTCAAATTCCACCACCATCTCCTTATATGCACTCCAATTCAACTCGGAATTTATAGGTATTATCTTCAATCTATTGTGATGGCTAAACCCGCCATTATACCTTCCAACCAACTCATACACATCACTAGGGTCCATCCATTTCAAATAATTCCTCACTCTTTCCACAACCTCAGCATAGGTAGGACTAGTGCCAAACACCATGAATACCTCCTCCGGGTCACACTTGGCATTGCCTTTCAAAAATGCGGCCTTGTCCACACGATGAACATTAACGATTCTTGCCATCTAAAAAACATTGACAACAACCATTACACATCAAAGGCAATTATATTACCACAATCAACCATAGCAACCCACTAAAACAAGTCATACCACTTTGCTACTTCTAACATACATATCCTATCCCTAATCTACAAATCTAATAACTAGAAGCAACAACACCAACCCTAGATTTCACTCCAAAGCCAACATATAGGTAGGGTTAGGGTTTCACATTTTTTTGCCAAAATAGAACCAAATTGCACAGATCTATTTGGACCAAACCAAGGGGATCGGGGGAGATTACCTCTTGAGGCAAGGGGAGTCCAAATCCACGGAGAAAAACAACGGATTTGGAGGGATTTGAGTAGGTGAAGAGTTGGGGCGAGAGAGAGGGGGTGGGTCGGGGACGAATAGGTATGAGTGGCACTGAGTGTCCGCGGGGTTCCAGGCGTTTTCTAGGGTAAAGGGGCATGTCGCTTTTGCAAAAAGCGCCATCCCTTCTAGCATGGCGCGCCCCTGAAAAGCACCAAACATTAAAACTAGGCCCGCGATGCCACGTCAACTGCCACGTCGAATGGGGTCATGGTGTTTTTAGACAAGGCGCTATGGTAGCATGGCACTTTTGGCGGGGCGTCGTGATACTGACCTTGGCGCTTCCTGATAAAGCGCCATGAAAACAGGTCAGATCAAAAATTATTCGAGAAAGCAGGTTATTTTGTGTCATCATTCTTTAATTAGGTTAATTATGTGATTTTTGTCCAAGGCATATCCTTGAATTTCTTTTTGGAAATCCCAGGCAGTGAAGATGGACCGTGGGCTGACACGTTTGGCAGGCCCGCCATGAAGGGTCCGGATTCGGGAGTCCGTGGGCTGCTGCTTGATCAATAATGAAACAGATAAAAAAATATGTTCTCTTTACTGTGAAGTCTAGTTATATCAAACGGAAGCCTCGCTCAATCAGAGTGCGTACCGACATACCCACGACCCCCGCGGAGGACGACTAATTCGTCGAGAAGCAAAGGGAAAGGAAAACGCGTTCACGCCGCCACCCCTATCACCATTTCAACACCCGACGGCTACTATTACTACTCCGTATATAAATTCATCAGCCGGGAGTCCACAAATTCCAACCGGAAGAGAAGAGAGGAACAGATTGATCGATCATCCTCCAGTTGACCGAAGGCGGGCAAGAGCAAGGAGCCGAACCAGGAAGGGTTCGATGATGAAGCAGCACCAAGAAGAAGCGCGCGGCCACCTCCTCGCCGGGACCGCCTCCCGCCACGACGCGGCGGAGCCGGAGGCGCCGGCTGCGACCACCAAGGGATGCGCCACGTTCTGGGTGCGCGCGGAGGACGAGGATGGGGAGGCGCCGCAGCGGTTCGCGGTGCCGGTGGCGCTGCTCGGGCACCCGCAGATCCTGGAGCTGCTCGTGGAGGCGCAAGAGAAGTACGGGTACGCGCACGAGGGCGCCATCGTCGTCCCCTGCGGCGTCGAGCGGTTCCAGAAGGCGGTCGATGCGGCGAGGGCCCAAGAACGGCACCGTCACCACCACCACCATCACTTCAGGCTTCCTCACCTTGCCGCGTGCTTTAGGCCGTCGCATATCGTTGCATAGGATCGCGTCTTTTTTTGGTTTCTTTGTTCTTTGTGCGGTGATCGAATTCGTAGATATCCACGACTAAGAAAATGCTGAGGAGTTGATTCTTTCTGTAATCGATTGATCGAGTGCCATATTGTAACCTCATGGTTGATTGATTGACTAATTTGCACATACATGTGACGAGATTTCCATGAATTTGTTCTGTTGTTGGCCAAATCATTCTCCATTTTGACTCTAATTGAAAACTTTGATCAGTAGAAAACGTATTGCTCGTTTATAATAAGTTCCATCTTCTAATCGGTCACGATCAAACTGACCTAGAATTTCTGCATGTCCACACTATAGCACTGTTTTTTAAGGGCACTCCAATTCAAAGCCTTCAAATACTTTTTGAGAGTGCCTAGATCTCATGCGTCCGAGAACTTCTTATGTCTAAGTCGCTAACATTATTTTACTATTTGTGCTAATTCTCAGTTACAATTTAATTGCAACTTACATAATTTGTATTAATTTCCGGTCACAATCTAGTTGCAACTCATTAAAATCCCAGTTACAACCTAGTTGTAACTCATGTGTAAGTCTCATATTACACGAATCGCGAGGTAAATCCAACGACGAGAGAGGCGACTGAGACCTAAAAAGTTCTTAGCCGACTAAGAACTAGCAAATCCGATACTTTTTTATTTGATAATACTTTCATTAACCATGTTGCACAGCGATCTTGCTGGCAACTAAACCAGATACAAAGTCGGGGAAGCCCAACCAGAGCTCTTCAACATGCAAACCAAATTGGGCAAGCTCATGTGCAATTCTATTTCAATAATGAGGACAAAAGCCGAATACTTTTGAAAGCGTTTTGGAAACGCGCAATAGTAAACTTTTTATGCACCTTAAAAGTGTCATAATTTGCACCCTTTGTTCAACCCCATATCATAGATCTCGAGGCGCTCTGCAGCGGACGGCGGAGGCACGACCATAGATCTGGCGCGTCGGACCCCACCTGCGATGGGTGACTGAGACCTAAGAAGTTCTCAGACGTCTGGGAATTAGCAAATCCGATACTTTTTTATTTGGTAATACTTTCATTAACCATGTTGCACAGCGATCTCGCTGGCAACTAAACCAGATACAAAGGCGGGGGAGCCCAACCAGAGCTCTTCAACATGCAAACCGAATTGGGCAAGCTCATGTGCAATACCGAATACTTTTGAAAGCGCTTTGGAAACGCACAATAGTAAACTTTTTATGCACCTTAAAAGTGCCATAGTTTGCACCCCTTGTGCAACCCTATATCATAGATCTTGATGCGCTCTGCGAGACGAGCACCCGACCCCCCCCCCCCCCCCCCCCCCCACCCCCACACACACACACCACCACACACATATACAATGTCGATTCACTTCCTCGCTTGCCACCCAAAAGATTCATCGGCTCATTTAGCTAACCTGTCACTTGCAGATACCTTTTGTTGTTTATTACCTAAACCCAAGTGCATCATTTGTTGATTTCTATACATACGAGATGAGAGCTTTGTATTCTAGAAAAGATAAGAGTTGGATGACCTTTTTTTTTGTTGTTGTTATTGACTCTATTCCAATTGAAACCTTAGTAAATGGAAACATTTATCCTTTGTCATAAGTCAAACTTAATAAAATTTGACCTAACTTAATAGGAAAACATAGCAACACTTTCCGCACTGAACTAGTAACGCTAGATCTGATTTGAAAAAGTCCACCTAAACACTTCCAACCACGCCCGCGTCGCCCTGCAGGACCGCATAGGCGAACCCTATCCCCCGCCGCCACAGCTCCTCCCCTTCCCCTCCTCCCTGAGCCGCCCCTGCCGGATGAAGCTGCGGGCGAAGCCCTGGCAGCGGACGACGGCGGCACGGCCATAGATCTGGCGCGTCAGACCCCTCGTGCGGTGTGAGGCTTAGGCCTCCGGACGGCACGACGTGGTGCTGCAGTGCAGCCCTGACATTCCCCCGCATCGCAGCTTCGGGGATCTGGCATAGCGGTGGCGATCTGTGCGGGATCCTCCCGAAGGCTCGTCCGTCCTGGAGTAGTGGGGTGGGGGAGTTCTCTGGCAATGTCCGGGGCGTTGAGATCATATGGCTCCTACGGCTGCGCGTGCTCCGGTGGTCACCAGATCTAGGCGGCCTGATCTGGTTCGTCGGTCTTCGCCAGCGACAATGTTGGTGGTGGCCTTGGCGTGGTGCGGGTGCGGTCGCTGCATCGAGGGTGTGCGGGTCAGTGGAGGTGCGGGCCGGCTCGTTCTAGTGGCGTGAGGTGGTGGTCCAGGAGATCCAAGCGAAAGATTGCCCAGTTCTTTTTTGGCAAGCGGCGGCGCCTACGGGCGTCGCTTTTTCGTTGGAGGCGTTGTTGTGGAGTCTTCCTCGACCTCTCAAGCTCAGAGCAAGATCTTCGGGTGAAAGCCTAGGCCCAGTTGGGTTGGGCGATGGGCGTCGTCCCCGTGTCGCTTCCCCCTTTGTGGCGTCTTATTGAAGATATTGCTCCCAATCCGCGACTCATGTGGGTTGGACGCACATGGCATTGCGGTTGGCAGATGCCCGACAGGTGATGGGAGGTTTCCGCGTGGTGGCTTGCGTGGCAACGACAACACTGATGAGCGATGGTTTGGTCGCGGAAATGACTTTTGTAGTCGGCTCATGTTCCAGCGTGTTCGATGGATCTTCGTGTTGGCCTTCCGTTGTTGTTAAGTCGAAGCTGCAGATGCTTTGCCTGCGGCGACGATGACCGGCATGGAGCGGCCTGGTCGTGGTGATCTTCGTTGGCACGAGTCTTGCATATCTCCACTTCGGAGCCCATCATCAAAATCGAAACTTGCAGCCTTGCTACGTGAAGAGTCAACTGTTTGGCATGGACCAACGTGGGCTTCACGAGGCCGCTATGGCAAGGTCTTCTGTTGTCGTCCTTTGAGGAAATCGAAGTCGTTGACTCGTGAAGTTGATTTTTTTTGAGAGAACTGGTGCTTTATTGATTAACTCAAAACATTACAAAATGTTTGTCGGATACAATCCGGAATAGAATGAAAAACACAAGAATCATCAACTAACGAACTTGACTTAGCTAAGATATGCGCCGCCTCATTCAGATTTCGCTTCACATGGCAAAAAGACACAGACGAGATTTGTTGCATCAAAGATATCAGCCACCAGAATATTAACATTGGACCTGTCTTTTGTCGAGGAGGATAGGCAGGCGTTGCAACAATGATAAGCAGTCCGAAGCAAAAACCACTCGATCAAACCCTTTCTAAAACAACAGCAGGACGAAGGGCTAACGCCTCAGCGTACTCATGTTCAGCGCTCCAGTTCAGATGCTCACCACATGCTATAAGAAAAGATGCTCACGACAGGCTATAAGAAAATTACCAAGATGATTCCGAATTACCACACACCTGCCCCCATATAGCTTGTAGCCTCGGAGATAGCAGCATCAGAGTACGTTTGTCTACAAAGTTGGTCAGCAAAAGTGAAGTACACTTATTTCTGAATAGAGGGAGTATATTTCTACTAGTCCCTCTGTCCTGAAAAGGATATCACAAATATGTCTAAATTTGTGACATCCTTTTTGGGACGGATTAGTGGGTATGATATCAATCAGTAGGTCTCCTAGTTACTCTTTAAGAAATGCAATTTTTATTATTGTTTGAGATGGAAGGCTGAAATATAAATTTATTTACAAAAGTATAAACAAGACAATGAACCTTGGACAAAAGGTAACAAGGATGATATGGGACATTACAATATTATAACATCCATGTGATCTGACGCCACAAAATTCAGGGCTCGCTCACAGAATCAGCTTTGCTAAGAAATGTGTGGTTTCTACAGCAACTCATCCTCATCGGTGTCCTCCATTTCCTGATCATCAGCTATTATCTGCACCATACCGCCAGGACCAATAAATTGCGCCTCTTCAACAATCAGCTGTTGTAGACCTTCCGCAGGTATCCCTTGGAATCTCAGGAACGCGCCGTACAGTGCTGTAGTATCAAGTTCCATCCTATGGTCAGAGGTATGCTGCTGGTTAAAGCGGCCTGGGAGTTTTGACCTGGTGTTGTAGCACTCCCCGCAAAGGTCAAACCCGATAAGTTCTGTGCAATCCTTGCATTTGTACCGCTCGCCTCGGATCGGATAAGCCTGCAAGGCATTTCATCAGTTCGATCTTACAAGAAAGGATAAGAGTAATTCAAGAAATGACAATTAAAGCGAAGATACAACGGTGCTTATCAATATCTCCATATTGGATTTGGTGTTAAGGTTTTCCTTTGCATGTAACGAGATATTAGATGGTTTAAGAGACCACAAAAGTTGGTAGTGTCTATTACTGAACAGTGACAACATAAATTTAAAAATTCGATGAAATCTTGCAACAAATTTCTTGTTTTTGACACCCTGCGCTTGATTTAAGAACTACTACATTTCATATTAGAGTAATATCTTCAAATAAAAGCTAAAGTTGTGTTTATAATTAAAAAAATGGTACAAGACGGATGCTAGAGCACAAGCTTATTAAATGGAATGTAAACTCTGTAATAGGTCCTCTAAGAGGCAAGAATCAAAAGCCTGTCGTTTTGTGCATATAAATGTTAACTACTTTTGGTGAACATGTAAGGATAGATCCAAGAAAATGCATGAAACAAGAGTGATGTCATTTATAGCAGAACAAGAACACTTTGACACAAGTATTTATACTAATGGATATAAGTACTCCCTCCGTCCTGAAAAGGATGTCGCAGATTTGTCTAGATTTGCATGTATCTATACACTAAGTACAAGTTATCCGTGAAAATGACTAAGTGGATATAGGCCCTAACACTAAAGCAAAGGCATGTTTTGGTTAATGCATGCACATTACATACAGAATGATTCTTTTGACAAAAAATCATTTACCAGATCTAAATGGAAGTATGTTGGTCTTGCAGAGACAACTAGGCTCTAGGGGAACTTTCAACTAACTCTTTCTGGGAACTAGAAGGACTACCTGAACAAGCTTTCTATTTGTTGGGTAACATCAATGGTGCTATAATGGAAGATATACACGTAACACTAAGGCGGCAACAAAAGTAAGATACAAACTCAGAAAGTCGTCGGGAAATTGTGAAAGAAACCGTTTTCTCTACTAATAGTGGCTCCATTGTTAAGGATAATCCACTGGATGGATGCTTGACTAATTATCGACAAGGTTCTGAACTTTGATAATTTCTACAGCTTGTACATACCCCACATGAGTCACATCCAACTCCAATGTGAACATTTGATAAGTCCATATTCTGATGTCCATAAGTTCCCCCTTTTGATAATTTAGCCATGCCATCTTTGCTGCATGAAGTACCTGAACCACAAAAACACAGAAAAATGAATCAGGCATGTGCTTCTTTTCAAACATAATTTACAAAGATCTCAAATTGCATTTCATGAAGGATAAGTAATCAATGCATGAACTTCTTTATGCCTAAAGAAACAGAAGAAATCCAAAACTATCCATGTACACTGTGCCCTAGAATTTTTGGAAGAAACAAAATAAATAATGTGATACCATGTAGAGTTATGCTAGACAGTTCAAACAAAACAGTACCAGAGGCTCATTCACTCTCATGAGGTGTCAAACCCCCTGTACCAGTCCTCGTTTTCTAACCCATGGTCGTTTCATTGTTTGGGTAATTCCACAACATTCTGTGATCACTACCCGAAGAGTTCAACAGCACACTCAGCTCAAGTATATTAATAACATATATAACCACTGACCAACTATAATGGCTCTATACATATCAATATCAACATCATGCCTCTCTCGGTACCACAAAGTCAACAACATGAAGTATGCAGAAATCTTCGCTATCAAAAAAAATTGGTGGCTAAATCAACATCACATGGAAGTAAATCATTTTATGTAGTGTCGCTGACACAAACTAGATACTGCATCGTTTTTTATTTTCCATGAGTTGCTGGCACACATAAGAATAGTAGATTGTCTTAATATTAAAACAGTTATATTGAAGGTAATTTTTATTGGTCAGATAAGTGACAACTGACAACACAACTGCTAAAAGAGTAAGCGTGATTATTGGTGCTTATTCTAAGTACAAAGCATTGTTGTAAATAGTAGCAGTCCAAAAGCCATCAATACGGATAACTCAGGACAACAACTCATTTTAAAAGGTTACATTTAGCTAAACAGAGCAAGTCAAACACAAATTTCATGATTTAGCTTGATGCACAGTATTATGTTGTTAGGGTAGAGAGCTATATTATGTTATGTGAGTCTGATCTTGAGAAAACAAATTACCTGAAGATGATTCTTCAGGATTGCATTGACTGCTCTCGGACTGAAGTTTCTTGCATCTTGATTCATATTCTGATGGAAAATATTCTTCCAGAAAGTGGTCAAGATCTAAACAAACATTAGGAGAACTTCCAGGATGAAGACCTCCACAAACTTGACATTTCAATGCTTCATCACCCAAGGATGGCAAACAAGATATGCAATAAACTTTCCACAAAACCAAGTCAGTTCCTGAGAAGTAAGCAGAATACAAAAACTGAACAATCTTTTATTCTAAATTTAGAGCTTACCATGACCGCAATTAAGAACAGCAGGTTGATATAGCAGCTCCTTACAGACAGGACATGACACATCCTCTAACTTTACTTTCTTTGAATGCTCGTTCATAGTATTGCCAACAACTGAAACTTCTCCTGAAAATCCAGTTTTGCCATCTTCAAGCTGGGTGCCCCCATCTTTTCCATTTTCTTGAAAAAACAGCAGGGCTTATGAATAAAGGCTAAACTAAGGCAGATATTATTGCAGTTACATCAAAGAATTCTTACCGTAATTATTGCCCTTGGAGTTTAAAAACTCAATATTTTGTGGAGAGTATGTATCCACACTCCTCTCTTCCTCTGAAATGTGACACAGTTAGAACATAATAATGGTCCATATACTTCATAACATGTGACTACGTGAGGGGTACTAATTGATAAAATAAAGGAAACAGGCGTTAGAATAGAAAAGCAGTTTGGTTTAGTAAATGTACTATAGTTCTAGAAATCTGATGCTAGAAAAAATAGGTTTAAACTCCGAAATAGACAGAGAATTGTGAATTTCAGGGGCTGTGTTGCCAATAAGGCACCAGTGCCGGCGAAGTAATGGGTAGGGACCATCCAAACCTAAGCCAACAGCCCAAAACCTCAAACATATGCACCTAATACCCCCACCGAGTTCTGATCCACCCTGATAATCCCTATCTTGACCAATCAATTTAGTTATGATGGATTTGGATACAACTTGTGCAATGTATTCTAGTTCAGTACAACTGGTGGTATTTGGAATCCTGGGCATCATTTACACAATAACTTTGGAAAAAATACCTTTACAGAAGAACAACTCCCCAACATGATTTAAAAAACAAATAAGAACTTCAAATCGACACTCAAAACACAATACATCTTGTGTTGGCAAGATAAAAAAAAAACTTTTACTGTGTAAAAACACTGTTTCTGTTAGACAAAGGGGTCCCGTGCTTTGGGCACTGAGCACTCACCTAGTACTTCCTTTTCCCTTTTCTTGTATTCCACAGGTTCAAGCTTTAAAAGCAGGTGATGGAGGAGTTGACAGATACTAGGGAAATGGTGATAAGGTTGCCTGCATATCGCACAATGGGATTCGTGGACATAATGCATTGCCTTATGGACGCACCAGAAACATGACATATGACCACATGCTGCACCAATAAACATTAAATGAGATTTGAGGATTACACGCAATTCACTTTTAGATCAGCGCAACGAACAAACCCTTACCAATAACAACTGGTTTGTAGAGAAGCTCCCTGCAAGATATTAGAGAGCATTAGTACATTTGCAGAACCAAAGCCAGTGCAACTTAATGGTCATCAAAGAGAAAGAGGGAGGCAACCTGGTAATGCATTTTCAGGCGGGTAAAAGAAAAGTAGGAGAGTATGAGATCATTAGCACATATTTGCAGAACCGAAGCCATAGCAATTCAGTGCTTACCGTATAGCAAAAATAAGTGAAGCAACCAGTAGTAATGTAAATTTAGGCGAATATAACACCAAACCTAGGAGTTAAATCAATTTACATATGTTCATCGATGTTCAACGAGGTGTCAGATTCAGCCGACAAGGGCTTTATATATGTGTCCCTTAGTCCCGTTCTCACTCGGCCATCCAAACCAGAACCGTGTTTTTTTTTGTGGCAACAATTCGTTATTGGTATTAGTTCGCATCGGATCAAGCTAGGGCGCGTAATCTACAGCACACCACAGGTCTCCACAGCCCACACAGGGCTGCTCTGTCCATGGCCACGTACCGACTGAGAGAGGAGAGAAAGGGCGCCAGGCAACTCACAGGCATACGCAGCACTGGAACCGCGGGTCCTCCAGATCGTCGAAGCCAGCGCCGGCGGAGGGGGCGGCGGCTGCAGCCTCCTCCTTCTTCTCCGGCGTGTGGCTCACGCTGCGGTCCTCGGATGCCATCCTCCTCGATTGGCTCCCTCCGCGGATGGGGGATTCTGCCTGACGGTGCCGGGTCAGCAGATGCGACTATGCGAGTGCACGAGAGGAGGACGGAGAAGGGAGGACGGGGCCAACCCACAAGGAAGGAAATCAACAACGAGCAGGTCCATCCCTCATAAAAAAAACGAACAGGTCCGGTTCGTCCGGGTCCCGCTCGGCCGCTCCGGCCCTCGTTCCGTTTATCTATCTATTATATATATCTTCCAGTATTTCTATCTACTAATTTTTCTTAAAATAGGTTAGTTAAATACGTTTCTATTCGCCAAACTCTTTTCGTCTGATATTATTTTTCTGGTTTTAGTCCTGCCTGTTTGACCGAATTACCTGCCCTGTCACCGCAGTCAAAAACTGAACGATTCGTTTACAAAGTCTTCGCCGTCGCCGGTAACCGTCTCCTCCTCCTCCGGCGAGGTAACATCCGTTGCTCTCCTTCTACGTGCCCATGCCCTGCCCAAGGGATCGAGAAAGCCCGCTCCGCCGGTCCCTGCTCGCTTCCTCGGACCACATCTCCTGGACGCTGCAATACAGTGGTCGGCCACACACCTCCTAGACGTTACTTGAGGTAGGTTAGTCAAATACGCTTTCATTCGCCAAACCTTTTTCATTCGACATTATTTTTCTGGTTTTACCCATGCCTGTTTGACCGAATTACCTGCCATGTCATCGTAGTCAAAAACTGAACGATTCATTTACAAAGTCTTCGCCACCACCGGTAACCGCCTCCTCCCCCTCCTCCTCCGATGAGGTAACATCCGTTGCTCTCCTCTTACGTGCCCACGCCCTGCCCAAGGGATCAAGGAAGCCCGCCCTCGTCGTTCCCTGACGAGGTTTAATCTCGTCAATACCCATTGTTATGGACTTGGGTTTTGAAGAAGATGGGGATGCTGGAGACGCGGAACGGTTAGCAAACAAGCAACACGGGGAAACGAGGTTTACCCAGGTTCAGGCCCCCGGAGGAAAAACCCTACTCCTGCTTGTCTGCTCTTGATTACGGTGGAACCGAAGGTTACAAGGATGCGCAGGTGCAATCTGGCATGGAGGTGTGTATGTTGTGGTATGAGAGGTATCTAGGTCGTAATCTGTCTATTGTGTACATGCCCTCCTCGTTGGACCCTCCTAGCCTTTATATATGGGGAGGCTAGGTCTCAGGTACCGATACGAGTGTTACAAGTTGTATTCAAACTCTAGTCTTGAGGTTTTCTTGTCTTGTGCGCTTGGAAGTCCGTGCCCATATGGGCTTCATAGCAGCCGAAACGTCATAGACGTCATGGACCCTGACAGTTCGTCGAGTGGGTCTTCCGTCGGACTGGACCAGGTAGGCTAACATCGGGTACCCGTAGGACATATCCATGTCAGTAGCCCCCGAGTGTCCATCCAAAACGTAGATTCGGATGGAGACTCTTAAATCTTTTGAGTGCTTTCATCCGAACAGGTTTTGAGTGGAGACTCAGTTGCCTTGAGCGTTGCATCTGGATGTCGGAGTCGAAAGTTGTGTCGAATGCGAAGCACTTCACCCGGAAGTTTATCGGGTCAGCTGAATTTGTTCGGTTGTTGTAAAGGAGTTAGTATCATAGACGTAGTCAACACAATGGACTATAGGGTGCACGATCAGCGCTCCCTATGGGAGTAGCCCCGAGTGTCTGTTCGAATCGTAGACTCGAGCAAAAACTTATAGTCATCGGTTGCATAATACGGTGATTCGAAAGTTCTTCGGATGACCTTGCAGATGTCCTAAATGCCTTTATTTTTTCGAATGCGCGACCAGCGCTCCCTATGGGTGTAGCCCCCGAGTTATCAATCGAATCGTTGATTCGAGTGAGGAATCGAAGCGTGCCACTCGAATATCTTCTGTGTGCGCGACTAGCGCTCTAGTTTGGAGTAGCCCCCGAGTGTCTGGCGGAGTCGTAGACTCGGGCAGAGACTCAAGTCTTGTATCATGCAGTTGTAGTCGACAATCTTGTGGGCGTACCGCTGACCCGGAAGTACATCAGGTGCGCGACCAGCGCTCCTGATAGGAGTAGCCCCCGAGTGTCTAGTCGAGTCGTAGACTTGAGTGGAGACTCATGCGAGGAGAAACCACTGACTCGAAAGTGCATCAAGTCAGCGTCTCACGCATAAGGAGCCAGGAGTCAACGTATCGGAGTCGTGCGACGTTTAGCCAGAAGGACTCGATGTTCCGAATGAAGTCGATGCCGTTGCTTCTATCGGGTGCGCGGTCAGCATCGCCTCTGTCGGGTGCATGGCCAGCGTTTCGTCTTTGTAGCCTGCAAAAACATGAAGAATTGTGAAGTACTTGTAGCTTATAAAGAATAGTTGTTTGTCAGCATGTAAGGTAAAATTCTGGTGCCGATCGAGTCGACACTTTTGCACTATATGCTAGGCCTTTTTGTTAGCCTAATTACTCTCAGTCTCAGTACCTTGCCGAGGCACTCGGAGTTCAAGGATTCGACAATCAGGCAGAACCAGCTATTCGGGCTGTCGCGTTCGAGGTGTCCGAGTGTGTGGAGCCGATGGCACATTAGG
Source organism: Avena atlantica (assembly GCA_910589765.1). Taxonomy (NCBI): domain Eukaryota; kingdom Viridiplantae; phylum Streptophyta; class Magnoliopsida; order Poales; family Poaceae; genus Avena; species Avena atlantica. Next base: position 254,721,621 of record OU342738.1, on the reverse strand, counting down.
TTACTCGAAGAGGGCGCAGCCCTCGAGTGTTTCGAGTGCGAGTTTAAAATGAAATCAGCTCTAAGTAGAGGGAAACTTAGCTTTGTTGGTTGTCGTGAAGAAGTTAACGTGACAGCGGGTCACGCGGCGGACCGGAGTCGTATGGTGATGATGAGTTGCAGCATCCGGAGATTGCCGCAGTCGAAGACCGCAGCGATGCGCCGCATCCGAAGAATGTAGCAGGCCATCGCAACCGAAGGATGTGACGGATCACGCATCCGAAGACTATGGCGGGTCGTCTGGTTCGAAGACCATAGCGGGTCACGGGAGTCATAGACCGTAACGGCGAGTCGCTGCAGCTAAAATTCGCAGTTGGTCGCGTGGCGGAGGCGGCACATCCTTCGGATGTAGATTCAACGCGGTCAGAAATAGTTGACGTGTGCATCGATAGAGTCGTATCTCGGAATAATAGCTTTCGCTACTACCTTGATTGATTTTTCTTTCTTCACGTGAAGTAGCTAGCGCCGACACTTGTTTTTCTTTAAGCGCATGCTATTAGTATTTCCGGCAATAGAATCCATCCAGTCGTACGTGGTCTGGCTAACTCTTTTTCTTCTCTTTTCTTGACTCCTGAGCCGAACTGATTGATAATGACCCAATTATGATCGGTCACGGCAAAACAAGTTGTGGTTTACGTCGGCCTTGAATCGCTTGTCTTGTATTTTTCCTTGATCCGTCTAAAGCCATGCAATGGGATTTGATTCAGTAGATGTAATTTGTTGTTTTGATTTTGGCAGGCCTACGCGTTCTCCGGGGGATTTGTGTTTTTTATCCCCCGGGTCCCAGCTAACCACGTGTTCTTTTTTGGATCAAAATCCCCTCTTTTTTTATAAAAAGTCTCGTTTTCGTTACAACTAGTCTCGCTTTTGCTACACGTAGCACAAAGCGGTTCAGCCCAAAAAATAGAAAAACAGACTGAGCCTCGCCGGAGACCTCGCCGGCGACCGTGTAGCAAAAAAGTTGTACTAATGTAGCAAATTCGACCTCGCTGGAGACTCCGCAGGAGACTTTCGCCGGAGACCTCGTAGCAAAAAAATTACGTTATTGTAGCAAAACCGTAAAAACAAAATATTTTTTCTAATATAGCAAAATGCACATCGCCGGAGACATCACTGGAGACTCTCGCCGGAAACCTCGTAGCAAAACCGTAGAAATTAATTGTAGCAAAAAAATTACACGAATGTAGCAAAAAAAATATGAATACATAGAAAAAAATATGTGCTAAGGTAGCAAAACGTTTTTAGCAAAGACTGACATGGTCAACGATACGTGTGGTGATGGGCCTATCCACTATGCGCGTCGGTTGGATCCGGGGGATCCTATCCCCCGAGGGAGGCATATCATTTCCCTTTGATTTTTCCTGCATGTGGTAGCGTGACTTTATCTGGCCTCACATGATGGGCTTGTGGAGCGTTGCTGCTTCCACTTCCTATGCGGATCAGATCAGCCGGTCGATCTTGTTGATGACGATGAAGTTGAGCGCGCCGATGTGGATGAATCGATCATATTCGATCTAGTTATCGTCGATGACGAGAGATCCAGCCCGAAATATTACTCCAGTCGAAGCAGATTAGCTCCCTAGAAGCAGATGAATCATAGATTATTGATGATGGAACCGTCACGACCGCACGATCAGCGCCCTTGATTCCCACAGACGGTGCCAATTAACGAGGTTTGATCTCATCAATGCCCATTGTTATGGACTTGGGTTTTGGAGAAGATGGGGATGCTGAAGATCACGGAACGGTTAGCAAACAAGCAACACAGGGACACGAGGTTTACCCAGGTTCAGGCCCCCGGAGGGAAAATCCTACTTCTGCTTGTCTGCTCTTGATTACGGTGGAACCGAAGGTTACAAGGATGCGCAGATGCAATCTGGCGTGGAGGTGTGTATGCTGTGGTATGAGAGGTATCTAGATCATAATCTGTCTATTGTGTACGTGCCCTCATCGTTGGACCCTCCTAGCCTTTATATATGGGGAGGCTAGGTCTCAGGTACCGATACGAGTAGGTTATAAGTTGTATTCAAACTCTAGTCTTGAGGTTTCCTTATCTTGTGCGCTTGGAAGTCCGTTTTCATATGGGCTTCATAGCAGCCGAAACGTCATAGGCGTCATGGACCCTGGCAGGTCGTCGAGTGGGCCTTCCGTCGGGCTGGACCAGGTAGGCTAACATCAGGTATCTGTAAGGCATATCCATGTCATTCCCTGCTCGCTGCCTCCGGTCACACCTCCTGGACGCTGCAATACAGTGGTCGGCCACGCACCTTCTAGACGCGTGCATGCTATGGCCGCGCTCCGGTGACCCTGATGGCCTGCCCGCGTCCTTCCTCATGTTCGTCGTCGGTCCAATATTGACAAGATGAGGCGCTGCAGGTGATAGACTAGGAGATTTTGTTGGTTAGTGGAGTCGTAGGAGGCTGTCGACGTAGAGCTGGCGGCGAAGGTAGAGCATGAGCGCCAGAAAGGAAGACCGCCGCAAGGAGACATGGCCGACGGCGACTTGCAGTTCGGCAGGCAAAGCCGACATGGTTGAAGACGATGGCACTGAGAACATGGACGGAGCCGGACTTGCTGCTCAGGGAAGTGAGCTGAGAGAGAGAGAGAGCAGCGGGCCAGGAGGCGTAAGCGATGGCGGCGCACAGTGAGGTCGCGGGCAAGCGTCGGAGTTGAGGCAGCGGTCGTGCGGAGGTCCAAGAGGAGGCCCAGCGACGAACATGGGCGCGGGGAACAACGGAAGAACCGGAGAGAAGGGGCGATGGGCTCGGGAAGGACACGAGCGAGCACCCAGCGGCGCTGGCGGCAGCGGTTCATGGCAAGAGGGAGAGGGCGAGGCCTGCAGCGTGGAGGACGGGATCAAGGCGGCGACGCCGATCGAGAGGAAGAAGGAGGCGACACCAACAATGCTACATCTATGGGCTCGTGTTTACAAAAACTGACTTACGGGATAAGGTGGACATCACATATTGATTACGTTTCCTGAAAGCCTAGGAGGAAAAAAAATATGCACCACTCCTCATCCTCCACCTCATCCCATAAAATTAGTCCGTAAGATTTCTTTGTAGGTGTAGCATTATTGGAGGCGACACAGGGTTGTGGGAGGAAGGAGACGGATCTGGGAGCGGGTTGCATGCGTGCGTTATGGTGGTGCCTACATAGTTTGGTGGTGTGGAACGTGATCGGGTTGGTGCGTTGTGTCATTCAGTGTACGGTAGGTGTGTGTCTTAGAGTGCGTGTGGGTATTGTATGCCATTGGGTTGAACTGGGTCGTGATGTGAGTGTGTGCGTGCTGACATGGGTGAGTGGCAGCGGGATGGACTTCTATATGCGTGTGGTTAAGGTACGATTAGGGTTTGATTTAACTAGATTTTAGGCGGTAGGGGTAGTAGGGGACTTTTGCATGATTGGTCGCCTTCCCTAAAGACAAAATTTAAAAATCTTTTAAAAATAGTATTTTAAATAAATAAAATAACTGGAATTTTAATTTAAAATAAGAAGAGGAATAATTATAAAATAAAATGGGATTTTAATAAAAATATTTTGAGAGGCAAAAATATGCATGAGAAAGTTATATGATGCGGAAAAAAATAACAAATAATTTTTTATTTTTGAATATTTTCCGGACATTACATTGAGCACATCTGGTGCACGCACTCTGGATGATCTCTTGCAGTCGAGGTTCATGACCGGGAAAGAGCAGCAGGGCGTCGGCGTCCATGTCGTCCACTGGTGGGTACCTCGTTTGTGGGCAGATTCCCAGAGGTGCGACCGCACGGTATGGCGGCGGTGGCCAGAAGCATATCCACGGTGTTCGACCCCTCGAGAATCACCGCAACACCCGATCCGCCTTGTCCCGGCTGTGGTGTTGCCCGCAGCATCGTTGGGCTCGCATCTTTGCCGTGCGCGCCGGCGTCAGCAACCGGGAAGTCCTAACATGGTGTTGATCCTCGTGGAAGACAACAACACGCTTTCCTCTGCCGTGGTATATGGCCGGCGGGCGCGGTTTACGACGAATTCAAAAGAAATCCTTCAAATAATTATAACTATATCAACTTGTAAACTTTTCTAACCAGCTAGCTTGCAGTGATTTTATATAAAGAGCGTTAGTCGGTATGCTAAAATATAAGAACAATGCTAAAGACGAAAGAGGTTGGAGAAAGAATTGTTAGTTTTCTATGTATCATTATAGACTAAATGTTGTCTAACATCTTGTTCAAAATTGGAAAACTTGTTTTATTTTTCCATATATTTTTTCACCATCCCATAGCAACGCATGAGTATTGAGCTAGTATTCTCAAAAGAAGGTCGAGTTCGTCCGTCATAGAAAAAAAATTACTACTACGTCCACAACAACAAAACTATGCTTCATGGCAGACTCGCATGCGATAGAATAAATTGCGATCGAGAGTTGGAGAAGGCGCGATCGGTTGCTATCCAGATAACCTGATTTCTATCCCGTAGATAGTCGACCTAGCTTTTTCTTCCAGCGAGGTCGGTCTTCTCGACCGCACGATTCCATCCGACATTTTTCGAAATAATCTAGAGGCAGCTGGTGTGGAACGGAGTAACCTTCATCTTGACGGCCAGAGATGAAAAGAGAGTTGCCGCAGCTAGCTGTTGATGAGCTCGGGCTGCAAGATGTCGTGTTCCATCAGCTGGACGTGCGCGAGCCGTCGTGTCGAGCGCTGCTTGTTCGGCAGATTTCGTGATAAGTGTTTTTCTTTTGAAATTTCACATATCTATTAATAATCATCAACGTAGTAAAAATAGAATTAAAAGTAATAAAAGTTATAAATAGGTTGTCGGATCACTTAGCGACGACTACAAACACCCCTAACCACCCCTAACTAGATTGTGTCGGTTACAAAGAGTAAGACAAATCGCATCGATTTACAGAAAATCCGATAAATTGTGTCGGTTTACAAAAACCTGTCGATATGAAATGTACCAACAGTTGATGACCAGAAGACAAAATTACGATAACAAGTTGGATACAACAGATAGACAAAACAACGATTTGACACATACATCCTATGGTACTACGAAAACTCAGAACACCTAAATTCTAATTTAAATTTTTAGAAGAGGATTGATAATAAAAGTTACACTTCCTTATCAGAAAAGAATGGGTGGGTAAGATGAAAAATGGAAGCAGATATACTCCCGTGTTTAGTTTTTCTTAGCATACTTAACTACCAAAAAAATATTTGCTAAACTGACAGCGACCATATTGGCTGAGACCCTGAAGACGGAATGACTCTGGTACCAATTGTAATACCTCGGACACTACGCTCTAAACAAAAGTCAGGATGAACCTAAAGTGCATAAGGTGTCCTACCGCGGAAGCCCAAGGGCCACCCACGTGTAGGCCCCATCTACGGATAGCAGGGCACGGTACCGTCCAACTACTTTATCCACTTTGCAAGAATATCATATCAAGTGCGAGCGACGTAGTCAACAGGCATATGAACAAAACATACATAAGTGTATATGTCAGCGACATACAACAGTACATCAGAGACAGACCATTTAAAAGAAATAGAAATATTCAACACCATACGACAAGATCCAAATATCCTAGATAGAGATCATATTTTAGGATACATCTTCATACACCACACATCAGAATATCATGCGAAAGCGGAAAACAAGATTCAAGTACGGATAAAAAACAAATTGGCATAAGATGTTCTGAAAATAAACATATCCTACCCACAGATCTCACGGATCTCCATGCCCCAGAATCTCTACACCTGACGGTCGTTGTCACCATCATATATCTCCTCGACCCAGTAATCTTTCTCAGAGTATACATGTCCATTTGAACAATATTTATCGTGTGAGACCTAGGAGGCTCAGCAAGTCTTTATGCATCTAAAGGGAACAACGTGAGGGTGACGCAATTGCAGCAAAAATAAAGCCACGCTATAATATCAGCCTAACCAAAGATAGATGAACGTTCGTTAAATATGTTGGAATTATGCCCTAGAGGCAATAATAAAGATGTTATTATTATAATTCTTGTTCATGATAAAGTTTATATTCCATGCTAGAATTGTATTAAGCGGAAACTTTAATACTTGTGTGGTTTGTGAACAACACCGTGTCCCTAGTATGCCTCTATGAACTAGCTCATTGATTAATGATGGTTAAGGTTTCCTAACCATAGACATGAGTTGTCGATTAATAATGAGATCACATCATTGGGAGAATGATATGATGGACAGACCCAAACTAAGCGAAGCAATTAGATCGTGTCATCGTGTTCATCTTTGCGAAGCTTTTCTTATGTCAAATATTGTATTCCTTAGACCATGAGATAATACAACTCCCTGGTATCGGAAGAAAGCTTTGAGGTCATCAAACGTCATCCTATGAGAGGGTGATCATAAAGGTGTCTCTCAGGTGATCGGAAAGTACCTGTTGGGTTGTATGTATCGAGATGGGATTTGTCCCTCCCAAGTCGGAGAGATATACTTCGGGCCCACTCGGTAATCGATATCAACACCGCTTGCAAGCATGTGGTTAAGTAGTTAATCACAAGGTAATATCGGATTACGGAACGAGTAAAGTACTTGCTGTGAACGAGATTGAACTAGGTATGACGGTACCGACGATCAAATCTCGGGCAAGTAAAATATCGCGAGACGAAGGGAATATATATATGTGATTGATTGAATCCTGACATCGTGGTTCATCCGATATGATCATCGATTAATGTGTGGGAGTCAATATGGGTTTCCAGGCCCCGTTGTTGATTATTGATAGAAGATCATGTCTGCATGTTCTCGAACCCGAAGGGTCACACACTTAACGTGTCTCGACGCTAGGATAGATTGGATAATTGGTTTATGAGTTTTTGTTCGGAGTCTCGGATGGGATCCGATACATCACGAGAGGTTCCGGAATGGTCCGGAGAATAAGATTCATATAAGGCAATGCAGTTTTTGGAGTTCGGAATTGTTTTGGGTTAATCGGTATTGTACCGGAAGCTTCTAGAACCTTCCGGAGGGGGACCAACGTGGCCCCACCTGCCGGGAGGGGGCATGGGCCTATGAGGGAGTGCCCTGGCCGCATTGGGCCAGGGGCACAAGGCCCCATAGGGCCCAGCCGGTCAAACCAAGGGGAAATCCTAGGGGGGCTTCTAGAAGGGAGGGGAACTTGCCCCCCACTCCTCCCTCCTTTGGCCGCCGGCCTAGGGCTTGGGGGAGGGATTAGGGCTGGCGCCCACCCCTCTATATATAGAGGTCTGGGGCGCACCACCCCCCCACACCTCCTCCTCAACCCTAGCCGCCCTACTGCCCTCCTCTCTCTCTCTCCCTCCCGACTGCGTGTAGGCGAAGCCCTGCTGCAGAAACTCTCCACCACTTGCACCGCGCCGTCGCGTTGTAGATCCAATCCGCCTCTCCACCATTCTTGCTGGACCAAGGAAGGAGGAGACATCGAGGTGCTGCACGTGTGCATCTCTCGGAGGCATCGCCACTTGCGGTGCTAGATCGGATCGGATCGCGAGGAGGAGAAGCGAGTACGACTACATCACCCACGTTCCGACGAACGTTCCGCTGTGCGAATCTTCAAGGGTATGAAGATCTCATCTAATCTCTCTCGTTGTTTGCATATCCTAGATTAGATCTTGGCTTTCTCGTTCGCATCCATAGAAATTTTTTGATTTACTATGTTGCGAAACCCCTTCAGTGGTATCAGAGCTAGGTTTATGCGTAGATGTGTTTCACGAGTAGAATGCAACATGGTTGTTGTGGGCGTTGATGTTTTATGTTGCAAGCCTCTTGTTTGTGTTCTTCTTATGACGCGGGATAGTGAGATTGAAGCGGTCCAGGCCAACCTTACGCGACGTCGTTCGCGAGACCGGCTTCGCACTTGACGTGTGGCTTGTTCCACACATGCGGCTGGTGGATGCCAGTTTCTCTCACTATAGTTGTCATGGGATTAACACCGGAGTTTGGAAACCATAATATCACCGTTGTGGCTTTCCGTAGGTAAGAATCGTTCTTAGCTTGATACTCCCATAAGCCACGTAAAACATGCAACAACAAAGTAGAGGCGTGTAACTTGTTTTTGCAGGGAGTGTTTTCTGTGATATGGTATGGCCCAAGATGTGATGTGTATATTGTATGCGATGATCATGTTTTGTAATGTTTCACGACTTGCATGTCGATGAGTACACAACCGGCAGGAGCCATATGGTTGTCTTTATAATTGTGTACGACCTGTGTGTCAACTTCTTATATGCCATATAATAGTTTCACTTTATCGCTAAGTAGTTAGCAATAGTTGTAGTTGCTATTCGTGGTGGAGGCAATCATGGTGGAGTGATGGAGATCATTCCGGCACGCACAAGATGGAGATCATTGCGCGAAGATTGGCTATACCATGTCACATAAAGTTATATGCATGCGATGTTTATCCTTTTATGTATCTTATTGTGCTTAGATCGCGACGGTAGCATTATAAGAAGATTCCTCACTTAAAGATCAAGATAAAACTGTGTTCTCCCCATGTATGCACCGTTGCGAAAGTTCGTCGTGTCCAAGCATCACGTGATGATCGGGTGCTATAGACTTTACGTTCACATACAACGGGTGCAAGCCAGTTTTGCACACGCGGAAATACTTGGGTTTGACTTGACGAGCCTAGCATGTACAGACATGGCCTCGGAACACATGAACCAAAAGGTTAAACATGAGTCATATGAATGATATGATCGACACTTCGTTGTCCACCATTGAAACCACATCTCTTCTCGTGAAGATCGGATTAGGTGTGGTGAATTTGGATCATGTTCACTAAACAACTTGAGGGATGTTGAATTTAGTGGGAGTTCATCTAGTAATTTGATTAAAAGTTGAACTAGTTATCATGAACATAGTCTAATTTGTACTTGCAAATATTGTAGATCAAATGGCTAAGTCCAACTTCAACTTCAACGTTTTTGCTGAGAAGGAAAAGCTTAGAAACAATGGGTCTAACTTCACCAACTGGTTCCGCAATCTGAGAATCATTCTCTCTGGCAGTCAAAAGGACTATGTCCTTGAAAATGCGCTAGGTGACGCCCCTGCTGTAGATGCGCCGGCTGATGAGAAAGCTGTCTATCAGTCGCGCAAAGATGATTATGGTGTGATTAAGAGCACCATGTTGTTTGCTATGGAATCGGACCTTCAAAATCGTTTTGAAGACTATCCCGGGCCCTTTGAGATTCTTGAGGAGCTGAAAACTATGTTTCAGACTCAGGCCCGTTCTGAGAGATATGAGATCTCTGAGAAATTCTTTAACTGCAAGATGGAGGAAGGGAGTTCCGTTAGTGAGCACGCCATTAAGATGTCGGGCTACACTCAACGCCTTGAGCAACTGGACTGCAAGATTCCAGAGGAGCTCAAGATTGACAGGGTTCTGCAATCACTCCCTCCCAGCTACAAAAGCTTTGTAGTGACTCATAATCAGATTGGTTCCACAGATACGATCACCGAGCTCTTCGCAAAGCTGAAGGCTGCGGAGGTGGACATCAAAAAATATAATCATGTGTTGATGGTCAACAAGCCCCCCACCTTCAAGAAAGGTAAGGGTGCAAAGAAGCCCTTCAAGAAAGGCGGCGGCAAGCGCGTTGCCCCTGCTGAGAAGAAGCTCAAGTCTGGACCCAAGCCAGACACTAAGTGCTTCTATTGCAAGGACAAAGGTCACTGGAAGCGCAACTGTCCGAAGTACTTAGCGGACAAGAAGGCTGGCACCATCAAAGGTATATTTGATATACATGTTATTGATGTTTTCCTTACTAGCCCTCGTTCTAGTGCCTGGGTATTTGATACTGGTTCAGTTGCTAATATTTGTAACTCGAAACAGGAGCTACGGAATAGACGGCGGCTTGCGAGGGATGAGGTGGCGATGCGTGTTGGCAACGGATCAAGAGTTGATGTGATGGCCGTCGGCACGCTCTCCTTAGTTTTACCTTCGGGATTAGTTTTAAACCTCAATAAATGTTATTATGTGCCTGCGTTGAGCATGAACATCATTTTTGGATCGTGTTTATTGCAAGACGGTTATTCATTTAAATCGGAGAATAATGGTTGTTTTATTTATATGAGTAACATATTTTATGGTCATGCACCTGTTGTGAATGGTTTATTTCTTCTGAATCTCGAAAGGGATGAAACACACATCCATAACATTGAGGCTAAGAGATGCAAAGTAGATAGTGATAATACTACTTATTTGTGGCACTATTGTCTAGGTCATATTGGTGTAAAGCGCATGAAGAAACTCCATTCTGATGGACTTTTGGAGTCTCTTGATTTTGAATCATTTGACACATGCGAACCATGCCTCATGGGCAAGATGATCAAAACCCCATTCTCCAGAATGATGGAGCGAGCAACGGACTTGTTGGAAATCATACATACCGATGTATGCGGACCGATGAGTGTTTCGACGCGCGGTGGATATCGCTATTTTCTCACTTTTACCGATGACTTAAGTAGATATGGGTATATATATTTAATGAAACATAAATCTGAAACATTTGAAAAGTTCAAGGAATTTCAGAATGAAGTGGAGAACCATCGTAACAGAAAAATTAAGTTTCTACGATCCGATCGTGGAGGTGAATAATTGAGTTATGATTTTCTCACGCATCTTAAAGCAAGCGGAATCGTTTCGCAACTCACGCCACCCGGAATACCACAGCGCAATGGTGTGTCTGAATGCCGGAATCGAACCTTATCAGATATGGTCCGATCGATGATGTCTCTTACTGATTTGCCGTTATCATTTTGGGGTTATGCATTAGAAACCGCTGCATTCACTTTAAATAGGGCACCATCTAAATCCGTTGAGACGACACCGTATGAACTGTGGTTTGGTGCTAAACCTAAGTTGTCGTTTCTTAAAGTTTGGGGATGCGAAACTTACGTCAAGAAGTTGATGCCGGACAAGCTCGAACCCAAAGCGGAGAAATGCGTCTTCATAGGATACCCTAAGGAATCTATTGGGTATACCTTCTATCACAGAACCGAAGGTAAAGTGTTTGTCGCAAAGAACGGTTCCTTTCTTGAGAAGGAGTTTCTCTCAAAAGAAGTGAGTGGGAGGAAAGTAGAGCTAGACGAGGTTGTTGAACCTTCTCTTGAGTTGGAGAGTAGCGCAGCACCTGAAATTGTTCCAGTGCCGTCTGCACCAACAATAAAGGAAGCTAATGACAAGGATCATGAAGCTTTGGACGATGCTACTACTGAACGTCGCAGGTCGACAAGGTCACGTGCCCCTCCTGAGTGGTACGGTAACCCTGTCTTGACTGTCTTGTTAGTAGACAACAGTGAACCTGCGAACTATGAGGAAGCAATGATGAGCCCAGACTCTGAGAAATGGCTAGAGGCCATGAAATCCGAATTAGGATCCATGAGCGAAAACCAAGTATGGACTTTGGTGGACCCTCCTAGCGACCGAAAGGCCGTTGAGTGCAAATGGATTTTCAAGAAGAAAACGGACGCAGATGGTAATGTTACTGTCTATAAAGCACGACTTGTCGCGAAAGGTTTTCGACAAGTTCAAGGTGTTGACTATGATGAGACTTTCTCTCCCGTAGCGATGTTTAAGTCCATTCGGATTTTATTAGCAATTGCTGCGTTTCATGATTATGAAATATGGCAGATGGATGTCAAGACTGCGTTCCTCAATGGCAACATTGATGAAGAGTTGTATATGATGCAACCCGAAGGTTTTGTCGATCCTAAGGATGATGGTAAAGTATGCAAACTTCAGCGTTCCATTTATGGACTGAAGCAAGCATCTCGGAGTTGGAACCTTCATTTTGATCAAGTGATCAAGAGCTTTGGATTTGTTCCAAATTGCTACGAAGCTTGTATCTACAAGAAAGTGAGTGCGAGCTCGGTGGCATTTCTGGTACTATATGTGGATGACATATTGATTATTGGAAATGACATTGACATGCTTAACGATGTGAAGAGTTATTTGAACAAGTGTTTTTCAATGAAAGACCTAGGTGAAGCTGCTTATATATTGGGCATCAAAATCTATAGAGATAGACAAACACGCCTGATAGCTTTAAACTAGAGTACATACCTAGAAAAAGTTCTGAAAAGGTTCAGAATGGATAAGGCAAAGAAAGGTTCAGTGCCTATGTTGTCAGGTAAGATATTGAGCAAGGCTCAGTGTCCAGCTACGGTAAATGATAGGGAAGCTATGAGCAAAGTGCATTATGCCTCGGCCATAGGTTCTATCATGTATGCCATGCTGTGTACTAGACCGGATGTGTCCAATGCTCTTAGTTTGACGAGCAGATATCAAAGTGATCCAGGAGTGGAACACTGGACAGCCGTGAATAACATCCTAAAGTACCTAAATAGGACTAAAGAAATGTTTTTAGTCTATGGAGGTGATGAACAACTCGTCGTAAAGGTTTACGTCGACGCTAGCTTCGACACCGACAAGGATGATTCTAAATCTCAGACAGGATACGTTTATATTTTGAATGGAGGAGATGTGAGCTGGAGAAGCTGCAAGCAAAGCGTGATCACGGGATCTACAGTAGAAGCGGAATACATGGCTGCTACAGAAGTGTCAAGTGAAGGAGTTTGGATCAGGAACTTCATCACTGAGCTTGGCGTGGTTCCAAGTGCATTGGACCCACTGGAGATATTGTGTGACAACACTGGCGCCATAGCACTCGCTAAGGAACCAAGATATCATCCAAAGACCAAGCATATCAATCGCAAGTTTCATATAATCCGAGATTATATAGCAGATGGAGATCTGAAGATTAGCAAGGTACATACAGATCTGAATGTTGTAGATCCATTGACTAAACCTCTTCCACGTGTAAAACATGATCAGCACCTTAGTGCCATGGGTGTGAGATTGTTGCCAAATGTAAACTAGATTATTGACTCTAGTGCAAGTGGGAGACTGTTGGAATTATGCCCTAGAGGCAATAATAAAGATGTTATTATTATAATTCTTGATTATGATAAAGTTTATATTCCATGCTAGAATTGTATTAAGCGGAAACTTTAATACTTGTGTGGTTTGTGAACAACACCGTGTCCCTAGTATGCCTCTATGAACTAGCTCATTGATTAATGATGGTTAAGGTTTCCTAACCATAAACATGAGTTGTCGATTAATAATGAGATCACATCATTGGGAGAATGATATGATGGACATACCCAAACTAAGCGAAGCAATTATATCGTGTCATCGTGTTCATCTTTGCGAAGCTTTTCTTATGTCAAATATTGTATTCCTTAGACCATGATATAATACAACTCCCTGGTATCAGAACAAAGCTTTGAGGTCATCAAACGTCATCCTATGAGAGGGTGATCATAAAGGTGTCTCTCAGGTGATCGGAAAGTACCTGTTGGGTTGTATGTATCGAGATGAGATTTGTCCCTCCCAAGTCGGAGAGATATACTTCGGGCCCACTCGGTAATCGATATCAACACCGCTTGCAAGCATGTGGTTAAGTAGTTAATCACAAGGTAATATCGGATTACGGAACGAGTAAAGTACTTGCTATGAACGAGATTGAACTAGGTATGACGGTACCGACGATCAAATCTCGGGCAAGTAAAATATCGCGAGACGAAGGGAATATATATATGGGATTGATTGAATCCTGGCATCGTGGTTCATCCGATATGATCATCGATTAATGTGTGGGAGTCAATATGGGTTTCCAGGCCCCGCTGTTGATTATTGATAGAAGATCATGTCTGCATGTTCTCGAACCCGAAGGGTCACACACTTAACGTGTCTCGACGCTAGGATAGATTGGATAATTGGTTTATGAGTTTTTGTTCGGAGTCTCGGATGGGATCCGGGACATCACGAGAGGTTCCGGAATGGTCCGGAGAATAAGATTCATATAAGGCAATGCAGTTTTTGGAGTTCGGAATTGTTTCGGGTTAATCGGTATTGTACCGGAAGCTTCTAGAACCTTCCGGAGGGGGACCAACGTGGCCCCACCTGCCGGGAGGGGGCATGGGCCTATGAGGGAGTGCCCTAGCCGCATTGGTCCAGGGGCACAAGGCCCCATAGGGCCCAGCCGGCCAAACCAAGGGGAAACCCTAGGGGAGCTTCTAGAAGGGGGGGAACTTGCCCCCCACTCCTCCCTCCTTTGGCCGCCGGCCTAGGGCTTGGGGTAGGGGTTAGGGCTGGCGCCCACCCCTCTATATATAGAGGGCTGGGGCGCACCCCCCCACACCTCCTCCTCAACCCTAGCCGCCCTGCTGCCCTCCTCTCTCTCTCCCTCCCGACTGCGTGTAGGCAAAGCCCTGCTGCAGAAGCTCTCCACCACTTGCACCGCGCCGTCGCGTTGTAGATCCAATCTGTCTCTCCACCATACTTGCTAGACCAAGGAAGGAGGAGACGTTGAGGTGCTGCACGTGTGCATCCCTTGGAGGCATCGCCACTTGCGGTGCTAGATCGGATCGGATCGCGAGGAGGAGAAGCGAGTACGACTACATCACCCACGTTTTGACGAACGTTCCGCTGTGCGAATCTTCAAGGGTATGAAGATCTCATCTAATCTCTCTCGTTGTTTGCATCTCCTAGATTAGATCTTGGCTTTTTCGTTCGCATCCGTAGAATTTTTTTGATTTACTTTGCTGCGAAACCCCTTCAAAATAAGCAATAGTTAAATACCCAACATATATATATCAACATAAATAAACATCGCTCGCCCTCCTTCTCGTCCCCCGAACAAGAAGGCGAAAGAATATCCCATCTGTTGGCAGTTTTATTAATCATTCATGAATATTATATATTGCTAGTCAAGCTTTAGTCAAATTAAAGACGGTATTTTAGTTATAGTTATCTATGATCGAGAAATTGTGCTCCAAGTAGTCCATAACCACGGACACGGCTTTCAGAAAGATTTACCCTACAGGGGTGTATAAATAGCAACACACACATAATCAACCCTGGAAAGAACCAAATAAAAAGCAACGAGGCATCACGACAAAGTATTTGTAAGATTCATAAATGATTTTAGGCGGCCATGCCGCTAAGATACCCGCTACGAAGTCGGTCGGCTTCGCGACGGATCCAGGATGTGTGGCGACGGCCGTAAATGACTGATAACCCGAAAGTGTGACTGGACTTATCGATACAACAAAAATATGACACATGGTTCATAAACAGTATAGTAGTAAACGCTCCTCGAGCAACAGTAATAAATAGAGCAGTAAAACATGGCATAAGTATAGAATAGTAGCAAATGGCCAAACTAGTTTGTGGCCCCAAGAAATAAAGTGTAACTCAAGCTAAGACTAAGGGGATTTATGGTCCCACATGTGAATAGTATGATAGTCATGGAACAAAAATCAAGTACTCAGGTCCTATGGGACACAAGTGAGTGGATAAAAATCATATCTCAAATATTGTCTACCGATGTCTCTTTCTTTAGTTATCCAATTACTACTCAATTCAGTTGTTTAGATACATCGTTATTCAAAGACACTCACAAACCCTACACATGCAATTCTACGACTCACATGGCTCAAACAACTCCTGTAGTAATGACTCATAGGATTGAGGAAAAGCTTTGGTGACGTTTAAAAATAAAGGCTATACAGTACTTGGATTGACATTTAATTCGTGACACAATTATGATGCAACAATAAGACAGATGCAATAGGTATTATATGTAGTGAAACCATGGAGAATTTTTTGCCTGGCAGTTCAGTTGCAGAAAAATAGGTGGGATCCGGGTAATACTTTCGAGACTCCTGATAATTCCCTTACTCGGCGGCTATCCGAATAAAAAACAAACACACAAGGAGCCAAAATAAATACATTATACAAACATATAAATCATATGCAATAAGTAAACAAGGTATTTCATGATGTAATTATGCATAATTACATGGTATAACATAACATGACATGGATAAGGTGAAGGGTACAAGAATAAAGCATTTTATTAGTTGTTTAGTCACATTTTTCTCCCATAAACCTTGCTACCCCATTAATATTTATATTATATATGATGAAATTTTCAATTCATATCATGGAATGCATAGTTAGAATGGGCTCGTCGCTCTGATCATTTTAGAGATATCATTTGTCGAATTCGGAGTTACGGAATTAAAGTTATGAATTTATAAAGAAATAGCATTTAAATTGGTATTTAATAATTCGAAAATTTTAATTCCCAATATATTTTAAATATAATATTCACATTCTTGGCATTTTTCTGATTTAAAAACATATATTATTCATATTATTTGAAATTATGAATTTGAAATAATATTAAATTCAAATTATATTAAATATGGTCAATTGTTAAAGGTTTGACTAGTTCGAAATAGTTTTGAATTTACAATTGAATTCATATGCAGAAATAAAACAAGTTTCATGTTGGAACAATATTCAAATTCGAATTTATTTGAAAGTTTGAATTAGGTTTGTATTTAAAGAGATTATAAAATAGTTTAAATTTGATTTTGAAACGATTCTGGACTTTTCTCACGCAGATGGGAGCTAGCCACACCGACTGACGTGCGGGCTAGGTCCTCCTACGGGGCGACACACGCGCGTGGCCAGTGAGTGGGCGACACGTGTGCAATCCAAGGACCGCGGGTTGTTTTCTGAAAACATCGGGTACCTTTTTATAAAAGGTGTTGGATGGTGAGAGGTGGTGAGGCTGACAGGTAGGGCTACGAGGTGGACTGCGGGTTCAGGAGCAAAAAGGCCAGGGGGTTTATGGCAAAAAGGCTTGCAACACTGTTTTTCTTCCTTGCGGTTAACTAACGAAACTAAACCCGCGCGCGATAGCAGAGATTCAGAGCGGCGGCAGCGCTTGATCCCACGACGTCGGCGCACGCAGAGGGGCGATGATGACTGCAAGTGCATAGATTAATTGTAGCTAGTTTTGAAGTAAAGATATCGAACCCATAGAAAGCTATTGATAAAGGTCTTTATTTCCCTCTAAAAGATCATGGATGCCGCCTAGAGGGGTTGAATAGGCGATTAAAAACGTTTACGAGATGGGCTTAACAATGGCGGAATAAAACTAGCATTTTTTTGTTAAGAACAAAGTCTATATATACTAAGGTTCACCTATGTGCATCAACAACTTATGCTAAGCAATACAAGCAACAAGATGATAACAAGATATATTACTTCAAGCACAAAAGCTATCACAATGTAAAGTGCATATACTTATGACTAGCATACCAAAATTTAAAAAATGACAACTTGGGTTTCATCCCAAACCATAACGTATATGGTGTCATTTCAACGGATCATGATGGAGCTCTTTTTAGTGTAAAAGCGATAATCTCTAAAGCTTTAATCTTTAAAATATAATGACAGTTTTATAAATGACATATTTAATCTTATCATGTTAAACAAGGTTTTATTACATATCTCGAACACTCCATATTCCTATGGTATTTTAGAAAATGCAAATCTTTAGGTGTTTTGTTAAACTTGTAACTCAAATATCTTCCTTTATTATCAAATCATAAATTCTATTTACTTGTTATAATGATTTTCCACTTTATCTTAAAAGTCTTTGAACATTTTTAAATATTTCACACTTCTTCCTCATTAAGTGAATATTTACTCAAATTTCCAGAAAAAGCATATGAAGTTGAAATTCACCGCTCACGACTATACATAATATACTACATACCTCAATATGCATAAATTCCAATAATTTAGTCGTTCGTTCTTTTTTGGCCTTTGAACAAAATTTCAATTATCTCTAGAAAAATATCACAAGTGTCATTTGATCAAAATCAAAAGACTCCAAAATTCTATTAACATGGAGTTTCTACACGTTTTTCTTTCCAATATAATTTAGAGATTTCTATTTTCGTGCCCTTGGTTTGTTAGCTGTACTCAGTTTTCCCCAGTCGCTTAACTTTTCCTAACTTTTCCCCTCGCCATGTTATGAAACCCTCGCAGGTGCTCGGACGGAGGGATGCCGTCAGGTCAAAGACTTGACCGTTACATGCTGATTTGTGGGACCGCATTGGTCGGGTCGTGCGTTGAGCGTTATGATACGTTTCCTCGATCGTTACATGCTGATGGGTGGGGTCGTGTTGGGACGGGTCCTGCATACGTGGTGAAGGGTGGGTTCATGTTGGGACGGGTCTTGTATACGTGATGAAGGATGTGTCCGCATGGAGACACGTATGTTTATTTTCACCAGGATCAGATCAAACAATGGATCCAAATAACACAATTCTTGGAGCAGTTGTACAGGACGTAAATCGCTTATTAGGGGAATATTAATAATACCAGAAGAAAACCTGAAGCGAGAAGCGGAGGCAGAAGAGTTGATGACCAACTACACGACGGGCCGCCGTATAGTTGGTGTCGCCTCCGGCTCCGCAAATAATTTCACCCTGTGCAACTGGTTCAGAGAGACGACATACAGAACACCCAGAAATCACAGAAACCTAACCTCCGGAAGGCATCTGGAGGGGGAACTTGCCCTAGGGATCTATCTTCGCCCTACGCAGATCTGGGAGGCCAAGGCATCGATCTCCATCTTCATCAATCGTTGCATCTTCATCACCACCATCATCTCCATCCATCCCATCTAGATCTTGTTATAATTCTTGCACTAGTTGTGGATTCATACAAGTACTATTCATCAATGATCGTTTCCATTACCATTACTATGATGTTGTCTGCCTCCATGTTTGAGTAGATCATTAGTTCTTGGGGAGATGGAGAAACCCTAGTATGGGATTGAAATAAGGTAAAGTTTATTATGATGTTTATCGATGTGACCATGTGTTAGATTGTCTGCATCTTGATGTTGGGAGAAGTCGACCTCTCCAATATTTGACTCTTGTGGGGACTTGATATAGGGAACTACGTGTTGGTAAACGGAGGGATATTTGATGGGGGAATACCAATCGGGGTATACCCACGAAGTATAATCGCCAGCTGGATCGAGCCGACTGAAGCATAGCCTAGGGCAGATCGACTCACCAAGTACGGCGACTGGCGAATACTGGACCCAGGAGACTGGCGCCGACTGAAGGCCCAAGATGGCGACTCAAACAAAATCCCATTAGTGCACTTGTAAACCCTAGCTCACTGCATATATAAAGCCATCAGGGGCACCCTCACGGGGTATGTCATATTGCATTTTCTCCCACATCATATTAGATCTAGTCTCTCCCACCGTCTCCGACGACTCCATTGTAATCCAATCTATGAACTCGTATACTGGATTGACAGCAGGACATAGCGATCCTCCATCAAGGGGACGTGAATCTAGATACATCGTGTGTCAATATCTCTTTTGGATTCTCCTACGTCGCCTTATCTCCACTGCGTAAGCTACCCCAGTAGCATCCGTCGTGCCAATACCACGACAGTTGGAGCCCACCGTGGGACAAGCGATGCTTGGAGATGATAATCTGGGCAAGATCCCTCACCATCAACGACAGTCTGATCGGATCTGATCTGAATTGGGAGCTGATCGATCTGATTTAGCTGCCAACCAACGCGGCGAAAGCACGTGCAAATGTCAATTTGGAAAAATCTCCTGCATAGGTACATGCACGATCGGTTCAACTATACGGCAGCTTAGTATTTTAATTTAACCCTACTTCGCATTGATCATTATGCTCATTGTTTTTTTTTATTTGAAACTAATCTTAGATATATGTTGCTCAATAATCCCATGACTATGGAATTGGATTAGATTGGTCTTTATTGATCCGCTCTGTCAGCCGGCAATTGCCGTGACGAAACTGCGACTCAGTTCACTGCGATGAATACGTCTCGTCGACTCCGACAAAAATTCACAAATTCTCCTAAATCAATATTATATATTCTTGCAAATTTATCATCATATTTATTTGACCTAATTCTTTTATGCCTGCATGTTCTCATACACGCCAGCGTTTGTGTATCCATTGATGCTCGGCGATACATAAAAAAGCTAGAAAGAAATTCACCTAGACGAATCAGATCTGATCTACTCTGTATAAAAAAGGGGCCAATCACACGAGTCACTGCTCGTGATCTCACGGGAAGGGCCGGCTAATCCTCTGAACTTTGGTCGCCAAGTATCAATACCTCATCCCACACTTATCAGGTGTTATTCTCTAATTATTAGCTTCGTTTTAAAAATTGAAATCTACATATATGTCTCGTTTGCACTATTTATGTGTCCAGATTTGTCGGTCCAAGTCATCGCAAAGATGAGAGACAAACACACCGCCCAGATCGACTGGGCTTAAGACGGTCTGCCGATCGGGTTAAAACAAGCGCTGTCGTGACTCAACCGTCGTGCCTTTTCAGCCGTAAACTCGCCACGCTAGGGGACTCGGCGCGTTACAGACAACGCCACTTGCCGGTCACCCGACCTCGCCACTCGCCGCGCTCGGGGACTCGGCGCGCTACAGATAGTGCCACTCGTCGGTCGCCCGACCTCGCCACTCGCCGTGCTCGGGGACTCGGCGCGCTACGAACAGTGCCACTCGCCGGTCGCCCGACCTCACCACTCGCCGCGCTCAAGGACTCGACGCGCTACAGACAGCGCCACTTGCCGGTCGCCCGACCTCATCACTCGCCGCGCTCGAGAACTCGGCACTCACCGGTCGATCGACCTCGCCACTCGCCGCGCTCGGGGACTCGACGCGCTCCAGACAGTGGCACTCGCCGGTCGCCCGAACTCGCAGCTCTCCACGCTCGGGGACTCAGAGCGCTATAGACTCGACACTCGCCGGTCGCTCGAACTCGCCACTCGCCGTGCTCGGGGACTCGGCGCGCTCCAGACAACGCGACCATAGGTTCGTCATAGCGCGACTTCCGTCCGCCGCGTCGACCCTGTGTCCGCGGCGTCGACTTTGCCATAGCGCGACCTCCATCCGCCGCGTCGACCCCGTGACCGCTGCGTCGACTTCGCCCTAGCGCGACCTCCGTCTGCCGCGTCGACTCCGTATCCCTTGCGTCGACTTCGCCAAAGCGCGGCCATATGTCCGCCGCGTCGACTTTTTTCGGCTAAACGTTGTGCGACCCCGTCCGCTACGTCAAATGCGCACGCCGTGCCTACTAGGGGACCTTCATCGTCCGAGTCGCTAGAGAGGGTCGCATGCCACGCTGCATGGACTCTCCACTGGGTGTCTCTTCCCCCGGGAAAAATCAATTCGCCTTTGTCAACCTTTAAAAGAGCGACTCGCAATGGCCAAGTAGTGCGGACGAGGACTCACAAACCAAGCCTCGATTCGTCCACGAAAAACGCTAACTCAGAGCCATCATTGGAGTCTCCTTGCTCGACTAAGACAAATGGTTGTGCTACACAAACAACATCATGTCCTCCTCAACCTTAGACAGTGCGACTCGCACGGCCAAGTACTACGGACGAGGACTCGCAAACCGAGCCTCGGGTCGTCCAGGAAAAACGCCAGCCGAGAGCCATCTTTGGACTCGCCATGCGACTAGCCCCCCGGGCCAAGACGAGAGACTCTCTAACGAAAACAGCGCAATCAACATCATCATGGACTCGCAATCATTGTGGACTCGCCACACTCGGAAACTATCCCCTCGCAGACTCGCAATCATCGTGGACCCGCCATACTCGGGGACTCTCCCCACGCGGACTCGCAATCACCGCAAACTCTCCATGCAGACTCGCTCAACGCGGACTCGCCATGCTCGGGAACGACCACTACTATTTCCAGAATATGCATCTCTAAAGAGCCTCAAGTCGCCTCTACAAGCCAACTCGAGCCTTAGGGACTACTCCTAGGTATACCACGTGTACGCGTGGTTCCGCGACCGCAACTCGCCAACCTATCGTACTCTCCACGCTCGGGGACTCGCCATGGCCACGGACTCTTCATGTTCGGCGGCTCGCCCATCACCGACTCGCCAAGCTACCGGCTACACGCCGCATGACATCGCCACTGCGGACTCGCCCTCGCGTACTTAACACGCTCGGGAACTCGCCACTATGGACTCGCCCTCGCGTACTCAACACGCTCTGGGACTCGCCATCGCGGACTCGCGATCGCTTACTCGACACGCTCGGGGACTGGCCACCGCGGACTCGCCCTCGCATACTCGACACGCTCGGGGACTCGCCACTGTGGACTCGCCCTCGCGTACTCGACACGCTCGGGGACTCGCAACCGTGGACTCGCCCTCGCGTACTCGACACGCTCGGGGACTCGCCACCGTGGACTCTCCCTCGCGTACTCGACACGCTCGGGGACTCGCCACCGCGGACTCGCCCTCATGTACTCGACACGCTCGGGGACTCGCCCGATGCGTTGACTCGCCTTGGAGAATGGATTACTTCACGAGCTATTTCTCTGTTTCAGGAGCTCACCAACGACTCACCATCGACTCCACCCTGGAATCACCTGCGCCGATTCAGCGGTTTGAAGTCATCGCTGAGTCCCTGACGCGCTCGGGGACTACTGATGGGGGAATACCAATCAGGGTATACCCATGAAGCATAATCGTCAGCTAGGTAGAGCCGACTGAAGCATAGCCCAGGGCGGATCGACTCGCCAAGTACAACGACTGGCGCATACTGGACCTAGGAGACTGGTGCCGACTAAAGGCCCAAGATGGCGACTCCAACACAAAGCACATTAGTGCACTTGTAAACCCTAGCTGGCTGCATCTATAAAGCCACCAGGGGCACCCCCACGGGGTATGTCATATTGCATCTTCTCCCACATCATATTACATCTAGTCTCTCCCACCGCCTCCGGCGACTCCATTGTAATCCAATCTATGAACTCGTATACTGGATTGACAACAGGACGTAGCGATCCTCCATCGAGGGGACGTGAACCTGTGTACATCGTGTTGCAATCTCGCTTCCGGATTCTCCTACGTCGCCTTGCCTCCACTACGTAAGCTACCCCACTAGCATCTACCGTTCCAATACCACGACAATGTTAGCACTTGCAGTGACTATAAAGTTGTTGGCACCCCTTACATATCAACTTGGGAATCGAGGAAACTCACAAAACATTATCCATGCCATGGGATACGTCCTACGAGATTACGTCCCTTGATAGCGTGGTAATTCAATTGATGTTGATTGATGTTTGTTGTGGTTATGAGGATGATTTGAGCAGTGATTGCTGCATCTTTTTCCAAATACGGAGTTCCTCCCACACATACATAGTTAAGAATGTTCATGATGATAATCTTTATCTTAGCCCTTTATAATACTAGTGGTGTATCCGCCAATCCCTGAGAATGCTTTCTCCCACTGAAGTTTCAAATCTCTTTTACATACGCGATACTTACTTTCTGTATTCAGTTTTATTTACTTTACGCATTGTTCTCTTATAACAAAACCAAAAAACACCTTTTTTGCACATAACTCGCATTTTATCTTGTCACTTAGAACTTAATTTAGCAATTGTGCTTTTAGTATTTATTTCAAGAATTCTTAGACTTGAAACTCCTGCTCCCTGTGGGATCGATATCTTTATTTCGAAACTAGCTATATCCGATCTGTGCACTTGCAGTCATCAAGCTATTTTATGGCGCCGTTGTCGGGGAGCTAAGCGCTATAGGTATTTTAGTTTTTGTTTATTTACTTTCGTTTGTTAAGTTTTGTTTTGAGTTACATGCTTCCAACAACATGATGGAGTTTGAGCATATAACTGGGGGTTTGAAATAAATCTTGTACTACTTGGTATTCTACACAAGAAGCAATTTACTAGAGATGAAGAAGATCCTGATCCATATGAGCATATTGTATGTTTCAAAGATATATGTGGCACGTTTCAATTAACGGGGTATACCGCCGATGAGGTAAGGGTTAAACTTTTTAGTCAAACTTTGACAAGTACATCTCTCTCATGGTATAGATCTCTACCCTCAGAAGCCATTACTACTTGGGATGATTTAGCTTGCGAATTCCTATCTAAATATTACCCATTATCAAAATCTTTTGGAATCAGGCGTCTTATAATGACTTGCAAGAACCGTCCCAATGAAGGACTAGTAAGAGCTTTTATAAGATTTAAAGATTTTCTTAGACAATGTCCTCATCATGATTTACCTAAATGGTACTTATTGCATATCTTTTATGGCGGTTTGATTGAACCTAATAGAATTGAACTAGGCTCTTGCACGAGAGGAGCTTTTATGGATTTACCTATAACTAAAGCTTGGGCTTTACTTAATAGAATTCGTGATCATAGAATTTCATGGAGTTTTGGTCTAGGAAGTGAAGGAGGCATGGAAATAGATCATGAATGTATTCACGAATATAATAAAAAAGGCCATGTCAATGAATTATCTAAAGAGATTTATTTAGATTCAGATCTTGTATTGCAAGTTGTTAAAGCTTTTACAGAACACATCGAAGCTCCAAAGGTGGGTCCGGTCAAGTTTGATCCACCACCTGAACCTGAAAATAAAAGAGAAGTTAAAGTAAATGTAGCCTCCCTAGAACCAATGAATGACATACCTTTTCCTAACACTGCACAAAAGCATATTTTGGAGTATGAAAAGGTCAAAGAAGTACATGAGGAGAAAGAAGAGGAAAGTGTGCCAATAATTGAAAAACATCTAGATGAAACCAAAGATGAAGAGGTAACCAAGGAAGCAATCATGGCTATGTATGCACATTGTAACATAGTTGAACTTGATGAAGAGACTTCCATATTGGTTGAAGGTATAATTAAGGTAAAAGATGTGGGTAAGCCTATCCTTCCCTGCATATTTAAAGAAACCTCTTTCCCATTATATTCATAAAGATATTAAGTTATCCTTGTATAAACATCTGATGTGTATCATTGAATATGTGATTCGGTTGTGGAACTATATATTCATATTGTTTGTACTAAATATCCTTGGTCATCGAGGTTGTGCTGGACACATAACTTAGACCAATGTGAAAGTCGGCTAATGACTCGGTTCCACTTGTCATGGGCATGGAGATGCTATTCCGACTTACATAGATTCGACTAAAGAGTCTAGCGAGTCGGATTGACCCATATTGAGGTACAACGAACAAGACCTGAGGTTGTTGCACAGTCCGAATTGAGGATCACCGACTTAGGTTCTGTCAAACGTTGATCCATAACTAGGCAGTTATAAAGGCAGAGTTTGGGTCGACTGAGAATCAAGTTGCATGATGTGAATAACCAAGATGGGATTTTGCCCCTCCACTTGTAGAGATATTTTCTGGCCCCTCTCAGATGATATGATTCAGAAAGCATGGCCATACACAACTCGGTTAAGTGTTAACCGAGGCGATCGACTAAGAGTTAGTCGGATGAATCACTTATCTCAGATCGAGAAGATAGGCGGACTATTTAAGGGATGAAAAATATTCGCCTATAGTCTGATAAGGTATATCGTAAGGCAAAAGGGACTCGGACGTAAGTCGCATTGGAAAGGCAAGTCTTCATGACTCTTTGGTACTTGGGAGTCGACACGTTCTGCTAGGAGCCGCTACCGACTGATAGATTGAGAGTCGGACTCCAATCGTGTCCAAGTTGCCATGAGCCTGCGGGGTCACACACTTAAGTGCGGGAGCAAGTTCGGATTGCATATGAACCGGAAATCTGGTTGGGTTGGACCCAAGCCGGATTTTGGACTGAGTCAATAAGTCGGACTCATAGTGACTAATATTATAAGGGCTTTGATACGTCCAATCCGCATCACCATTCTCTATCATAATTTGCTTCTATTCATTGATATATTCCTTATTAAGAGGTGTTACTTATGTTATTTCATCTGTTTTTGCATGTTGGATGATTCTTGGAGGATGAACTGCCGAAGTCAGGATTCTGATGGAAAAAGCGGTGTCTAGATGCAATTTTCACGAAGATCAGAAAAATACCAGAAAAACTATGGAAAATTATATTTTTCGAGAAGACGAAGGAAGCCAGAAGGTGAGGCAGAGTTGGGCCACCGGGGGCCCACACCCCCCAGGCGCGGGCCACCCTACGCCGCGCCTACAGGGGGTGTGGTCGCCCTGGCCCACCTCTGGCTCCGCCCCTTCGCCTATATCTTCCTCCCGAAACCCTAAAGTTCGAGGAGCAACCACAGAAAGGTTCCGCTGCCTCTGCAGGACGGAAACTACACAGAGAGAAAGAGCTCTCCGGCTGACAGATTTCTGCCGAGGAAATTCCTTCCCGGAGAGGGGAGATCGTCACCATCAACACCTTCATCAAGCTAGACTTCATCGGGATTATCATCCACACCACCATCTCCACCAACACCATCATCACCACTCCATCCCGATGTAACAATTGTGTTGAATCTTGCATAGTTCTTAGGGGAAACTTTCCCGGTGTTAATTACTTTAGTAGTTGATGTTTGTGAGTGGAACCATTGAATTATTGTCTATGTTCAGATTGTTATTCATCATTATATCATCTCTGATATTGATCCATATGATGTATCGTGATTAGTTCGTTTAGTTCTTGAGGACATGGGAGAAGTCATGTTGTTAGTAGTGGAATTGTGTTGATGTATATTCAATGGTTTGATATTTAAGTTGTGGTGCTATTCTTCTAGTGGTGTCATGTGAATGTCGACTACATGATACTTCACCATTTATGGGCCTAGGGGAATGCATTGCGTATTTGGCTACTAATTGTGGGGTTGCCGGAGTGACAGAAACCTGAACCCCCGTTAGGAAACCTTTGCACAAGGGAGTGTAGGATCTCAGAGTTTAATGATGTGGTTAGGTTTTTATCTTAATTACTTTCTTGTAGTTGCGGATGCTTGCAAGGGGTATAATCACAAGTATGTTTTTGTTCAAGTAAGGTCGGTACATTAGCATAGGTTCACCCACACAACACTTATCCAACCAAAGAAGATTAATCAACTATATGAAGTGAAAGCACTTGACAGTATTCCCATGTGTCCTCAAGAATGTTTGGTCCTCATAAGTATTACCACCGGCTTGTCCTTTGCTAAGAAAGGATTGGGCCACTTGCTGCAATTATTTGCTGTCTTTATTTACTTGCACTTATTTCCTTGCTTTATAAAAAAAACCTAAAAATTCGTTTGCTAAGTATTTACAGAGATTTCATGCTCGAAACCTGTAACATCCCAGTATTTAGGACCTAACAAAGGGTAGATTTAGGAATATGTATTGTTGCATGCATTCATCTGTGAAAATGTGGGTAAAATTTTCGCCAAATAAAACAATCTAAGTGATCAATGTTTCTTTCATACTTTGAGATTAGGTTTAGTCTTAAAGGGTGATTGTTATAAACTTTGAGATGATCTTAAGAAGTTATGTGTTTAAAATGAATTTGAATTTTAAACATTGAGTGTTTGAATTATAATTTAAATAATTTAGATATAAGATTTGAATCTTAAATTAATTAAGAGATAAGTATTATAACTTAAATCTTATCCAAAAACAATATTGAATATGAAATTAATTTCATATTATTAATACATAAACAAGTTACAAAGAATGTAATCTACTAAAGTCATTCCAAACTTCACAATTTACAAAATAATAAAGAATAAGAATATTCTTTATTAATAATAATATAATCTTTATTACGATTAAATAAAATAAAGATTACAAGAATAATAAAAGAAAATTACATTTGAATATGTACTAACTATCCTAAATCTAAATCTACACTAAAGTTTCATCTTTATCTTTGTACCTGCAAAACAAAGATTAAATAGAAACAAAATAAGATTAGTGTTAGTAATATTTCTCTCAGATATGTCAGTGAAATGCACTTGACAAATTCATCATTGAGAAATGTTATAAAGGGGAAAGTTTCACCAATATGAAAGATTTCATCTTTCATAAATTCAAAGCCAGAAGTCAAATGATAGCCAAGAGGGTCCAATTCACCAGCCATGTGAAAGTAATCTGGTAGCAGTAAGTTCAAAATTTCTGAACCTATCCACAAGTGCATAGCAGGCACACAAGCTGGACATACACCAGCATGCAAATGGTGTGCTGTCAACTTCACAAGCATAGCCCAATATCACAAAACCACAACATGGCCGTGGAGGAGCACATCAGTGCATCTCTCCACTACACAACACACAAGCACAGCCAGAGTAGACAGCAGCTAAACCAAGAGCAACAGCCAAACCAAACCACCCAGATCAACCAAACATCACCAAGATGGTGACATAAGGAGGGGGATGAATCAGGTGGACAACAAGAACAAGCCCATGAGCTAGAAGGAGCAGGCAAGCTCAAGAGCAAGCACAGGAATCCAGCAGATCAAGATCAAGATCAAGATCATCATCATCAATCTACTAAACCATCATCAGATTTTGTGGTGAGCCTCATAAAACCATCACATGATTTCATCATATTAACTAAACAAAAGCATGTGTTGCTTTATGAAATGATCTCTCAATAATCACCCAAGGGAGGTGAATCTATCCTAGAGATTTCAAGTATAAAGATAAGAAATCAAACTCAGTCACAAGCACCAAACTCTCAGACCAGCATCACAGAGTCTAGTGTTAATTTTTGCAACTTAGATCATTCTTTATTTGATCTTATCAGATCAGGGCACATCTCCCAGAGAGAGTAGCACCTCTAATCCTACAAGTTTCAAACGAACTAATTGCTCAACTAACTAGGAATTAAAT
The DNA here is from genome assembly GCA_910589765.1 of Avena atlantica. Taxonomy (NCBI): domain Eukaryota; kingdom Viridiplantae; phylum Streptophyta; class Magnoliopsida; order Poales; family Poaceae; genus Avena; species Avena atlantica. The sequence continues at coordinate 254,693,008 of OU342738.1, read as the reverse complement.
CCTAGAGCCTCAGACCAACATCATAGGCAGGAGAATCAAGAAAAGATTTCATTTTATCTTGTCAATATTAATCACAAGTATTGTCAAGGCTAAGCCCAGAAATAAAACCCAATCACTTGTGTGCCAGATCATAGTGGTATCACAAGGACAAGTTTTACAGGAGCTAAAACCAATCTTTGCTTAGTTCCCACAAATAAAAGGGCCAAAGCAATACACATCATCTTCCTGAAGCCAAGTGCCAGGAATCAACATCAAATTCATCTATACATCCACAGAAAAATAATTACATGTAATGATCATATTCAATATGTATAATCTCATACAAGCCTACCATTATAATTGCAGTAAGCAACTACTGAGAGAAACTACTGTTAGTATAAGCATTCTGACAGTAGAGTAAGTCTCAGATCAACAACATAATTCAATCAGGGATTCCATCGAAACACTAGCATGGGATCATAGTGGATTACCACTGGAATAAATCTGACAAGCCACTCACATCATCAAAGCCACTACAAATCATGATCCACAGCAAACAATCATTCTTCAAACCCAAGTATGATTAACACTAGATCTAAAGCATCATGGATATGATCAACAGGGGGTTATGAACCCTAATCAGAACAAGAACCCTAATTAGGAGATGAACCCTAATCAGAACGTAATCACTAGGCACAAGAAGCCACTAGACACAGACAAATAGATTCATGGTAGCAGCATGAACAAGAACCATTGAAGCAACTTACCCGAGGTCCTCGTTGATGAATCGAAGAGGAAGCATATTGGTCGACGAACCCGCGGCGGCACAGGGAGCACCCCAGAGGGCGCTGCAACCTGCACCAGCCACGGCGGCGGCCACAACAGCACACGAGCCCAGCACACCACCACAGGCGGGACCGCAACGATGGCGACAACACCTTTACCTAACCCAAGGGTTCGGGAACGGGGTGAATCTGACCACGGGGAAGCCCCGAAACCAAATCGAGTTGGACTAGATGAACCAGTGGAGTCGCAAACCTTGCCCTGCACCACGGCAGCGGCCAGGGAAAGCCACAACGGTGGCCATAGCCAGTGGCGGCGCCAGAGCTGCGGGGTCGAGGAAGATGAGAGGGTGAGAACGAGGAGGAGGCAGTGGGAATGGGCTAGGTGGGCCAAAACCCTTCGGGGTGGTATTTTGACCTTGCCCTATTGGGCCACACTGGCCCAATAAGCCCAAAAGGCCAACCCAAGTTGTTTAAAAAACTGTTTTAATCAATTGAAAAAGACCAAAATGCCCCTGACCTCAATAAAATTCTAGAAAATAAAATAAAAGTCCAAAAATTATAAATAAAATATTTTTGGATTCACAATAATCCACTCTATCCAAATAAAATAAGATATAAAATTTTGGACATTTAATTTTTATAAGAATTTTGTAATTTATATATTCCTTATGGAATTTTACAAAATTATTGAACGATGATAAAATAAATAAAAATCACTTTCAGTATTTATTAACATTATAGTATTTTTGAAAATACTAAATAAATATTTAATAATAAATTTAATGTATAATTAATAATTCCTAAAAGAATTATTAAATCAATAAAAGTCAAATAAAAAGGGAAATAAAATTAAATAATTCAATATATGCAATAAATAATAATAATAATATTTATAAATGCTTGATTAAAAGGCACCTTATATAGGGAAAATGCATATAGAATTAAATAATGCATTACATTACTTGCATAATCATTTTGCTTCTTTAAATATTATTCTTACCGGGCAATAATGATGTTTTTGTAGAACTAGAAGCTCAAGGTCTAGTGCAAGCATCAGACTTCACTACCTTGCCATCACAAGGCAAGTTCAACACTTGCTCATGTCCTTTGAAGAGTCTTTATCAAAGTATTTGCAAATTGTGTGTTATCATATATGCTATAAAAGAAAGAAAATATTATTTTCGTAAATAAAGAAATCATAGATATCATCCTAAGTGGTGCTATAATGGAGCAATAGAACTTAGGGTTCTATTTGCAACAATGATGATCAAGTAGGGACTTAATAACCCCTGACATCAGTGATTCTAGCGTCGTATATTACGCGTTAGCCATGAGATTTGGAATGGGACAAAGAAGTCAGCTGTATCTTCTTCCTCTCGCATGAAGCCGAATGTGTAGGTCGTGGCTGTTATCCTCGTAGCGTGCATATTAATTGGTAACTCATAGAGGATATGCAGCATATGGGTGGGAACCCTCATCGTCCCACGATAGTTCTAGCATCTAACGGTTTGTACAAACCATTGCCATAATTCATTATGTGGGCATGGTGTACACCAAGGAGGCATGCGGGGTCACGAAGGGGCAGTGATTGGCTTGGACCAACTATTGGGCCCCACATCATGGAATTGTGGACGGGAAAGTACGCTCGGTTGTGCAACAAGGAGTTGATCTCTCATGGGTAAAGTAACGCACCTCTGCAGAGTGTAAGAACTGTAACTTGTTACTCCCTGTTCCGGGAAGGAGCTACGAACGCGGCAGGAAAGGAACTCCATGAAAGTTTGGTCAACCTATGAAGGCTGAATGTTAAAGTTGTTTTGGAATTAAAATCAATCTTTAAAGAAAGATTTACGAAAACTGCATAGTGCCAAGGATTTATAATCCGAGGTGGTAGTTAGAGCATCAAACTTCCCACCTTGCATATAATGAACCTTTTGGGTAACGTTGTTACTCATTCTTTCCTTTGATCCCTTGCTTAGACTCTGAGGATCCCGAAGACATGCCAATGTATGTAGCTGAATGCCAATAAGATGTATTCTACGAGGAACCTGATCTGTCCTGAGGAGTTGAAGGAGTGGATTACGAAATCCGCTACGGTGTCGATGGGAACGAGTCCAATTAAGTATCTAGTTAGTAGTAACTAACGGAGCAGAGCAGCATGAACTCTATAGAATAAGCTGTTGAGCTCAACTCCTAGTCGGAGTTGTTACTTTTAAATTTCCGCTGAACACTTTATATTTTGGTTTGTAAGTTGGATCTTTTGGAAGTCTTGAACTTCCGGTATTGTAATAATAATGTGTGTACATTTGTAATATGGACCCGCAATGTTTCTGTTGTACCACTCTGAGGGACGTGATATTTACGGAACGGTGTTCTGTAGATGTCATGTCAACGACTATAGTGTACTACACATGCAGTGGTATGCTGGGTCACCGCAAAACCACTAGTTAACACCTTCTACTCCTTGTTGGGATCGACACTCCTATTTATCAAAAGTACTACGATACACCCCCTATACTTGTGGGTCATCAATACTATTTTCTAGCGTCGTTGCCGTGGAGTGAAGCGCTAATGAAGAGTGGAACTGGTAAAGGAAACTTCTATTGTGAGTATTGCTTTTATTTCTATTTTTTACTTTGTTTCCAATATGGATAACACACTTGGTTTCCAATTTGGGAAAGCTACTACCACTGCTAGGATAGTAGATGAACCACCACATGTTGAGATCGATCCTTTTAAGATACCTACAAGAATTGTTGATCGTGTTATCGATAATTATTATTTTGAGGATGGAATTGTCCATCCTGGTGATCACTTGCTTTTTATCCATGCATTATGCGGGTTGTTTAAGTGTGCAGGTACACAACTAAACAAGTTAAGAAGAAGTTGCTCTCTATATCATTGAAAGGAAGAGCTGAAGAATGGTATAAGCTGCTGAAGAATGGACAATCTATGGAATGGGAGGAAATAGTACCTCTCTTTTATTCTAAATTCTATCCTCCCAGTGAGATTCATAAGGATAGAAATCAAATATATAACTTTTGGCCTCGTGATGGAGAGAGTACAGCCCAGGCTTGGGGGATATTGAAGTTAATAATGCTTAAATGTCATATTCATGAACTCCCCAATAATATTATTAATAATAAATTTTATGCAAGGCTTTCTCTTTATGATAAATATTTATTAGATGCTTCTTGTGCTAGATCATTCACACATATGAAAGAAGAAGCTAAATGGGATCTTCTAGACCGTATTCAAGAAAACACTGAAGCATGGGAGAATGACAAAGGAAGAAAGTCAGGTATAAATTATGATTATGAATGCATTAAATCTTTTATGGGAACTGATGACTTTCATGATATTAGTATTGAGTATGGTCTTGATTCTCAAAGTATTGCCAATTTTTTTAAGGCCTTTGCCTCTTATATTGAAATTCCCCAAAAGAAGTGGGACAAGTACCATGCACCTTATAAAGATGTTGTTAATCATGTTCTTGTTAGAAACATTGAAGTTTGTACTATCGATCCTATTTTGCTGAACCTTATATTGAGAAAATCCTTTTTCCTGCCAAGGTAAAGGAACATTCTATTATGGATAATGTGGTTAGCAAGAGTACAAAGAAAGTTGTTGAACCTGGTGAACAAATAAATATTGAACCTGTAGTAGCCATTGTGAAAGACCTTGCCACTAAAAATGTAGAAGATGGGCACATTATCTTTTGTGAAGATGCTTCTAATATTGTCTCTCATCCTAGTAGAGCTAGGAAATCTAGTGTCCCTGTGCTTTCTATTAGAATTGGTGATCATTGCTACTATGGTTTATGCGACATTGGTGCTAGTTCTAGTGTTATTCCTTATGAGCTTTATAGGGAAATTATGCATGATCCTTGTGAACTTGAGGACATTGATATGGTTATACACCTTGATAATAAGGAAACCATTTGTCCTATTGGTATTGTAATAGATGTAGAAGTTCTTTGTGGTAATACTAAGTATCCTGCAGATTTTCTAGTGCTTAGTTCAGAAGCTAGTAAAACTTGTCCTATCATTTTTGGTAGACCCTTTCTGAACACTTGTGGAGCTATTATAGATTGTAAGAAGGAGAAAGTTTTAACTAAGTTTGATGGGGAATCTTATGAGTTTAACTTTTCCAAATTTGTGAAAGCTCCTTATGAAAATAATTTGCCTAATGAGGATTTCAGGGTTGAACAACTTGCTTCCATTGATCCAATTTCTGACCTTGGACCTCTTTTTGATGATTATAAGTGTGCTCATTCTGATGATAAAGTTGTTTCTTGTGACAGTTATATTGTCAACTTTATTCAAAGTTCTACTGGAAGTTATTATGAGAGAGAGAAACATGGTTTTATGCATCTCAATAATATTAAGTTTCCCCGCTTTATGCTGAAAGCTTTAAAGTTGCACTTGTTTTGTCTTCCTATGCTAGTAGCCTTTTGTTTCAATAATTTGTTTTCTCATGAAACTCCCTTGCATAGGAAGTGGGTTAGACTCAAATGTGTTGGATATTTTCTTCTTGATGCTCTCTTTCATTTCAAATCCATATCTCCTATGTGAGCATCATTGAAATTATCATGCCCATCTTAATGGCTATAAAGAAAGAGCTTTTGGGAGACAACCTTTTTTAGTTTGCTTTGGGTCTTTGTTTCTTTGAGTCTTGGAAGTTATTAACCCTGTAATAACTGCTTCTTATCCTTTTTGTTTGGTTTTTTGTGTCAAGATCAACCTCTTTTGAGAAGTAGAGGAGTTGTGAAAAGTTGCTGTCCTGGGACAGTTTTTTGTGCTGCATTGTAAAAATTCGTGAAGGACCCCAGTAATTCGGATGGAGCTGTAGTTTTTTGTGCCTGTGCCCCAAGTTGTTATCCAACTTTCGTTAGTTTTGCACTTTTTGATTTGAGCAACAGAAGATTTTTGAAAAAATAAATCTTTAACTACTGGTCTGTTTTGACAGATTTCTGCCATCATTTGCATTTGCCTCTCAAATCAACATTCTTTTAATTATTTTTGGGATTTTGAAAGGAGTTGCCACAGTGGCTTTTGTTTTGATGGATTTCAGTTGAAATTTGAACCCAAAGGTTTATTATTTTTGCTTATACTAATGTTGCTAATGAAGTTTGTGCGAGGCTTTGTATGAAAGGAACTTTCAAGTGTTGGAGAAAAGGAATCTGCAAAGTCTGTCTTTGAGGTAAAAGTGTTGAAAACAGAAGGTTCGCGAAAAACTTATTTCTTTATATTTTTGTTATTTTTATTCCATATGGAAGGTTATGAGACGAAAAAGTTCTCACTTCCTTCTTATAATTGTGTGACTTCTAGTTGCCCTGCTGAGGAATCTCTGGATCATCTATTCTGGGATTGTCCTTTTGCAAAAGCATGCTGGGATGAAATTTGCCCTTCCAGGAATATTGATCTCTCCCTAAATGAGGCCTTTGCAGACATAAAATGCAAGTTGAATGTTCCTTTTATAATCGAGATTATTATTTTGGGAGCCCGGTGCATTTGGATTTGCAGAAATAATGAGATCTTCAATAACAAGCATGCTTCTCTGGAAGAATGGAAGGTCATAGTTTCCCAGGAATTGCGATGGGTGCTGTTTAGTATTAAGAAAAAATACTACCAGGACTTGAAAGCCTGGATCAACCTCCATTTAGATGGGAGATAGCTAGTTTTGTTGTATAATCCCTCAATGAGGTGGTCTTGGACTTGTAAATATGTACATATGTATCCCTTTATGATTATATAAAAATTGCAGTGGGGGCTTTCCCTACTGTTTCACCCTAAAAAACGAGACAAAATAGAGGAGGAAACTGAGCCCGGGTGGGCCACACCCACCAGTGGCGCGGGCCCTCCCTGGCCGTGTGATACGTCGGAAACGTATCTACAATTTTTGATGCCCCATGCTTGTTTAGTATCTACTTTGCTTTGTCTTTCTTTGAGGTGTTTTTTTATATCTTTTCTGGAACTAACCTATTAACAAGTTGCCACAATGCCAATTGCCTGTTTTCTTCTGTTTTTGGTTCCAGAAAGGCGGAAAATCAATATTCTCGGAATTGGACGGGACAAAAGCCAAAGTCAATAACTTTCCATGGGGGACAAGAATCCAGAAGACGAGACGGAGATGCAAGCCAGGGCGGCCAGACCCCCCCCTAGGCATGGGTGGGCCCAGCCCCGCGCCTGCGTAGGGTGTGGGGCCCCTGGCCGCCTCCCAGCCTCGCCTCGTCGCCTATAAGAAGCCTCTGATGCAGAAACCCTAAGGACTCGATCAATATTCCACGAAACCTTCTGTAGCCGCCGCCACCGTTGTCCCTATACCGGGGGATCTGAAGTTCTTCTCGGCACCCTGCCAGAGGGGAGATCATCCCGAAGGCCTTCTCTCTGGTATGATGTGTGAGTTCCACCTTGGACTATGGGTCCATGTAGTAGATAGATGGTTGTATCTCCTCCTTTGTGCTTTCATGTATAGATCTTGTGAGCTCCATTCATGATCAAGGTTTAATCTATTTGTAATCATGCATGTTGTGTTTGCTGGGATCCGATGGATATTGAGATTATTATGTTGGTTTGATTAATGGTTTTGTCTTTATGATTCTATCATGTATGTGTTGTTTGTGATCTTGCATGCTCTCCGTTGTTAGTAGCTATCTTGGCCAAGTAGTTGCTAGTGACTCCAAGAGGGGCTATTCATGCTCGATAGTGGGTTCATGCCTCTAGTTTTCAAGGGAAGTGACAGAAATCTCTTCAGTTGTAGATGTGGTGTTGCCACTAGGGAGAAAACAACGGTCTCTTGTTCATGGAACATGTGGACTGTTTACCTTACACACTTTGCTTAAAGCAGTTATCTGTTGCTTACAACTTAATACTGGAGGGGGTTCAGAGGATAACCTGAAGGTGGACTTCTAGTCATAGATGCAGTTGTATGGCGGTCTATGTATATTGTTGTATTGCCCAATCGAATCTCATAGGATCCTTCTGACTAGTATTGCATTGTTATGCCTTGCTCAGTTCATGTCAATTGCCCTGCTGTAATGTGTTTACCCTTCATGCCATGTTGTTTATCTAAGGAGAGCACCCCTAGTGAACTATGGACCCCGGTCCAATATTTACCATTGATACATCTTCCACTGTTACTTGTTTACTTGCCGCAATCCACTAGTACCTTTCACACCATACGTTTAATCCTTTGTTACAGCAAACCGGTGAGCTTGGCAACCTCACTGTCTAGTTGGGGCAAAGTCTTGAGTTTGTGTTGTGCTGGTCTCCGTGTTGCTTGCAACACCTATGTGAGATTTCCTTCCTCCTACTGGTTCGATAACCTTGGTTTATTACTGAGGGAAAACTGCTGTTGTGCTGCTTCACACCTTCCTCTTGGGGTTTCCTAACGAAGTGCTAATCAGCACCATCAAGCTATTTTTGGCGCCATTGCCGGGGATGGTAAGGACGTCTTCACTAGGGGAGTCCTTCACTTCCATTCTCTTTACTTTGTTTTTAGTTTGCTTTGTTCCTTTTTCTTGGTTTTGTTTGCCTCTTTTCAAAAAACCCAAAAAAAATTAGTTCCTACCCTAGTTGCTATCATGTCTGGTTTTGGACCAATCTTTATTTCACCTATGGAAGAGATCTCCACTTTTAAGCAAAAAAGTGAAGAGAGTTTTAAAGAAGCTTGGTCTAGAATCTCCGCTTTACGGAGAGAAACTGAGCCTAAGATGAGTCTTGGCTTGGTTATTGATAGTTTCTACCACGGTATTACTCTGTGTTATATTTATGCTTTGGGTGTTGTGGCTAAGAAAGATATTTTCCTATGTACCGAGGATGAAGCTTTTGATGCCATAAAGAAATTGATTATAATCTATGAGACACCTGGCAAGTCTGATTCCTCTTTCACAAATATTTTTTGCTAGGTTGAACACTCTTGAGACTAGTATTTCTGCTATGAATAGTTGCTATCACACGCTTAGGGCTTACCATGATTATGTTCCCATAAACTCTGAGCCTTCAAAGTGGTTTCCCACAATCAAAGTCTCTATAAATACTACACTTTTTATGCTCGCTGTGACATCATGTCTGAATTTTGCCTCATGCCTAAAGATATTTATGATTCCTTGAGTCTTTGGGGGCTTACTGAAGGAGAGGAAATCTCTCTTACCAACAATGCCACTTTATTACCCATTGGAATAGTTGAAGGTGTGTGTACAAAAATCTCAGGGAAAATGGTGTCTACTGATTATCTTGTTATTGAATGTGTAGGCAAAGGACAGATTACACTTGGAAGATCCCTACTTAAACACCTTGGAGCAGTAATAGATGTGGGAAGAGGAATTATGCATTTTTCTCCTCCAGTGAGCAACCATATTTTCCCTAAAGAAAAGAAGAAAGGTAATAAAGGAAAGAACAAGAAGGTTGCTTCTTCATTTGAAAATACTTGATTCTTCTTGCTTCTTATGCCTAACTTAAAGGCGTTAAAGAAAAGTACTTGTTGGGAGATAACCCAAGAATTTACTTTAGTCTTGGAAGTTATTACTTCAGTAATAACCTCTCCTTATCCTTTTTTGTTTGCTTTTTGTGCCAAGAATGACCTCTAATAAGAGGGAAGTAAGATTTGGGGAGTTGCTGTCTCGAAATAGATTTCTGTCCTCCACCAAAAAAAGGCAAAGTTAATAACTTTCCGTGGGGGACAAGAATCCAGAAGACGAGACGGAGACGCAAGCCAGGGCAGCCAAACCCCCTAGGCGCGGGTGGGCCTTGCCCCACGCCTGGGTAGGGTGTGGGGCCCCTGGCCGCCTCCCAGCCTCGCCTCTTCGCCTATAAGAAGCCCCTGATACAGAAACCCTAAGGACCCGATCAATATTCCACGAAACCTTCTATATCCGCCGCCACCGTCATCCCTAGATCGGGGGATCTGAATTTCTTCCCGGCACCTTGCCGGAGGGGAGATCATCCCGGAGGCCTTCTCTCTGATATGATGCGTGAGTAGTTCCACCTTGGACTATGGGTCCATGTAGTAGCTAGATGGTTGTATCTCCTCCTTTGTGCTTTCATGTATAGATCTTGTGAGCTCCGTTCATGATCAAGATCTAATCTTTTTGTAATCATGCATGTTGTGTTTGTGGGGATCCGATGGATATTGAGATTATTATATTCGTTTGATTAAGTTTTGTCTTTATGATTCTATCATGTCTGTATTGTTTGTGATCTTGCATGCTCTCCGTTGTTAGTAGCTATCTTGGCCAAGTAGTTGCTAGTGACTCCAAGAGGGGCTATTCATGCTCGATAGTGGGTTCATGCCTCTAGTTTCCAAGGGAAGTGACAGAAATCTCTTCAGTTTTAGATGTGTTGTTGCCACTAGGGAGAAAACAACGGTCTCTTGTTCATGGAACATGTGGACTGTTTACCTTACACACTTTGCTTAAAGCAGTTATCTGTTGCTTACAACTTAATACTGGAGGGGGTTCAGAGGATAACCTGAAGGTGGACTTCTAGTCATAGATGCAGTTGTATGGCGGTCTATGTATATTGTTGTATTGCCCAATCGAATCTCATAGGATCCTTCTGACTAGTATTGCATTGTTATGCCTTGCTCAGTTCATGTCAATTGCCCTGTTGTAATGTGTTTACCCTTCATGCCATGTTGTTTATCTAAGGAGAGCACCCCTAGTGAACTATGGACCCTGGTCCAATATTTACCATTGATACATCTTCCACTGTTACTTGTTTACTTGCTGCAATCCACTAGTACCTTTCACACCATATGTTTAATCCTTTGTTACAGCAAACCGGTGAGCTTGGCAACCTCACTGTCTAGTTGGGGCAAAGTCTTGAGTTTGTGTTGTGCAGGTCTCCGTGTTGCTTGCAATACCCGTGTGACGTTTCCTTCCTCCTACTGGTTCGATAACCTTGGTTTCTTATTGTGGGAAAACTGTCGATGTGCTGCTTCACACCTTCCTCTTAGGGTTCCCAACGAAGTGCTAATCAGCACCATCACCGTGCCAGCAGGGGTGTGCGCCCCCTGGAGTCCGTCTCCGCCTCGTTTTCGCACAGTACCTTCCTTATGTCGTAAAACTTCGTAATATATAACCCCTCGGGTTCCCTGAGGTTCGTATATCGTGTTCTCATCATGTTTTTGTTTCGATATGTTTTAGTCAGGATTTTTTCTCAAGTTTAGAGGCACCATGGTCTCTGCCAACGACAAGGGAAAGAAGCCTATGGAAGATGATCTTCAAGACCCCAAGAAGGAGGCGGAGATCTTAGTTGAGGATGAAGAAGACATGAAGTAAGACAAGCATCCGGACACCCACGCTACCGTTGCAAGCATTGGAGTGGTGGCAAACCCTATCAAGCTTAGTAGGACAGCATGAATGTCTATAGGAGGGAAACCTCCACGTCATTGCCTTGCTCCGCGGTCACGTCCTCCACGCGCCAAGAACCCCTTCCATACTCTTATACATGAGCAACAATATCAAAAGTTGCCCAAAGGGAAGTTGCCCTCTAGTTGGGATATGCCTCGTTCTAACCATGCATGGAAGGAACACTCTAAGGAGGAAGAGTGGGGAAAGAATAACAAGGACTGGGATTCTCGGTATGACATGATCATGAACTGCATTGAGCATAATACAGAGTTGATTCGTACTCTAACCTTCGAGATTGAAGATTTGAGGAAGCTGATTGAAAATATTATCAAGGGAACACCACCACCGAAGGAGTAATTCATCATCAAGTTTTGGCATCCCCTTGGTTTGTTCCAAGCTTGGGGGAGTGTCGCGGTATCACATCATTATCTTTTTACCTTTTTTAGTAGAGTCATATCTTGAATAGAGAAGTTATATTATAGGATGGTTTGCATCGTGGAAGTATCTCTCCTTTAGTTGGTTATATCTATGTATCCCTTGGTGTGAGTGCCTTTATGGAATATTAATGAGAAGTTTCATCTCTTACTTTTTGCACTTCTTATTTTAGTTTGCAATCTCTTTTATATGGTTGATCTTGTTGATTAGTATTGGTATCACTTTGGGAGCATCAAGTAAATCTAAATTGGTTTTGGCAAACCAAGCTTTGGTCATTAGCAACATTTTGAGGTTTGAAAGGAAAATAGAAAAGCACTTACAAGTATTTTGTATCATTTATTTTCCTTCTTGATTGGCTCATAAGCTTAGTATTCTTTATTTAAGATCTTTTGTGTCTTCAAGGAAGATTGCATGTTTGGCTTTATCACTTGTATGTTTACTGGTTTCCTTCAACTCTTTTGCTTGCTACCCAGCCTTGCTAGCCAAAAATCTGTACTGAGAAGGAATACTTATCGTGCACCCAATCCTTTAAACCAAAACCTATGCCATTTATGTCCACCATATCTACCTATTAGCATTATTGCTATTCCAAGTAGTTTCGCAAGCTTCATCTATCTTTCAAATTAAAAATTCTTTTGTTATGTGAAAATTAGTTAGTAAAGCTCTCACGAACTTGATGGCACACCTTATTTTCTCGCCCTTAATAAACTTGAACCATTGTATCATCGGTGTTGTATATGCTTGCACTTATAAGTTGGGATTAGAAGAACCGTGCTGTCACGGGGAATGCTTTCAACACTTGTAAATATTTACCCTGTTGATATCTTGCTCTTTTGTTTATGGATGTCGTCGGTGTGAAATAAAAGGGGAGCTTGTAAGTCCATGGAGCTATGTATATGTGTTAGAGAAACGCATGAGCCTCTAGCCTAAGCCATGCTTAATCATGGTGGAAACTTGCAGCATAACCATAGTGAGCAATCTATGAAGCATCCTCAATAAAAACTTATGCAAATAGCAAATAAAAAGATCGCTCAGATGCTCACTGTCTGCTTACCTTGTAATTTTTGATATGGGATAGCTCATGTATCATGTGCAAGGGGTACCCCGTTGGCGGTTCTCTATGATACACATGTACTTACAATGACAAAAAACTTACCGGTAACTAAAGTTGAGTAGCATGAGGAGCGGCCCTCGTACTCAAGGGACATGAGATTGCCAACTTATACTTCGTCAAGCATATATTCCATCTTTGTTCACTTTAACCTTAATCACCACAAGATGCTTATGATAGGAGCAATGAGAGCTCAAAGCTAGTAAGTACCATAATCTTTTGAAAGCTCTTTATGAACTTGAAATCCCCGCTTCCCTCTGTGAAGGGTCTTTCTTTTACTTCTTAGTTGAGTCAGTAAACCTATTCCTCTCTATCTCCAGCAAGCATTTGAGGTATTGTGTTTCAATCATTCATATGATGATTTATTCAATCATGTTCCTTATCTTCCTTGTTTTGCACAAGACACTTATTTGAATGAGTATTACTTTTCAAGTAAAACTTATTTACAAAAGCTTTACTTGAAAACTGTTTGCCATCTGTTCTCTAACCAAGAACAAAGTTTGCCATTGCCAATTATGATTTATCTTTATGCATCTTTATTATGACTCCCATACTCATTGCAAGTTAAGTTATATAATGGTGAGTTGCTTTCTACTATGATTGTGTATTGGTAAGTGTGATGCTTCTTATCCGTATTCTTTTTATCGATACTTCACTCCATAAACCTGTGGATATGTTTACTGAGCTCAGTTTTTGCTTGGGGACAAGCGAGGTCTAAGCTTGAGGGAGTTGATACGTCCAATTTGCATCACCATTCTATATCAATAATTTGATTCTGTTCATTGATATATTCCTTATTAAGAGGTGTTACTTATGTTATTTCATCTGTTTTTGCATGTTGGATGATTCTTGGAGGATGAACTGACAGAGTCAGGATTCTGATGGAAAAAGCGATGCCTAGATGCAATTTTCACGAAGATCGGAAAAATACTAGAAAAACTATGGAAAATTATATTTTCCTAGAAGACAAAGGAAGCTAGAAGGTGAGGCGGAGTTGGGCCACAGGGGGCCCACACGCCCCCAGGCGCAGGCCACCCTAGGCCATGCCTACAGGGGGGGTGGCCGCCCTGGGCCACCTCTAGCGCTGCCCCTTCGCCTATTTCTTCCTACCGAAACCGTAAAGTTCGGGGAGAGACCACAAAAAGGTTTCGCTGCCTCTGCGGGGCGGAAACTATAGAGAGAGAAAGAGCTCTCCGGCAGACAGATTTCTGCTGAGGAAATTCCTTCCCGGGGAGGGGAGATCGTCGCCATCAACACTGTCATCAAGCTAGACTTCATCGGGATCATCATCATCATAATCTTCCACACCACCATCTCCACCAGCACCATCATCACCACTCCATCCCGTTGTAACAATTGTGTTGAATCTTGCATAGTTCTTAGGGGAAACTTTCCCGGTGTTAATTACTTTAGTAGTCGATGCTTGTGAGTGGAACCATTGAATTATTGTCTATGTTCAGATTGTTATTCATCATTATATCATCTCTGATCTTGATCCATATTGTAGGGGTTCATAGCATGGAAAACAAAAAAATTCTACCGTATTGTCACATCCCAAGATTTTCCAAATCTTGTAATGTGAAAAATAAATGAATAAAATAAAACTTTGTTGATTTTCATGGCCAGAAGAAACTTTTTGAATTTAAATGGAACCTCAAACCCATTTGAATTAAATAAAATCCTAAAGGAATTTAATGGGTTAAACATTTAATTAAAGGAAATTAAAAATGTTTTGGAATTACTATTTTGGAATCATTTAATTAAAGATTTGGTATTCAAAAGAAAAGATGAGTTTATAAATAAAGAATATTTTATAAAGCCAAATTAAAACCTTGGCCAAGATTTTGAATTAAAACATTTTATTTTAAATAAAATTAGCAAAGATTTGTTTAAATAAATTAATAAGGATTTAATATCCAAACTTTATTTAAATAAAAGGTTTTACCAATTTAAATTGAAACATCAAAACTTATTAAATTATTTAAAATAAGATTTCCAAATATTTGATATTCACAAATAAAACCTACTAAAGTGTTTTGGCTTTATTTTAGGTTTTAAAATAAATCTCTTAATAAAACAAATTCTATTTGATTTAATAACTAAGGTCTATTTTATTTAATTATTAAATGGATCCTAAAATAAAGATGTTATTTTGTTTTAAACAAGTTTCCAAATATTCTTTATTTCCAAATAAAACCTACTGATTTGGTTTTGAAAGTGTTTGGAATTCAAATGAAGATTTTATTAAATAAACCAAACCCTATTTTATTAATAAACCATGGACCATTTTACTTAATTAATAAATAGAACCTAAAGAGATTTAAAATATTATTTTTATTTTGGATTTTGGTTCATGTTACCAAACAGAACTAATTTCAATATTACAAAGTTTGAGTGTTGTTTGAATTGATTTGAACCTTGTTTGATTGTTTTGAAATTCAAAACAGGAAATAAATTAGAAAAAGGAAAAAGATTCAGAAACAGAAAAAAAATATGAAATGGATCTGGCCCAGCTGCCCCAGCCCAACAGCCCACTCGCAGCCCACCCCCTCTTATTTCCCGAACCGTTTTTCTTCACCCTAGAAGAAACCCGCACCCTCACTGTCAGGTGGACCTCCCCCTCGTTTCTTTTCCCAGTGACCGGTGGACCCCACCTCTACTGCTCATCGTCCACACCCGCGCGACCCTGTCACCCCCAAACCTCGCTGTCGTTGCTGCCTTTGAATGTCGCGTTCAATTCACAGTAAAGCCGTGCGTTAATCTCGCCGTGACTGCACGATATTAAACGCCTGCATCTTCCCCTCCCTTTCCCTCTGTCGCCATTCCCTCTCTGCCCCGAGGCTGCCCCAATTTGACTCGACACACTCCCAGCTCCGACCACCGTCTCCGACCGATTCCGGCCAAACCACATCACCCCGAGCCTCCCTGAGCACGCTGACAACTTCCCCACTCCCAGACGCTCCTCCCCGTACCAACCATTCGACCGCGGGCGCCCCAGCGCGTCGACAATGACAAGCTTCCGAACGCCACCGCGTCTGCAACCTCTCCGACGACGTTTACCAGGTGAACCAGACCGCCCCTTCACTTCTCGATCACGCACATAGCATTGTCTTGATCCTGCGCATCTGACCGCGCCTTCGTTTTGCCTTAGGGCGATCTCCAGTGACGTCCTCGACCTCGACCAGAGCCGCCCGTCGCCAGAACCAACTCCGGCGAAGAATTCTACCCGTCCCCGTGCGCCCCTCCACCAACCAAGAGAACGTTGAGTAACAGTGCTGCATGGCGAACCTGGTGAGCCCCTCCTCCCTCTCCCTCTCTTCCTAGAGTAGCCGGACCGCCACTGCCTGGCCGTGCGCCGCCGCACAGCCGCCGAGCGCCGCCAGACTTTGGCAAGCGTGTTAGTGACCGTAGGATCTGGATCTGACGGATACGATAGAATGTTAGCGAAGGGGTAAGTGATGATTCTGAGCCACACGATTTACATTTGATCCAACGCTCTACAGAGCGTGATCCGCGCGAAGCGGTATCGTCCAATGAAATCACGCCGCGTGTCACTGTTCTGTTTAAAAACAGATTTGAAAACAGAATTATTTGCAAACTTCAAACCTCTGTAACTTTCAAACCACACGTCCAAAAATTACAAATTTTATGTCGTTGGATTCAGGAGAGCAAGACCTAAACAACCATGGCCTTAGTTTATAAAATAGTATCTGTTTGTTTACTTGTTTTTGCAGATTCATTTGTGAGCTTGTTTAGAGTATCAAAATTGTTTAAAAATGATTTCTGGATCAAAACTTTTGCAAAATGGTTTTATGTGACCTTACTGACCCTAGTAACCAACCCTTGGTGTTAAAAATGATTTTGGTAAAATTTAGGTTGAATTATTTGGCTTAGCCAATTTCTAGCCAAATAGAACTATTGATTTTATTATGAAAATGTTTATGGAAAGAAAACTTTGAGAAAATAGCTTGGACCAAACCTACTGACCCAAAAACAACAAGTTTTGCAATGGCAACTCATTGGGTGAAAAACATAAAGTTTTGCTTTGATAAGAAAATATTTTCACCACATAAAATGATGAATGGATTTTAAAAATGGGTTTTGAGATAAAATCTTTTTGCAAAAGACTTTGCCATTTTGGTGACTGACCAATTTGGAACTTACAAAGCTTAGAAGCCTAGTGGAAACCACCTTTGCAACTAGTACCATCTCTTACATACTTACATACATGACTTAGATTTTGGATTCCATAGTTTTGTGTGTATGAAATGATGTTTGATTGATTATTTGGAATGCTAGTTGATTGGTGTTTGCTTGATTGATTGTAGTGAAATTAGCAAAGTGAGAGACTAGCAAGGTCAAGGAGTGAACCATCATTCCCTTCCAAAAGGCAAGTGACACTATCATCAAAATTCCTACTATTTTCATTATATTTAGTGGATTTTGAAACATGCATGAAAATACTTTTTATACTTAAGCTATGCTAATCCTAATAGGATTCCCTATACACTCCTTAGTGAAAATAATGTAGTTGTACATGCTTAGCCAAGCTTTATTTTGAAAAGAGATACATGTTGAGATTTTACAAAGGTTGAGAAAAGGACTTGTGTTTTACATAATAAAACAAGGACTCAATGAACCACCTAGGTGGTGGACACTTTAAGTTTTGGAGAAGGTGGCAACCAAAGGTACCATGTCTATGGGAATCACTTTGTGTTGTGCTCCAAAAGAAAACCACCTAGGAAACTTAGAGATTGAACATGTTTCTCCAATTGTGGCTTTCGTGTGCAACCACATGCTATTATGGCTCTGGCTTAGTCGACTACATTGGGAAGACCCATGCACTGTCTTCAGTTAACCGGACATGGGGATCTGGAATGCTTCATGGGTGTTGAAGGCAAGCTAGCAATGGTGTATGGAAGGACCCTTTGGAAAGACTTCGTCACATTCTCAATCTGCCAGTACTCCATCTTGGTGAGCACTAATCCAGTAGGCCACTGGTGGCAAAAGGATGGGATTGTGACATGTGGGTAAAGTGTACTCCTTCTGCAGAAGTTAATAAAATCTAAGTACTTAGCCGTGTCCCCGGTTATGGACAATACTGAGCAACTAAAGTTTGAACCATGGGAGATCTTGACATTCCAACTTCTAATATAAAAACTTGATGCACTTGGGGGTACCAAGGAATTCAAAGAGATTTTGTTAAGCTTGTTGCACTTGGGGTTACCAAGGTGCTCAAGGGCATGATGTACTTGGGGTTACCAAGGAACTCATGAGATTTGATAAAACTTGTTGCACTTGGGGTTACCAAGTAGTTCAAGAGATTTTTGACAAGGACTTGAACACTTGAGTTTCTACCAAGGAGTTCAAGGAACTTGGTAAAAGGATATTTGGCAAAGGACCAAAACCATTTTGAAAAGATAGGATAAATTTTGCTTTAAGCAAATGAGCCTTAAACTCTACTTAGCCAAATATGCATGTATTGATAGGATCCACTCATATTATACATAGTAGTGAAGCTTGCCAATACAATTCAAATGTATTGACCCTTGTGGCTGTAACTTGTAATGTTGCAGGTTTGATTGATTTTAGTGAAGATTGATTGATTAGGATTACAAAGTCTACAACCAACATCTGTCTGTGGCACTTCGAAGATGAAGGACCCATGACTATAGTTATTCCGCTGCAATGTAATGTAATAGCCCAATAAGCTATGTATGATGTAATAAAATTATGTTATTCCTGGTTATAAAGATATATTATGACCTTTGTATCTTGATATTACATCTTAACTATGGATGCTAGCTATTGATCCAAGGACTAGCATTGTAAAACACAGGAGGAATCTATCTTATTAAAGATTGGGACCTCTACACGTATGCACACAAACAAGCCAAGATCTATCTACTAGATTGTAGCAACGAGTAGATTAGAGTACTCACCCACAAAGATTCCAAAGCGGTTAACGAGAGAAGATTCTCGTGGGTGATGTAGTCGTAAACTTGCCGATCTCAAGATCGCGTAGACGATCCTTCCGACGCTGTGTTCCGGCAGCGCTTCCGTAGTCTGTCACATGTTCGGTACTCGATGAAGATATTCCTCTCCCTTGTTCCAGCAGGCAGCAGAGGTTGTAGTTCTCCCCTCGCGATTCTGGCAGCACGACGGCGTGGTGTCGGAAGTAGAGGGAAAATCATGCAGGTCTTCGCCTAAGCCGGAGAAGGTTATGGTGGATCTAGGGTTTTCGGCGATCTAGATATTTATAAGGACGGAGAGGAGGAGGCGTGGCCGGCGGCGGGCGCGGAGGCGGCGAGCGGCGGCGGCGGCGCTGGGGGCGGCGCAGCTAGGTGGGGAGGGGCTGGTGGTGTGTGGCCTTGGGGCACCCCCTCCCCTCTATTTATGAGAGGGAGGGCAGCTTGGGAGAGGGGATTTTGAATCCTTCCCCAATTCCCTCTCCTTGTTGGCTTGTGGTGGAGGGAAAGAAGGATTCTTTCCTTCCTCCACCAGGACACATTATCCCAGTTTGACTTTTCAAACTTGCCTTTTGACTTTCAATTTGGAGCTTGATTTCTTTCTTGCTAATGCCCAACCAAGTGACCTAGGACATGATTCAATCATTCCACTTATCCATGACACATTCATGTACCCTTCCCCTTCCGGTCCAGTGAACCTTCTAGACCCTTCTAGAACCTCTCCGATGAAATCATCGGAATCATTCCCGAACTCCGGAATTGGACTTTCCTTATATGAATCTTATTCTCTCGACCATTCTGGATCTCCTCATGATATCCCTGATCCCATCCGAGACTCCGAACAACATTCGGTCTCCCTACTTACATTTTGTATCTACTAAACAACACTGAATCCTTAAGTGTGTCTCCATACGGTTCATGAATTACGCGGACATGACCGAGACACTTCTCCGATTAATAACCAATAGAGGAATATGGAAATTCATATGGCTCCCACATATTTCTACGATTACTTTACGATCGAATGAACCACTTACATACGATACCAATTTCTCTTTGTCTCGCGATAATTTACTTATCCGAGGTTTGATCGTCGGTATCTCTGCATACCTCGTTCAACCTCGTTACCGATAAGTATTCTTTTCTTGTTTCTGTGATATGTGATCCCTTGTGAGCCAGTCACATGCTTGCAAGCTAATTGGATGACATTCCGCCGAGAGGGCCCAGAGTATATCTATCCGTCATATGGATGAACAAATCCCACTCTTGATCCATGTGCCTCAATGCATACTTTCCGAACACTCAATACCACCTTTATAGCCACCCAGTTATGGTGTGGTGTTTGATGTCATCAAAGCATCCTTCCGGTGATGGTGATTAAAATGATCTCATGGTCGAAGGAATTAGGTTACTATGTATCAGAAAGCTTATAGCAAATGAACTAATGAAATGACTTGATCTTTATGCTACGCTCATCTATAGGAGTATGTCCATCACACCATTCTCCTAATGATATGATCTTGTTGTTAATAACATCTCAATGTTCATGATCGAGAAACCACGATCATCTATCAACCAACAAGCTAGTATTTCAAAGAGGCTTTACCACGAACTCTAATTTAGTTTACAAATCACA
This sequence comes from Avena atlantica, assembly GCA_910589765.1. Lineage (NCBI taxonomy): Eukaryota > Viridiplantae > Streptophyta > Magnoliopsida > Poales > Poaceae > Avena > Avena atlantica. The sequence continues at coordinate 254,672,742 of OU342738.1, read as the reverse complement.
CAAGTATTAATGTTTCTGGTTAATACTATTATAGCAGGAATGCAAACATTTATCATAAACACAAAGATATATATATAATAACCACTTTTATTATTGCCTCTAGGGCATATCTCCAACAGTCTCCCACTTGCACTAGAGTCAACTAATCTAGATTACATGGTAATATACCGTACACCCATGGTGGTTTGGTGCTGGTCATGTTTTGCCCTCGGGAGAGGTTTAGTCAACGGATCTGCCACATTCAGATCTGTGTGTACTTTGCAAATCTTTATGTCACCATCTTGGACATGCTCTCGAATAGCGTGAAAATGTATCTTGATGTGCTTCAGCTTCTTGTCTGACCTTGGTTCTTGCGCATTGGCTATGGCGCCCATGTTATCACAGTAGATAGACATTGGGTCCAGTGCACTGGGAACCACACCGAGCTCTGTAATGAACTCCTTCATCCATATCGCCTCTTGTGAAGCCTCCGAAGCAGCTATGTATTCCGATTCAGTTGAAGATCTCGCCACAATGCTTTGCTTTGCACTCCTCCAGCTAACTGTTGCACCATTCAAAGTAAATACGTATCTAGATTGAGATTTAGAATCATTCGGATGGTGTTCCAACTAGCATCGGTGTAACCATTAACAACGAGTTGTTCATCACCTCCATAAGAAAGAACCATATCCTTAGTTCTTCTCAAGTACTTAAGGATGTTTTTGACCGCTATCCAATGATCCACTCCTAGATCACTTTGATATCTGCTAGTCAAACTAATAACATATGCAATGTCGGGCCTAGTACATATCATGGCATACATGATAGATCCTATGGCTGAGGCATAGGGAGTTTTACTCATCCTTTCTCTATCTTCAGCCGTAGCAGGACTTTGAGTTTTACTCAAGGTAATATTGGGCAACATGGGCAAGAACCCTTTCTTGCTATCTTCCATTCCAAACTTCTTTAGAACTTTGTCCAAATATGTACAATGTGACAATGATATTAGGCGTCTTGATCTATATCTATAAATATTTATGCCTAATATGTAAGCTGCTTCGCCAAGATCTTTCATTGAAAAACTATTATTCAGATAATCCTTGACACTATTAAGAAGGTCTACATCATTCCCAATCAACAATATGTCAACCACATATAGTACTAGGAATGCTACAGAGCTTCCACTCACTTTCTTGTAAATACAAGCTTCTCCATAAGTTTGTATAAAGCCAAAACTTTTGATTAACTTATAAAAACGTTGATTCCAACTTCGGGATGCTTGCTTCAATCCATAAATGGACCGTTGAAGTTTGCATACCTTGTTAGCATCTTTAGGATCGACAAAACCTTTGGGTTGTACCATATACAACTCTTCATCAATGTCTCCATTGAGGAATGTCGTTTTGACATCCATCTGCCATATCTCATAATCATAATATGCAGTGATTGCTAACAAAATCCTCACAGAATTTAGCTTCGCTACGGTGAGAAAGTCTCATTGTAGTCAACTCCTTGAATTTGTCGAAACCCTTTTGCGACAAGTCGAGATTTATAGACAGTAACATTACCATCGGCATCTGTTTTCTTCTTGAAAATCCATTTGTTCTCGAGAGCCTTCTGGCCATCCGGTAAGTCCACCAAAGTCCATACTTGGTTTTTGTACATGGATCCAATCTCGGATTTCATGGCTTCTTGCCATTTATTGGAATCTGGGCTCATCATCGCTTCCTCATATGTCGCAGGGTCATCGGTGTTGTCCACCAACATGACACTCATAACGGGATCATACCAATCAGGAGTGGTACGAGTTCTCGTTGACCTGCGAGGTTCCGTAGTAACTTGAACCGAAGTTTCATGATCAACATCATTAGCTTCCTTTCTTATTGGTGTAGGTGCCACAGTAACTACTTCCAGTGTTGCGCTACTCTCAAATCCGAGAGAAGGTTCAACAACCTCGTTGAGTTCTACTTTCCTTCCAGTCACTTCTTTCGAGAGAAATTCCTTCTCTAGAAAGGATCCATTCTTAGCAACAAAGATTTTGCCTTCGGATCTATGATAGAAGGTATACCCAATAGTTTCCTTAGGGTATCCTATGAAGACGCATTTTTTCGCTTTGGGTTCAAGCTTGTCAGGCTGTAACTTCTTTACATAAGATTCGCAACCCCAAACTTTAAGGAACAACAATTTTGGTTTCTCCCCAAACCATAATTCATACGGTGTCGTTTCAACGGATTTAGATGGTGCCCTATTTAAAGTGAATGCGGTTGTTTCTAATGAATAACCCCAAAATGATAGCGGTAAATCTGTAAGTGACATCAAAGAATGAACCATATCTAAGAGAGTTCGATTACGACATTCGGACACACCATTACGCTGTGGTGTTCCCGGCGGTGTCAATTGTGAAAGTATTCCGCATTTCTTCAAATGCTCGCCAAACTCATAACTTAGATATTCACCTCCACGATCAGATCGTAGAAAATTAATCTTCTTGTTACGTTGATTCTCTACTTCACTTGGAAATTCCTTAAACTTCTTGAAAGTTTCAGACTTATGTTTCATGAAATAGATATACCCATATCTACTCAAGTCATCCGTGAAAGAAAGAACATAACGATAACCACCGCGCGATGCTACACTCATTGGACCACACACATCGGTATGTATGATTTCCAATAAGTCCGTAGCTCGCTCCATCATACAAGAAAATGGAGTCTTAGTCATTTTACCCATCAGACATGCTTCGCATCTTTCAAGTGATTCAAGAAATCCATCGGTATGGAGTTTCTTCATACGCTTCACTCCAATGTGACCAAGACGACAGTGCCACATAAAGGTCGAGTTATCGCTCAATTTCAAACGTTTAGCTTCAATGTTATTAATATGTGTATTACTACAATCGAGATTCAACAAGAATAGACCATCTATCAGAGGTGCATGTGCATAAAACATATTACTCATATAAATCGAACAACCATTATTCCCGGACTTAAAAAAGTAACCGTCTCGCAATAAACATGATCCGAATATAATGTTCATGCTCAACGCAGGCACCAAATAACAATTATTTAAGTATAAAACTAATCCCGATGGTAGATGAAGAGGTAGCGTGCCGGCCGCGATCACATCAACCTTTGATCCATTTCCAACGCGCATCGTCACCTCATTCTTCACTAGTTTCTGTCTATTCTGCAACACCTGTTTCGAGTTACAAATATGAGCAACCGAACCAGTATCAAATACCCAGGCACTACTACGACTACTAGTGAGATACACATCAATAACATGTATATAGGATATACCTTTCTTCTTGATGTTGCTGTTCTTCAAATCTGCCAAGTACTTAGGGCAATTCCGCTTCCAGTGACCTTCTCCCTTGCAGTAAAAGCACTCAGTATCAGGTTTAGGCTCAGCCTTGGTCTTCTTCGCTGGCGCGGTAACTTTCTTACCACCCTTCTTGAAGTTTCCCTTTTTCTTAGACTTACCTTGCTTGTTGAATTTTGGTGGTCTTATTGACCATCAACACTTGGTGCTCTTTCTTGATATCCACTTCTGCAGACTTTAACATGGAGAAGAGTTCAGGCAACAACTTGTCTATGTTTTGCATATTGTAGTTCATCACAAAGTTCTTGTAACTTGGTGGTAGTGATTGGAGGACACGGTGAATCCCCAAAGCATTAGGAATCACTATACCCAAGCTTTGGAGCTTACTTGCGTGCCCAGACATCTTAAGAACATTCTCACTGACGGAGCTGCCCTCTTCCATCTTGCAGTTAAATAACTTTTCAGAAGCCTCATAGCTCTCAACTGCCGCGTGAGTCTCAAATATCAGTTTGAGTTCACGGACAATATCATGTGGGTCTGAATTCTCAAACCTTTTCTGAAGCTCCGATTCTAAACCATACAAGATAGCACACTAAACTATGGAGTACTGAGTCTTTCGAGCGAGGTAAACATTCTTTACTTCATCGGTAGTAGTAGCAGCTGCAGGTGGGTCACCTAGCGGTGCATCCAGCACATAGGTCAAATTACTAGCATTGAGGACAATCCTCAAGTTGCGGAGCCAATCTGCGAAGTTGCTTCCATTGTTTTTCAACTTTTCTTTCTCTAGGAACGCATTAAAATTGATGGTAGGGCCCGCCATTGATCTACAATATATTTGCAATAGTTTAGACTAAGTTTATGACAAATTTAGTTCTAATTAATAGTTAAATTAATCTAGATGAACTCCCACTCAAAAAAATATCCCTCACATTGTTTTAGTGATCACACGAACCAAATCCACCACATTAAAACCGATCATCACGAGAGATGATGTAGCTTCAATGGTGAACAGTCAATATGTTCATCATATATACTATATGACTCATGCTTTACCTTTCAGTGATTCGTGTTCCGAGACCATGTATGTACATGCTAGGCTCATCAAGATCAAACCTTACCTTCCGCATGAGCAAATCTGGCTTGCTCCCGTTGTATACACTTGCAGAATCTAACACACCCGATCATCACGTGGTTCCTCGAAACGACGAGCTTTAGCAACGGTGCCTACTAAGGGCGAACACTTTATAACTTGATATTTTGTGAGAGGGATCATCTTATAATGCTACCGTCGTGAACAAAGCAATACAAGATGCATACAAGGATTAACATCACATTAAATTCATAATATGTGATATGTGATACGTTGGAAACGTATCTATAATTTTTGATGTTCCATGCTTGTTTAGTATCTACTTTGCTTTACTTGTCCACACTTTGAGGTGCTTTTTACATGTTTTCTGGTACTAACCTACTAACAAGTTGCAACAGTGCCAGATGCCTGTTTTCTGCTGTTTTGGTTTCAGAAAAGTTAGTAAAGAAATATTCTCGAAATTGGACAGGACAAACGAGAAAGTCATTTACTTTCCGTGGGGAACAAGAAGTCCAGAGGGGAGCCGGAGGGGCCAGACCCACCCCAGGAGCGGGTGGGCCTAGCCCCGCACCTGGCTAGGGTTTGGCGACCCTGGCCGCCTCCTCGGCCTCCCCCTTCGCCTATAAGAAGCCCCTGATGCAGAAACCCTGGGCAACCGATCAAATATCCACGAAACCGTCTGTAGCTGCCGCCACCATCGTCCCTAGATCGGGGGGATCTGAAGTTCTTCCCGGCACCATGCCGGAGGGGAGATCATCCTGGAGGCCTTCTGTCCGGTATGATGCGTGAGTAGTTCCACCTTGGACTATGGGTCCATGTAGTAGCTAGATGGTTGTATCTCCTCCTTTGTGATTTCATGTATAGATCTTGTGAGCTTCGTTCATGATCAAGATCTAATCTATTTGTAATCATGCATGTTGTGTTTGTGGGGATCCGATGGATATTGAGATTATTATGTTGGTTTGATTAATGGTTTTTTCTTTATAATTCTATATCATGTTTGTGTTGTTTTTGATCTTGCATGCTCTCCGTTGTTAGTAGCTATCTTGGCCAAGTAGTTGCTAGTGACTCCTAGGAGAAAATTGTAGAAAGCTACCACAATTCGGGTTGTCAGAACGAGTCAGTACCAACATCCTTAATTTTTGTTTATCAGTACCAATTTTGATTCACAGCGTTGCAAATCACACTAATTTTCATCTAACAGCATTTTAACATGTTTCCTGACAAGTGAGACCCATCTAACAGAGCTGACTAGTCAACAAAAACTGCCACGGTGGAGGATGAGCTGAGCTGGATGTTGGGCTCACTTGTCAGACCACGTCACTCCTCTCCACCCAGGCAGCTGCTGCCGGCTGGTACTGTTCATCCCCTTCTTCCTCGTCCCCGATCCGGCCAACTCACCACGCAAATCAGGCCCCGCCGCCGCCGCATTCCTCCGCTGCAACTCACCTTGGTACATGCCGTTTCCATTTCCGTTTCTTCCGTACTACTAGATTTCTTCAGTGTATGCATTTCCAATCTTCAGTTCATGCCATTTCTGTTTGTTTTGTACTACTAGATTTCTTCCAGAGCAGCGTTCGTTTCCACCTTCAAAACGTATGTGTTGTCCCGTTGCATCTTCAGTTCGAAGCACTTTTCAATTTGTTCTCCAGGAAGCAGCTGCTCCTCCTCTGATTGATTGAGCCGACGCAGCGGTCCTAGTCTGACCGAGCTAGCAGTAGCAGGCAGCCATGGGGGAGGTCGCGGCAGAGCTGTACACCCTCAAGGAGAACACCGGCAACTGGCGAGCCTGCCCCTACATCCTTGGTACAGTACACACACACACACCATTTTTGCATCTGTCCATCCATTGTGGTGTTGCTCTGTTCTGCTCCAATCCATTGCTCTGCTTTTCTCTGCACCGCTTATTGCTGACCGATGATTATCAACCGCAGCGAACGAGTGCTGCGATCGGATGGCGTACTACGGCATGAGCACCAACCTGGTGAACTTAATGAAGGACCGGATGGGCATGGCCAACACCGTGGCGGCCAACAACGTCACCAAGTGGTCGGGCACCTGCTACATACACGGAGACGGAAACGGCATTCCTCCTCCGGCGTACTCCTTGCATACGGCACCGCATCGGTCGAACGCCCCGTCCAGCGCGCCGGTGTGACCACGCGCGGCGAGCCGTACCGTCCTTGGTGGCCTCGCCGTGGCTGCCCCGGCGAGCGACACGGCCGGCGGCGACAACAACGGGGCGTCGTCCACGATCGGCGGCGCTGGCCGCGTGATGCCGCTCCATGGCACGACCGCCTCGAGGCAGCCAGCGGGATTGGACGAGCTGGCGGCGGGTGCTACCATCGAGTGCGGGCGCGGCCCGTGCACGCCGGAGCCGGCAGCAGCTCGCACTCGAGTCGCTGCCTGGTAGGAAGACCAGTGCACGCCTCGGCAAGTCAGACAAGTGGGCCCAACATCTAGCTCAGCTCATCCGCTACCGTGGCAATTTTTGTTGACTAGTCCGCTCTGTTAGATGGGTCCCACTCGTCTGGAAACATGTTAAAATACTGTCGGATGAAAATTAGTGTGATTTGCAACGCTGTGACTCAAATTTGGTACTGACAAGCAAAAATTAAGAATGTTGGTACTGACTCGTTCTGACAGCCCGAATTGTGGTAGTTTTCTGCAATTTTCTCGACTCCTAGAGGGGTATTTATGCTCGATAGTGGGTTTATGCCTCTAGTTTCCAAGGGAAGTGACAGAAATCTCTTCGGTTGTAGATGTGTTGTTTCCACTAGGGAGAAAACAACGGTCTCTTGTTCATGGAACATGTGGACTGTTTACCTTACACACTTTGCTTAAAGCAGTTGTCTGTTGCTTGCAACTTAATACTAGAGTGGGTTAGGATGATAACCTGAAGGTGGACTTCTAGTCATAGATGCAGATGGATGACGGTCTATGTATATTGTTGTATTGCCCAATCGAATCTCATAGGATCTTTCTAACTAGTAATTGCATTGTTATGCCTTGCTCAGTTCCTGTCAATTGCCCTACTGTAATTTGTTTACCCTTCATGCCATGTTGTTTATCTAAGGAGAGCACCTCTAGTGAACTATGGACCCCGGTCCAATCTTTACCATTGATACATCTTCCATTGTTACTTGTTTACTTGCTGCAAACCATTGCCTTCCACACCATACGTTTAATCCTTTGTTACAGCAAACCGGTGAGCTTGACAACCTCACTGATTCGTTGGGGCAAAGTCTTGAGTTTGTGTTGTGCAGGTCTCCGCGTTGCTAGCAACACCTATGTGACATTTCCTTGATTCTTCTAGTTTGATAACCTCGGTCTCTATTGAGGGAAGACTTGCTGCTTGCTGCTTCACACCTTGCTCTTGGGGTTTCCAACGAAGTGCTAATCAGCACCATCAACAAGTTTTCTGGCGCCGTTGCCGGGGAGGCTAAGGACGTCTTCACTAGGGGAGTCCTTCACTTCCTTTCTCTTTACTTTGTTTTTAGTTTGCTTTGTTTCTTTTGATTGGTTTTGTTTGCCTCTTTCAAAAAACCCCAAAAAAATAGTCTAGTTTGGTTTGCTTGCCTCTTTCAAAAACACAAAAAAATTAGTTCCTGCTCTAGCTGCTGCTGTTTTTGTCTTGCCCACCTTTGCCAAAATGAACTTTGCAGAGAACACCAAGTTGTGTGACTTCACTAGCGCCAACAACAATGATTTCCTTAGCACTCCTATTGCTCCACCTACTCCTGATGCTACCTTTTATGAAATTAAGCCTGCTTTGTTGAATCTTGTGATGAGAGAGCAATTTTCTGGTGCTGGTTCTGATGATCCTGATGTCCATCTTAATAGCTTTGTTGAACTTTGTGAGATGCAAAAGCATAAGGATGTAGATGGAGATATTATTAAGCTCAAGCTTTTTCCTTTCTCCTTGAGGGGAAAATCTAAAGAATGGTTGCTTTCTTTGCCTAAAAATAGTATTGATTCTTGGACTAAGTGCAAATATGCTTTTATTGGAAAGTACTATCCTCCTGCTAAGATTATATCTATGAGAAGTGATATTATGAAATTTAAACAACTTGATAGTGAACATGTTGCTCCAGCTTGGGAAAGAATGCAATCTTTGGTTAAGAATTGCCCTACTCATGGACTCACTGCTTGGATGATTATCCAGACTTTTTATGTAGGTTTGAACTTCTCCTCAAGAAATCTTTTGGATTCAGCTGCTGGAGGTACTTTTATGGGCCTCACTTTGGGTGCTGCAACAAGGCTCCTTGATAATATGATGGTTAACTACTCTGAATGGCATGTTGAGAGAGCTCCACATGGTAACAAGGTAAATTATGTTGAGGAAACTTCCTCTTTTAGTGAAAAGATTGATGTGATTATGGCTATGCTTGTTAATGGGAAAGCTCCTTTAGATCCTAATAGTGTTCCCTTAGCTTCTTTGGTTGTTCAAGAAGAGCAAGTTGATGTGAACTTCATTAGAAACAACAATTTCAACAACAATGCCTATAGGAACTATTTTGGTAGCAACAACAATTATAGGCCTTATCCTCCTAATAATGGCAATTCCTATGGAAGCTCTCACAATAATGCTAGAAGTGCCCCCTCTGAACTTGAAGTCATGATCAAAGACTTTATTAGCAAGCAAACCACTTTCAATAAGACTATAGAGGAAAAGCTTTTAACTGTTGAGAAAAATATATCCTCTTTGTCTGAAGCTCAGTCTTCCTTGATTAATAAAATGGCTACTTGATGGGGATATGCCTACCGGGGTATACCCAGCAGGACGTTTCCGACTGGCCCAGGAACTGGCGAGTGGGCCTGCAAGACGGCGATTGGATTGGAGCCCAACGAGGAACCGAGCGACTGGAAGCTGAAGGCCCATGCGAGTAGATAGGCCCAGTCGGATTAGGTTAAACGAGTACCGAAGCTTTAACTGAATCGGTTGAGATATGTAAACCCTAGGGGAGGTGAGCCTATATAAACCTCCCTATAGGGTGAGTAGAGGGAGGTTCCATCATACACCCAAGCGACTCGCCGCCTAGCCGCCGAGCTCGCCCATTGTACCACCTCCATAATACAATCTAGCAGGAGTAGGTCTTTACCCTCCGGGGGGCCGAACCTGGGTAAACCCTGTGTCTCTGCCCTCATCTCGCACCGCAGATGGCTGGCCGCCCTTGCCCCTCGTTCTACTACTCGCTGCCGATTGCAGCATCTGCCGTGACCGACAGTGGCGCCCACCGTGGGGCCTGGCCGGTCTGGCCGGTGTTCTGCGGCGAGATCCAATCTGCCCATCAACGAGACGGTTGCCACCGGCCGCATGATAGCGATCGGCGAGATGCTCCAAATCTTGCCGAGCAGCTACGTCCCGGCGGCGCGACCCGTCACGCGCAGCGTGATCCTGCCGATCGGCACGATCAGCCTCTTCGTCGGCCTCACCGACGTCATCGTCTCGGAGGATTCGGCTCGCATCCGCGAGTCGCCGCCACGCGATCGGCTCTCCGAGAGCCAGATCCGCACGATCCATCGCCTCGCCTCCGAGTACAATTCGGCCCACAACAACGTGGCCGAAAACTCAGCGGCTGCAGAAGACGCGGCCCTCAACGACGCCGACTCGGCGACCCCGGCGTCACTCGCCGGGTCCATCACCGCGGCTTCACCCGCGGGCTCCATCACCCAGGTCTCCAACGTGGGAGACTTCGAGGACCCCTCCATCCTCGGGAGCTTCGAATTCGACTCCGGGTCGGAGAACTCGGCCGACCTCCGCGACGGAACCGGTCGCCACGCCGCGACCTACATGGCGACCGACACCGATCCGCCGGAGGATCCATTCTCCACTCCAATCCCTCCTAACACCACGGCAATGGAGTTCGAGGAACTCCGCCTGAAACTGGCGGAGGCGGTGCGCAAGGAGCAAGCCGAGCGCGAAAAAATTCGCCTCGAGCAGGTGACGGCGCAGGAACTATCGCGCTACCACCAGCAGCGGATCAGGTCGCGCCTGAACCCCACCGTTCAGGGGCGCGCCCTGAACTTCGACGACGAAAACGACCCGGCCCGCGTGGCCGAGCGCGCGATCTGCGAGAACGCGCCACCAGGAGGAAGCGCCCGGCCCCGCCAGGATCAACGGCGATGGGCGCCCCACCTCCACCCAACCGCACACCTCCCAGGGACCAGCCGCGGATAGTAGTCTCCTCACGGGAGCGAGACACAAACGGCCTCCCACTGTTCTCCACCCCGATGGACAACCTCGTGGCAGGCCGAGCAGCAGCCGACAGCATCACGGCCACCGGCGACGGCGCCCTACAGATCCAATACGTCAGGGCCCTGCTCGCAAAGGCCGTCGAGCAGCAAAGAGCGGGCGCCGACTCGCAAGGTCGAGTATACTCGCGTTCCTCGGGAAGCAGGGCGGCCTCGAGCGGCCGCCCAATGGCGGCAAACACACTCAACTGCCCACCACCGGAGCCACTGCAGCTCCAACACCGACCCGCGAACGCGGCACTCTCCACCAACGACCCCAGGCCGACGACCAACCTCGTCGCCGCCAACGGTCAACCCATCGACGCCCGCACCCACATCATCAACAACCAAAGCTGGCGCGCACGCCAGCCCGACGACCTGCGACACACCCTAACCAATCGCCGCGACGGCGAGCCCATGGGGTCGCTCAGTCGACTCGGCCCCAAGTGCTTTGGACCAATGATCCGAGGCGAGAAGTACCCTCCAAACTTCAAGGCGCCGAAGGAGATAGAAAAGTACGACTCCTCGTACGACCCCGCCGTCTGGCTCGACACATACCTCATGGCGATGGGGATCGCAGGCCACACCGACCTGCTAGCCGCCCGTTACCTCCCCCTGATGATGGAGGGGACGTGCAGGAAGTGGATCAACACCCTCCCCCAGGACAGTATCGACTCCTGGGAGGAGATGCGCGACGCCTTCGTCAGGCACTTCGAGTGCTCCTACACCCGTGCCACCACCATCGAGGACCTGGAGCGATGCGTCCAGGGACCCCGCGAGTCGACCCGCAACTGGGTCCAACGGTGGCAAGAACTCTGGTACAAGGCGGTCGGCATCCACCCGGACACCGCGATCCATTGCTTCAAGACCTCGTGCCGCTACGAGCCCCTGGTCGCCAAGCTCAAGCGACACTCTCGCACACTCGACAACATCCCCGACCTCCTCGAGATCGCCAAACGGTACGCGGAGGAAGACCCAAACCAGGAAACTGACGACGAGTCAGGAGGTCAACGCCGCACGAGCGGCAACGACAGAGGACGACGGTCCGACCTACGCTACAGCAACACTCGCCTCACCGGCAAGCGCCGCAGTGACAGGCGAGTCTACTTCATCGCCAACGCCGGGCATGCACAACGCGAGCCCAAGAGCTTCCGCCGCGACGGAGGACAACGCCGCGACGGCGGCAACTACAAGGCCAAGCCAAGGTTCGACCCCGCGGCTCTCCTTAACCAACCATGTGCGTTTCATAGCAGGGAAGGGAAGCCCGCAACGCACACCACCGCCGACTGCCACACCCTCAGGGAGATCGAGAAGGCACGGCGAGCACGGGAGGACCCCGACAACGACCCGCCAAATGGCGGAAAATTTGGCAAAGTGGTCGGCTCGCTCCATACCTTCACGGGCTTCAACACGAAGCGCGAGAAGAAGGTCATCGCCCGCGTCGTCGCCGTCAACGCGGTGGCCCAAGTGGACGTTCCCCAGTTCCTCAACTGGTCGGAGCAGCCCATCACCTGGAGCTGACAAGACCACTCGCCACGCATCGAGTATCCAGGTCGAGTCTCCCTGGTGGTCAAGCCTAAGGTCGACGACTACTGGCTCCCCAAGACATTGATGGACGGCGGCAGCTCCATCAACATCCTGTACCTGGACACCTTCAGGCGGCTGCGGCTCCCGCAGTCGATGATCGAGACGACCCACACCACGTTCCACGGCATCGTCCCCGGTCGGAAGGCGTACCCGATCGGTAAGGTCACGCTGCCAGTCACCTTCGGCACACCAGCAAACTTCAGCACCGAGCGGATCGTCTTCGAGCTGGTGCCCTTCGACAGCCCCTACCATTGCGTCCTGGGGCGCCAGGCGTTCGCCAAGTTCATGGCAGCGCCCCACTACGCGTACAACGCGATGAAGCTCCCCGGGCCGTGCGGCGTCATCACCATCAACGGCGACCCCGACATGGCCGCCGAGTGTGAGGCCAAAGGAGCCGAGCTCGCTGACGCCGTCATCGCGGCGGAGACCAACCACGCTGATGAGCTCGCCAAGTACGCAAGCGGGGTCAACAACGACGACCCCACCATACTCAAGAATCCCAACTCAGAGGGCGCAAATACCTCAACCTTTGAGGCCACGACGCACACCCGCACTGTCGAGTTGGTCCCAGGCGACTCCAGCCAGACGGTGACGATCGGGACGGGCATGAGCCCAGCATAGGAAGGTGCGCTCATCGAGTTCCTCCGTGAGAACAGTGACATCTTCGCATGGAAGCCCTCTGACATGCCCGGTGTCCCTAGGGAGCTCGCTGAGCACAAGCTAAACGCCGACCCCAAAGTGCGACCTGTCAAGCAGTCGCTGCGGCCCTTCAATGAAGAGCGCCGCCGAGCAATCGCCGAGGAGGTGCAGCGTCTACTCGCTGCAGGCTTCATCCGGCCAATCAAATACTCCAAGTGGCTGGCAAAGCCAGTCCTGGTCGAGAAGAAGAACGGGACCTGGAGGATGTGTACCGACTATACAAACCTGAATAGCGTCTGCCCAAAGGAGCAGTTCGTCCTCCCGCGGATCGACCAGATAGTCGATTCAACCGCGGGCTCGGAGTCGCTATGTTTCCTCGACGCCTACTCTGGATACAACCAGATCAAAATGGCTGTCGAAGACGAGGAGAAGACGGCGTTCATCACGCCATTCGGAGCCTTCTGCTACACCGCCATGACCTTCGGCCTCAAGAACGCCGGGGCGACCTACCAGCGGTGCATGCAAGAATGCCTCGCGAGCCAAATTGGCCACAACATCCACGTCTACATCGACAACGTGGTCGTAAAGTCCGCTCGCCAGGGCGACCTACTCGCCGACCTGACGGAAACATTCGCCAACCTGCGAAAATACAAGATAAAGCTCAACCCAGGCAAATGCACCTTCGGTGTACCTGCAGGACAACTACTGGGGTACGTCGTCTCCAAACGAGGGATCGAGGCGAACCCCACGAAGATCGACACGATCGCCCGGCTCGGCAAACCCGAGTGCCTGCGCGACGTCGAGAAACTGGCCAGGCGAGTAGCGGCTCTCAGTCGCTTCATCCCCCGCCTGGGCGAAAAGGAGATGCCCCTATACCGCCTGATGCGCAAGAACCCCACCTTCCAGTGGGACAAGGAGGCGGACGACGCGCTTCGCGACCTCAAGAAGGTGCTAGTCGCCGCACCGCTACTCGCCGCCCCCGCCGACAAAGAACCCATGCTGGTTTACGTCGCGGCTTCCGAGCGCGTCGTCAGTGCCGTCATGGTCGTCGAACGACCAGAGGAAGGAAAAGAGCGCCCAGTACAGCGACCGGTGTACTACATCAGCGAGGTCCTCACCGAGTCGCGCCAGCGGTACCCCAAGTACCAAAAGCTGGTATACGCGGTCTTCAGAGCTCAGCGGCGCCTGCCGCACTACTTCCAGGAGCACCCGATCACGGTCGCTTCCTCGGCACCACTGCAAGACATCATCCGCAACCGTGAGGCGACCGGGCAAGTCGCCAAGTGGGCCGTCGAGATCGGCGTCCACAACATCAAATACGAGCCACGAAAAGCGATCAAGTCGCAGGAGCGGACTTCTTCGCCGACTGGGAAGAGGCCCAGCAGCCAGAGAAGCTGCCATACCTCCATTATTGGAGCCTGCACTTCGACGGTTCCAAGAACGCGGACGGCGCAGGCGCAGGGATCGTGCTAACTTCACCAAAGGGCGACAAGCTCCACTACACGTCCTCTTCCTCGACTTCATACCCTGCACCAACAACATGGCCGAGTACGAGGCCTTACTCCACGGCATGCGAGCGGCCAAGGAGAGGAATGTCAACCGCCTACGCTGCTACGGCGATTCCGACCTCGTCGCTGGCACCTGTGACACTGTCTCCCCCACCATGGCGACGTACCGCCAAGCAGTGGACAAGTTGGGCGGGAACTTCACGGGCTACTCCGTCGAGTGGATCGACAGGCGGAAGAACGAGGAGGCCGACGCACTCTCTCGCATCGGGTCGGCTCGACTCGCACCACCCGCCGGTGTCTTCCTCGACACGATCACCAAGCCATCAGTCTCTCCCCCGAGGGAGATCGACATCGGAGTCCCGCTCCAACCAGAGGCAGCCCCGGTCGCACTCGTCAACGAGCCAGACGACTGGACCAAGCCCTACATCGCCTACCTGGAAGCCGGCACCTTGCCGGAAGACGAGACGAAAGCTCGGATGATCGCTCGTCGATGCAAATCTTACGCCATCATCGACGGCGAGCTCCACAGGCGCAGTGTCACCGGCGTGTTCCAACGCTGCGTCCAACCCGCCGAAGGACGCAAGATCCTCCACGACATCCACTCCGGTGACTGCGGCCACCACGCCGGCGCCCGCTCTCTCGTCGCCAAGGCTATGCGACATGGCTTCTATTGGCCCACCGCACACGCCGACGCTGTCGACATTGTCCAGCGGTGCGCCGGGTGCCAGAAGTACGCCAACCAGACGCACGTGCCGAGCTCAGCGCTCAAAACAATCCCCATCACCTAGCCATTCGCTGTGTGGGGCATGGATATGGTAGGCCCCTTCAAGAAGGCCCCCTCCGGCTACACCCACCTGCTAGTCGCGGTCGACAAATTCACAAAGTGGGTGGAGGCCAAGCCAGTTCAGAAATGCGACGGGAAGACCGCCACCAAAATCCTACGCGAGCTCATATATCGCTACGGGTTCCCAAACAGCATCATCATGGACAATGGCACCAACTTCGCCAAAGGAGCCATGGCTGAATTCTGCGAAGAGCACCACATCCGGATCGACCTCGCGTCGGTTGCCCACCCGGAATCCAACGGCCAGGTTGAACGGGCCAACCAAAGCATCCTCCACGGCCTGAAGCCGCGACTCCAAGTACCACTCGAGCGCACCGCCGGGTGCTAGGTCGAGGAGCTGCCCTCTGTCATCTGGGGGATCCGCACCTCAGTCAACAGGTCGACAGGGTTCACCCCCTTCTTCATGGTCTACGGCGCCGAGGAAGTCATGCCCACCGACCTCGAGCACGACTCGCCGCGGGTCGTCCACTACACGGAGGCCGCAAACGAGCTCGCCCGCCAAGACGGGGTCGATCAACTCGACGAGGCACGTGACCTCGCTCGGTCACGCACCGCTATCTACCAGCAGGGACTCCGCCGCTACCACAGCCGGCGGGTGAAGACTCACACCTTCCAAGAGGGCGACCTGGTGTTACGCCTCATCCAGGACAAGAAGGGCATGCATAAGCTCTCCCCTCCGTGGGAAGGGTCATTCGCCATTGGGCGAGTACTTGGCAACGACGCCTACTACCTCATCGACGTCCGCGGGGACGGCGAACTCGACGTCAAGCGACCATGGAATGTAAACCTCCTACGGAAGTTCTACGCCTAGAACCCCACATATGTACTCTCCAGTCGCTATGAAATAAAAAGAAACGGTTACCGCAAATTGCGCCTACTCTCCATGTCTTGTGCCACTCGCACTCGTAATAACAGCGTTACGCTAACCGCAGAAGTCAACCTTTGGTACAGCGATCGGCACGGCTAAGTAGTGCGGTGCCAGAACACTGATTCACCTCAGGTCTTGCATCGTCCATGAAAAACGCCTACCCGGAGCCCCATCGGAGTCGCCTAGCTCGACTGGTTCTACGAACCAAGACAACTGCCTTCGCTTCTTACAGCGACCATGG
Source organism: Avena atlantica (assembly GCA_910589765.1). NCBI lineage: Eukaryota > Viridiplantae > Streptophyta > Magnoliopsida > Poales > Poaceae > Avena > Avena atlantica. Next base: position 254,656,431 of record OU342738.1, on the reverse strand, counting down.
TCCTCCGCATCCTTGGCATAGCGACTCGAACGGCTAAGTACCACGCTCGGGGACTGAAGACCAGTTCATCGCGAGCGGTCCGGGAAAACGCCAAGTAGGAGAGCATGCCCAGGACTCGCCACGCGACTGACCCCACGGTCCAGGCAGGAGTGACGCGCTCAAACTAACGCGCTAAGTCCTCAACCACCCCCGAGTCGCGCCTAGAACAACCAAGTACCACGCTCGGGGACTCGGCCTCCCGACCTCGTTCGCGCAAGGGAAAACGGCAAAGTACAGAGCACTCAAGGGAGTCGCCTAGCGACTGGCTCTCCGAGCCTGGGCGAGTCGACCACAATGACAAAACACATAAAAACAACAAACATATCACATACGAGGTAAACCCCACAAAAGGGCGGACGCGCTCGGGGACTCGTTCAAACATCAATCACAAACACATGACAAATGCCAAATAGACACGATGTCTCATTCGATTGCATGTCGCATTGTCTCATGTTACAAAATATGCCCGCATGGCAGACCTGCTGCTAACGCCACAAGGCAAACTATCCTACCCTGCAGGCTTTGATGATGACTCGCCAACACCCCGGCGATTGCGGATGAACGGCGTGTACGGGTTCGACGGATACGCCGTCAGTTCACCCGCCATCGCCGCGCGAAAGGGTTGCTCGACCTTGAAATCACGATGCGGCGGCTCGGGGTCGTTCGGCACGACGACCGTCTCCTGGTACGGAAGGAGGTCGCCCATTGCCCAGACACGCTCCGAGTATGCGGCGACGCGATCCTGCAACTTGAGAACCTCGGAAAGCTCCATCGCTCCAGTCGACGATGGGTAGCCACTCGTCACGTCGTCGATGTCGAAGTCTTCGGGGAAGTGGGCAAGCCCAAGACTAAGTGCCATCGTCGCTCCGCGCCGAAACGCCGACCGCGTCATGAACTCAACGACCGCGGGCGCCTTCTCCAAATATCTCCACACCTCAACGAGGTCTCTGGGAATCACTTCCGTGGGCGATATCTCTTGGAGATAGGCACAGATGCACGTCGCCGACAACGTTGCCAAGTCGACAAGCATGCTTACACACTGCCACACGTCGAACGAGCTCGCCTCTTCCGCGCTATCGATGATGCGACCTGTGAGTAGAAGACAATAATGAATATAACGGACACCACAAATGGCACAACTACTGGAAGAGGCAGACGCACTTACCAATCAACGGGCGGGCGAGATCCGTGATGAAGCATTGTAGCGACGTATGGTCGTCCTGAAGCCCAGCAACAAGGGCATCCGACACTTTGCGATCCTCTTCGGCGGCTGCAATGGCGGCCTTGGCTCGCCCATCAGCCGAGCTCGCTTCTTCTTTCGCTTCCCGCAGCTCGTGCTCGAGGTCGGCGATCCGCTGTTCCGCCGAACTCAAAGCCGATTGCGCCGCCGCCAATTCACCAGCGGGGACAAGCCCCTGGCGAGCTTCCTCTGCCTTCGCGGCAACAGCCTAAAGCCCTTTGTTCGCTTCCTGGACGATGGCCAGTTCCTTCTCCGCGCGCATCTTCGCAGCCAATCGGTCAGCCGATTCAAGCTGTAGACCCTGCACATCACCAAAAAGGTTAATCAAAGAAATTCCTAAGTGCCCACCCGCTGAAATTCAGCGAGTGCTCACTCGGGGACTGGCAATCAAGAAATTCCTAAGTGCCCACCCGCTGAGATTCAACGAGTGCGCACTCGGGGACTGGTACTCAAAATAAATTCCTAAAGTGCCCACCCGCTGAAATTCAGCGCGTGCGCACTCGGGGACTGGATGCGAAAAATAAAGATAAGACATTAAAAGAATCAGGCCGTTGCAAAGCACCGACCTGATCCTCGGGGACTGGAGGTACCTGGATGGCTGCACCAAGCATGCCGTGGAGTTGTATCGCGTCCACGGACGCGAGGAGAGCCGGCGTATGCCCACGACGTTGGTCGACTTCAGCATCGGCGGTCCCAGGAGCGTGGCTCGAGGGTGAAGTTCCACTTGCCGCGGCCGCCTTGGTGATGAAGCGCGGGAAGGTGGCGATAGAGGCACCCGCCCCAAAGGAGGTCGGTTTGGCCGTCCCATGCAAGGGAGCGCCCTCCTTCGTAGACGCGGTTGCCTCCGTTACGGGTCCAGCTGGCGCGACCGCCGTGTCGTCAGAAATCGTGACGACGTCATCACCCTTGGCCTTCTTGCTGCCATCCGCAGAGACGACGACCTCGTCCGCCTTCCTCTTGCGGGAAGGATCCTCTTCGCTAACGACGGGTGGCACCTTAGCCACGGTTGGGTGGCCCATCCTCTTCACCCCGGTCATGTTCAACGATTATGTAAGCAATAAAATTCGAGCTGCTATGTAAGACAAAGGAGGGAGAGTGTACTCACTTGGTGACTGGAATGAAGCGCAGTCCCGTGCGGAGGCCGACTGGCTTCTCTAGTTCGGGGCCCAGTCGGCGGCTGAGCCCCATTTCCAGAACGTCGCGTGCCCAAGACACGGACGGTTTCTACGTTGTTCAGGCAGCAACCGGAGCCTCCGGAACGTCTTCAACAGGAGCTTCCTTATGAGGCGAAGCCGCTGCGACCGAGACGTCCCCCAGCCCAGAGACTGGGGCGAATGGCGGAGGCATCGATGCCAGGGGCACCTCGATGGTGGCCGTGTCCAACGCGGCTGTCGTTGGCGGCGCCTCGTCCTTGGCCGGGCTGGGGGCGTCAGAACTGCTCGCTAAATGTGGCGGCGAGGCCGGCCTCGTCGGTTTGGTCTTCGTCTTCCTCGGAGGCGCCTTCACCTCCTTTTCCTTGTTCTTCTTTTTTGATGGAGTCGCCTGGCGGCGCGAGGTGGTTTCTGGAAGCTCGTCGTCGTCATCGTGACGCTCGAGGCTTTTACTTGCCTCAAGCTCTCGTTGACGCTGCCCACAGGTCTTGCGGAGCAGTGGGGCGACTTCCTCTTCGGATTCGTCGTCGCTGTCGCCCTCGTCTCTCCCGGCATTGCCCTTGGCGGGAGGCGACTTGCCCACGTCCTGGACGGACGAGCTCGAGTTCTCATCGTCCGAAGGTGGGAGCCATCCTTCCACCACTTGGAATAGCTGCAATGAATACAAGATGAAATTAGAATTACCGCGACTGCATAAACTGCGACTGCGAGCGAAGTGAAGCGATTACCGTTGGGGCTGGACGCTTTGCGGTATAGGGGGCGACCCCAGCCTGTGCGTCCAGGTACACCGCCTGGGTGATTTTCTTCAGTGCTGGGATGTAGTCCTCCAGCTTCCACTCGTCGAGGCAGGCCTTCGTCGAGTCTTCCCGGCCCGTGTACTAGTACATGTAGTGCTCGCACCGAGCGAGCGGGACGAGCCGCCGCCCGAGCCAGCAGTTGTACAGGTTTATCGTCTGGAGGCCCTTCTTCTTTAGACCGCGGATGGTCTGGAGCATCTCGACGACAACTATCCGCTGGTCGTTGGGGAGCTTGCCGACTTGGAGACGGCGCGGCTCGGACCGATTGGCGGCCGGGATCGCCGCCTCTCCCTCCGGGGTCGCCTCGGCTACGTAAAACCATGATTTCTTCCAGTCGCTCGCTGCCTTGGCGGGCAGCATCAGGTCGAATAATGAAGCCTTCGACTTGAGCTGGAAGGTCAGGCCGCCCGCTGCTAGCATTGGGCCGCCCGCCTCCTCGCGGCTGATCCGTCCGTGGAACAGATCTTGCCATAGGGGGAAGTAGGGCCGGCAGCCCAAGTAGCACTCGCAGAACGCCACAAAGATGGCGAGCTGCTCGATGCTGTGGGGACCCAGATCCGAAGGTTGGATCCCGTAGTAGGCGCAGAAGCGCCGGAAGAACAGGGACGTGGGGAACCCTAGCCCCCGTTCAAGATGGCTGGTGAAGCAGATGAACTCCCTCTCTCGAGGATTCGGGGTCTTATCTCCGGCTGCGGGAATGCGCCAACAGCCGGCTCGCAAGATCCCGGCCTCCTCGAAGGAAGCCAGTTGCGTCCTCGTGCATTTAGATCTGCCCCACGGCTCGGTGGAGAGGGCCATGGCAGAGAGATTTGCTGGAGGTCGGGGGATTTCAGGTCGGTTGGATCGCGATACGAAGGGAGTCGAAAGGTGCACGCAGTCGGAGGAAATGGTGAGAAGGTGGTTCTCTGATCGCCTGCCATTCCTCTTATATAGCGGTTGTTACCCGCCAAATCAGGGAGCCGTTACTACGCGGTGATTACGCCAAAAGTTACCGTTGGATTACCCCAACGGCTAGTTTGACCACGGTTAACGGTCCAACTTCGGCCACTCGACTCGCCGACCCTCTCACTATGACAGTGTTTGCCGACTCGACACGCCAAAAGCTGCGACCTGGATGATTGGTTTCTCCTTTATACGGGAGCCCGCCGACGCGACTGGATGTCCACTCTGAAGCCGTATACTCCGACTGTCAGCAGCCACCTACGCCTAATCGACGGCAGCCTCGGGGACTACTGATGGGGATATGCCTACCGGGGTATACCCAGCACGACGTTTCCGACTGGCCCAGGAACTGGCGAGTGGGCCTGCAAGACGGTGATTGGATTGGAGCCCAGCGAGGAACCGAGCGACTAGAAGCTGAAGGCCCAGGCGAGTAGATAGGCCCAGTCGGATTAGGTTAAACGAGTACCAAAGCTTTAACTGAATCGGTTGAGATATGTAAACCCTAGGGGAGGTGAGCCTATATAAACCTCCCTATAGGGTGAGTAGAGGGAGGTTCCATCATACATCCAAGCGACTCGCCGCCTAGCCGCCGAGCTCGCCCATTGTACCACCTCCATAATACAATCTAGCAGGAGTAGGTATTTACCCTCCGGGGGGCCGAACCTGGGTAAACCCTGTGTCTCTGCCCTCATCTCGCACCGCAGATGGCTGGCCGCCCTTGCCCCTCGTTCTACTAATCGCTGCCGATTGCAGCATCTGCCGTGACCATTCCCACGACACTACTAAACCTGAAACCATGGAAAACACCTTTGCTGCTGCTCATGCCATACAAGTTACTATTGATGAAAATGTTAGGCTGTTAGCTCAACTTCAAGCTAGGTGGAAAGGGAAGCTAAAATTGATAGAAACAATAGTGTGTGCACCATCACCACTAAACCACAAGTAGTCCCTATTCCTACTCCTACTATGCCTAAGCCTATTGAGCCTACTACTAGTGATGCCAAGTTTGACTTTGATATTGATGGTTGCAATATCTCTGAAGTGATTATGTTCTTGCAAAAGCTTGCTAGAAGTCCTGATGCTAGTGATATGAATGTTGCCTTTACCAAACACATTACAGATGCTCTTGTTAAGATTAAGGAAGATAAGTTAAAACACAAAGCTTCTATTCCTAGGAAAGTAGAAGATAGTTGGGAACCCATTATTAATATGCAAGTAAATGACTTCGATCTCAAAGATTCATGTGATCTTGGTTCTAGTGTCTCTATTATGCCTAGGAAAATTTATGAAATGCTTGATTTGCCACCTTTGGAAGATTGTCATTTGGATGTCCCACTCAATGATAATGATAATAAGAAACTCATGGGGAGTATTAATGATGTTCTCATCATGGTTAACAATGCTTATGTCCCTATTGATTTCTATGTTTTGGATGTTGAATACAATGCTTCTTGTCCTATTACTTTGGGAAGACCTTTTCTTAGAACAATTGGTGCCATCATTGATATGAAAGAAGGCACCATTAAATATCATTTTCCATTCAAAAAATGTATTGAACACTTCTCTATGAGGAGAGAGAAGTTTCTTTTTGCTCCTCCTTTGAAAGCAAGATTTGATGTTAATGCTTCTTCATTTGAAAATACTTGATTCTTCTTGCTTCTTGTGTCTAACATAAAGGCGTTAAATAAAAGTACTTGTTGGGAGATATCCCAAGAGTTTACTTGAGTCTTGGAAGTTATCACTTCAGTAATGACCTCTCCTTAACCTTTTTGTTTGCCTTTTGTGCCAAGAATGATCTCTAAGGAGAGGGTACTAAGATTTGGGGAGTTGTGGTCCCGAAACAGATTTCTGTCCTCCACCAAAAAAAATTGTGAGGAGGCTCTGTAACTCGGATTGAGCTCAAAATTTACGAATAAATCCCCCAGTATGTTAGATAACTTTCGTTATTTCAACACGTTTTGATTTGAGAAACAGAAGGTCTTCGAAAAAATCGGTTTCTACCTACTGGTCTGTTTTGACAGATTTCTACCATTATTTGCATTTGCTTCTTATTGATTCGTTTTTGAGTTCTCTTTAGGTGAATTGAGCTTTTTGAAGGAGTTATTACAGTAGCTTGTGTTTTTAGTGAAAATACTTGCTGTTCCAAAGCTTTGCCAGTGGTCTAATATCTTTTGAATACACTAATGTTGCTAATGAAGATTGTGTGAAGTTTTGTATGAAGGAAAAATTTCAGGTGTAGAGAGAGAATGATGCAATGAGATGAAGAATGGACAAAATCTCAAGCTTGGGGATGCCACCATGGTGTCGCCCCAAGAAATATCCAAGAGTTACAAGCATCAAAGCTTGGGGATACCCAAGGCATCCCCTTCTTCATCAATAAAGAAGCTCAGGTCTGTCTAGACACTTCGTTTTTATTGTTTCATGCATAGTTGTGTTGTTTTGGAGCATATTAGTTTTCGTTTGATTTGCTTAGTTTGTTTAGTTGCTTGAGTAGTTTGGACCCCCATTCTCGCTGTGTTGTTTTGCAAATAAGTTTTCTTGGTGTTTGGAAAGGAGTAGTAAGTTCTTAATTGAAGTGCAAGAGGAGCTTGCATTGACTATGACTTAGACTTTAGCATGACATGCTAGGTGTTGTTTTAGCATTATGCTTAGTGATTATTTTTGTAGCATGTCTTGTTCCAAACAATTGGGATTGCTTAGTGTGCCTTGAAGAAATTATGCGCTGTTTTAGCATGCAAAAGCATAGTATTGTGGTATTCTCCTTTGATGCTTTGCTTGGGTTGACTTGGCACATGCTCACACCATGTTATGACTCTCACAAGTCACCATTAGCCTCTATGATCATTTAGTCCTTGACTTGTAGTACCACTCTTTGCTTTGATTAGTATGCTTTGTTGCACTGCATGATTATGGCCATTATTGCTCTCTTAGTTGGTTGCTCCCAGTCTTTTGCTATCCTCCACTTGTATGAGTAAGTTATACTCATGATTCCAACTCCCAAGAAACCAAGTTATTCCAAAGTGTCCACTATAAACTCCTATGCATGGTGTGTTACACCATTCCAAGTATATTCTTGTTTTCAACTATCTTCCAATTAAAAACTATTTTGTTATGTGAAAACTTAGTGATTAAAGCCCTCACGAACTGGATGACACACTTTATTATTTGCCCCTAATAAACTTGAACCATTGTGACAAATTTGTTGTATATGCTTGCACTTATAAGTTGGAATTATCAGAACGTTTTCAACATTGCACTTGTACTTTGTACTAAGTTGATATCATGTTCTTTTATCTATGGATGTCACCGGTGTGAAAAAAGAGGGAACTTGTAAGTCCATGGAGTTTGTATCCTGTGTAAGTGAAATTCCTGGGCTGCTAGCCTAAGCCATGCCTAATCATGGTGGAAACTTGCAGCATCACTATAATGAGCTATCTATGAAGCATCCTCAATAAAAAGCTATGCATATGGTAAATAAAAAGATTGTTGAGATGCTCATTGTCTGCTTGCCTTGTCATTTTGGTTATGGGAAAGCTCATGTACCATATGCAAGGGGTACCCTGTTGGCGGTTCTCAATGATATGCAAATACTTACAGTGACAAGAGCTTACCTAGACCCAAAGTTGAGTATGCATGAGGTGTGGCCCTCGTATTCAAGGGACTTGAGATTGCCAACTTATACTTCGTCAAGCATATACTCCAGATTTGCCACTTTAACCTTAACCACTTCAAGATGCTTATGATAGGGGCAATGAGCGCTAAAAGCTAACAAGTACCATAATTTTTGGAAGCTCTTTTTGAAACTTGAAATACCTACTTCCTTTATAAAAAAGGCCTTTCTTCCACCACTATTGAGTCTCCACCTTCTACCTTTAGGCACCATTAAGAGAGCATAGTTTTCATTCTTTGTGCAGTGTTCCAAAGCTTATTAATTGATGCATATTGTGTTATTACTTGTTCTTGTTCTATTTGTTTCTAGTCACCCCTGTGAACTTTGCAGGTGTGCTATGCATCTATTTGATACTCTATGAGGGACAAGCTGATTGCCACTATGCCATGTTTTCTACATGTGAAACAAACAAATGTTTTTCAATGCATGTTATTCATGATCTTTGTTTGTAGCTTGCCATGTTGCATGCATAGTTACTATGTCCTATTGTTAGAACTCCATATTTCATCCACATGTTTAGAGTTCTTTGATCCCAGCTTTCAATTCTTGCAAATGGTTGGATCTTTATTGTGAGGGTGCATGTCACCTCAAAAATTATTCTGTTTATCACTTACCTACTCGAGGACAAGCATGAGTTAAGCTTGGGTATGTTGATACGTTGGAAACGTATCTATAATTTTTGATGTTCCATGCTTGTTTAGTATCTACTTTGCTTTACTTGTCCACACTTTGAGGTGCTTTTTACATGTTTTCTGGTAATAACCTACTAACAAGTTGCAACAGTGCCGGATGCCTGTTTTCTGCTGTTTTGGTTTTAGAAAAGTTGGTAAAGAAATATTCTCGAAATTGGATGGGACAAACGAGAAATTCAATTACTTTTCGTGGGAACAAGAAGTCCAGAGGGGAGCCGGAGGGGGCAACCAAGGGGGCCAGACCCACCCCAGGCGTGGGTGGACCCAGCCCCACGCCTGGCTAGGGTTTGGCGACCTTGGCCGCCTCCTCGGCCTCTCCCTTCGCCTATACGAATCCCTCGATGCAGAAAACCTGGGCACCCGATCAAATATCCATTAAACCGTCTGTAGCCGCCACCATCATTGTCCCTAGATCGGGGGGATCTGAAGTTCTTCCTGGCACCCTGCCGGAGGGGAGATCATCCTGGAGGCCTTCTCTCCGGTATGATGCGTGAGTAGTTCCACCTTGGACTATGGGTCCATGTAGTAGCTAGATGGTTGTATCTCCTCCTTTGTGCTTTCATGTATAGATCTTGTGAGATCCGTCCATGATCAAGATCTAATTATTTGTAATCATGCATGTTGTGTTTGCGGGGATCCGATGGATATTGAGATTATTATGTTGGTTTGATTAATGGTTTTGTCTTTATGATTCTATCATATATGTGTTGTTTGTGATCTTGCACGCTCTCCGTTGTTAGTAGCTATCTTGGCCAAGTAGTTGCTAGTGACTCCAAGAGGGGGTATTTATGCTCGATAGTGGGTTCATGCCTCTAGTTTCCAAGGGAAGTGACAGAAATCTCTTCGGTTGTAGATGTGTTGTTGCCACTAGGGAGAAAACAATGGTCTCTTGTTCATGGAACATGTGGACTGTTTACCTTACACACTTTGCTTAAAGCAGTTGTCTGTTGCTTGCAACTTAATACTGGAGGGGGTTCGGATGATAACCTGAAGGTAGACTTCTAGTCATAGATGCAGTTGGATGGCTTTCTATGTATATTGTTGTATTGCCCAATCGAATCTCATAGGATCTTTCTGACTAGTAATTGCATTGTTATGCCTTGCTCAGTTCCTGTCAATTGCCCTGCTATACTTTGTTTACCCTTCATGACATGTTGTTTATCTAAGGAGAGCACCTCTAGTGAACTATGGACCCCGGTCCAATCTTTACCATTGATACATCTTCCACTGTTACTTGTTTACTTGCTGCAAACCATTGCCTTCCACACCATACGTTTAATCCTTTGTTACAGCAAACTGGTGATCTTGACAACCTCACTGATTCGTTGGGGCAAAGTCTTGAGTTTGTGTTGTGCAAGTCTCCGCGTTGCTAGCAACACCTGTGTGACGTTTCCTTCCTCCTTCTGGTTCGATAACCTCGGTCTCTACTGACGGAAGACTTGTTGTTTGCTGCTTCACACCTTGCTCTTGGGGTTTCCAATGAAGTGTTAATCAGCACCATCAATATGATATGGCCTTTCTTCTTGTGCTTCCGATCTCCATCTTCAAGCATGAACATGATCTCCATCATCACCGGCATTGCGTCAAGGTCAAGGGCTGTAACACCCCCAGAATCGACCCTATGCAAGTTTCAGCGCTTCCCGCCAAACCCGCATAGAAACGATTCAAAGGTGCCCACCAGGCACTTTCGTGCGGGTGGAAAACGAAGTAATAACATTACACAACAGTCCTCGAAGGGACCCACAGAACAGATATATATACAACAGCGACTCAATGAGTCAAGAATACAGATATAATATACAAAGATTCAAATCACCTTGAAAACGATAGAGCGTCCAGCTACGGACAAGATGCAAATGGGGCTAAGAGCCCTGAAGAATAACCAATGGCGTCCATAACCCTGCCCAGGCCAAGCCGGAAGGGTAACCCTGCTAACGACGTCGATCTCAAAACCTGCTTAAACAAAAGGGGTGACGGCAAAGGGCAAAGGAAAAAGAGAGAGCGGTCAGTATTGAGGCCAGTACACAGCGAGGCTAGAATTCGGCGGTCCTCGCCTACATAGGTATGGTGGACTGAAGCGGCAGCGGCAGCATGCACTAAACAACCTATAGAGACTCGATGTAACTGTCGGCTATCAGAGAGTGATAAGAAAGACCTATTCGGAACCATCTTGATACTACCACCAAACATACCCATCCTGGTATTTCCCCCTCGAGACCAATCGAGGAAGTCAACCGAGGAACTCACACAGTTGGCAGTTTTATTTATTCAGTTATCGTTGCAGCAATTACTAGTCAGGTATAGATAGTCATCCTGATAGAATAAGCAGTGGGCACTTTTAGTTAACCATTCCTTTGTAGTTGCACTCTTACTAGTCAGATACAGTTAGCATGAGATATCCCCAAAACCCAGCAGTTGTTGGTACTTTTATTTAGCCATTCCGTTATAGTTGTAATACTTACTAGTCAGATACAATGGTCGCAAGTGACAACCCAAACAAGCAATTGTTGGCAGTTTTATTTAGCCATTCCATTATAGTGGAGCTGATTACTAGTCATTATAAAGTCAAATTTATAGCACTACTTTAGTTATAGTTGTCTATGATCGAGATACTGTGCTCCAAGTCGTCCATAACCGCGGACACGGCTTTCAGAAAGTTTTACCCTGCAGGGGTGCACAAATAGCAACACACACTCGATCAACCTCGGAAAAACCAAAACAAAACCCAACGAGGCCTTCACGACAAAGCAATCACCTGATTCAGAAATATTTCCGGGGGCCACCCCATTGAGTACACCCGCAACGAAGCTAGCTGACTCCGAGACGGACTCAAGGTTTGTGGGGTCGGCTGTAAACGACTGGGAACCCAAAACTGGGCTTGTCGATACCGCGTAAACGGGTCACGATCCTAAACAGTACAGGTGCTCCTCGCACAATCGTAAATAAAGCAGTAAAGCATGACATAAGTACAGGATAGTAAATAAAACCTCAAACTAGTTTGTGGCCCCAAGAAATAAGAATGAATCAAGCTCTGGCTCAGGGGGGTCCCATAATCCTCCCGGATGTGGATAGCGCGAATTTTCAAGGAACAGGTATCAAGTACTCGGGGTCCTACGGGACACAAGTGGACGGTTAACAACCAAATAACATCTATTGCCCACCTGTGCCTCTGCTTACCTACTTCAATTTTAGTTGTTAAACAGTAATTAAAGTCTTGATCATCTCCAACAATAAACACACGGCAATACTCCAACAACTGTGGTACTTGACGACACGCAACGGCACTTGAGCAAGCGACTACGACGCGCGATACAACTATCTACCAAACAACAGGTAATAGGATGTGTCCAAGGCAATACAAGGCTGCAAGGGATATCACGGGTACGAAAGCTAGAGCATCGCAACACAGATAGCAATAGATCAACAGGAGGGAATAAATACTATAAAAGTAAGATAGGTAGAAAGGGGGAGATGCTCGCCTGAAAAACATTGCCGAATGTTCATCCGAAGATCGGGTCGACACTCGCATCAACTCAACGGCCTTATCCGCGAAGAACCAAAACACTAGAATAAACACCGGATGCACTATTTAATACTACGGTAGAAAATCGGGCATGATGCATGTATGATGTATGACATGGCAAGGATGCGATGCAATTAGGCAATATTAAGCGGAACCGGGGTCCCGACAATTAATTAAACGGTTCAAGTTATTTAGATACCCCGCAATTTAAATGTTGTCTTAACAAGGCAAAATATATCACCGGTTCGCTACACAAATTTAAATGAGGCCAATATAAGGCTGGATTTGCCCGCATATGGGCCCCATATTTAATTATGAGGTGAATCGGCATAAGGCCCCCAAACCACACCAATATGCATGCGAGATGAATGATTTAATGCAACAAGTTATATTATTTATAAAATATAGGTCACGGAAAAGAGGTCACACATTGGGTCTCGGCGATCTTGGGGTTTCGAGGGTTCGGGGTTCGGTCTCAGGGTTTGACGGGAGATCAGCTCGACGAGATCGGGATCGGTACGGGAAGGAGGTCTTGTCGCAACCGGGAAGCAGGACTTGGTTGGCATCGGGGCATATCGGATCCGCCCTGGTTGGTGCCGATCTTGTCGTCGATGGCGAACTTGAGTGGATCGGTACCCGGGGTCTTCGGATCCGTGAAGTAGATCTTGTCGCACGGTGTCCGGGAAGACGAACTTGGCGTATCCACGTCGGTGATCTTGGCGTTCGGGTTCTCGACGTCGCATCCGGGAAGAAGGTCTTGTTGCATCCGGGGTCGTCGGGTCATGTCGTCGGTTTTGTCGTTTCATGGTGGAGATCTTGGCGTCCCGGGTCTCGGTGTCTACGGGTCCGAGAGGAAGAACTTGGGTCGGCATCGGATCGGTCTTGTGGATCGAGTAGAAGATCTTGGCGTCCAGGAAGATCTCGATACTCCGGTCTATTGTTGACCTCCGGATACCGCGAGTCTACGACGTTTTTCCTCGGGTGGCTCCATGTACATACTTCGGAATCATCGGCATCAAGCCGGTCTTGTCGGCGAGAGGATCTTGATGCGTCTTGTCGGTAGGCGTCCGCGTTTGCCGATCTAGAGATTAGGACACGATACATGGCAGGTGGAGAATCGATGTCGCGAGGCAAACTTGATTACCGAGGTCCCTGGGCAGAGATGCTATATCCCATAGCAAACAAAAGGAACCACCGAGGCAGAACGTGGCTGGGCTCGCGGTCGGTGGCTCGGGCGGTGGAGGAACGAGGTGACGCCGGCGAGGAAGCAGAGGACAGGAGGGCGCTCTCACGGCTTGGGCCCGACGCGACGGAGTCCGGCGACACGGACGCGGGGCTGGAGCAGACGGCGAGGCGGGGTGGAGGCCGCGGGTGGCGGACGTCGGCACGGGGAGGCGGGCCTGCGCGAGGTCCGGCCGGCGGCGGACGCGGCCGCAGACGAGGCGACGCTTCGGGGCGGAGCCGAGGAGGGGTCGGGCGGAGACGGCGAGGGCGGCTTCGGCGGGGCGAGCGAGGGTGTGAGCCCGGCCGCGGGGACGGGACGGAGGAGGGCGGCGGTCCGGCGAGCTCTGCAAACGCGAGGTCCAGGACGACGAAGAGGGTGCTTGGCGGGGCGGGGCAGGGGCGATGACCGGCGAGGGGAGAGAGAGCGGGGAAGACGGGTGGTGGGGAGCGGGGCGTGCGGGAGGCGACGGGAGGGAGGTCGCGAGGATGGTAGCAGAGGGCGGGGCGGCGGCGCCATGCGGCCCAGCAAGGAGCGGATCCCGCGGAGGCGGGGGCGCTCGCTCTCGGGGACGCGGCCGATGCAGACGGAGGTCGAGGGAGGGGCGGAAGTTGAGGGCGATGGCGACGGGGAGGGCGCGCCGGCGGGGGAGCTCGCGATGCAGAGGAGGAGGCCTACGGGTGGCGGTCGAGGTTGGGGAAGGCCGGAGCCGAGGAAGGACGAGAGGGAGAAGAGAGCCAGGGGGAGAGAGGGTCGGGAAGGTGGGGGAGGCTCGAGCGGGGTCGGGGTGGGGCCAGGGGTTGGTGGGGTGTGGACCGCGCAGGTGGGACCAGGGACGTGAGTGGGGGCGAGGGTGCGTCGCTGTGTGCGTTGCGTGTGCCGCTGGGTGGGTCTGGCGGCGCGCGGGTGGAGTGGAGGGAGTGGGGCTGTGGGGAGAGGGAGGGAGTGGGGATGAGGTGGCAGCGTGGAATAGGATAGGGGGAAGGGGGTGGTGAGGTGGCGCGAGGTGAATGGTCGGGGTGATGTGGCTGGGGACTGGGTAGGCTAGGATAGGGTAAGAAAAGAGTTGGGGTAGCTGGGGTTTGTACTGGGGGTGGCCGACTGGGTCGGATCGGCCCGGTACGGTTGCCCCCTAAAATAATTAAATCTTTTATTTATTTAAAACAGGTTTTTGCAAACCGTTGGCCGACAAAACAAAATAATCCGGAGACCCGGGTTTGAATTTTGAAATAAAGGCGGGGTATTTGGAAAACAAAATATGCTTTTCGAAAATAGTTTAGACAAAACCATGCATGATGATGACGATGCTCAAATGCAATGTGGCATGATGACATGAGCATGCGGTCATGATGATGCAATGCACCAAAAACAACGCGATTTTCTAGTAGTGGTTTTGGCGGGGCGCCACAATGGCGCCGCTCCATGGTTGTCGTCCACCAGCATCAACTATTACAACTACTTTGAATAATAGACACGCGGGTCTAAACGAAATTAAAAGACAACCATATGGCTCCTGTTGGTTGTCGACTTACAATAAGGAACATTGCATACATCATATATAATGTCAATCATGGCCATATCACATCACAGCACACCCCTGTAAAACAAAGTTAGATGCCTCTAATTTTCTTTGCATGTTTTACGTGGTTTGGGGCTTTCAATAAGTGTCATTCTAACTTACGAACAAGAACCACAACGTTGATACTAGTATTGTCAATCACCCGTTGTAAATTGAATCTTAACTATGTTGGGAGAAACAGGCACCCGCAAAGCCACTTATGCAATACGAGTTGCACGTCAAGCGTGGAGCAAGTCTCATGAACGATGTCATGTAAGGTTAGCCCGGGCCGCTACGTCCCACCATCCCGCAAGATGCAAAGTACACAAGAAGCAATCGACAACAAAAGCATCAACATCCACAATGGCCATTGTGTTATACTCATGCAACCGATCTACATATAGACACGGCTCTGATACCACTGTAGGGGTTCGTAGCATGGAAAACAAAAAAATTCTACTGTATGCACACAAACAAGCCAAGATCTATCTACTAGATTGTAGCAACGACTCGATTAGAGTACTCACCCTCGAAGATTCCAAAGCGGTTAACGAGAGCAGATTCTCGTGGGTGATATAGTCGTACACTTGCCGATCTCAAGATCGTGTAGACGATCCTTCTGGAGCTGCGTTACGGCAATGCTTCCACAGTCGGTCACACGTTCGGTACTCGATGAAGACCTTCATCTCCTTGTTCCAGAAGGCAGCGGAGGTTGTAGTTGTCCCCTCGCGATTTCGGCAGCACGACGGCGTGGTGTCGGAAGTAGAGGGAAATCATGCAGGGCTTCGCCTAAGCCGGAGCAGGTTATGGTGGATCTAGGGTTTCTGGCGATCTAGATATTTAGAAGGCCGGAGAGGAGGAAGCGTGGCAGGCGGCGGTGACGAGCGGCGGCGGCGCGGCTAGGTGGGGAGGGGCTAGTGTTGTGTGGCCTTGGGGCACCCCATATCCTCTATTTATGAGAGGGGGGCAGCTTGGGAGAGGGGAGTTTGAATCCTTCCCCAACTCCCTCTCCTTGTTGGCTTGTGGTGGAGGAAAAGAAGGATTATTTCCTTCCTCCACCAGGACACATTGTCCCAGTTTGACTTTTCAAACTTGCCTTTTGACTTTCAATTTGGAGCTTGATTTCTTTCTTGTTACTGCCCAACCAAGTGACCTAGGACATGATTCAATCATTCCACTTATCCATGACACATTCATGTACCCTTCCCCTTCCGGTCTGGTGAACCTTCTAGACCCTTCTAGAACCTCTCCGATGAAATCATCGGAATCATTCCCGAACTCCGGAATTGGAATTTCCTTATATGAATCTTATTCTCCGGATCTCCTTGTGATATCCCTGATCCCATCCGAGACTCCGGTCAACATTCGGTCTCCCTACTTACATTCCATATCTGCTAAACAACATCGAATCCCTAAGTGTGTCTCCCTACGGTTCGTGAATTACGCGGACATGACCGAGACACTTCTCCGATCAATAACCAATAGAGGAATCTGAAATTCATATGGCTCCCACATATTTATACGATTACTTTACGATCGAATGAACCACTTACATACGATACCAATTTCCCTTTGTCTCGCAATAGTTTACTTATCCGAGGTTTGATCGTCGGTATCTCTGCATACCTAGTTCAACCTCGTTACCGGTAAGTACTCTTTTCTCGTTTCCGTGATATGTGATCCCTTGTGAGCCAGTCACATGCTTGCAAGCTAATTGGATGACATTCCACCAAGAGATCCCAGAGTATATCTATCTGTCATATGGATGAAAATATCCCACTCTTGATCCATGTGCCTCAACACATACTTTCCGAACACTCAATGCCACCTTTATAGCCACCCAGTTACGGTGTGGTGTTTGATGGCATCAAAGCATCCTTTCGGTGATGGTGATTAACATGATCTCATGGTCGAAGGAATTAGGTTACTATATATCAGAAAGCTTATAGCAAATGAACTAATGAAATGACTTGATCTTTATGCTACGCTCATCTATAGGAGTATGTCCATCACACCATTCTCCTAATGATATGATCTTGTTGTTAATAACATCTCAATGTTCATGATCGGGAAACCACGATCATCTATCAATCAACAAGCTAGTATTACAAAGAGGCTTTACCAGGGACTCTAATTTAGTTTACAAATTACACAAGTATTAATGTTTCTGGTTAATACTATTATAACATGAATGCAAACATTTATCATAAACACAAAGATATATATAATAATAACCACTTTTATTATTGCCTCTAGGGAATATCTCCAACACATATGATGTCTCGTGAGTAGTTCGTTTAGTTCTTGAGGACATGGGAGAAGTCATGTTGTTAGTAGTGGAATTGTGTTGAGGTATATTCTATGGTTTGATATTTAAGTTGTGGTGCTATTCTTCTAGTGGTGTCATGTGAACGTCGACTGCATGATACTTCACCATTTATGGTCCTAGGGGAATGCTTTGTGTATTTGGCTACTAATTGTGGGGTTGTCGGAGTGACAGAAACCTGAACCCCCGTTAGGAAACTTTTGCACAAGGGAGTGTAGGATCTCAGAGTTTAATGCTGTAGTTAGGTTTTTATCTTAATTACTTTATTGTAGTTGCGGATGCTTGCAAGGGGTATAATCACAAGTATATATTTGTCCAAGTAAGGTCGGTACATTAGCATATGTTCACCCACACAACACTTATCCAACCAAAGAAGATTAATCAACTATATGAAGCGAAAGCACTTGACAGTATTCCCATGTGTCCTCGAGAATGTTTGGTCCTCATAAGTATTAACACCGGCTTGTCCTTTGCTAAGAAAGGATTGGGCCACTTGCTGCAATTATTTGTTGTCTTTATTTACTTGCACTTATTTCCTTTCTTTATCAAAAAATCCTAAAAATTTGTGTCGTGGTGGTATCACGGCATATGCCATGGGTAGGCTAAAGTTGGGGCCGATGGACGTGGAGGAATCCGGGGAGGGATGATGCAGTGAAGACCGCACTCGTATGAACAAAGAGAAATACTATGTATATTGGATTGAAGCTCTCAAGTGGAGATAACACCTCATTCTCTACATCTAATCTCTTATAATCTGGCCATACTTGTGGCTACAGTCATGCTCCTTGAGCTGTATCTCCTATGTCTATCTAGATCTCTCTATCAGAGTGGAGGAAGAAGGAGAGCTCCTGGTGAGAAGAAAGGAGAGGAGCCCTTCGGGGCCTCTCTCATGAACGATCCCCCTGGTGCTCCTTATAAAGGGGAGCCCAAGGGACAAGGCTTGTTCCACACGTTTGGCATCTACATAGCATATTCCCGGCATCTTCCCAGATGCTCAGCATATGCCTTGGCATCTTCGGAGATGCCATGGCATATTTCTTAGCATATTCTTGGATGCCTAGGGCATATTCCTTTTGCCATGTGCCTGTCTGAGTTGGTTGGGTCCCAGAACTGGCATAATACTTGTGTAGCTTGTCTTGGCTTGATCTGATGATGTGCTTTATCTGGAGATGAATAGACTGGTACCTGGAGCAATATACCTCGGCCCCAATGACATTGCTGGAAGTGTAGTTCGGCCTGGGTAGAGCAGATTCGGCCTGGCAGACAGTTAATTCGGCCCACCCTGGCCTGGGTCTGATCCTGTGGAGCCTGTAGTACTGAGTCCCGCGGTGGGCCGAGCTTGTGCTCATTCGGCCCACCCGGGCGGCGAAGGGAGGAGCTGGTGCCGAGTCCCGCGGTGGGCCGAGCTTGTGCTCATTCGGCCCACCCGGGCGACGAGGAGAGGAGCCGGTGCTGAGTCCCGGGGTGGGACGAGCTAGTGCTCATTCGGCCCACCCGGGCGACGAGGTGGAATGGAGGGGAGCAGCTTGGCGGGGGAAGGCGTCGACCTGCAGCGTCGGTTTGGCGGGAAGTGGAGTGGGCGTCGGGTAGGAGGCCCATGGTGGGCCGACTTAGGCTTAGGTAGGCCCACCCGAGGGTTATTCTCTTTCTTTTTATTTAGTTCGGCCATGGGGAGTGTGGGCTGGGCCGAGATTTCCCTTACTCGGCCCAGTTGCTCTTTCTTATCTTTTTCCTTTTCTATTTTGCCTAATATCTCCTTATTAAATACTCTTTCCTTTATTCATGTCTCTTATGAGTTTACTTATAGACCAACTCTGGGGTACCTGGGGTTATATCCCCGACATTAGTCCCCGAGGCCATGTGGGATTCGTAGAATCGCTCATGGGCTTTATATCTAAAATATCCCCAGAGTTGTTTTCTGACATACAACTTCTTTGTCATACATTTTTTGGTCGCATAATCCTTTTGGGTAAATTTGTGATTTCGGCCTTCTTGGGCTCTGCTCGTAACCTTTCTGGGACCATTTTTTGACTTCCGGCCTTCTCTGGCACTGGTCATAACCTCTTTGGGTAAGTTTCTGGACTTCTAGCCTTCTGGGCACAGGTCATAACCCCTTTGGGTAAGTAATGAATACTTGCCTTATCGGGCATTGCTCTTTTAACCTCATTGGGTAAGTTATGAGTTCTTGCCTTCTTTGGCATTGCTCTATTAACCTCATTGGGTAAGTTACGAGTTCCTGCCTTCTTGGGCATTGCTCTTTTAACCCCATTGGGTAAGTTATGAATTCCTGCCTTCTTGGGCATTGCTCTATTAACCTCATTGGGTAAGTTACGAGTTCCTGCCTTCTTGGGCATTGCTCTTTTAACCTCATTAGGTAAGTTTCAAGTTCCTGCCTTCTTGGGCATTGCTCTATTAACCTCATTGGGTAAGTTACGAGTTCCTGCCTTCTTGGGCATTGCTCTTTTAACCCCATTGGGTAAGTTATGAATTCCTGCCTTCTTGGGCATTGCTCTATTAACCTCATTGGGTAAGTTATTATTCGAGTTAACTCATCCCAAATCCAAGTTACTTTACTCAAAATTGACTTTATGTCTTAAGTCTGAGTCATCTGACTCGAATCCGAGTTATATGACTCAAATCCGAGTTAACTCATCCCAAATCTGAGTTACTTTACTCAAAATTGACCTTATGTCTTAAGTCTGAGTCATCTGACTCAAATCCGAGTTAACTCATCCCAAATCCGAGTTACTTTACTCAAAATTGACTTTATGTCTAAGTCTGAGTCATCTGACTCAAATCCGAGTTATATGACTCAAATCCGAGTTAACTCATCCCAAATCCGAGTTACTTTACTCAAAATTGACTTTATGTCTACGTCTGAGTCATCTGGTCAAATCCGAGTTAACTCATTCCAAATCCGAGTTACTTTACTCAAAATTGACTTTATGTCTAAGTCTGAGTCATCTGACTCAAATCCGAGTTATATGACTCAAATCCGAGTTAACTCATCCCAAATCCGAGTTACTTTACTCAAAATTGACTTTATGTCTTAAGTCTGAGTCATCTGACTCAAATCCGAGTTACTTTACTCAAAATTGACTTTATGTCTAAGTCTGAGTCATCTGACTCAAATCCGAGTTATATGACTCAAATCCGAGTTAACTCATTCCAAATCCGAGTTACTTTACTCAAAATTGACTTGATGTCTAAGTCTGAGTCATCTGACTCAAATCCGAGTTATATGACTCAGATCCGAGTTATATGACTAAAATCCGAGTTAACTATTTGCCACGATATAGCTTGATTTGGCGTGATGACGATAATTTGCCTTTGATATGGATCCGAGATTAAGCTTTGGGATATGATAATAAGGCTAACCGCTGAGAGATTTGATTCGAGATGTAGATATGAGATATAGATTCGAGATATGATAAGCTGGCCAATAGTCATCCGAGATATGGGATAACCTGGCAAAATGGTGAGATATAAATCCGAGACATAACATAACCTGGCAATCTGGTGAACTGAATAAAGCTTCGGCCTGAGTCAGAGATATGATTAGTACGCTGAGTTTGAATACCAATCCGAATTATAATATACCCTGGCAAGCTGAATCAAATGTTAGTCCGAATCAGAGACAATCTACCGAGCCGAGTTAAATGTTAATTTAAAGCATAAACAAATTGACTTCAAGTTATATCCGAATCATCAATAAGCTGGCTGGTAAGCTGAGTTAAAGGACAATCCAAAGCATAAATAAACTGACTCAAAATCTATCTGAATCACAAATAAGCTGATTCAACTTATGGCCGAGTTAACAATAAGCTGGCTGGTGAGCTGAGTTAACGGGTAATCCAAAACATAAACTAACTGACTCAAAATCTATCTGAATCACAAATAAGCTGATTCAACTTATGGCCGAGTTAACAGATAAGCTGGCTGGTGTACAGATCTAAATCAACACGATGTTCTCTTAATCCAAAGGTGACTCTAAGGATAAGTCGGCTAGTCCCCGGGTTAAGTTCTTTTCTCCCCGGGGTGAAGGATTGAGTGTAGGTGACTGAGTTATCTGGCACTCATAGTATACTTGGGGAAGTGTTTGAGTGAGTCTTGCTAAGTCATACATGCCTTGCTGAGTTATTTGGTACTTACAGTAGGCTTGGAGTAGTGCTTGAGTCCTTGCTGAGTCTTACCTGTTTTGTTGAGTCAGACTTGGAGACCCTTTGCGCTTACCTCTTTGTTCTCTGTTCGCTTGGTGAAGCTGAATGAGCCCTATGAGGAAGAAGTTGATGAAGATGTTTCCGTCCGGATGGAAACCCATCCAACACCACTAAAGGCCCCACGGTGGGCGCCAAATGTCGTGGTGGTATCACGGCATATGACATGGGTAGGCTAAAGTTGGGGCCGATGGACGTGGAGGAATCCGGGGAGGGATGATGCAGTGAAGACCGCACTCGTATGAACAAAGAGAAATACTATGTATATTGGATTGAAGCTCTCAAGTGGATATAACACCTCATTCTCTACATCTAATCTCTTATAATCTGGCCATACTTGTGGCTACAGTCATGCTCCTTGAGATGTATCTCCTATGTCTCTCTAGATCTCTCTATCCGAGTGGAGGAAGAAGGAGAGCTCCTGGTGAGAAGAAAGGAGAGGAGCCCTTCGGGGCCTCTCTCATGAACGATCCCCCTGGTGCTCCTTATAAAGGGGAGCCCAAGGGACAAGGCTTGTTCCACACGTTTGGCATCTACATAGCATATTCCCGGCATCTTCCCAGATGCTCAGCATATGCCTTGGCATCTTCGGAGATGCCATGGCATATTTCTTAGCATATTCTTGGATGCCTAGGGCATATTCCTTTTGCCATGTGCCTGTCTGAGTTGGTTGGGTCCCAGAACTGGCATAATACTTGTGTAGCTTGTCTTGGCTTGATCTGATGATGTGATTTATCTGGAGATGAATAGACTGGTACCTGGAGCAATATACCTCGGCCCAAATGACATTGCTGGAAGTGTAGTTCGGCCTGGGTAGAGCAGATTCGGCCTGGCAGTCAGTTAATTCGGCCCACCCTGGCCTGGGTCTGATCCTGTGGAGCCTGTAGTACTGAGTCCCGCGGTGGGCCGAGCTTGTGCTCATTCGGCCCACCCGGGCGGCGAAGGGAGGAGCTGGTGCCGAGTCCCGCGGTGGGCCGAGCTTGTGCTCATTCGGCCCACCCGGGAGACGAGGAGAGGAGCCGGTGCTGAGTCCCGCGGTGGGCCGAGCTAGTGCTCATTCGGCCCACCCGGGCGACGAGGTGGAATGGAGGGGAGCAGCTTGGCGGGGGAGGGCGTCGACCTGCAGTGTCGGTTTGGCGGGAAGTGGAGTGGGCGTCGGGTAGGAGGCCCATGGTGGGCCGACTTAGGCTTAGGTCGGCCCACCCGGGGGTTATTCTCTTTCTTTTTATTTAGTTCGGCCATGGGGAGTGTGGGCTGGGCCGAGATTTCCCTTACTCGGCCCAGTTGCTCTTTCTTGTCTTTTTCCTTTTCTATTTTGCCTAATATCTCCTTATTAAATACTCTTTCCTTTATTCATGTCTCTTATGAGTTTACTTATAGACCAACTCTGGGGTACCTGGGGTTATATCCCCGACAATTTGTTTACTAAGTATTTACAGAGATTTCCTACTCCAAACC
Source organism: Avena atlantica (assembly GCA_910589765.1). Taxonomy (NCBI): domain Eukaryota; kingdom Viridiplantae; phylum Streptophyta; class Magnoliopsida; order Poales; family Poaceae; genus Avena; species Avena atlantica. The sequence continues at coordinate 254,633,596 of OU342738.1, read as the reverse complement.
ACTAGTCAACACCTTCTGCTCCTCGTTGGGATCGACACTCCTATTTATTAAAAGTACTACGATACACCCCCTATACTTGTGGGCCATCAGGCTTTAGTGAATGGGCCACGAGTGAGTGGAGCCCATGTTCACTCCCTATATATAGTGGGGCGTAGAAACCTAGGGGGGTTAATGGTTAGGTCATTTCATGAGTTGGAAACCCTAGCTTCATAGCAGTCTGGCCGCCGTACTGAACCTAGCAGTTCACTGCTGGCGGTGCTCCTTGTAAGTGTGGATACCAGCAGAGGTGTTGTACGATCAGCACCACGACGATCATTGATTGGATCAAAATCGCAAGGACCGCACTGCATCAACATACGCGCTTCATCAATAATCTGCAACCGCGTGTCTAGTGGCAATGCTCGTGGCCTTCTACCTCAGCTAGATCTTGGGTTCACCGCGTAGGGAAAAAGTTTTGTTTTATCTCTACATGACCCAACAGTGTTGTGGGTGCGGAGAGACGCATTATCATTTAATGCATCTCTTCCATATTCGTATCCATAGAACTAATCAAGGTTGTTTCCAACGTCTTGAGATCATTCATGGTGACTATTTCCGTAGCATAACTCCCATCTCCCTAGGTACCCATACTTCTCTTAGGCGGTTAAGCCCGAATAAAGAGTCGGGACTCTGGTACCAATTGAAATGGATCGTATGGGCACCTAGAGGGGGTGAATAGGTGCTACTTCAAATTTTAGTTCTTTTTAAATTTTAGGCTTGACACAAAGTAAATTCTCTAGATATGCAACTACGAGAATTTCCCTATATGCAACCCTAACTACTAAGCAAGTAAAGAGGAGCGAGGAAACTATAGTGGAGCACGCGGAGACACGGGGATTTGTTTGACTGCAGTTCCTTCCTTGTTAAGGGAAGTACGTCTGCGTTGGAGGGGTGGGCGGTTCTAAGACCACCACACCACAATAGGCCTTACCCTATTCTCCGATGGATCTTGCCACCAAAGGCCTAATCCACCTTTACACTATTGGAACCCTTCGAGGCGAGAACCGGTGCCTTTACAATGCTAGAGGGACACACATCCACAACCGAATTGGAGGCTCCTATGATGATAACAAGATGCCACAACAACAAGGATTATCAAATAACCAAAACAAGAATCTAGATATTTGCAAGAAATGCTAGATCGAGAATCCTCCAAGTGAATGGCGGGGAAGTGGAGTGCTTGATTGTTGTTGATGAAGATCGAGGCCTCCTCCTTCGATTCCCCAAAGATCGAAGCCTTTGGGTGAGTGAAGGTGGAGATCTCTTGGTTGGATCTTGAATAATAGATCTGGTCTTTTTCGAAATGAATCAAGAGTTCTGGCAGGAGGGGATGAAGGGGATTAAATACCCCCTGCCAAAACTGACCGTTGGAGAAGTTTGGGGGCGGATTATCCGCCCCCACTAGGCCGAAAAGTCTGGGGGAATTTATGCCCCCATCCAGTACGCCGCGTCGTGTTCTCCTTGATGATATTCCTCGAGGGGGCGGATTATCCGGCCCCCAAGGTGCGGATTATCCGACCTAGGGGAAAAGTACACCTCAGGGCCAGAAAATTCGGAGGAATTTCCTCCCCCCATCCAGTACGCCGCGCCTTGGCCTCCTTTAAAGAAATCCTAGGGGCAGATTATCCGGCCTGGCCGGACAATCCCGGGGAAAATCCGCCCCCCATCCATTGTGACGCGCCTAGCCTGCGCTTGGACTTGGGCTGGGCCGGATTATCCGACCCTTGGCAGGGGCAGATAATTCGCCCCCAAGAACACTGTTTTTGCTACTTTTGAATATGTTATAACCTGTAGCACTTCAACACACATTAAATAATCCCTGGTATTGTTATCTAACCCACAAAACACTAGAGATCATGAAATGCTCTTTCAACCCCGAGTTCGGGTGGGGGACGACTCAGGCTTCGGCATGAACTCCTCTGAGTCAGGCTCGTCCTCATCTGAGGTATCGCGATCCTTGCTCCAAGGGAGCGAAAGTATCTCGTCGTCCTCAGCGGTTTGCTCAGCAAATTTCTAAGGAAAAGAACACAGAGAAATTAGATGCTTAGTAAACCCGAGGTAAAATGTAATTCGGATAAAGCTGAGGTAAAACATAATTCGAATGAAATGATTCAGAGTTTAATTACCTTAGGTGGGGTTTGTCACAAGTGAAGGGATTCATGCCCCACTTCCAATCCTCGGCCATCTCCTTCTAGAAGATAGCTCGGACGTGTCTCCGAATCTGGTCGTCATCAAGATCGACTGTGGAAACCCGGTTCGGATCCAGATGGCCGCTCATGTAGAAGATTTTGTGTGAGCGCTTCTGGAGCGGGGAGACTCGACTGCTGATGAAGGCAGCCATGAGGTCATCACCGCATAGCCCGGCCTAGGTCAGCTCCTTGATTCAAAGCTTGAAAGACTCGGCAAGAGCATTGGTCTTCTTCGGATTGAAGTCCCAATTCTTCCTAGCGGGCGCGCCAATAGAGAAGGCCGGCAGTCGGATCTTGTGTTCGTCACCGTTTTTTTTCACGTAGAAGAAATACTTGTGCCATTTCTTGCACGACTCTAAACCGGTGACTCGGGGGAAGATGGATTTCTTCTGAGGTGTTACAGCCGCAGTGCCACACTGCGTGAGAGATTTCTCGGAGGGGGGCACGCCCTTATTCGGCACTACATTGGCTCGGATTTGGAAAAACTTTGCCAAAAGCTCAATAGAAGGCCAGAGGCCAAAGTATCCTTCGGTGGCCGAGATAAAGGCGGATAAAGAAGCTATGGCGTTAGCCGGAAGATGATGGGGTTGAAGGCCGAATGTTTCTAAGAATTTGACTGCGAAATCACTAAGGGGAAGACCAAAACCCCAGGTGAAGTGAGAGACAAAGACAATAAACTCACCCAGCTTCGTGATAGGGGCAAGTTCTGTGTTGGGTAAATGGAAAGAAACCCCAGACGGGATTCAACGCGTCTGGGTGAGCCAGTCAATCTCCTTTTGGGTCACGTTTGACCCCTGCCATGAAACCCGCTCGAGCGCGGTGGAGGATCCTTTGTTGTCACTAGCGGCGACGACCCTCTGCGTGGTTGCCATAGGTTTGTCGGAGGAACCAGAGGAAGATAAACTACTCACGGCGCCGGGAAGAGGGCGAGACTGCCAAGGACCCGTCGCAGCGGTAGAGAAGCGCGCTCACAGGCGGCGTTGCACGGCCGGAGCGGAGAAGGCGCCCGGTGCAGGTGCGTAGCACGGCGAGCTAGCGCGAGAAACAGGCGGCGCGGTCGCAGGCGAAAAGCTCTATGGCGGAGGCACAGGGAAATGGAAGAACTGGGAGTGGGGGAAAGTGAAGCAAGGGTTCACCCCGTACCCCTATTTATCGACCCATACCACGAAGGGTCGTGGGATCCTGTGGGCACGGCGGTTGCCGCATACACGCGTGTATTGCCCGGTGGCAATCGCTGAGTGGTGCCGCACGAGCGGTTACACAGCATGGGTGGTGATCCTCCCGCAATTACCGTTGCGGTAAACGAAGGGGCGCTGCAAGACTTGACCGCTCGCATAGATAACTGTCCCTGTGTCAGTAATTACTACAGCGAATCAAAGAATGAGGTAACATGCAATGATTATTGACATGTAGGACGAAGCTTACGTGAGAAGCTAAGGAAAATAACCCGGATGGAATAAAATGATTCGGTAACTGGAGTATTAACTCAGAAGAAACCAGGATGAGTCGGAAGACCGACAATGCAGTAATCAAGGTACTTCTTGAATAATAGACTACTGAAAGATAAGTCAGCAACATAGATTCAAGCTTTGGATAAAAATGAACCTGTTGTGGCCTTTCCGACTAAAGTCAACGAGACCGCACCAGATTTGGGGACTAATGTTGGGGGGATGATCCCAGGTAGGGTCAAGCTAAGGTAAAAGGGCAAGGAACACCAATATATTGACCGGGTCAAAGGATGACCTGACCAAGTTATACGAATGCCGGACGAATAAGGACCGGATTAACCCGAGTTAAGCAGCTAAGGCTTGACTCGGCTGACATATAACATATGCCGACACGATATCTACTATCCTTTATACTTGCAGGTGTGAGATTGGCCGATTCATACAGGGCAAGGCCGAGTCATAGGGAAGCTTGCTCGAGAAGGAGAGAACGAGCTCCGAAGTCAACACTACGCTCTGTCTCTCCCCCCAGGAATCTATAAAGTGCCAAGCTCTACAGACAACAGTCAGAGGGACAGAAGAGCATAAGAGGCGTCACACAGTCCTAGATCCCAACGCTCACATGTTGTGGGCTTTGGGTTATTGTCGTCGATAGAAAGGAGACAGGAAAAGGCTCCCACCGAATTACCATTTTGGGATAATCATATTCGAGGAATACACCATCCACGTCCGCCCTAATGTAACCTGGCCACCCCTTTATAAGGTGATCCAGGGCCTCCTAGGAGAGGGATCGGTTCATTTTACACTTAGAAGATACTAGAGAGCTTATTCCTCACCTTCCTCTGATACAGCTCAAGGAGCAAGTGTAACCATTGTTGATCTAAGAAAAGATCGTGAGTGACTTCTTCGTGTGTAGAAACCACTATATCATCCCTCCCTGGATCCCTCTATGACACATTGGCCCCATCTTTAGCCTACTCATGGCATCTGTTGTGCCACCACCACGACAGGTCGCATCTGCTGTCAGGGACGCAGTCCTAGGGTTTCTCTCACGCCAAGACAAAGATCTACCTTCAGCCTGTTTTTATTGATCTAGTGGCAAAGGCTCCGCCGGAAAAATCCCATGGGCGATTCATACCTGGAGATTGCTAGAACAGATGGATTTGGTCGCATGCAATTAGTGTTTTTCTGACCGTTTGGTTTCAGCGGGAGCGAGACGAAGCTCTGCAGTCTATTGTCATCGTGAAACATGTCTTTAGTTCCATGGTGAAATCAGTGTGCGGAGAATGTCATGGAATCCAAGATTTGTGGACTAGCTATGGTGGGTCGAGTCCTGATGGCGATGAGGAATTGGCTTGGTGATTCGTGAATTGTAGCAGCGATATCGAAAGTGGGGGCGGCAGCATAGGAGGAGTTCACAGTCTTACCTTACAGGGTGAAAATTCAAGATCTGGCATGAATTGGTTGTGCATGGCAATGACCTTGTTGAAGATATTGTTTTGTAAGCGGGGACTTTCTTCAGGGTGAAAACCTATAATCTTTGATCGGACGACGATGGTGCTTATGCTCTGTTTCCTTCTTGAAGGTGTCGCTATTGGATATATTGGACTTCTGGTGTTGTTCTGGTGGGGTTAGTGTCTCTGCTACTAAGGATCTTATCGCTGTAGTGGGACTTTTTTTGTAGTTCTTTTTTTGGCTGTGTGCATCAGTAATGCCAATAGGCTAATGCGTTGTTGCAGAGACCGGATGTAATTGGTATCATCGCAATATTAATATATGCTTCTTTCTAAAAAAATATGAAACGCTTTGTTCCTCCTGCCCGTTGAGTTCCCATGATGACTAAGTTCGAGAGGAAATTATATTTTCATAAGAGGTAGGAGTAAAAAAAGGGGAGCTTCACTATTACATTTACAAAAGCCTATGTAAGCCCAAGTACCATTTTATTTGCCTGTCAAGTGATAACCGCTAGATCAAAATCCTTTTTCCTCTCAAAGAGACGGTATAGATAAAAACGCTCTCGCCTCTCCTTCCTCACGGAAACGGTGTCGGCTCCTTCAGATCTCAGTCAACGAGAGCGCTAGTTCCCCCTCCTTCCGCTTGCCACTCCATTGGTGGGAGGGATGGGGGACCTCGTTTCTTCATCTACCAGGATTAGGATATGTCTGCTATGGCGTGTTTTTGGGTGGTGGGAGCGACATCCAGGCAATAAATCTGCCTCGACTCTTCTCCCACACCGACGAAGACCTTCACGGCGGCGTCTCGGAGTTGATGGCAATATGTGCTGGTCGTTCTTTCAGATCGATAGCTTGGTATTCTCGTCGATCTTCAGATCTAGCAAGATCAGTTTCTCGGTGTGTCGCTGGCGTTCGTTGTTATCCGCGACGACGCTGGTGGCCGAGACGAGGTGGTTTCTCTGGAGCGAGGATGTTGGTCCGGAGGAGGTGGATTTGTCATTCTTCTCATACTTTGTTGGTGAGAGGCAACGAATCTTGGTTCAAGTCAGCACAGGATCATCCCGCGTCGACGTGACACATCGATATGTGCCTCGCTGCATGCAGCTGACCTATTCATCGATTGACAAAACCTCGTTATCAATTATGCTTTTTTGGATCTTGCAATGTTGGAGGTTCGGCATCTATTCTGGCGTCCTACGGATCATTTTGTATTTTTAAATCTTTTAGGATTTTTTGTATTTTTAAATCTTTTAGGATTTTATCTGCGGTAGTTTTCAGGATAATGATCTGTCTTTTTGCTCCATGTATCTTAATTTTCGATTAATGCAATATGAGCACGAGGCCCCTACCCAAGGTCCTACCAAGCCGAGATTCTCACACCGGAGCCACAAACGCAGACAGAAACAGACGCCCTAGAAAGAAACGCCGATCGCAGCAGACCGCACCACACCACAGCCCCATCCTCCAGCTTGCCCCCGCCTTCTCGCTCGTGGCGCTGAGCGAGTATGATCAAATTTCGCTTCCTCTCATAAAAGAATATACAGTGCAATATAAAAACATGAAATTCACAACAAAACCAAAAGACAGACTAAATAAGTTTTAAAAGATGGATACAATTTACATAAATGGTCTTTCTTACTTCCTTTCCTCGGCCAACAATGTTCAGAGGAAAGTAACACTGCTCGTGGACACTTTATTACATTGAGCAAGGAATAGCTGCGATTATTTATTTATTATACAACAGTTCCATAAATCAAATAACAACAGCATATACTGGACAAGAATCTTTGAGGTCTCGCATTCTCAATCATCGTTTCGCCATTATGAAAAATGGCATGGGGTTCTGTGGATCTAATGCTTCATATAAATACAAAACTTATTGGTCTTAAGCCTGCAGGAAGCTAGCATACTTGGCACCGAGGAAGAGCCTCTGGACACAGAGCAGGGAGTTCTTCCTCACTTCGGCATTGTCGTGGTTCATGAGTTTCATTACACGGTCCTTTGCCTTGAGGTCTGCCACCACTAAGCGGCCAGAAGGATGGTACTGAAGGAACTGCGAGAGATCGTAGCAGGCGACTGCAAGAGCAGTGGTGTCGGTTGAGGTGTCTATGACTGTCATCAGAACACGTAGGATCTGCAAAACTGAAGGTGTCACTCCACAATACAGAAAATTTAGACTGAACTTTGTTGAAACGATATTAGGCAAAGCTTGATTGGTGTTAACTGCAAATATCGTAAACAGTGTGGTATTGGGTATCATAATCATAGCTGGGTTGGAGCCAATTAGTAACTAGCATAGGTATACTTGCCTATGCATGCTGGAAAAGGATCCATAAAACTACTTAAACCGTATGGAATAACACTACAGCAAGAGTAAAAGTGAAATCTAGGGTGTTTCTTTTCCCGAAAAATCTAGGGTGTTTCATGCGCTGGTGTCTTAACATGCTGCACTGGTACTCAACACAAGTGGAAAAAGTCTTAATACAGGAGAACTGGACCAAATTTAAATTGGATAGGTAGGTCATTTTGGATTATATACAAGGAATTAGCTCCTAAATGGCACAGAAGGGAACAGTTTCGCAATCAGTTCCACAAGATATTCTTAATTGGTTAATACTTTCATGCAAGAAAGGACAGGACATACCTGGAAATCATTTTCCTCAAAATTAGTAATATTCTCTCGCCAGAAATTTGGGTCTTTGTGCATCGGAGACCAATCGAGATGGCCAAGAAGAACTTGCTGTTTGTACTTATCAAATGAGCTCAACCTCTTAAGGTTCTCTTTGAGGCCTACTTCTAGTTGATTCAGCGCATCCAATAAATCCTGGGCGCACAGGTTGTAAAATGTCAGTTCAAAGAGGTAATAACCAGGCTCAACTGAATGCACAACAAACTACATAATTCCACACATATTTATGTTTGCATCGGTTCCCAAGTTCCATAGAATATTTTCAAGATTCCCCTAATCTAACGTGCATCGTATCATACTAGCAGTATATTACAGACAAGGGCAATGTGTATGCATGTTAATATGTCAGCAACTCTTGTTAGAGTTAACAAGCAAATAAATTCATCAAATTACCAAGGTTGTTGCATGAGGAGTTTGGGACTATAATACAGAAACCTTCAGCAAACAAGAAAATAAACTAAAGAATATCCTCATTAGAATAAACAGTAAGAAAATGGAAAATTAAAAACATAAATAATTTTACTTCATTGAACTCCTAGAGGGGAATATATTTCAGATGGTTCATTCTCAGGAATGCGTCCAACATCCTCACCTCGTCACTCCATGCTTGAGCTTTCAAATTCTGTACTATATGCGGCAACCCAAGATCAATCATTTGGGCAGCGAATGCGCCCTTCGCCAACAAATTACGGAAGGACATCACAACAACTCTGACAACCTTTAAAAAATAGATAATAAAATATCTTAGTATTTCTAAAATGAAGGAAATGTGATGACAACCTAACAAAACAATAGGAATTCAAAGCTCACCTTCTCTTTAGTAGATCCTTTGACAACTTCTACAAGTCTTGGCATAACCCTTGTAGTGGACAAATAATCAACGGCTGCATCATAGAAGGATAAAAGCCAGATACAAAGGCAAGTTTCATAGAGGAGCTGCACAAGATACAGCAAGGCATGAGTTCACGATGTACAGTACAGAAGATGAAAAGGTTATGCTTGTTATATACAATTGGGTGCTTAGAGTATTGATAATTGTACATATTGCCCCAAGGTGATTGCCCCTGTTGATTAAATTAGCCAGGTGGAACTAAAATGTGGAATAGGGACATGCATGCATACAAAAAATAAAAAGAAAAGGAACAGCATGGGTGAATTGACCATAGAAAGTTTAACTTGTGTTTTGCACACGAACAAACATACATATTTCAATTATATATGATTAAGGGCCACTGCAAAATCACCTGAATTGATTGTTGTGTTGAAGCTGGAGATATTAAAGGAATGAGCAGTTTTACACCATCTGCCTGAACAAATAAAGTTCTAACATATGTCTCCTTTAGCAAAGTGGCAAGACAATGTGTAGCAGTAGGAATAGAACAGTTCGGGTGGGTAGGGCTCCTCAGCTGCAAAGCACACCATTCTCCAAGTTTAGAGCTCTTGAACACTATTTAATAGCACAATAGATGCAAAGCAATAAGAAACCGAAAGGACATTTCACAAGTTCTGACCTGAGAACAGAGCCAATCAACCAAACCCTTCAACACATCATGAATTGATGTAAGCTTGCTCTTTGAATTTGAAGCCTCTCCATTTGGAACCATGCCATTCTGAAGCTTAGGTCTCGCACTACAAGCATATAAAGTTAAATTATACAGAATAAGGAAAACTAAAATAGTCATTTAAATATATAAACAGAAAGTACCTTATTAACTGGGTCAATATCTTGCAGCTTTTTTCTTGTACAAACCAGTTACCTTTCCAGAGCAATCTGGAAAATGGTAATTTTGTGAGCTAAATATGATAGCCAGAGAACAAAATAATGAGGGAAAAGCTGACGATATGAAGTAGCATACGATCTATAGGCTCAGCCCATCCCAGTTGAGATAATGCGAGGTAAAAGTGGTTGGTTCATGGGCTGGCTTGATATCCAAATTTAGATGAAGGGATTGGATGATGGACATTGAACAATATGAAGTCTGAAGGGGGAAAACAGTATTGCAAAAACTAATTATCAAGTCGAACAAGATTCTGTTTGGTGAGTGGAATGCAACAATTTAATAAATGGTTTTGGTTGATTAGCAGAAAGGATTGACTGACCAAATCATTCCACAATTGGATGACAAGTACTAGTAGAATACGTGGAAATATTATCCACAAAATATGTTTTATAACCCCAATGAACTAGCAAAAAAACATGAGATGCAACAGGTGTCTTGTTCCCATGGGTTGGTCATCCACCAACTGCCTTCTCAACACGAGTTAGTGCACAATTAACATGTTGTAGACTATGTTGACTAATTTGTACAGTGAATGAGAAATCCAGCTTTTAAGATGACAAAAAAGACACAATATATGACTCCCAAAATCTATAATACTTGCCTTAGGAAAGGATCGTAAATGTCTTCACCAGAGAGAGATTTGTCATAGAACAGTGCTGCTCGTTTAGGATTTGCTGAAAATGAAGGCAATAATTTAACAGTACAACAAATACAAAAGGTTAACAGTATAACATTTACAAATAGTTTAATCAAGTGGATGAGTAGTTGAGCACCTGCAAGCATCTCATCAATGAGGGCAAGCACATATTCCACGGTCTCTTCCTTAGAGATGCTCCGCAAGATATCCAGAAAAACTCGAACATAGGATGGCCCATCCTACAAAACATAGAAAAATTTCAGAAACCATTCTATTATAACAAAACTAATTAAAAATTATAAATTACAGAGTCAAATAGAAGTGGACGTATTTAGCAACGATCAGTGCAACCACAAATAGAAGATATATCATAGACAGCCATGACTCGGGATTCTCTTGAAGGAGGAAAAATAATACATGTAGTGTTTAAAAGAGAACCCCTTAAATGCTAAACCAATAACATAGACTAATCCTATCATTTCATGACACATAAGTTAAAGCTAAATTCCTAATGGAAACATATTTCGCAGGAGAGTAACGAAAGGAGGACAATGGTGATCTTCAGATGCAGAATCCACCAGCTATGGCATTATGTATCAGCGTTCAGCGGTAGAACTTCAACAATAGAACATGCCAACAGCAGGAAGTTATGCAGTGGCGCTTTCTAAGTTATTAACTGCAAAGAAAATAAAGTTACTCACCTCATCAAGCAACGGACCTCTCTGAGCTTCTGGTTTATGGTCATAACGCTTTAAAAGCTGAAGGCATGTCGAAGAGATCAGCTTAGTTGACATATATGTCTCCCATGGAATGTCCCGCTTGAGAACCTTGAAATGCAGAATGACGATCAGATAATTACTACTACAGCGTACAATCTCCACTTAATGTTGCCAAGGTTAGAGTAAAAAATCATGCACACGTGCAAACACACTAGTTGGGTACTACCGTCATACCCTTACACATTTGGTTGACACCTCGTACAATCAGGTTGACCGCCCTGATCTACCTCTTAAAATATGTGATCACTCATGTGTGATCAAAACAACCCTAGCTAATAAGAAGCTGACCGCAAGTATTAAGAGACAGTAAAATGGAGCCACATGCGCTCTCCCACAACGATTATATGCTCTGGATACAATCAGTTGGCCAGCTCTTTGACATAAAAAATAAACGATTCTATCTAAATTTATCCTACAGAAACAGCACACAATTTTAACTCTAACTAACAGAAGAACCCCATCTGCTATGTTCAATCATGACTGCAGAAATCAAGTACAAAAACATCTACTCCCTCTGTTTCAAAATATAAGATGTTTTAGCTTTGTAAAGCAGATGTATCTAGACTTGTTTTAGTATTTAGGTTCATTCAACTTTGGGATGAATCTACACACTAAAAGAAGTCTAGATTTTCTTCACAAATCTAAAACATCTTATATTTTGAAACGGAGGGAGTACTTCTGGTCAAAATTTTCAGCCATTTGCACCACCGTTCAATCACCAAAAGTAGTCCTGATTTGTTAAGACATGGCATCCAGATAATGCGTGCCACCAAGCTAACCCATACACCCAAGCACGTCCTAAAATCTGAATACACCAAAGCTAGCAAAACAAGCCACAATGCAGACGCTACAAAAATGTCTGAGAGCATCACAACTAAATCTACTGGGCAGGCAAATCCCAAGCTCGACTGACCTGGTCGGTGGTGAGCTCGGCGCGATCCATTGCAACAGGCATGTCAAAACTCCACCACCCAGAGCGCCCACACCTGCGAAATCAAAACCGTCCGAGTCGACGATCAGATCCAACCAAAGGGAGAACGCCTTAGCACCGCGGTCACGAAAATAAGAGAAATCCCTCGAAAGAAGGCACGGATCGAAGTGCCAGGGCACGGCGGAACCGGATTTCGGGGAAGATTGGAGCGAGGAGGAGCAGAAGAACGGAGGATACGGCGGATATTGGTCTCACCTGACGCCGATGGACCAGCAGAGGAGGGAGGAGGTAGGTTCGACACGATGTGATCTGAGAGGAAGGGGAGAAATTAGAGATGAGCCACAGAGTCCTTATGGTGGCGGGCCCCTGTCCCACGTTGCGTCGAAGAGGCGTCGTGGGCGTTCGGACCGATCGGCTCGGTTCTCTGGGTTTTGACTGACTTTGGAGGAAGTTCGGTTCTGGAAAAATAAGGACCGATCGCTCACTGGAGAAAAAAACTACCGAGGAGTTCGGTTCGGTCCTCGGTCAAGACCGATCGGACCGACAGACCAGAGAAAAGAATTAAGAAGACACACTTCTAAAATTGATTCTACAAGCGAGAATATCACATGAACTTATCAAAATCTCTTTTTTTTCATACGCCTCCAAGAAGGAGTGTTTCATTATCAAAATATAAAAGAACACAACGAAACAAATTGAAGACAGAGAAAAAACAAGCTAACCAAACTGAGAAGGTTTACCACATAGGGATGAACCACCCCCAGCGGCAAGAAATTCCACATACAAACAAGCTCGAACCAACGAGTTTAAACAGATGATTTCTTTTAAGCACGCTCATAAGTTTAAGCTACATACAAAAGACTAGCATCCACACTAGGCATGTTGGCGGATGTCCGTTTCTAATGTATAGTGATGCGCATACGTAGTTGCCCTGCCGTGTTTTCGTAGCGTGAATACTTGCACTAGTGGACATCTGTCATGTCTACCGAACAGTCCACTTACATCCATAATCCACACTGGTGTAATCAGACCCACGCTCCAAAGATCATCGGTCTTTAATCACCAGTCACATCAAAATCCTCTTCTTCCCCTCCATTGTCCATTCTTAGTGTTGTCGCCCGCCTCACCATTTCATGCCCTCAGGAGGACATCTGTTAAAGCCTATCTACCCCCTCAATCAGCAGAGTTCGAGTTTTATCCCGTTCGCCATGAAAACATGCCCATTAGACGTAAAAAAAGTATACATATAACAAATCAATCCCAAATAGGATGAAATTGGTTTCCCCTCAAAACAAGCATGATTTCTAGTTTTCCACACAGACCAAGGCAACAATTCAAACTATACAGTTGTTTTGCCCAAAGGAGAGGAAATCAGCTATCGACCAAAAGTATTGAGTAAAGCGGAAAGGCCTAGTTTTTGCACCAATTGTAGTGCAAATCATACTCCACATGTAAACAGCAGCAGGATAAGTGAAAAGGAGGTCATTAATTGTTTCATGACAGGAAAAAAACGACAAACATAGCTGCCCACATAATTCCTTTTTTCATGTTATCTTTTGTTGCAATTACATTATGCCAAATAAGCCAAAGCCAAATTGAGTGAAAGCTTGGCATTCCAAAGATGTTTAAAAGATTTATCTTGCCCAGCATTAGATAACTTATGGTACATATATTTTATTGATAATTTTTATATTTAGTGAACTTTCATTTTGGACTATCGGGATTGTCATTCAAGGTTAAAGTCCCTAGAAGATTCCTCATATTCTACCATTGTTTTTTAAATACAGAGGTTAACCATCTTATAAAAGTAAAATTCCACCCACCATCATACATTCTCTGATAGTATAAACTTGATGATTGCAAATATCAAATAGTGCATGAAATTTCTCACGAAGGGAGAAAGGACCACAACACTGATCACGTGAGAAGTCAACTTATTTTCCACTCCCAATCACCATACTTTTACCACCCAGATAAATGTGTCTTATTTTCATAAGTCTTTCTAAGCGACTGAATCATTATGTTTTTCTCTCACTATCCAAATGCCACGAGTAATCCCATATTTGACATTTATCACCTTTTGCGAAAGTACACTTTTACTTTCTAGCTTCCACCACCACTTGCATAAAAGACAAATATTGAAAATATTCAACACACCTTTCTTTCTGGGTGCTAGATCACTGACCATCTAAACATGTAATACTTTTTCTTATTTTTAGCACCTTCCTAAAAAATCTCCTAATGATTTTTTATGAAGCTCTAGGGGTTAGAAATATCCATCAAGTATATAGACAGGTGATAAATGTGTAGGCTACTTAAACATGATTAGATGAGGATATATCTCCTCCCAATCAAAGAGGAGTTACCTACAGAACCATCAAGTTTTTTCTTGAGCTTATCAGACAATGGGTGCATGTCAATCACATACAACCTAGACCCGCAAACTAGGACACCAAGATATTTAATATGCCAACAACTTAGATGGCAACCAAACAAGCTAACATATCTTAACCCTTTCTCAGTATCATCAATCACCATCATGATTATTTCTTAGTAAAGTTAATTTTTAACCCAGGCATTGCTTCAAACATGTAAAGGATGAGTTTTAGATGAATTGACTGATTCAAGTAATCTTGAACAAGCGGGATGGTATCATCAACATATTAAAGTATTGAAACTCCCTTTTCTATAAGATGGGGCAACAACCTAGTTAGCAAATTACTAGCATGAGCCTAAAATACCATCTTATCCAAACCCTCAGCAACCAAATTAAAAAGGAAGGGAAGAAAGGATCACCTTGTCTCACCCCTCTATGTCTGCCAAAGTCTTTACCTTTAGTGTTATTAATCTCATATCCTCGAGAATCTCTAAAACATAAAAAGAGAAGATGAGGGAAAGCAAAAGATCTCGATGCAGGCCACTACTACTGCCATCATTGGGAGGAGAGAAGCATGTAGGCCACCGTCAGCCGGGGTGTTGTGGACTATCGGTTGCAGGCCAACACCGCTCACCGGGGAGAAGGACGTCGACTACAGGACACCTGCATCGCAAATCGCCAGGGAGAAGGAACGTTCGGCTACATTGTAGGGTTTCGTAGCATGGAAAACAAAAAATTTCTATCGCATACAAACAAACAAGCCAAGATCTATCTACTAGATTGTAGCAACGAGTCGATGGAATAACTTACCCTCGAAGATTCCAAAGTGTTTAACGAGAGTGGATTCTCGTGGGTGATGTAGTCGTACTCTTCCCGATCTCAAGATCGCGTAGACGATCCTTCCGGCGCTGCGTTCCGGCAGCGCTCCCGCAGTCGGTCACACGTTCGGTACTCGACGAAGACCTTCCTCTCCCTTGTTCCAGCAGGCAGCGGAGGTTGTATCACTCTCCTCGCGATTCCGGCAGCACAACGGCGTGGTACCGGAAGTAGAGGGGAGATCCCGCTAGGCTTCGCCTTAAGCCGGAGCGAGTATGGTGGAGTATGAGAGAGAAATATTAGTGGTCTAGGGTTTAGACACACCAATTAGAAGGCTCTAATCCGAAGGCTAGGGCAATTAGAAGCTCTAAACCAAAACAGCTCTAAACCGGAGTCTAGGGCTGGGATTTAGATTAGAGGCTAGGAAACTTGTGTGTCTAGGGGAGGAGGCCCTGCCCCTCCTTTTATAGGTGGGAGGGGCGGCCAAGGGGAGGGGAGTCCCTCCCCAAGTCGGCCTTGGTTGGCGCGCCGGCTTGGAGGGACTCCTCCCCCAAGTCGGTTCCAACCACCTCTTGCTTGTTTCCCACAGTTTCTTGTTTTAGCCGTTTGACTTTCAAACTGGACATTTGACTTTTCTGTTTTAGGATTCAATTTAATCCTTTATTTGGAACAGCAAGAACACTTAGTACATGATGCAATCATTCAATATGCAATGACACATTCATGTACCCCTTCCCCCCGGAGTGCCGGACATTCCGGAACCTTCTAGAACATTCCCGATGAAAACACCGGAATCATTTCCGAACTCCGAAACGGGACTTTCCTTATATGAATCTTATTCTCCGGACCATTCCGGATCACCTCGTGATATCCCGGATCCCATCCGAGACTCCGAACAACATTCTGTCTCTTTCTCATAATACCATAACTACTCAAACAACGTCGAATCCTTAAGTGTGTCTCCCTACGGTTCGTGAATTATGCGGACATGATCGAGACACTTCTCCGATCAATAACCAATAGAGGAATCTGGAAATTCATATGGCTCCCACATATTTCTATGATTACTTTGCGATCGAATGAACCACTTACATACGATACCAATTTCCTTTTGTCTCGCGATAGTTTACTTATCCGAGGTTATGATCGTCGGTATCTCTGCATACCTAGTTCAACCTCGTTACCGATAAGTACTCTTTTCTCGTTCCCGTGATATGTGATCCCTTGTGAGCCAGTGACATGCTTGCAAGCTAATTGGATGACATTCCACCGAGAGGGCCCAGAGTATATCTATCCGTCATATGGATGGACAAATCCCACTCTTGATCCATGTGTCTCAACCAATACTTTCCGAACACTCAATGCCACCTTTATAGCCACCCAGTTACGGTGTGGTGTTTGATGTCATCAAAGCATCCATCCGGTAAAGGTGATATGCATGATCTCATGGTCGAAGGAATTAGGTTACTATGTATCAGAAAGCATATAGCAATTGAACTATTGAAATGACTTGATCTTTATGCTACGCTTATCTATAGGAGTATGTCCACCATATCATTCTCCTAACGATATGATCTTGTTGTTGATAACATCTCAATGTTCATGATAGGGAAACCACAATCATCAATCAACCAACAAGCTAGTGAAGTATAGAGGCTATACCAGGGACTTCAAATTAAGTTTACAAATCACACAAGTATCAGTTTCTTTGTTAATACTATTATAGCATGAATGTAAACATTTATCATAAACACAAAGATATAATAATAACTACATTTATTATTGCCTCTAAGGCATATCTCCAACATACATGTCAACGCCGCTTGGCGAGTAGAGAAAAGGAGAAGCGGATCATAGTCTTCTATGGTACCAAAAAACTTGAACAAAATTCCAGCCTGAATTTCGGTCAGCGCGCGACAGCGATCTGTCTCTTTTTTTCTCTTTCCACGCTCACGCTCATACAGTGAATCTCTTGGACTCTGGCAGAACGAGTCGAGCGTGGATCACCAACGGCGATCACAGCGATCAATTTTGCTACCATAGAAGACTATGAGCCGCTTCCAGTTCTGACTGATGATAGTTGTGCTGATCCAGTTCTAGTGCAAGTGGTGGCACGGATTGATGATCATCGTCGTTATATCAGCACACCTGTGAGGCATTTTGTTGGAGCAGCAGTGCAGATGCATACATGCAACGATGGATGTGTTCGTGGCCCGGGCATTACTCATCTTTTGCGGGGGCGTGCAAAGCAGGTTCATGTTCAACACCGCAATGTTCCAGCAAGAGTTGAGAAGAAGAAGAAGAAGAAGACGGTGGAGCCTAGGTCCAAGATTATATAGAGACGCAAGGAGGTGTCCATGCCAAGGACAGTTTCAAGTCAAGCAAGCCGAGAGGGAGTATGCGGAGTGGAAGGCAAGCAAGACTTGAAGATGTGATGTTAAGGTGTTGACGCCTCATTGGGAGACCCCAAGAGCAAGGTGTGATGAGCACAGCATCAAGTTTTCCCTTAGTAAGAAACCGAGGTTATCGAACCAGTAGGAGGAAGAAAATGACTCAAAGGTGTTGCAAGCAACTTGGAAACCTGCACAACACAAACTCAAGACTTTGCCCAAACGAACAATGAGGTTTTCAATCTCACTGGTTTGATGTAACAAAGGATTAACTGTATGGTGTGGAAGGTAATGGTGGTTTGCAGAAAGTAAACAGTAACAATCGAAGATGTATCAATGGTAAAGATTGGACCAGGGTCCATATTTCACTAGAGGTGTTCTCCTTAGATCAACAAACATGGCATGCTAGGTAAACAAATTACAGCAGGGCAGTTGACAGGACCGAGCAAGGCATAACAATAAAATACTAGACATTCATGATTCTATGAGATTCGATTGGGAAATACAACAAGATACATAGACCGCCATCAAACTGCATCTATGACTAGAAATCCACCTTCGGGTTATCATCTGAACCCACTCCAGTATTAAGTTGCAAGCAACAGAAAACTGCTTTAAGAAAAGTGTGTAAGGTAAACAATCCACTTGTTCCATGAACAAGAGACCGTTAGTTTCTCCCTAGTGGCAACATCATATCTACAACCTTAGAGATTTCTGTCACTTCCCTTGGATTAAATAGAGGCATGAACCCACTATCGAGCATAAATACCCCCTCTTGGAGTCACTAGCAACTACTTGGCCAAGATAGCTACTAACAACGGAGAGCATGCAAGATCACGAACAACACAGACATGATAGAATCAATAAGACAAAACCATTAATCAATCTGACATAGTAATCTCAATATCCATCGGATCCCCGCAAACACAATATTCATGATTACAAATAGATGAGATCTTGATCATGAATAGAGCTCACAAAATCTAAACATGATAGCACAAAGGAGGAGATACAACCATCTAGCTAGTACATGGACCCGTAGTTTAAGGTGGAACTACTCACGCTTCATACAGGAGGCTGGCATGATGAAGAAGAAGGCCTCCGAGATTATCTCCTCGCCGGCAGGGTGCCGGAAAGAGCTTCAGATCCCCCGATCTAGGGACGATGGTGGCGGCGGCTACAGACGGTTTCGTGGAATATTTATCGAGTACTTAGGGTTTAGGCATCGGAGGGTCTTTATAGGCAAAAAGGCGAGGCAGGGGGCGACCAGGGTGGTCACACCCCCCAGGCGAGGCTAGCCCTGGCCCGTGCCGCCAGGGGGTGTGGCCCCCCTGGTGCCTCCCCTCCGTCTCGTACTCTGGCTCCATGTTCCCCACGGTAAAATATTGACTTTGGCTTTTGTCTTGTCCAATTCCGAGACTATTGATTTTCTGTCTTTCTGGAACCAAAAACAGAAGAAAACAGACAACTGGCACTATGGCATCTTGTTAGGTTAGTACCAGAAAACATATAAAAACATCTCAAAGTGTAGACAAAGTAAAGCAAATTAGATACTAAACAAGCATGGATCATCAAAAATTATGGATACGTTTCCGACGTATCAAGCATACCCAAGCTTAACTCCTGCTCGTCCTCGAGTAGGTAAGTGATAAAAGAATAATTTTTGAGGTGACATGCACCATTAAAATCAAGATCGGACCATTTGCAAGCATTGAAATCTGGGATCAAAGAACTCTAAACATGAGCATGAAAGATGGAGTTTTAACAGTAAGACAAAGTAACTATGCATGCAACATGAAAGGCTACAAACAAAGATCATGAATAACATGCATTGAAAAACGTTTGTTTGTTTCACATATAGAAAACATGGCACAGTGGCATTCAGCTTGTCCCTCATGGAGTAGCAAATATATGCATATGACACCTTTATAAGAGTGACTAGATACAAATAGCACAAGAACAAGTAATATCAACAATATGCATCAATCAATAAGTTTTGGGACAATACACATAGAATTAAGAATGGCCACTATGTTATCTTAACTGGTGCCTAAAGGTAGAAGAAGAATCAATATAATGGTGGAAGAAAGGCCCTTCATAAGGGAAGTAGGGATTTCAAGTTTCAAAAAGAGCTTCCAAAAATTATGGTACTTGTTAGCTTTCAGCCCTCATTGCCCCTATCATAAGCATCTTGAAGTGATTAAGGTTAAAGTGAACAAACCATGGAGTATATGCTTGACAACGTATAAGTTGGCAATCTCATGTCCCTTGAATACGAGGGCCGCTCCTCATGCTACTCAAGTTTAGTTACTTGCAAGTTCTTGTCATAGTAAGTACATGTGTATCATAGAGAACCGCCAACGGGGTACCCCTTGCACATGGTACAGGAGTTATCCCATAACCAAAATGACAAGGCAAGCAGACAATGAGCATCTGTCACATCCCAAGATTTTCCAAATCTTGTTATGTGAAAAATAAAATAAACAAAATAAATTATTGTTGAATTTTAGGGTAAAAAGAAACTTTTTTTCTAAAAGGAAACTTAAAATCCCATCTTGAACAAACTTTGGTAAAAGTTTGAATCCAACAAAAATCCAAATCAAGGGAAATGCATTCCTCAATGAATGTATCTGGAAATTTAAACACTTGGAAAATAAATCCAAACCCTAAACCCAAATGGAATAAAATCATTTCCAAAGTTATCTCCAAGTCTATGGATTTGATCCATATAAAAACTTGTCAACAAACATTCACAAATGATCAAGAAAGACAAATAGAAATAATATAAAACCATATAAATTGGTTTCACTTAAATTGGAACCATAAATAAAATCTTGTGAATATAATAAGATAAGGAAATTAAAATCCCAAAGCTAATCAAGCCCTTATCTAAAAATCCCTACCAAATGGTGAACAAATAATCCTAAAGATCTTTAAAAGGATAAACAAATAATAAACAAGATTTCACAAATTTTAATCACCAAGTTTGGATCTCTAAATAAAAAGATATGGATTTTATAAGATGAAGAAAGAATCATTAAAATAAAGAATATTTGAAAGACCAAATAAACCTTGGCCAAATCCTTAAACAAGTGGAATGAATTTAATCCAAATCCAAATAAAAATATTGGATAAAGAATTGCCAAAGTAAAATAAAATGGCATAAACCAAACCCTATTGGATTAAAGACAAATCCAAATTTTAAATGATTAATAAATCATATTAAAAAAACTTGCCAAATAATTCAAGATGAATTATTTGAACCCAAATAAACAAATAAAAATCTACTGAAAGGATTTGGAAAGTTTTAAGAATTTAAATGGAGGTTTGAAAATATTATTAAATCTTGTTTAATTAAAAACTAGAGCCTATTTTGAATAAATAAAAGACCCAAAATGAATAAGGTTTTATTCAAAAAAATTGACACCAGATTACAATACTAATCAATACTTAAACCTGCACAAAATTTGGCAAAAGTTTGAATTCGAATAAGTGTTTGAATTGGTTGTCCAAAATCCAAATAGATTAAGGGAAAAGGAAAAAAGAAAAACAAACAGAACAGGAAAAAAATATAAAAGGAGCCAGCCCAGCCGGCCAGCCCAACTAGGCCCAGCAAGCCCACCTGCAACCCCTCTGCCGAAACGTTTTCCTCACTCGCAAAAGAACCCGCGAAGACGCTGACCGGTGGACCTCGTTCCCTTTCCTTCTCTCTCGCTGCCAGACGACCCCACCGCCAGCTCACCTTCTTCCTCCACGCGGTGACCGCGCCCCTCTTTCCTCGCTGCCGTTGCCAGACGTAAATTCCTCGCGTTAATCCGCTTCAATGCGGGGATAAACCTCGCCCTCGACTGTGCCCTCATAGTCGCATGTCCCTCCTCTCCATTTCGCCTCTCTCGCTCGCACCAGATCGCCCACAGGCTGCTCCAATTCTTCTCAGCATTGCCACTGCCTCTGACGCACTCCGGCGACAATTCCGGCCATTCCCCACCGCCCCTTGCTCCCTGGCGCATACCAGCAGACTCCCTGGCCTCTGGAGCACCTCCCAGTACCGCACGTTTATCCGCGCGTGCTCTGCTTTGTTGACAACTTCATCACTGAGCAAGCGTCGCCGTCTGCTTCAACTCCGGCGACGCCTCCCTGTAAGCCACGACTTCCCCTCCATCTCGGGATGACCCTCCTACACTCTCCTCTCTCGCGCGCTTCTAACAGATTCATTGCTTTGCTCTTTCGTGTCCTGTAGCGACGTCCCCGACGACGCCAGAGCGTGTCATCGCCAGTAGAAACTCCGGTGAGCAATTCCCCAGGAACCCGTGCGCCCCTTGGCCAACAAAGACCATGTTGAGCATCAGCAGTGTGCTGCGAACTCGGTGAGCTCCCTCTCTCTCTTTCTCGCATCCTGCATCGTCGGCAACCTCGCCGCCAGAGCGCCGCCGCCGCACAGCCGCCGTCAGCGCCGCTCATTCTAGGTCAAACGCGCAGCAACCGTTAGATGCAGATCCATTGGCTAGGATAGAGTCACTTATCGAAGGGGTATGAGAGCATCTGCGCCGTAAGATTTGCTTTAGATCCAGCGGCCCACGTTAGTCGATGCACACGAACCGTTTTCGGCCAATCAAAACATTCCACGTGGCCT
The DNA here is from genome assembly GCA_910589765.1 of Avena atlantica. Taxonomy (NCBI): domain Eukaryota; kingdom Viridiplantae; phylum Streptophyta; class Magnoliopsida; order Poales; family Poaceae; genus Avena; species Avena atlantica. The sequence goes on along the minus strand of OU342738.1, from coordinate 254,611,436 downwards.
AGAGTTTGTTTTAAAAACAGGATTTGATCTATTAGATGATCAAATTTGTAAATTCCATAACTTTTAAACCACACGTCCAAATTTTGCAAACTTTATATCATTGGATTCAGCAGGACAAGCCCTAGCCAACCATGCACTTTGTTTAGTAAAAAGATTCTGGTAAAATGTTTGTTTTTGCAGAAACTTATGTATGCTTGTTTTGGATATAAAAATTATTCTAAAATGATTTTGCGGATAAAATCTTTGGCAAATGATTTGTTTTGAACCTACTGACCCTAGGAAACAAATTGAGGTTTCAAAAATGTATTTGGTGAAACAAAAGAATGAATCTTGGATTTAAACCATTTCTAGTCAAATAAAAATATGGGTTAATTATTAAAATTGGTTTTGGAAGAAAACCTTTGAGAAATGTTTTGGAAATAAACTCTCTGACCCTAAACACAAGGTTATATGGTTTGTAAACATATTTTGTGAAACCTATAGAATTTTTCCTTAATAAAAGCATTTCTACACCACATAAAATAATGACTTAGTCTAAAAATGGTTTATGAAGTAAAATCTTTTACAAATGGTTTTGCCACTTTATAAAATGACCATTAGGTGTTTTCAAATGTTTATGAACCATTAGAAACCACTTTTTCAAATAAAACAATCTTTAGCATGCTTGCATGCATTGTTTTGTTATTATTATTTTATGTGATGAATTGATTGAATGGTAGATTGAAATATTGTTTGCTTGGTTGAATTGTAGTGATTTCAAGTGAGTGAACATTACAAAGATCAAGGAGTGAACTTATACCCTCTACCAAAAAGGCAAGTGATGCTTCATACTTTTGTCCCATTATTTTCACTATGCATTAGTGATATTTTTAAATAAGACTTGCATGGAATTTTGCTAAGTATAAACCATGCTATGGGAAATCCTAGTAGATGAAACCTTAGTAGAAATTTCCTAAGTTAAGATCCCTATTACTATCATGCTTAGCTTAGCTAGTAGAAAACAAGGGTGGAATATATATTCATTCTATGGAAAAATTTCTAAGTCTGAGGACTTGTGTTTTGTTTAATAAAACAACTAAGTGAATGAATCACATGTGTGGAATGGAAGGAATGGTTTGTGTTGAGTGGTTCACAAGGCCCATTTCTATGGTTTACCTTGTGTAACTCACTTGTGGATGGCCACCCAGGAACAAAGAGATTTGAGATGTCAAATGTTGAGAAGCTTCAAGTGCAACCACTTGGCATTATGGGCTCTGCCTGGATCATATAGGTTGCAAGAACTTAGCCAAATGGACAGTTGGTGGTAGGGGAATGATAGGTTGGAACGCGTCCATTTTGGTCTAAGGAAAGGCTTCTGAAAGATCTTGTCTTGTTGAAACCAAGTCTTGTGCGGAAAGTGCACCACCTCTGCAGAGTGTAAAATCTAAGTACTTAGCCATGTCCCTGGTAAAGGACAAATTGAGCATCAAGACATGGAAGCTATCAAGAATCTCATCATCCAAATTTCTAAGTTATAATCTTGTGGGTGAACAAGGGATTGAAGGATCACCAATTTCTATTGGGAGATGCCTTGGGAAAGATTTTGTCAAGCAAAAACTTAGTGTTTTCAAATGATAAGGAAAAACTATTTTGAGCAAAGCAAGCCTAAGCTCCACTTAGCCAAATGCACATAGATGATAGACTCCACAATAATACCATAGTATCACTTGCCAATACAATTCAAATGTATTGACCCTTGTGGCTGTAACTTGTTATGTTGCAGGTTTGATTGGTATTAGTGAAGTTTAATGATTAGGATTACAAGTCTACAACCAACATGTCTGCCTGTGGCACTTTGAAGATGAAGGACCCCATGCTTATAGATATTCTGCTGCAATGTAATGTAATAGCCAAATGAGCTCTGTAAGATGTAATAAAATTATGTTATTCCTGGTTATAAAGTTGTATTATGACCTTTGTTTCTTGATATTACATCTTAACTGTGGATGCTAGCTATTGATCCAGGGACTAGCATTGTAAACACAGGGATCTCTACCTTATTAAAGGTTGGGAACCTTACAGATGGTATCAGAGCAATGTGTTGCCTGTAGGATTTGTAAACCTAGGATTGGACAAACCTATTAGAAAAATAGGAGTTGTATTTGTTCCAAAACTTATTTACAAACAATCTTGTAAACTCTTTCCTCAACCATTTTGGTTTTGACTCTACATCTCTTCTATTTCAAACTTGATGGACAAAGCCTACCCCATGGCCAAAGACTTCACCATGTGCAAAGGACTTCATCAACTCCAATGACTTCAACATCTTCAACTCTAATGACTTCAACATCTTCAACATTTTCACCAAGGACTTCAACCTTGGATATCACTAAGGACAAGTGAGACAAGAAATCTTGCTCAAGATTTGGAGACTAAGGAAACACAACTTAGAAGGAGCCATCATCACCTTGAAGTTTGAGACCAAGATGCAAGAAATTCTCTAAGGATACAAACAGCTTGTTCAAGAGGAATCAACCAAGAAGGATGGAAAGACCACAAGTGAACCATATAGATAGACCACCATATTTAGTTTAAGACAAACCCACCAACTTATGTGGTGTAACAAAAATATTTTTGGTTGCCTAAAAATATGCTTGAAACTTGTTGTTTGAGTATTTGTTTGTGATTGCTTGCACCTTGCTTGTGTGAATTGTGATGTGTGTGATTAGAATTGATTCCTTAGAAATATCTTGCTATTCTAATCTCAAATCAACCCAAACAGATGACTACTCCAAGAGACTCCAACATCAAGGTTGATGACACCAACAACAACCAAGAAGACAACATGAGAGAACTTATAGCAACCCAAAACCAGTTGAACCAAGTGACAGCTCAATTCATAGCCAACACCAGTGGGGAAGATCCAACCATTCAAAAGTTTTTGAAACCCAAGCCCAATTGTTGCATAAGGTGACAGATCAAATGATCAACATGGAAGGCAACTCTTCCAAAGGAGTTTGTGACAACAAAGATGACAAAGATGTTATTCTAGAAGGAACCCAAGCTTGCAATATTTGTGGAGACAGGGATCACACTTCTAAGGAGCATGGAGATCAATTCCCCAGCTGTGAAGAGAAACATCCAGCTAACCAGTGCCCCACATCCCAAGCTACTTGTTACCTATGTGAAGGAAATAATCATGTCCCTATCCAATGCCCCATCTATTCCATAGTTGAACAAAGGAAACAAGGTGGAGTGCAACAACTGATTGCAGACTATCAAGCCAATTCTACCAAGAAGGATGAGGACAAAGGAAAATCTCCACTTGTACCCCCATGCAATATGACCCAATTTAAAGGACCAAAGAAGATGCATATGAATTATCCAAGGAGCAATAGAAGGTCAAAGAAACCAATAGACATTCCTACCTATGAGATAACATATGAAGATCATGAACTAGAAGCACTCCTAGCTTTGGAGAAACCCAAGAAAAAGAAGGACAAAAGCCATGTGCAATGTAATCATTGTAAAGAAGTGGGACATTATGCTAGTGAATGTCCAGAGAAGAATAAGTATAAGGAGATTGGCCAAGTATGGTGCAACAACTGCAAAGAGCTAGGCCATTATGTAGCAACTTGTCCATTGAAGATACGTGATGAACTCAATCTTATCACATGTTACAACTGTGGTAACCAAGGACATTATGCAAGCAACTGTCCAGAAAAGATGAAGCACAAGATAAACAAGCCTATGAAGGATCTCAGCCTTGTCACATGTTTCAAGTGTGGAAACAAAGGACACTATGCAGATGTTTGCCCAAAGAGATTTCAACAAGACCCCAAGCAAGCCAAGATGTAATCTAGTTTGGAAAATTTTCAAGGGTGGTAGTACCCTAGATGCTTTGAGCCAACTTGTAACCCTAGCCTCCCCAAATCTCGGGACGATATTTATTTTAAGGGTGGTAGCCTGTCACATCCCAAGATTTTCCAAATCTTGTTATGTGAAAAATAAAATAAACAAAATAAATTATTGTTGAATTTTAGGGTAAAAAGAAACTTTGTTTCTAAAAGGAAACTTAAAATCCCATCTTGAACAAACTTTGGTAAAAGTTTGAATCCAACAAAAATCCAAATCAAGGGAAATGCATTCCTCAATGAACGTATCTGGAAATTTAAACACTTGAAAATAAATCCAAACCCTAAACCCAAATGGAATAAAATCATTTCCAAAGTTATCTCCAAGTCTATGGATTTGATCCATATAAAAACTTGTCAACAAACATTCACAAATGATCAAGAAAGACAAATATAAATAATATAAAACCATATAAATTGGTTTCACTTAAATTGGAACCATAAATAAAATCTTGTGAATATAATAAGATAAGGAAATTAAAATCCCAAAGCTAATCAAGCCCTTATCTAAAAATCCCTACCAAATGGTGAACAAATAATCCTAAAGATCTTTAAAAGGATAAACAAATAATAAACAAGATTTCACAAATTGGAATCACCAAGTTTGGATCTCTAAATAAAAAGTTATGGATTTTATAAGATGAAGAAAGAATTATTAAAATAAAGAATATTTGAAAGACCAAATAAACCTTGGCCAAATCCTTAAACAAGTGGAATGAATTTAATCCAAATCCAAATAAAAATATTGGATAAAGAATTGCCAAAGTAAAATAAAATGGCATAAACCAAACCCTATTGGATTAAAGACAAATCCAAATTTTAAATGATTAATAAATCATATTAAAAAAACTTGCCAAATAATTCAAGATGAATTATTTGAACCCAAATAAACAAATAAAAATCTACTGAAAGGATTTGGAAAGTTTTAAGAATTTAAATGGAGGTTTGAAAATATTATTAAATCTTGTTTAATTAAAAACTAGAGCCTATTTTGAATAAATAAAAGACCCAAAATGAATAAGGTTTTATTCAAAAAAATTGACACCAGATTACAATACTAATCAATACTTAAACCTGCACAAAATTTGGCAAAAGTTTGAATTCGAATAAGTGTTTGAATTGGTTGTCCAAAATCCAAATAGATTAAGGGAAAAGGAAAAAAGAAAAACAAACAGAACAGGAAAAAAATATAAAAGGAGCCAGCCCAGCCGGCCAGCCCAACTAGGCCCAGCAAGCCCACCTGCAACCCCTCTGCCGAAACGTTTTCCTCACTCGCAAAAGAACCCGCGAAGACGCTGACCGGTGGACCTCGTTCCCTTTCCTTCTCTCTCGCTGCCAGACGACCCCACCGCCAGCTCACCTTCTTCCTCCACGCGGTGACCGCGCCCCTCTTTCCTCGCTGCCGTTGCCAGACGTAAATTCCTCGCGTTAATCCGCTTCAATGCGGGGATAAACCTCGCCCTCGACTGTGCCCTCATAGTCGCATGTCCCTCCTCTCCATTTCGCCTCTCTCGCTCGCACCAGATCGCCCACAGGCTGCTCCAATTCTTCTCAGCACCGCCACTGCCTCTGACGCACTCCAGCGACAATTCCGGCCATTCCCCGCCGCCCCTTGCTCCCTGGTGCATACCAGCAGACTGCCTGGCCTCTGGCGCACCTCCCAGTTGTAGGGGTTCGTAGCATGGAAAACAAAAAATTTCTACCGCATACAAACAAACAAGCCAAGATCTATCTACTAGATTGTAGCAACGAGTCGATAGAGGAACTCACCCTCGAAGATTCCAAAGCGGTTAACGAGAGCAGATTCTCGTGGATGATGTAGTCGTACACTCCCGATCTCAAGATCGCGCAGACGATCCTTCCGGCGCTGCGTTCCGGCAGCGCTCCCGCAGTCGGTCACACGTTCGGTACTCGATGAAGACCTTCCTCTCCCTTGTTCCAGCAGGCAGCAGAGGTTGTAGCACTCTCCTCGCAATTCCGGCAGCACTACGACGTGGTACCGGAAGTAGAGGGGAGATCTCGCAGGGCTTCGCCTTAAGCCGGAGCGAGTATGGTGGACTATGAGAGAGCCTTGGTGATCTAGGGTTTAGACACACCAATTAGAAGGGGCTAAACCAGCGGCTAGGGCAATTAGAAGCTCTAACTCGGCGGCTTGGGAGAAATCCCTAGGCTGTGGCTAGGGTTTAGGTTTAGAGGGAGGCAACTTGTGTGTCTAGGAGGGGAGCCCTGCCCCTCCTTTTATAGGTGGAGGGAGGCGCGCCTGGGGAGGGGAGTCCCTCCCCAACTCGGACCCAAGGTGGGCCGGCGGTGGGAGGAGGAACTCCTCCCCAACTCGGTTCAAACTTCCTCCTCCTCTTTTCCACTTTCCAAATTTAGCCGTTTGACTTTTCAATTTAGCTATTTGACTTTTCAAACTAGGATTCGATTAATCCTTTATTTGGAACAGCGATGACACTTAGTACATGATGCAATCATTCCAACTTGCAATGACACATTCATGTACCCCTTCCCCTCCGGAGTGCCGGACATTCCGGAACCTTCTAGAACATTCCCGATGAAAACACCGGAATCATTTCCGAACTCCGAAACGGGACTTTCCTTATACGAATCTTATTCTCCGGACCATTCTGGATCTCCTCGTGATATCCCGGATCCCATCAGAGACTCCGAACAACATTCGGTCTCTTTCTCATCATACCATAACTACTCAAACAACGTCGAATCCTTAAGTGTGTCTCCCTACGGTTCGTGAATTATGCGGACATGATCGAGACACTTCTCCGATCAATAAACAATAGAGGAATCTGGAATTCATATGGTTCCCACATATTTCTACGATTACTTTGCGAACGAATGAACCACTTACATACGATACCAATTTCCCTTTGTCTCACGATAGTTTACTTATCCGAGGTTATGATCGTCGGTATCTCTGCATACCTAGTTCAACCTCGTTACCGATAAGTATTCTTTTCTCGTTCCCGTGATATGTGATCCCTTGTGAGCCAGTCACATGCTTGCAAGCTAATCGGATGACATTAAACCGAGAGGGCCCAGAGTATATCTATCCGTCATATGGATGGACAAATCCCACTCTTGATCCATGTGTTTCAACCAATACTTTCCGAACACTCAATGCCACCTTTATAGCCACCCAGTTACGGTGTGGTGTTTGATGTCATCAAAGCATCCATCCGGTAAAGGTGATATGCATGATCTCATGGTCGAAGGAATTAGGTTACTATGTATCAGAAAGCATATAGCAATTGGACTATTTAAAATGACTTGATCTTTATGCTACGCTTATCTATAGGAGTATGTCCATCACATCATTCTCCTAATGATATGACCCTGTTGTTAATAACATCTCTATGTTCATGATCAGGAAACCATGATCATATATTAACCAACAAGCTAGTTTAACAAGAGGCTTTACTAGGGACTCTTTTATGTTTACAAATCACACAAGTATTAATGTTTCCTGTTAATACAATTATAGCATGGTATGTAAACATTTATCATAAGTATGAAGATATGATAATAACCCACTTTATTATTGCCTCTTGGACATATCTCCAACAGTCTCCCACTTGCAATAGAGTCAATAATCTAGTTTCAAACCTTTGTGTATTCAACACCTATGGCTTTTTGGTGTCGTATGTACACGATTGCTAGTGGTCAACTGATCTCCGGATCTGACACTTCTAGGTCCGTGTGTAATTGCATGTCTTTGCGTCTCTACGCATCACTCATTCTCTAATGAGATGGCTTCGTACAAATTTGGTCCTTTAGTGTGACCTTTAGTTCTTTGGGGTTAAAACATGTTGATAATATTGTCGTACAATATATCTTCATAGTATTATCCCACTATGAACTACACCTAGTTTGATAACAAACTACTTGACACAAATGCCCTCATTGGCTGCTATTATAGCAGTCATATACTTAGCCTTTTGTTGTAGTATCTGTCACAATGTCTTTAACTTTGGAACTCATCCAAATCCATTATGGAACTCTCTTTCCATTATATTGTGCCACCCTTAGTTTAGATTGAGATAAACTTAATTTGTACTTTGTGACAAAACTAGTATCAATGTAGTACTTTTACAATGAACTAACCATCTATTTGTCACTTCTACAAATAATATACTCTTATTTCTTCCAAAAGTTCATAAGAATATCATAACTATTGTCCAATGATCATCTTATGAATCATTCTGGTATATGCTCATAACATTTAGAGCATAGGACATATCTGGATTTGTACATATCACAGTATGATTGATATAAATATTCTTTGTGATTTCATACATCAAGTATCAATCTATACTTGAATCTTTGTTTCACTTATCATGTGTCAATACACTTGAATATATCATCAATATTGAACTCATTCAATCCTTTCTGTGCGACAAGAACCTTTCTTGTAGTTTCTATATTGAACTTATTCAATATCTCATCTATGTACTTCTGGCACAACCATATTGGCGTCTATTGATGCCAATTATTTGGGTTTTGCCTAAGTCTTTCATCGAGATGAAATTCTTATCCTGTGTTAATAAAAGATACATTATTTCCAATCAACAATATGTCTTACACATAATGTATTAGAAACATGTCTTAGCGCTCCCACTTAATTTCTTGCAAATGCAAGCATCTTCATTGTCTCTGATGAAATTAAACTCTTTAACAGTTTCATCATAGTGAAGATTCCAACTCCGCTATGCTTACTTCAACCATTGAAGTTTGCATACGCTTTTAGCATCCTTTGAATTAACAAAAACCCTTATGGACCATGTTATTCACATGTCCTAGGTAACAATTCTATTAGAAGAACTTGTTTTGTTTATTCAACTACCATATAACAAAATTATATATAGTGGTTTGCTACACTAATCCGTCTAGACTAAATATCACTATGAAAGATCAAATCTTATCATAGTCAACCTTTGAACATTGTTGTGAACTTTTTCCCAACATGTCGACTATTTCATAGATGTAAAACATCCATGTCTATTTCTTTATAGATCCAAACACGACTGTAAGGTCTTACACCTTTCTCGAGGGTCCTTCAAGCTCAAAACTTGATTTCTCGTGTATGGAACTATCAGGGATTATATGGCTTCAAGCCATTTGACGGAGTCAGGGCTCATCATCGCTTCTTTGCATGTAGTCGGATCATTATTGTCAAATAATGATTTAACTCTCAAATCTTGGTATTCGATTGTTCATCCGACCTACTTGTTTCAATAGGAACTTGGATCTCCGTGACCACAACCTTTGAGGTACGTGAGCCATGAGCATTATTGCTGCCTCCGGAACACTTTTCGGCGCTGCGCAACTTTGCACATATAGCTAAGGTTCTTTTAACCTTATCAAAGTTCTATTGTCCTCCCACTTATCTTTTCACGAAAAATTCCTTCCCAAAGAAACTTGACGTTCTAAGCGACAAACACTTTTGTCTCTGGTGTTATGGAGGAATACTTAACAGTTATTCGAAATAACATACAAAGACAGGTTCATCCGACTTTGGTTGCAAACATCTTTCTTATGCAAAGCATAGCAATGTTTTAAGAAAGGACAACTTGGGTTTTATCCCAAACCATAACATATGGTGTCATTTCAACGGATTATGATGGAGCTCTTTTCAGTGGAAAAATGGTAGTTTCTAAAGCATTTAACCTTTAAAATATAATGGCAGTTTTATGAATTACACCTTCGATCTTACCATGTCAAACAAGGTTTAATTACATATCTCGAACGTTCCATACTCTTATGGTGTTTCGGGACATGAAAAAACTACGAAACGATTCCTTAAATCTTAGGTATTATGCTAAACTTGTAACTCAAAATATCTTCCTTTATGATCTTATCATAAACTATTTATATTCTTGTTACAATGATCTTGCACTTCATCTTGAAAGTCTTTGAACTTTTCAAATGTTTCATACTTCATCCTTATTAAGTAAATATTCATGTATTCACTCAAATTTTCGGAGAAAGCATATGAAGTTGAGATCCATCGCTCTTGACTACACATAATGGACTTCGTACAACAATATGTACAAGTTCCAATAAGCTAGTCATTCGTTCCTTTTTGGCCTATGAACGAAGTTTTAATTATCTCTAGGAAAGTTTCACAAGCGTCATGTGATCAAAAAATCAAAAGACTCCAAAATTCCATCCACATGGAGTTTCTTCAAGTTTTCTTTCCAATATAATTTAAACGGCGATGTCACTTCCTAAGTGATCTTTCAATCAATTTGTCTTTCGACATTTTTTTTAGCACTAGTTTTATGGATGTGATTTCTCCAACGAGATTTGTGAATCATCCATCTTTTATAGATTACGGCAATTATTTGAACAACCCTTTTGTTCTCATAATACCAGATAAAACAAATCTTGAAGGCAAGCTTTGATGTTTAACGAGCAACACAATAACCCTTTATTTGTTCTCGATGAACATCATCACATATTCTTTTGCTAGTTACTTAGGCCATTGTAGTTCATGAATTGTGTTGTTTCGTATGACGATTCACACCAACAAATTCAGTATCAAATACTTAAGAACCACTTTGTTTAATAAGCAAAGAATATAGCCATAACATGTATATCATCTATATACCTAAACTGAACAATTCTAGTTTTTCTTTTCTGCCATATATTTATGAGATTCTCTTTCAGTATTTATTTTCTGTTTGAAAGAATCTATCAACATCAATAGTGGAGTCATACATATGACACATAGTCCAAAGCGTGTATAGTTAAATACCAATGTCTTTGGATTTGCACCTTGAAGTAGATTACCATCATCAAATGTTTGGTGTTCTTTCAAATTCCTTTCTTTAGTAATCTCTTGATGTAGTAAACGTTTTACCTACATCAAATATTCACCCTCATCATGGATTTATCCATGATCAAGTTACTTTTAGCTTGTAACGGTGAATCGCGAGTATAATGTTGCTCTCCAAAACCTTTTGGAGGATTAGGACAACTAGTGTCTCCAACCTTTTGCAAATTCTCATCAAATATGAGAACATGACTTTTGCCATATTATACTCTATCATGTTGCAACCAAAACTTCGTTTCAGATATCACAATATCTTCCACACATCATGGTTTATGAAACAACTCTTTCAGATCCTAGATAACCTTGATATTAAGACAATACTTTGAATATCAAGAATCATGGAGACAAACATGATACTCATACACTAACACTTGGAATTGTCACTCTTGTTTTAATACTAATTATTAAACTTCATGGAGTAACCGGAACTTACTGAAAGTTTGCAATAGGACTTTTAAACTTTAGATTAACACTTCAAAACAATACTATACCAGTTCGTAAAGTAACTAACCAGAATTATATAGTTCTATCATCTCAATTATAACTAAGCGTAAGGTGGTAAACGGATGCCAATGACTACAACAACTATGCAAATTCACTTTGATTTAATTTATGATAAATAATGTTCAACTTCCCACTCAAAACAACATCCCTCACATTGTTTTAGTGATCACACGAACCAAATCCACCACATCAAAACCGATCATCACGAGAGTTGATGTAGCTTCAATGGCGAACAATCAACATGTTCATCATATCTACTATATGACTCATGCTTTACCTTTCGGTGATCCGTGTTCCTAGACCATGTCTGTACATGCTAGGCTCGTCAAGATCAAACCTTAGCTTCCGCATGAGCAAATCTGGCTTGCCCACGTTGTATACACTTGCGGAATCTAACACACCCGATCATCACGTGGTGCTTCGAAACAACAAGCTTTAGCAACGGTGCTAACTAAGGGTGAACACTTTATGACTTGAAATTCATGTGCATGAGGGATCATCTTATAATGCTACCGTCGTCTACTAAGCAATACAAGATGCATAAAGGATTAACATCACATGCAATTCATAATATGTGATATGATATGGCCTTTCTTCTTTGTGCTTCCGATCTCCATCTTCTAGCATGAACATGATCTCCATCATCACCGACATTGCATCAAGGTCAATGATGCTTCTCCATGGTTGTCGTCCACCGGCTTCAACTATTACAACTACTTTGAATAGACACGCGGGTCTTAACAGAAATTAAAGACAACCATATGGCTCCTGCCGGTTGCCGACTTACAATAAGGAACATTGCATACATCATATATAATCACAATCATGGCCATATCACATCACTGCACACCCCTGCAAAACAAAGTTAGACGCCTCTAATTTTCTTTGCATATTTTACGTGGTTTGGGGCTTTCAATAAGTGTCGCTCTAACTTACGAACAAGAACCACAACATTTATACTAGTATTGTCAATCACCCATTGTAAATTGGATCTTAACTATGCTAGGAGAAACAGGCACCCGCAAAGCCACTTATGCAATACAAGTTGCATGTCAAGCGTGGAGCAAGTCTCATGAACGATGTCATGTAAGGTTAGCCTGGGCCGCTTCATCCCAACATACCGCAAGATGCAAAGTACACAAGAAGCAATCGACAATAAAAGCATCAACGCCCATAATGACCATTGTGTTCTACTCGTGCAACAGATCTACATATAGACACGGCTCTGATACCACTGTAGGGGTTCGTAGCATGGAAAACAAAAAAATTCTACCGCATACAAACAAACAAGCCAAGATCTATCTACTAGATTGTAGCAACGAGTCGATAGAGGAACTCACCCTCGAAGATTCCAAAGCGGTTAACGAGAGTAGATTCTCGTGGATGATGTAGTCGTACACTCCCGATCTCAAGATCGCGCAGACGATCCTTCCGGCGCTGCGTTCCGGCAGCGCTCCCGCAGTCGGTCACACGTTCGGTACTCGACGAAGACCTTCCTCTCCCTTGTTCCAGCAGGCAGCGGAGGTTGTAGCACTCTCCTCGCGATTCCGGCAGCACGACGGCGTGGTACCGGAAGTAGAGGGGAGATCTCGCAGGGCTTCGCCTTAAGCCGGAGCGAGTATGGTGGACTATGAGAGAGCCTTGGTGATCTAGGGTTTAGACACACCAATTAGAAGGGGCTAAACCAGCGGCTAGGGCAATTAGAAGCTCTAACTCGGCGGCTTGGGAGAAATCCCTAGGCTGTGGCTAGGGTTTAGATTTAGAGGGAGGCAACTTGTGTGTCTAGGAGGGGAGCCCTGCCCCTCCTTTTATAGGTGGAGGGAGGCGCGCCTGGGGAGGGGAGTCCCTCCCCAACTCGGACCCAAGGTGCGCCGGCGGTGGGAGGAGGAACTCCTCCCCAACTCGGTTTCAAACTTCCTCCTCCTCTTTTCCACTTTCCAAATTTAGCCGTTTGACTTTTCAATTTAGCTATTTGACTTTTCAAACTAGGATTCGATTAATCCTTTATTTGGAACAGCGATGACACTTAGTACATGATGCAATCATTCCAACTTGCAATGACACATTCATGTACCCCTTCCCCTCTGGAGTGCCGGACATTCCGGAACCTTCTAGAACATTCCCGATGAAAACACCAGAATCATTTCCGAACTCCGAAACGGGACTTTCCTTATATGAATCTTATTCTCCGGACCATTCCGGATCTCCTCGTGATATCCCGGATCCCATCCGAGACTCCGAACAACATTCAGTCTCTTTCTCATCATACCATAACTACTCAAACAACGTCGAATCCTTAAGTGTGTCTCCCTACGGTTCGTGAATTATGCGGACATGATCGAGACACTTCTCCGATCAATAACCAATAGAGGAATCTGGAAATTCATATGGTTCCCACATATTTCTACGATTACTTTGCGATCGAATGAACCACTTACATACGATACCAATTTCCCTTTGTCTCACGATAGTTTACTTATCCGAGGTTATGATCGTCGGTATCTCTGCATACCTAGTTCAACCTCGTTACCGATAAGTACTCTTTTCTCGTTCCCGTGATATGTGATCCCTTGTGAGCCAGTCACATGCTTGCAAGCTAATCGGATGACATTACACCGAGAGGGCACAGAGTATATCTATCCGTCATATGGATGGACAAATCCCACTCTTGATCCATGTGTTTCAACCAATACTTTCCGAACACTCAATGCCACCTTTATAGCCACCCAGTTACGGTGTGGTGTTTGATGTCATCAAAGCATCCATCCGGTAAAGGTTATATGCATGATCTCATGGTCGAAGGAATTAGGTTACTATGTATTAGAAAGCATATAGCAATTGAACTATTTAAAATGACTTGATCTTTATGCTACGCTTAACTATAGGAGTATGTCCATCACATCATTCTCCTAATGATATGACCCTGTTGTTAATAACATCTCTATGTTCATGATCAGGAAACCATGATCATATATTAACCAACAAGCTAGTTTAACAAGAGGCTTTACTAGGGACTCTTTTATGTTTACAAATCACACAAGTATTAATGTTTCCTGTTAATACAATTATAGCATGGTATGTAAACATTTATCATAAGTATGAAGATATGATAATAACCCACTTTATTATTGCCTCTTGGGCATATCTCCAACACCAGTACCGCATGTTCATCCGCGCATGCTCTGCTTCGTTGACAACGTCATCACTGAGCAAGCGCCGCTGTCTGCTTCAACTCCGGCGACGCCTCCCTGTAAGCCACGACTTCCCCTCCATCTCGGGATGACCCTCCTACACTCTCCTCTCTCTCGCGCTTCTAACACATTCATTGCTTCGCTCTTTCGTGTCCTGTAGCGACGTCCCGACGATGCCAGAGCATGTCATCGCCAGTAGAAACTCCGGTGAGCAATTCCCCAGGAACCCGTGCGCCCCTTGGCCAACAAAGACCACGTTGAGCATCAGCAGTGTGCTGCGAACTCGGTGAGCTCCCTCTCTCTATTTCTCGCATCCTGCATCGTCGGCAACCTCGCCGCCAGAGTGCCGCCGCCGCACAGCCGCCGTCAGCACCTCTCATTCTAGGTCAAACGCGCAGCAATCGTTAGATGCAGATCCATTGGCTAGGATAGAGTCACTTATCGAAGGGGTATGGGAGCATCTGTGCCATAAGATTTGCTTTAGATCCAGCGGCCCACGTTAGTCGATCCACGCGAACCGTTTTTGGCCAATCAAAACATTCCACGTGGCCCAGAGTTTGTTTTAAAAACAGGATTTGATCTATTAGATGATCAAATTGTTAAATTCCATAACTTTTACACCACACGTCCAAATTTTGCAAACTTTATATCATTGGATTCAGCAGGACAAGCCCTAGCCAACCATGCACTTTGTTTAGTAAAAAGCTACTAGTAGAATGTTTGTTTTTGCAGAAACTTATCTATGCTTGTTTAGGATATAAAAATTATTCTAAAATGATTTTGGGGATAAAATCTTTGGCAAATGGTTTGTTTTGAACCTACTGACCCTAGGAAACAAATTGAGGTTTCAAAAATGTATTTGGTGAAACAAAAGAATGAATCTTGGATTTAAACCATTTCTAGTCAAATAAAAATATGGGTTAATTATTAAAATTGGTTTTGGAAGAAAACCTTTGAGAAATGTTTTGGAAATAAACTCTCTGACCCTAAACACAAGGTTATATGGTTTGAAAACATATTTTGTGAAAGCTATAGAATTTTGCCTTAATAAAAGCATTTCTACACCACATAAAATAATGACTTAGTCTAAAAATGGTTTATGAAGTAAAATCTTTTACAAATGGTTTTGCCACTTTATAAAATGACCATTAGGTGTTTTCAAATGTTTATGAACCATTAGAAACCACTTTTTCAAATAAAACAATCTTTAGCATGCTTGCATGCATTGTTTTGTTATTATTATTTTATGTGATGAATTGCTTGAATGGTAGATTGAAATATTGTTTGCTTGGTTGAATTGTAGTGATTTGAAGTGAGTGAACATTACAAAGAACAAGGAGTGAACTTATATCCTATACCAAAAAGGCAAGTGATGCTTCATACTTTTGTCCCATTATTTTCACTATGCATTAGTGATATTTTTAAATAAGACTTGCATGGAATTTTGCTAAGTATAAACCATGCTATGGGAAATCCTAGTAGATGAAACCTTAGTAGAAATTTGCTAAGTTAAGATCCCTATTACTATCATGCTTAGCTTAGCTAGTAGAAAACAAGGGTGGAATATATATTCATGCTATGGAAAAATTTCTAAGTCTAAGGACTTGTGTTTTGTTTAATAAAACAACTAAGTGAATGAATCACCTGGGTAGAATGGAAGGAATGGTTTGTGTTGAGTGGTTCACAAGGCCCATTTCTATGGTTTACCTTGTGTATCTCACTTGTGGATGGCCACCCAGGAACAAAGAGATTTGAGATGTCAAATGTTGAGAAGCTTCAAGTGCAACCACTTGGCATTATGGGCTCTGCCTGGATCATATAGGTTGCAAGAACTTAGCCAAATGGACAATTGGTGGTAGGGGAATGATAGGTTGGAACGCGTCCATTTTGGTCTAAGGGAAGGCTTCTGAAAGATCTTGTCTTGGTGAAACTAAGTCTTGTGCGGAAAGTGCACCACCTCTGCAGAGTGTAAAATCTAAGTACTTAGCCATGTCCCTGGTAAAGGACAAATTGAGCATCAAGACATGGAAGCTATCAAGAATCTCATCATCCAAATTTCTAAGTTAAAATCTTGTGGGTGAACAAGGGATTTAAGGATCACCAATTTCTATTGGGAGATGCCTTGGGAAAGATTTTATCAAGCAAAAACTTAGTGTTTTCAAATGATAAGGAAAAACTATTTTGAGCAAAGCAAGCCTAATCTCCACTTAGCCAAATGCATATAGATGATAGACTCCACAATAATACCATAGTATCACTTGCCAATACAATTCAAATGTATTGACCCTTGTGGCTGTAACTTGTTATGTTGCAGGTTTGATTGATATTAGTGAAGTTTAATGATTAGGATTACAAGTCCACAACCAACATGTCTGCATGTGGCACTTTGAAGATGAAGGACCCCATGCTTATAGATATTCTGCTGCAATGTAATGTAATAGCCAAATGAGCTATGTAAGATGTAATAAAATTATGTTATTCCTGGTTATAAAGTTGTATTATGACCTTTGTTTCTTGATATTACATCTTAACTGTGGATGCTAGCTATTGATCCAGGGACTAGCATTGTAAACACAGGGATCTCTACCTTATTAAAGGTTGGGGACCTTACAGACCATGGGAATATGGTGTGTGTTTTCTCTCTTTCCTCTTTTCTCATATTTTTTTCTTTTTCTCAATCTCTTTTTTCTGTATCTCTTTTTTTACAAGAAGAATGCTTCATAGATGTCACTATGGTGATGCTGCAAGTTTCCACCATTATTATCCATGGCTTAGGCTAGCGGCCCAGGTGTTTCTCTAACACACATACATAACTCCATGGACTTACAAGCTCCCCTTTCATTTCACACTGACGACATCCATAGACAAAAGAGCATGATATCATCTGTGTACAAAGTACAAGTGCAATGTTGAAAGCGTTCCCCGTGACAGCACGGTTCTGCTAATTCCAACTTATAAGTGCAAGCATATATAACATAGATGACACAATGGTTCAAGTTTATTAGGGGCAAGAAATATAAAGTGTGCCATCAAGTTCGTGAGAGCTTTAATCACTAAGTTTTCACATAACAAAAAGACTTTTTAATTGGAAGATAGATGAAAACAAGAATATACTTGGAATGGTGTAAAACACCATGCATAGAAATTTATAGTGGACACTTTGGAATAACTTGGTTTTTGGGGATTGGATGCATGAGTAGAACATACTCATACAAGTGGAGGCTAGCAAAAAACTGAGAGCAACCAACTAAGAGAGCAATAATGGCCACAATCATGCAGAGCGACAAAACATTACTAATCAAAGGATAAAGTGGTACTACAAGTCAAGGTCTAAATGATCATAGAGGCTATGGTGACTTGTTCATCGTCATAACATGGTGTGAGCATGTGCCAAGTGATACGTCGGAAACGTATCTATAATTTTTTATGTTCCATGCTTGTTTAGTATCTACTTTGCTTTGCTTTGTCTACACTTTGAGGTGTTTTTATATGTTTTCTGGTACTAACCTATTAACAACATGCCACGGTGCCAGTTGCCTGTTTTCTTCTGTTTTTGGTTCTAGAAAGGCAGAAAATCAATATTCTCGGAATTGGACGGGACAAAAGCCAAAGTCGATATTTTACCATCGGGAACATGAAGCCTGAATACGAGACGGAGGAGGGCCACCAGGGGGCCGCACCCCTGGCCGCATGGCCAAGGTGGGATCAGGTCTGGGGGGTGCAGCCGCCCTGGCGACCCCCTGCCTTGCCTCTTCGCCTATAATAAGCCTCTGATGCCTAAACCCTAAGTACCCGATCAATATTCCACGAAACTGTCTGTAGCCGCCACCACCATCGTCCCTAGATCGGGGGGATCTGAAGCTCTTTGACGACCCACAATTATAGGGGGTGTATCGTAGTACTTTCGATAAATAGGAGTGTCGATCCAACGAGGAGCAGAAGGTGTTGACTAGTGGTATGGAGCAGGAAATCTCTGTAAATATTTATCAAACGGATTTTTAGGGGTTTTCTAATAAAGCAAAGAAATAAAGTGCAAGTAATAAAGACAACGAACAAATGCAGCAAGTGGCCCAATCCTTCCTTAGCAAAGGACAAGCCGGTGGAAATACTTATAAGGACCAAACGTTCTCGAGGAAACATGGGAATTCTATCAAGTGCTTTCGCTTCAAATAGTCGAGTACCCTTCTTTGGTGTTGTAAGTGTTGTGTGGGTGAACCTGTGATAATGTATCAACCTTACTTGGACTAATACATACTTGTGATTAAACCCCCTGCAAGCATCCACAACTATAGGAAAGCAATTAAGATATAAACCTAACCACAACCTTAAACTTTGAGATCCCACACTCCCTTATGCAATGGTGTCCTAACAGGGGTTTAGGTTTCTGTCACTTTGGCAACCCCATAATTAGTAGCCAAATACACAATCCATTCCCCTAGGCCCATAAATAGTGAAGTATCATGTAGTCAATGTTCACATGACACCACTAGAAGAATAGCACCACAACTTAAATACTAAACCATTGAATAATATCTCAACACAAATCCACTACTAACAACATGAATTCTCCCATGTCCTCAAGAACTAAACGAACTACTCACAAGACATCATATGGATCAAGATATGGTGATGGATAACAATCTGAACATAAACAATAATCCAATGGTTCCACTCACAAGCATCAACTAGAATAGTAATCAACACCGGGAAAGTTTCCCCTGAGAACTATGCAAGTATTCAACACAATTGTTATAGCGGGATGGAGTGGTGATGATGGTGCTGGTGGAGATGATGGTGTGGATGATGATGATGATCCCGATGAAGTCTAGCTTGACGATGGTGTTGATGGCGACGATCTCCCCTCTCCGGGAAGGAATTTCCCTGGCAGAAATCTGTCTGCCGGAGAGCTCTTTCTCTCTCGGTGTTTTCTGTCCCGCATAGGCGGCGGAATCTTTCTGTGGTCGCCCCCCATGTATTAGGGTTCCGAGGATAAGATATATGCGAGAGGGAGGATCTAGAGGTGGGCCAGGTGGGACACATCCCCTGTAGGCATGGCCAGGGGGTGGCCCGTGCCTGGGGTGTGTGGGCCCCCTGTGGCCCATCTACGCCTCCCCTTCTATCTTTCTTCGTCTTTTGGGAAAAAATGATTTTCCATGATTTTCTGGTATTTTTCTGATCTTCGCGAAATTCCATCAAAATACCTCTTTTTTCCATCAGTTCATCCCCCAAGAATCATCCAACATGCAAAAACAGATGAAAAGGCATAAGTAACACCTCTTAATATGAAATATATCGATGAATAGAGGCAAATTATGATATAGAATGGTGATGCAAATCGGACATATCAACTCCCCCAAGCTTAGACCTTCGCTTGTCCCCAAGCAAAAACTGAGCTCAATAAACATGTCCACGGGTTTATGGAGTGAAGTGTCGTTAAAATATTACGGACAAGAAGCATCACACTTACCATTATACAACTCATAGAAGAAAGCAACTCACCATTATATAACTTAGCTTGCAACAAGTACAGGAGTCACAATAGAGATGCATAAAGATAAATCATAATTGGAATTGGCAAACTTTGTTCTTGGTCAGAGAACAGCTGGCAAAGAGTTTCACAAAAAGCTTTTTGAATAAGTTTTACAACAGGAGTACTCTTTGCTCAAACATAAAAGGTTTTTCACAATGATGGCTTTCAAAGTAATACTCAATAGATAAGAGTTTTTCTGCAACCAAGGAAGATAAAGAACATGATTGAATAAATCACCATATGAATGCTTGAAACACAACAACTCAAATGCTTGCTGGAGATAGAAAGAAAGTAGGTTTACTGACTCAACTTAGAAATAGGAGAAAGACCCTTCATAGAGGGAAGCAGGGATTTCAAGTTCATAAAGAGCTTCCAAAAGATTATGGTACTTACTAGCTTTGAGCTATCATTGCCCCTATCATAAGCATCTTGAGGTGATTAAGGTTAAGGTGAACAAAGATGGAGTATATGCTTGATGAAATATAAGTTGGCAACCTCATGTCCCTTGAGTACGAGGGCCGCTCCTCATGCTACTCAACTTTAGTTACCAGTAAGTTCTTGTCATTGTAAGTATATATGTATCATAAAGAACCGCCAACGGGGTACCCCTTGCACATGATACAGGAGTTATCCCATAATCAAAATGACAAGGCAAGTAGACAGTGAGCATCTCAGGAATCTTTTTATTTGCTATTTGCATAGGTTTTTATTGAGGATGCTTCACAAATTGCTCAGTATGGTTATGCTGCAAGTTTCCACCATGATTAGGCATGGCTTAGGCTAGCGGCACAGGCGTTTCTCTAACACATATACATAACTCCACGGACTTACAAGCTCCCCTTTTATTTCACACCGACGACATCCGCAAACAAAAGAGCATGATATCAACTGGATATGTATCCATAAGTGTTGAAAGCGTTCTCCGTGACAGCACGATTTTGCTAATCCCAACGTATAGATGCAAGCATATAAAACTTGTTGGAGATATGCCCTAGAGGCAATAATAAATGTAGTTATTATTATATCTTTGTGTTTATGATAAATGTTTACATTCATGCTATAATAGTATTAACAAGGAAACATTAATACTTGTGTGATTTGCAAACTTAAATTGAAGTCTCTAGTAAAGCCTCTTCATAATACTAGCTTGTTGGTTAATAAATGATTGTGGTTTCCCTATCATGAACATTGAGATGTTATTAACAACAACATCGTTAGGAGAATGATATGGTGGACATACTCCTATAGATAAGCGTAGCATAAAGATCAAGTCATTTTAATAGTTCAATTGCTATATGCTTTTTGATACATAGTAACCTAATTCCTTCGACCATGAGATCATGCATATCACCTTTACCGGATGGATGCTTTGATGACATCAAAAACCACACCATAACTGGGTGGCTATAAAGGTGCCATTGAGTGTTCGGAAAGTATTGGTTGAGACACATTGATCAAGAGTGGGATTTGTCCATCCATATGACGGATAGATATACTCTGGGCCCTCTCGGTGGAATGTCATCCAATTAGCTTGCAAGCATGTGACTGGCTCACAAGGGATCACATATCACGGGAACGAGAAAGAGTACTTATCAGTAACGAGGTTGAACTAGGTATGCAGAGATACCGACGATCATAACCTCGGATAAGTAAAATATCGTGAGACAAAGGGAAATTGGTATCGTATGTAAGTGGTTCATTCGACGCAAAGTAATCGTAGAAATATGTGGGAGCCATATGAATTTCCAGATTCCTCTATTGGTTATTGTTCGGAGAAGTGTCTCGATCATGTCCGCATAATTCACGAACCGTAGGGAGACACACTTAAGGATTCAACGTTGTTTGAGTAGTTATGGAATGATGAGTAAGAGACTGAATGTTGTTCGGAGTCTCTGATGGGATCCGGGAAATCACGAGGAGATCCGGAATGGTCCGGAGAATAAGATTCATATAAGGAAAGTCCTGTTTCGGGGTTGGAGAATGGTTTCGGTGTTTTCATAGGGAATGTTCTAGAAGGTTCCGGAATGTCCGGCGCTCCGAAGGGGAAGGGTACATGAATGTGTCATATCAAGTTGGAATGATTGCATCATGTACTAGGTGTCATCGCTGAACAAAATAAAGGGTTTAAACAAATCCTAGTTTGAAAAGTCAAACGCCAATTTGAAAAGTCAAACGGCTGTTTTGGGAAGTGGGGGGAAGTGGGAAACCGAGTTGGGGAGGAGTTCCTCCTCCACCGCCGGCCCACCTGGGATCCGAGTTGGGGAGGGACTCCCCTCACCTTGGACGGAGCCTCCCACCTATAAAGGGAGGGGCAGGGTTGCCCCTCCTAGTACACAAGATCTCCACCCAAAACCCTAGCCCGGCACCGCCACCTCCTGTTGCCGCCGCCACCTAGGGCTCCCCTAGCCGCCGACTTGGGCAAGCCCCAAACCCTAGCCACCGTCCCTAGCACCTCCTCCTTGGTGTGTCTAAACCCTAGATCACCGAGGATCTCTCTCATAGTCCACCATAATCGCTCTGGCTTAAGGCGAAGCCCTGCGAGATCTCCCCTCTACTTCCGGTACCACGCCGTTGTGCTGCCGGAATCGCGAGGAGAGTGCTACAACCTCCGCTGCCTGCTGGAACAAGGGAGAGGAAGGTCTTCGTCGAGTACCGAACGTGTGACCGACTGCGGGAGCGCTGCCAAAACGCAGCGCCGGAAGGATCGTCTACGCGATCTTGAGATCGGGAAGAGTACGACTACATCACCCACGAGAATCCGCTCTCGTTAAACACTTTGGAATCTTCGAAGGTGAGTTATTCCATCGACTCGTTGCTACAATCTAGTAGATAGATCTTGGCTTGTTTGTTTGTATGCGATAGAAATTTTTTGTTTTCCATGCTACGAAACCCTACACAACTTCGATGACACAATGGTTCAAGTTTATTAGGGGCAAGAAAATAAGGTGTGCCATCAAGTTTGGGAGAGCTTTACTAACTAGTTTTCGCATAACAGAATAATTTTTAATTCAAAAGATAGATGAAGCTTGAGAATTTGCTTGGAATAGCAATGATGCTAATATGCAGATATGGTGGACACAAATGGCACATGTTTTGGTTCAAAGGGATTGGATGCATGAGAAGTATGTCTTCTCAAAACAGATTTTTGGCTAGCAAGGCTGGGTAGCAAGCAAAAGAGTTGAAAGAAATAAGCAAACCTGCAAGTGATAAAGCCAAACATGCAATCTTCCTTGAAGACACAAAAGATCTTAAATAAAGAATACCAAGCTTATGAGCCAATCAAGAAATAAAATAAATGATACAAAATACCTGTAAGCTTTTTCTCTTTTCCTTTCAAACCTCAAAAAGTGTTGCTACTGACCAGAGCTTGGTTTGCCAAAACCAATTTAGATCTATTTGATGCTCCCAAAGTGATGCCAATACTGATTAACAAGATCAATTATATAATAGAGATTGCAAACTAAAATAAGAAGTGCAAAAAGTAAAAGATGAAACTTCTCATTAATATTCCATAAAGGCATTCACACCAAGGGATACATAGATAATCAACTAAAGGAGAGATACTTCCACATGCAAACCAACCTATAAGATAACTTCTCTACCAAAGATATGAATCTACTAAAAAGGTAAAAGATAAAAGATAATGGTGTGTAACCGCGACACTCCCCCAAGCTTGGAACAAGACAAGGGGATGCCAAACCTGATGATGAATTACTCCTTCGGTGGTGGCGGTGTTCTCTTGATAAGCTCTTCAATCAGTTCCCTCAAGTCCTCAATCTCAAAGGTTAGAGTATGAATCAACTCCGAATTATGCTCAATGCGGTTCATGATCATGTCGGACTGAGAATCCCAGTCCTTGTTATTCTTTCCCCACTCTTCCTTCTTAGTGTGTTCCTTCCCTGCATGGTTAGAACGAGGCAGATCCCAAGCCGAGGGCAAGTTCCCTTTGGGCACCTTTTGATATTGTTGCTCATGTATAAGAGTATGGAAGGAATTCTTGGTACGTGGAGGGCGTGACCGTGGAGCAAGGATATGACGCGAAGTTCTCCCTCCTGTAGACATCCGTGTTGTCCTCCTAAGCTTGGTAGGGTTTGCCACCACTCCAATGCTTGTGACGGTAGCGCGGGTGTCCGGATGCTCCTCCTCCATGTGTTCTTCATCCCCTACCAAAATCTCCTCCTCCTTGAGGTTTTGGGGATCATCTTCCCCGGGCTTCTTGCCTTTGTCGTTGGCAAATACCATGGTGCTCTAAACTTGAGAAGATTTCCTGACAGAAACAGATCGAAACGAAAACACGATGCACGAACCTCGGGGATCCGGGGGGGTATATATTACGAAGTTTCAATGCATAAGGAAGGTACTGGTGTGAAAATGAGACGGAGTCGGAGCTCAGGGGGCTCACACCCCCTCCAGGAGCGGCCAGCTGGGGCCCCTCGCCTAGGGTGGGTGTGGCCACCCTGGCCTCCGTTTCCTCCTCTGTTTCGTTTCGTAACCTTCCATATGTAATTAAAACATCAAAAATATAAAAAGATGAGGTTTTCACGAACCTTATGTTTTCACCACTTTTACCTATTCAAAGACGAACTCTGCAGATTCCTTTTCTCCATCTCCTGAAAATTCCTTTCCCACAAAATCTCACACAAAACCTCAATGGCAACATTAGTGTATGCAAAAACAATAAACCTTTAGGTTCACACTTCAACTAAAATCCATCAAAACAAAAGCTACTGTAGCAACTCCTTTCCAAAAACCCAAAAGAATCTGGAAGGGAATCAATAAGAGACAAATGCAAGTGACGACAGAAATCTGTCAAAACAGACCAGCAGGTAAAGATTGATTTTTCGAAAACCTTATGTTGCTCAAATCAAAATGTGCAAAACTAATGAAATCTGGGTAATAACTTGGAGAACATGCACATAAAAATATAGCTCCATCCGAAGTACTAAGCTCCCTCACGAATTTTTACAATGCAGCAGAAAAAATCTGTTCCAAGACAACCACTTTTCACAACTCCTCTACTTCTCAAAAGTAGTTGAACTTGACACAAAAACCAAAACAAAAATGATAAGGAGCGGTTATTACTGAGGTAATAACATCCAAGACTCAACAAAACTATTAGGTTATCTCCCAAGAAGTACTTTTCTTTAATGCCTTTAAGTTAGGCTTGATAGTTTCAAAGATGCTCACATAGGAGATAAATATTTGAAGTGAAAGAGAGCATCAAGAAGCAAATAACCAACACATTTGAGTCTAACCCACTTCCTATGCATGGGGGTATCATGAGAAAACAAATTGTTGAAACAAAAAGCCACTAGCATAGGAATACAAAACAAATGCAACTTCAAAGCTTTCAACATAAAACGGGGAAACTCAACATTATTGAGATGCATAAAACCATGTTTCCCTCTCTCATAATAACTTTAAGTAGCACTTTGAATAAAGTTGACAATATAATTGACACTGGAAACAACTTTATCATCAGAATGAGCATACTTACATTCATCAAAAAGAGGTCCAAGGTCATAAACTAGATCAATAGAAGGAAGTTGTTCCATCCTGAAATCTTTATTAGGCAAAATATTTTCACAAGGAGCTTTAGCAAATTTGGAAAAGTTAAACTCATAAGAATCTCCATCAAACCTAGTTAAGACTTTTTCCTTTTTACAATTCTTTACAATAGCTCCACAAGTGTTCAAGAAGGGTCTACCAAAAATGATAGGACAAGTTTTGCTACATGCTGAATTAAGCACTAGAAAATCAGCAGGATACTTAATCTTACCACAAAGAACCTCCACATCTCTTACAATACCAATAGGTCAAATGGTTTCCTTATTAGCAAGGTGAATAACCACATAAATGTCCTCAAGCTCACAAGGACCAATTTCATGCATAATTTCCCTGTAAATCTCGCAAGGAATAGCACTAGAACTAGCACCAATATCACATAAACCATAATAGCAATGATCACCAATTTTAACATAAAGCACAGGGACGCTAGCTTTTCTAACTTTACTAGGATGAGAGATAATATTAGAAGCGTCTTCATAGAAGACAATGTGCACATCCTCTATATTTCTAGCGATAGAGTCTTTCACAATAGCTACCACAGGTTCATTATTCATTTGCTCATCAGGTTCCACAGTTTTCTTAGTACCTTTGTTATTTGCACTAATCATCATAGAATACTCCTTTACCTTAGCTGGGAAAGGTATTTTCTCAACATAAGGTTCAGGCAAAATATGATCAATAGTACAAACTTCAGTGCTTCTAACAGGAACATGACTAACAACATCTTTATATGGTGCATGATACTTATTCCACTTCTTTTTAGGAATTTATATGTAAGAGGCAAAGGCCTTAAAACAGTTGGCAATACTTTGGGAACCAAGACCATACTCATTATTAATGTCACGGAAGTCATTAGTTCCCATAAAAGATTTAATGCATTCATAATCATAGTTTATACCTCACTTTCTTCCTTTGTCATTCTCCCATGCTTCAATGTTCTCTTGAATACGGTCTAGGAGATCCCATTTAGCTTCTTCCTTCATACGTGTGAATGATCCAGCACAAGAAGCATCTAGTAAATCTTTATCATGAAGAAAAAGCCTTGCATAAAAGTTTTTGATAATAATATTGTTAGGGAGTTCATGAATAGGACATTTAAGCATTAGTAACTTCAATCTCCCCCAAGCTTGAGCTGTACTCTCTCCATCACGAGGCCAAAAGTTATATATCATATTCCTATCCTTATGAATTTCACTAGGAGGATAGAATTTAGAATAAAAGAGAGGTACTATTTCCTCCCATTCCATGGATTGCCCATTCTTCAGCTCTCCCTTTCAAGGATATAGAGAGTAACTTCTCTTTACATGTTCAGTTGTGATACCTGCACACTTAAACAACCCGCATAATTCATGGATAAAAAGCAAATGATCACCAGGATGGACAGTTCCATCCCCTAAATAATAATTATCCATAACATGATCAACAATACTTGTAGGTATCTTGAAAGTATCTATCTCAACAGGTGGTGGTTCATCTACTACCCTAACAATGGTAGTAGTTTCCCCAAACAGAAAACCAAGTGGGTTATCCATATTGGAAACAAAGTAACAAACAAAAATAAAAAGCAATACTCACAGCAGAAGTTTCCTTTACCAGTTCCACTCTTCAATAGCGCTTCACTCCCTGGCAACGGCGCCAGAAAATAGTCTTGATGACCCACAAGTATAGGGGTGTATCGTAGTACTTTCGATAAATAGGAGTGTTGATCCCAACGAGGAGCAGAAGGTGTTGACTAGTGGTATGGAGCAGGAAATCTCTGTAAATACTTAGCAAACAAATTTTTAGGGGTTTTCTGATAAAGCAAAGAAATAAAGTGCAAGTAATAAAGAAAACGAACAAACGCAACAAGTGACCCAATCCTTTCTTAGCAAAGGACAAGCCGGTGGAAATACTTATAAGGACCAAACGTTATCGAGGACACATGGGAATTCTGTCAAGTGCTTTCACTTCATATAGTTGAGTACCCTTCTTTGGTGTTGTAAGTGTTGTGTGGGTGAACCTGTGCTAATGTAACGACCTTACTTGGACTAATACATACTTGTGATTAAACCCCCCTGCAAGCATCTGCAACTACAGGAAAGCAATTAAGATATAAACCTAACCACAGCCTTAAACTCTAAGATCCTACGCTCCCTGATGCAATGGTGTCCTAAAGGGGGTTCGAGTTCAGTCACTCCGGCAACCCACAATTAGTATCCAAATACATAATGCATTCCCCTAGGCCCATAAATGGTGAAGTATCAAGTAGTCGATGTTCACATGACACCACTAGAAGAATAGCACCACATATTAAATACTAGACCATTGAATAATATCTCAACACAATTCCACTACTAACAACATGACTTCTTCCATGTCCCCAAGAACTAAACAAACTACTCACAAGGCATCATATGGATCACGATCAAAGATGATATGGTGATGGATAACAAACTGAACATAAACATGGTTCCACTCACAGGCATCAACTACAATAGTAATCAACACCGGGAAAGTTCCCCCTAAGAACTATGCAAGTATTCAACACAATTGTTACAGTGGGATGGAGTGGTGACGATGGTGCTGGTGGAGATGATGGTGTGGATGATGATGATTTCCCTGGCAGAAATCCGCCTAACGGAGAAATCTTTCTCTCTCGGTGTTTTCCGCCCCCACAGAGGTGGAGGAATCTTTCTGTGGTCGCCCCTGTGTATTAGGGTTCCGGGGAGAAGATATATGAGAAAGGGTGGAGCCAAAGGTGGGCCAGGTAGGCCACACCCCCTGTAGGCGCGGCCAGGTGGTGGCCCTCGCCTGGGGGTGTGGGCCCCTCTGGCCCATCTACGCCTCCCCTTTGGCTTTCTTCGTATTCTAGGAAAAGTATGATTTTCCATGTTTTTTCTTGTATTTTTCTGATCTTTGCGAAATTGCATCAAAACACCCCTTTTTCCATCAGAATCTTGACTCCGGCAGTTCATCCTCCAAGAATCATCCAACATGCAAAAAACAGATGAAAAGGCATAAGTAACACCTCTTAATATGAAATATCTCAATTATAACTAAGCGCAAGGTGGTAAACGGATGCCAATGACTACAACAACTATGCAAATTCACTTTGATTTAATTTATGATAAATTGAGTTCTAATTAATAATTAAATTAATCTAGGTGAACTCCCACTCAAAACAACATCCCTCACATTGTTTTAGTGATCACACGAACCAAATCCACCACATCAAAACCGATCATCACGAGAGTTGATGTAGCTTCAATGGCGAACAATCAACATGTTCATCATATCTACTATATGACTCATGCTTTACCTTTCGGTGATCCGTGTTCCTAGACCATGTCTGTACATGCTAGGCTCGTCAAGATCAAACCTTAGCTTCCGCATGAGAAAATCTGGCTTGCCCACGTTGTATACACTTGCGGAATCTAACACACCCGATCATCACGTGGTGCTTCGAAACAACAAGCTTTAGCAACGGTGCTAACTAAGGGTGAACACTTTATGACTTGAAATTCATGTGCATGAGGGATCATCTTATAATGCTACCGTCGTCTACTAAGCAATACAAGATGCATAAAGGATTAACATCACATGCAATTCATAATATGTGATATGATATGGCCTTTCTTCTTTGTGCTTCCGATCTCCATCTTCTAGCATGAACATGATCTCCATCATCACCGACATTGCATCAAGGTCAATGATGCTTCTCCATGGTTGTCGTCCACCGGCTTCAACTATTACAACTACTTTGAATAGACACGCGGATCTTAACAGAAATTAAAGACAACCATATGGCTCCTGCCGGTTGCCGACTTACAATAAGGAACATTGCATACATCATATATAATCACAATCATGGCCATATCACATCACTGCACACCCCTGCAAAACAAAGTTAGACGCCTCTAATTTTCTTTGCATATTTTACGTGGTTTGGGGCTTTCAATAAGTGTCGTTCTAACTTACGAACAAGAACCACAACATTGATACTAGTAGTGTTAATCACCCGTTGTAAATTGGATCTTAACTATGCTAGGAGAAACAGGCACCCGCAAAGCCACTTATGCAATACAAGTTGCATGTCAAGCGTGGAGCAAGTCTCATGAACGATGTCATGTAAGGTTAGCCCGGGCCGCTTCATCCCAACATACCGCAAGATGCAAAGTACACAAGAAGCAATCGACAATAAAAGCATCAACGCCCACAATGACCATTGTGTTCTACTCGTGCAAACAGATCTACATATAGACATGGCTCTGATACCACTGTAGGGGTTCGTAGCATGGAAAACAAAAAATTTCTACCGCATGCACACAAACAAGCCAAGATCTATCTACTAGATTGTAGCAACGAGTCGATAGAGGAACTTACCCTCGAAGATTCCAAAGCGGTTAAAGAGAGCAGATTCTCGTGGGTGATGTAGTCGTACACTTGCCGATCACAAGATCGCGTAGACGATCCTTCCGGCGCTGCGTTCCGGCAGCGCTCCCGCAGTCGGTCACACGTTCGGTACTCGACGAAGACCTTCCTCTCCCTTGTTCCAGCAGGCAGCGGAGGTTGTAGCACTCTCCTCGTGATTCCGGCAGCATGACGGCGTGGTACCGGAAGTAGAGGGGAGATCTCGCAGGGCTTCGCCTTAAGCCGGAGCGAGTATGGTGGACTATGAGAGAGAGCCCTCGACGATCTAGGGTTTAGACACGCCGAGGAAGAGGTGCTTGGGCGGCGGCTAGGGTTTGGGTCTTGCCCAAGTCGGCGCCAAGGGGATCCCTAGGAGGTGGCGGTAGCTGCAGGAGGTGGCGACACCAAATTAGGGTTTAGAGGAGAGGATCTTGTGTGTCTTGGAGGGGCAGCCCTGCCCCTCCCTTTATAGGTGGGAGGTGCGGCCAAGGGGAGGGGAGTCCCTCCCTAACTCGGCTTGGAGGTGGGCCGCCGGTTGGAGGAGGGAACTCCTCCCCAACTCGGTTTCAAACTTCCTCCTCCTCTTTTCCACTTTCCAAATTTAGCCGTTTGACTTTTCAATTTAGCTATTTGACTTTTCAAACTAGGATTCGATTAATCCTTTATTTGGAACAGCGATGACACTTAGTACATGATGCAATCATTCCAACTTGCAATGACACATTCATGTACCCTTTCCCCTCCAGAGTGCCGGACATTCCGGAACCTTCTAGAACATTCCCGATGAAAACACCGGAATCATTTCCGTAACTCCGAAACGGGACTTTCCTTATATGAATCTTATTCTCCGGACCATTCCGGATCTCCTCGTGATATCCCGGATTCCATCCGAGACTCCGAACAACATTCGGTCTCTTACTCATCATTCCATAACTACTCAAACAACGTCGAATCCTTAAGTGTGTCTCCCTACGGTTCGTGAATTATGCGGACGTGATCGAGACACTTCTCCGAACAATAACCAATAGAGGAATCTGGAAATTCATATGGCTCCCACATATTTCTACGATTACTTTGCGATCGAATGAACCACTTACATACGATACCAATTTCCCTTTGTCTCACGATAGTTTACTTATCCGAGGTTTTGATCGTCGGTATCTCTGCATACCTAGTTCAACCTCGTTACCGATAAGTACTCTTTTCTCGTTCCCGTGGTATGTGATCCCTTGTGAGCCAGTCACATGCTTGCAAGCTAATTGGATGACATTCCACCGAGAGGGCCCAAAGTATATCTATCCGTCATATGGATGGACAAATCCCACTCTTGATCCATGTGTCTCAACCAATACTTTCCGAACACTCAATGCCACCTTTATAGCCACCCAGTTACGGTGTGGTGTTTGATGTCATCAAAGCATCCTTCTGGTGAAGGTGATAAGCATGATCTCATGGTCGAAGGAATTAGGTTACTATGTATCAGAAAGCTTATAGCAAATGAACTATATTAAATGACTTGATCTTTATGCTACGCTTAACTATATGAGTATGTCCATCACATCATTCTCCTAATGATATGACCCTGTTGTTAATAACATCTCTATGTTCATGATCAGGAAACCATGATCATATATATTAACCAACAAGCTAGTTTAACAAGAGGCTTTACTAGGGACTCTTTTATGTTTACAAATCACACAAGTATTAATGTTTCCTATTAATACAATTATAGAATGGTATGTAAACATTTATCATAAGTATGAAGATATGATAATAACCCACTTTATTATTGCCTCTTGGGCATATCTCCAACAGTCTCCCACTTGCACTAGAGTCAATAATCTAGTTTCAAACTTTTGTGTATTCAACACCTATGGCTTTATGGTGATGTAAGTACACGTTCGCTAGTGGTCAACTGATCTCCGGATCTGACACTTCCAGGTCCGTGTGTAATTGCATGTATTTGCGTCTCTACGCATCACTCATTCTTTAATGAGATGGCTTCGTACAAATTTGGTCCTTTGGTGTGACCTTTAGTTCTTTGGGGTTAAAAACATGTTGACAATATTGTCGTACAATATATCTTCATAGTATTATCCCACTGTGAACTACACCTAGTTTGATAACAAACTACTTGACACAAATGCCCTCTTTTGCTGCTATAATAGCAGTCATATACTTAGCCTTTTGTTGTAGTATCTGTCACAATGTCTTAACTTTGGAACTCATCCAAATCCATTATGGAACTTACTTTCCATTATATTGTGCCACCCTTAGTTTAGATTGAGATAAACTTAATTTGTACTTTGTGACAAAACTAGTATCAATGTAGTACTTTTACAATGAACTAACCATCTATTTGTCACTTCTACAAACAATATATTCTTAGTTCTTCCAAAAGATCATAATAATATCCTTACTATTGTCCAATGATCATCTTATGAATCATTCTGGTATATGCTCATATCATTTAGAGCATAGGACATATCTGGATTTGTACATATCACAGTATAATTGATATAAATACTCTTTGTGATTACATACATCAAGTATCAATCTATACTTGAATCTTTGTTTCACTTACCAAGTGTCAATACACTTGAATATATCATTAATATTGAACTCATTCAATCCTTTCTGTGCGACAAGAAACTTTCTTGTAGTTTCTATATTGAACTCATTCAATATCTCGTCTATGTACTTCTGGCACAACCATATTAGCGTCTATTCATGCCAAATATTTGGGTTTTGCCTAAGTCTTTCATCGAGATGAAATTCTTATCCTGTGTTAATAAAAGATACATTATTTCCAATCAACAATATGTCTTCCACATAATGTATTAGAAACATGTCTTAGCGCTCCCACTTAATTTCTTGCAAATGCAAGAATCTTCATCATCTCTGATGAATTCAAACTCTTTTTAACATTTTCATCATAGTGAAGATTCCAATTCCGCGATGCTTACTTCAACCATTGAAGTTTGCATATGCTTTTAGCATCCTTTGAATTAACAAAACCCCTATGGACCATGTTACTCACATGTCCTAGGTAACAATTCTATTAAAAGAACTTGTTTTGTTTATTCAACTACCATATAACAAAATTATATGTAGTGGTTGCTACACTAATCCGTCTAGACTAAATATCACTATGAAAGATCAAATCTTATCATAGTCAACCTTTGAACATTGTTGTGAACTTTTCCCAACATGTCGACTATTTCATAGATGTAAAACATCCATGTCTATTTCTTTATAGATCCAAACACGACTGTAAGGTCTTGTACCTTTCTCGAGGGTCCTTCAAGTTCAAAACTTGATTTTTCGTGTATGGAACTATCACGGATTTTATGGCTTCAAGCCATTAGACGGAGTCAGGGCCCATCATCGCTTCTTTGCATGTAGTCGGATCATTATTGTCAAATAATGATTTAACTCTCAAATCTTGGTATTTGATTGTTTACCCGACCTACTTGTTTCAATAGAAACTTTGACTATTGTAACCATAACCTTTGAGGCACGTGAGCCATGAGCATTGTTGCTGCCTCCGGAACACTTTTCGGCGCTGCGCAACTTTGCACATATAGCTAAGGTTCCTTTAACCTTATCAAAGTTCTATTGTCCTCCCACTTAACTTTTCACGAAAAATTCCTTCTCAAAGAAACTTGACGTTCTAAGCGACAAACACTTTTGTCTCCGGTGTTATGGAGGAATACTTAAGAAAGACAGGTTCATCCGACTTTGGTTGCAAACATCTTTCTTATGCAAAGCATACCAATGTTTTAAGAAAGGACAACTTGGGTTTTATCCCAAACCATAACATATGGTGTCATTTCAACGGATTATGATGGAGCTCTTTTCAGTGGAAAAAAACGGTAGTCTCTAAAGCTTTTAATCTTTAAAATATAATGGCAGTTTTATGAATTATACCTTTGATCTTACCATGTCAAACAAGGTTTAATTACATATCTCGAACGCTCCATACTCTTATGGTGTTTCAGGAAATGCAAATCCACGGAACGATTCTATAAATCTTAGGTATTATGCTAAACTTGTAACTCAAATATCTTCCTTTATGATCTTATCATAAACTATTTATATTCTTGTTACAATGATTTTGCACTTCATCTTGAAAGTCTTTGAACTTTTCAAATATTTCACACTTCATCCTTATTAAGTAAATATTCATATATTCACTCAAATTTTCGGAGAAAGCATATGAAGTTGAAATCCATCGCTCTTGACTACACATAATGGACTTCGTACAACAATATGTACAAGTTCCAATAAGCTAGTCATTCGTTCCCTTTTGGCCTACGAACAAAGTTTTAATTATCTCTGGGAAAGTTTCACAAGCGTCATGTGATCAAAAATCAAAAGACTCCAAAATTCCATCCACATGGAGTTTCTTCATGGTTTCTTTCCAATATAATTTAAACGGCGATGTCACTTCCTAAGTGATCTTTCAATCAATTTGTCTTTTGACATTTTTTAGCACTAGTTTTATGGATGTGATTTCTCCAACGAGATTTGCGAATCCATCTTTTATGGATTACGGCAATTATTTGAACAACCCTTTTGTTCTCATAATACCTGATAAAACAAATCTTTGAAGGCAAGCTTTGATGTTTAATGAGCAACACAATAACCCTTTATTTGTTCTGATGAACATCATCACATATTCTTTTGCTAGTTACTTAGGCCATTGTAGTTCATGAATTGTGTTGTTTCGTATGACGATTCACACCAACAAATTCAGTATCAAATACTTAAGGACCACATTGTTTAATAAGCAAATAATATAGCCATAACATGTATATCATCTATATACTTAAACTGAACAATTCTAGTCTTTTCTTTTCTGCCATATATTTATGAGATTCTCTTTCAGTATTTCCTTTTTTGTTTGAAAGAATCTATCAACATCAATAGTGGAGTCATACATATGACACATAATCCAAAGCGTGTATAATTAAATACCAATGTCTTTGGACTTGCACTTTTAAGTAGATCACCATCATCAAATGTTTGGTGTTCTTTCAAATTCCTTTCTTTAGTAATCTCTTGGTGTAGTAAATATTTTACCTACATCA
Source organism: Avena atlantica (assembly GCA_910589765.1). Lineage (NCBI taxonomy): Eukaryota > Viridiplantae > Streptophyta > Magnoliopsida > Poales > Poaceae > Avena > Avena atlantica. The sequence goes on along the minus strand of OU342738.1, from coordinate 254,576,418 downwards.
AATATTCACCCTTATCATGGATTTATCCATGATCAAGCTACTTTTAGCTTATAAAGATGAATCGTGAGTATAATGTTGCTATCCAAAACCTTTTGGTGGATTAGGAAAACTAGTGTCTCCAACCCTTTGCAAATTCTCATCAAATATGAGAACATGACTTTTGCCATATTATACTCTGTCATGTTGCAACCAAAACTTCGTTTCAGATATCACAATATCTTCCACACATCATGGTTTCTGAAACAACTCTTTCAGATCCTAAATAACCTTGATATTAAGACAATCCTTTGAATATCAAGAATCATGGATACAAACATGATACTCATACACTAACTCTTGGAATTGTCACTCTTGTTTTAATACCAATTATTAAACTTTCATGGAGTAACCGGAACTTACTGAAAGTTTGCAATAGGACTTTTAAACCTTAGATTAACACTTGAAAACAATACGATACCAGTTCGTAAAGTAACTAACCAGAATTCTATAGTTCTATCATCTCAATTATAACTAAGCGCAAGGTGGTAAACGAATGCCAATGACTACAACAACTATGCAAATTCACTTTGATTTAATTTATGATAAATTGAGTTCTAATTAATAATTAAATTAATCTAGGTGAACTCCCACTCAAAGCAACATCCCTCACATTGTTTTAGTGATCACACGAACCAAATCCACCACATCAAAACCGATCATCACGAGAGTTGATGTAGCTTCAATGGCGAACAATCAACATGTTCATCATATCTACTATATGACTCATGCTTTACCTTTCGGTGATCCGTGTTCCGAGACCATGTCTATACATGCTAGGCTCGTCAAGATCAAACCTTAGCTTCCGCATGAGCAAATCTGGCTTGCCCACGTTGTATACACTTGCGGAATCTAACACGCCCGATCATCACGTGGTGCTTCGAAACAACAAGCTTTAGCAACGGTGCTAACTAAGGGTGAACACTTTATGACTTGAAATTCATGTGCATGAGGGATCATCTTATAATGCTACCATCGTCTACTAAGCAATACAAGATGCATAAAGGATTAACATCACATGCAATTCATAATATGTGATATGATATGGCCTTTCTTCTTTGTGCTTCCGATCTCCATCTTCTAGCACGAACATGATCTCCATCATCACCGACATTGCATCAAGGTCAATGATGCTTCTCCATGGTTGTCGTCCACCGGCTTCAACTATTACAACTACTTTGAATAGACACGCGAGTCTTAACAGAAATTAAAGACAACCATATGGCTCCTGCCGATTGCCGACTTACAATAAGGAACATTGCATACATCATATATAATCACAATCATGGCCATATCGCATCACTGCACAACCCTGCAAAACAAAGTTAGACGCCTCTACTTTCTTTGCATATTTTACATGGTTTGGGGCTTTCAATAAGTGTCGTTCTAACTTACGAACAAGAACCACAACATTGATACTAGTATTGTTAATCACCCGTTGTAAATTGGATCTTAACTATGCTAGGAGAAACAGGCACCCGCAAAGCCACTTATGCAATACAAGTTGCATGTCAAGCGTGGAGCAAGTCTCATGAACGATGTCATGTAAGGTTAGCCCGGGCCGCTTCATCCCAACATACCGCAAGATGCAAAGTACACAAGAAGCAATCGACAATAAAAGCATCAACGCCCACAATGACCATTGTGTTCTACTCGTGCAAACATATCTACATATAGACACGGCTCTGATACCACTGTAGGGGTTCGTAGCATGGAAAACAAAAAATTTCTACCGCATGCACACAAACAAGCCAAGATCTATCTACTAGATTGTAGCAACGAGTCGATAGAGGAACTTACCCTCGAAGATTCCAAAGCGGTTAACGAGAGCAGATTCTCGTGGGTGATGTAGTCGTACACTTGCCGATCACAAGATCGCGTAGACGATCCTTCCGGCGCTGCGTTCCGGCAGCGCTCCCGCAGTCGGTCACACGTTCGGTACTCGACGAAGACCTTCCTCTCCCTTGTTCCAGCAGGCAGCGGAGGTTGTAGCACTCTCCTCGCGATTCCGGCAGCATGACGGCGTGGTACCGGAAGTAGAGGGGAGATCTCGCAGGGCTTCGCCTTAAGCCGGAGCGAGTATGGTGGACTATGAGAGAGAGCCCTCGACTATCTACGGTTTAGACACGCCGAGTAAGAGGTGCTTGGGCGGCGGCTAGGGTTTGGGTCTTGCCCAAGTCAGCGCCAAGGGGATCCCTAGGAGGTGGCGGCACCAAATTAGGGTTTAGAGGAGAGGATCTTGTGTGTCTTGGAGGGGCAGCCCTGCCCCTCCCTTTATAGGTGGGAGGTGCGGCCAAGGGGAGGGCAGTCCCTCCCCAACTCGGCTTGGAGGTGGGCCGCCGGTTGGAGGAGGGAACTCCTCCCCAACTCGGTTTCAAACTTCCTCCTCCTCTTTTCCACTTTCCAAATTTAGCCGTTTGACTTTTCAATTTAGCTATTTGACTTTTCAAACTAGGATTCGATTAATCCTTTATTTGGAACAGCGATGACACTTAGTACATGATGCAATCATTCCAACTTTCAATGACACATTCATGTACCCTTTCCCCTCCGGAGTGCCGGACATTCCGGAACCTTCTAGAACATTCCCGATGAAAACACCGGAATCATTTCCGAACTCCAAAACGGGACTTTCCTTATATGAATCTTATTCTCCGGACCATTCCGGATCTCCTCGTGATATCCCGGATTCCATACGAGACTCCGAACAACATTCGGTATCTTACTCATCATTCCATAACTACTCAAACAACATCGAATCCTTAAGTGTGTCTCCCTACGGTTCGTGAATTATGCGGACATGATCGAGAGACTTCTCTGAACAATAACCAATAGAGGAATCTGGAAATTCATATGGCTCCCACATATTTCTACGATTACTTTGCGATCTAATGAACCACTTACATACGATACCAATTTCCCTTTGTCTCACGATAGTTTACTTATCCGAGGTTTTGATCGTCGGTATCTCTGCATACCTAGTTCAACCTCGTTACCGATAAGTACTCTTTTCTCGTTCCCGTGGTATGTGATCCCTTGTGAGCCAGTCACATGCTTGCAAGCTAATTGGATGACATTCCACCGAGAGGGCCCAAAGTATATCTATCCGTCATATGGATGGACAAATCCCACTCTTGATCCATGTGTCTCAACCAATACTTTCCGAACACTCAATGCCACCTTTATAGCCACCCAGTTACGGTGTGGTGTTTGATGTCATCAAAGCATCCTTCCGGTGAAGGTGATAAGCATGATCTCATGGTCGAAGGAATTAGGTTACTATGTATCAGAAAGCTTATAGCAAATGAACTATATTAAATGACTTGATCTTTATGCTACGCTTAACTATAGGATTATGTCCATCACATCATTCTCCTAATGATATGACCCTGTTGTTAATAACATCTCTATGTTCATGATCAGGAAACCATGATCATATATATTAACCAACAAGCTAGTTTAACAAGAGGCTTTACTAGGGACTCTTTTATGTTTACAAATCACACAAGTATTAATGTTTCCTGTTAATACAATTATAGCATGGTATGTAAACATTTATCATAAGTATGAAGATATGATAATAACCCACTTTATTATTGCCTCTTGGGCATATCTCCAACAGGGAGAAGATATAGGAGAAAGGGTGGAGCCAAAGGTGGGCCAGGTGGGCCACACCCCCTATAGGCGCGGCCAGGTGGTGGCCCTCGCCTGGGGGTGTGGGCCCCTCTGGCCCATCTACGCCTCCCCTTTGGCTTTCTTCGTATTCTAGGAAAAGTATGATTTTCCATGATTTTCCATCAGAATCTTGACTCCGGCAGTTCATCCTCCAAGAATCATCCAACATGCAAAAAACAGATGAAAAGGCATAAGTAACACCTCTTAATATGAAATATATCAATGAATAGAGGCAAATTATGATATAGAATGGTGATGCAAATTGGACGTATCACTCTTCCCGGCACCCTGCCGGAGGGGAGATCATCTCGGAGGCCTTCTTCTTCATCATGCCAGCCTCCGGTATGAAGCGTGAGTAGTTCCACCTTGGATTACGGGTCCATGTAGTAGCTAGATGGTTGTATCTCCTCCTTTGTGTTTTCATGTCTAGATTTTGTGAGCTCCGTTCTTGATCAAGATCTCATCTATTTGTAATAATGCATGTTGTGTTTGTCGGGGATTCGATGAATATTGAGATTACTATGTCAGATTGATTAATGGTTTTGTCTTATTGATTCTATCATGTCTGTGTTGTTTGTGATCTTACATGCTCTTCGTTGTTAGTAGCTATCTTGGCCAAGTAGTTGATAGTGACTCCAAGAGGGGGTATTTATGCTCGATAGTGGGTTCGTGACTCTATTTAATCTAAGGGAAGTAACATAAATCTCTAAGGTTGTAGATGTGTTGTTGTCACTAGGGAGAAAATAACGGTCTCTTGTTCATGGAACAAGTGGATTGTTTACCTTACACACTTTGCTTAAAGCAGTTTTCTATTGCTTTTAACTTAATACTGGAGTGGTTCGGATGATAACCCAAAGGTGGACTTCTAGTCATAGATGCATTTGGATGATGGTCTATGTATCTTGTTGTATTGCCCAATCGAATCTCATAGGATCATGAATGTATAGTATTGCATTATTATGCCTTGCTTAGTCCTGTCAATTGCCCTACTGTAATTTGTTTACCCAGCATGCCATGTTTGTTTATCTAAGGAGAACACCTCTAGTGAACTATGGGCCCCGGTCCAATCTTTACCATTGATACATCTTCCACTGTTACTGTTTACTTCTTGTAAACCACCATTACCTTCCACACCATACAGTTAATCCTTTATTACAACAAACCGGTGATGATTGACAACCTCACTGTTCGTTGGGGCAAAGTCTTGAGTTTGTGTTGTGCACGTCTCCAAGTTGCTAGCAATACCTTTGAGTCGATTCCTTCCTCCTACTGGTTCGATAACCTCGGTTTCTTACTGAGGGAAAACTTGCTGCTGTGCTCATCGTACCTTGCTCTTGGGGTCTCCCAACGAAGTGTTCACGCATTCATCAAGCCTTTTTATGGCGCTGTTACCGAGGAGGATAAGGACGTATTCATAATGGGAGTCCTTCTCAACCTTTCTCTTTACTTTGTTTTTGTTTTTGTTTTGCTTAGTTTCTTTTGCTTGGTTTGTTTGCCTCTTCTTTTTATCAAAAACTCCAAAAGAAAAATTAGTTTAGTTTGGTTTGATTTCTCTTATAAAAAACACAAAAAATTAGTTCCTACTCTAGTTGTCAGCTTGCTCTAGCTCACCATGTTGATCCCCAAGTTCACCCTGAAAGACCTTTCAATAGGTAGTGGCTCCATAATTGGGAAAGAAAATATTGAGGAATTCTTTAATCATGTTAGCAAACATGAGGATATTGAGGATAGATCTATAGTAGAACTTGCTCCTAATTATGAAATTGTTGCAGCTTCTTTAGTTCATATGTTGGAGTCTAGGTTTGTTAACCTTAACCCCATGATGCAAATCTTGTTCCTTAAACTAAAAGAAGAAAGAATCCTGAAAAGAGAGATTTTATTCTAGAAACTTTACTAAAAGAATTCAATGATGTTGCTAAGGAAGCCAAAAGGGTATTTGAACGCTTTAAAATGCTAGGCTCATGTGTATATGTTATGGGTACTTTAGATAAAACCAAACCTAGAGAGGAAATTAATATGCACATACCTTTTAAACTTGTTGGAATGCATGAAGCCTTAGAAAAGAATTTTGATTGGATTGTTCCTGAAAATCCTTTTGATGAAAGTAGTGAACCAAGGAGAGATGAGAAGGGATCCTCCAAAACTCATTTGGATGAGATACCTTTACTATTTGAAGAGTTTGCAAGTATTGATCTAAATTATTCATTTGAAAATATTTGATTCTTGCTTCTTGTGCCTAACTTAAAGACGTTAAAGAAAAGTACTTGTTGGAAGATAACCCAAGAATTTTCTTGAGTATTGGAAGTTATTACTTCACTAATGACCTCTCCTTATCCTTTTTATTTGCTTATTGTTCCAAGAATAACCTCTAATGAGAGGGAAGTAAGATTTGGGGAGTTGCTGTCCCGAAACAGATTTTTGTGATCCACTGTACAAATTCGTGAGGAATCCATATAAGTCGGATTGAGATGATACTTTACAAATAAATCCTCCACTATGTTAGCTAACTTTCGTTAGTTCAACACTTTTTTATTTGAGCAACATAAGAACTTCTAAAAAATCGGTTTCTACCTGCTGGTATGTTTTGACAGATTTCTGCCATTATTTGCATTTGCTTCTTATTGATTCCTTTTTGGGTTATTTTTAGGAAATTGAGATTTTGAGGGAATTGATATAGTAGCGTGTGTTTTTAGTGAAAGTTTTGCTGTTCTAAAGTTAAACCCAAGGGTTTATTATCTTTTGAATACACTAATGTTGCTAATGAAGATTGTGTGAAGTTTTGTATGAAAGAAAATTTTCAGGTATAGAGAGAGAATGAAGTAATAAGATAAAGAATGGACAAAAGCTCAAGCTTGGGGATACCACCCCGTGTCACCCCAAGAAATATTCAAGAGGTACAAGTGTCAAAGCTTGGGGATGCCCAAGGCATCCCCTTCTTCATCAATAAAAAGCTCAGGTCTTTCTATACACTTCGTTTTCATTGTTTCATGCACTGTTGTATTGTTCTTGGAGCGTCTTAGTTTTCGTTTGGATTGCTTAGTTGTTTAGTTTGCTTGAATAAAGTAGTTTGGACCCCCGTTCTCGCTGTGTTGTTTCATATAAGTTGATTGGTGTTGGAAAGGAGTAGAAAGTTCTTGCTTGAATAGTGCAAGAGGAGCTTGCTTTGACTGTGACTTAGACTTTAGAATGTCATGCTAGATGTTGTTTTGACCTTATGCGTAGTGATTATTGATGTAGAATGACTTGTTCTAAACAATTGGGATTGCTTAGAGTGCTTTGAAATAATCATGCGTTGTTTTAGCATGCAAAAGCATAGTATTGTGGTATTCTCTTTTGATGTTTTGTTTGGGTTGACTTGTCACATGCTCACACCATGTTATGACTATTAACAAGTCACCATAGCCTCTATGATCATTTAATCCTTGACTTGTAGTACCACTCTATGCTTTGATTAGTAATGTTTTGTCGCTCTGCATGATTATGGCCATTATTGCTCTCTTAGTTGGTCGCTCCCAGTCTTTTGCTAGCCTCCACTTGTATGAGTATGTTCTACTCATGCATCCAACCCCCAAAAAACAAGTTATTCCAAAGTGTCCACTATAAATTTCTATGCATGGTGTTTTACACATTCCAAGTATATTCTTGTTTTCATATATCTTCCAATTAAAAAGTCTTTTTGTTATGTGAAAACTTAGTGATTAAAGATCTCACAAACTTGATGGCACACTTTATACTCCTTGCCCCTAATAAAATTGAACCATTGTGTCATCTATGTTGTATATGCTTGCACTTATACGTTGTAATTAGCAGAACCATGCTGTGGTGAACGCTTTCAACATTGCACTTGTACATTGTACACCGTTGATATCATGCTATTTTGTCTATGGATGTCGTTGGTCTGAAATAAAAGGGGAGCTTGTAAGTCCATGGAATTATGTATGTGTGTTAGAGAAACGCCTGGGCCGCTAGCCTAAGCCATGCCTAATCATGGTGGAAACTTGCAGCATCACCATAGTGACATCTATGAAGCATTCTTCTTATAAAAATGAGAGATATATTGAAAAAGAGGAAAGAGAGAAAAAAAAACACCATATTCCCGTGGTAAATAAGAAGATTGCTGAGATGCTCATTGTCTATTTGCCTTGTCATTTTGGTTATGGGATAGCTCATGTATCATGTGCAAGGGGTACCCCGTTGGCAGTTCTCTATGATACACATGTACTTACTATGACAAAAACTTACAGATGACTAAAGTTGAGTAGCATGAGCAGCGGCCCTCGTATTCAAGGGACATGAGATTGCCAACTTATACTTTGTCAAGCATATACTCCATAGTTTGTTCACTTTGACCTTAATCACTTCAAGATGCTTACGGTAGGGGCAATGAGAGCTGAAAGCTAACAAGTACCATAAATTTTGGAAGCTCTTTTTGAAACTTGAAACCCCTGCTTCCCTATATGAAGGGCCTTTCTTCCACTATTATATTGAGTCTCCACCTTCTACCTTTAGGCACCAGTTAAGAGAGGATAGTTTCCATTCTTAGTTCTATGTGCATTGTCCCAAAACTTATTGATTGATTCATATTGTTGATATTACTTGTTCTTGTGCTATTTATATCTAGTCACTCTTATGAACTTTGTGTAGGGTTCGCAACATAGAAAACAAAAAATTTCCTACGATGGGAACTATGTACCAAGATCTATCTACTATATACAAACAATGGGCAGATGTATATCCGTAGAGAACATACCCTTGAAGACCGACAAAGCTTAAAGAGTTCAGCTCGTGGTTGATGTAGACGATCTCTTGCCAATCTCAAGATCGAAAGGAAGTTCTAGCGCCGCAAAGCAGCAGCGCATCCGTGCTCGCACACACGTACAAGACACCGAGCAACCTCCGCCTCCTCGCTCCAGCGATGCAGCAGAAGCACAACTCTTTATTGCCGAATAGCCACCGGGAACATGTATCTCGCTAGTCCGAGACCATGGGAAAGAGATCCTTCACGAGGAGGTGTGAGTGAGAAGTGAGGAGAGGGGTGCCTTTTATAGAATAGGGGGGACCCCAAGGGGGTGGCCGGCGCATGGGGCTGCCCCCTTGCCCTCCCCTCTTCATGTGGGTGGACACTCCACTCACAAAAAACCCTTTCAATTTCCTCCACTCAAAATCCCACTCAAACTTGCAATTAAATTTCCACCAAATTTAATGCAAACTCTCATTAAATAAAACTCTTTTATTTATTCAGAATTTTATAAATTACTTTAATGAAAACATTCACAAATAACCCCTTGCTAGAATTCCATTTCACATGCAAAACCACTTTCTGCAATTTCACCCGAAAACCTGTTTCGGTATCTAGTGAAATAAATTCATGCGCTTGTTTATTCTTTCGGCATGAAACATTTGCTCCAACTGTATGTCAGTGTCCCTTAAGTGTGTCACCCTACGGTTCGCGAATAATGTGTACATGATCGAGACCCTTCTCCGTTCAATAATCAGTAGCGGGACCTGGAGATCCATACTGACTCCCACACATTCAACGATGACTTTCCTGTGATCGTCGGAACCTTTTATGCTTGTATCTTAATCCCTTTGTTTCACGATATATTACATGTCCGAGATTCGATCATCGGTATCTCCATACCTAGTTTGATCTCGTCGCTGACATGCACTCTTTTCTCGTTCCCATGATATAACATTCTAGTGATCAAGTCATTTGCTTGCAAGCTAATCAATGTGATATCAACGAGAGGGCCCAGAGTATATCTATCCGTCATCGGGATGAACAAATTCCAATCTTGATCCATGATTCTCAACATAACACTTTAGTAGCTTTGAAGCCATCTTTATAATCACGCAATTACGGTGTGACGTTTGATGTCAACAAGAAACTCTTCCGGTGTTAGTGATTGGCATGGTCTCATGGTCTAAGGATTAGGATCACTTCGTAAGTTGTTTATAGCAATATAAACTCAATGACTTTGATCATAATGCTATACTTCGGATGAATGTTCATCACATCATTACACTAATGTTGTGATCTCATTATTAACAACATCCAATGTCTATGATCAGGAAACCGTGATCATCTTGTTAATCAACGAACTAGTTTATGAGATAGGCGTACTAGGAACTTTCTGTTTGTTTATTAAATACACATGTATTAACGTTTCCGTATTAATATAATTATAGCATGCAAAATAAACATCTATCATATACTTGGAATACACATAATAAACACTTTATTATTGCCTCTCAGGGCATATTTCCTTCAGTCTCCCACTTGCACTAGAGACAATAATATAGTTACATAGTGATGCATCTAACACCCATGGAGTTCTGATGTAGATCATGTTTTGCTCTAGGGAGAGTTTTAGTCAACGGATCTGCTACATTGAGATCCGCATGTACTTTACAAATCTTTATATCTCCATCCTTGACATGCTCGCGGATGGAGTGAAACCGGAGCTTAATATGCTTGGAATGCTTGTGAGACCTTGGCTCTTTAGCATTGGCAATGGCACCATTGTTGTCACAATAGATCACCATTGGGTCCAACGCGTTTGCAACCACACCTAGTTCGGATATGAACTCCTTCATCCAAACTGCTTCCTGAGCCGCTTCTGAAGCAGCAACATATTCGGCCTCCATCGTTGATCCCGCCACCACAGGTTGTTTGGAGCTCCTCCAACTAACCGCTCCGTCATTCATGAGAAATACGTATCCGGATTGAGACTTAGAGTCATCCGGATCAGTGTCAAAACTAGCGTCGACATAACACTTAGCGACGAGCTCTTCTTCACCTCCGTATACGAGAAATATATCCTTAGTTCTTCGCAAGTACTTAAGGATATTCTTGACCGCTTTCGAGTGTTCCGAACCTGGATCTGATTGGTACCTACTACTCAAACTAATAGCATGTGCCACATCTGGTCTTGTACATAGCATGGCGTACATTATAGATCCTATGGCTAAAGCATAGAGGACTTTTTCCATTTTCTCTCTTTCTTCCGCCGTAGCCGGACTTTGAGTCTTACTCAATGTTGTGCCTTGTGTCATAGGTAAGAACCCCTTCTTACTATCTTCCATTTTAAACTTCTTTAAAGTCTTATCAAGGTATGTACCTTGCAATAGCCCTATTAGGCGCCTAGATCTATCTCTATAGATCTTTATGCCTAATATGTATGACGCTTCACCTAGGTCCTTCATTGAAAATTTGCTGTTTAGATAACTTTTAACACTGTTTAAAAGATCTATATCATTTTCGATCAATAATATGTCATCCACATATAGTATCAGAAATGCCACATTGCTCCCACTCACTTTCTTGTAAAATCCAAACTCTTTGATCACCTTATCAAAGTGGAGATTCCAACTTGTGATGCTTGCTTCAATCCATAGATGGATCGCTGAAGCTTGCACACCTTGTTAGCATCCTTAGGATCGACAAAACCGTTTGGTTTTATCATATACAACTCTTCTTCAATATTACCATTGGGAAACGCGGTTTTGACATCCATCTGCCATATCTCATAATCGAAATATGCGGCAATTGCTAACATAATCCTAACTGACTTTAGCATCGCTACGGGAGAGAATGTCTCATCGTAGTCAACTCCTTGAATTTTTCAAAACCCCTTTGCGACAAGTCGAGCTTTATAGACGGTTACATTACCATCAGCATTAGTTTTACTTTTGAAAATCCATTTATGTCCACCAAGTTCCAAAATTGATTTTCATGGATGGATTCCATCTCGGATTTCATGGCTTCTAACCATTTGTTGTAATCCGGGCTCATCATCGCTTCTTCATACATCAAAGGGTCATCATTTTCATCAACCATGAAATTCATGACAGGATTTCCGTACAGCTTGGTAGCTGCACGCGTCCTACTATACCTGCGAGGTTTGGTAGTACTCTCTTTCGGAGTTTCATGATCATTATCATTAGTTCCTTATTCAACTGGTGAAGCCAACTCCGGAACGACTTCCGGCGCTGCGCTACTCGCCATACTTTGAAGAGAAGGTTCAATAACCTCTTCGAGTTCTACCTTTCGACTACTCACACCTTTCATGAGAAACTCTTTCTCTAGAAAGGATCCATTCTTGGCAACAAAAACCTTGCCCTCAGATCTGTGATAAAAGGAATACCCAATTGTTTCCTTAGAATATCCTATGAAGACGCATATTTTCGCTTTGGGTTCGAGTTTATCCGGTTGAAGTTTCTTCACATAAACATCGCATCCCCAAATTTTAAGAAATGATAGCTTAGGTTTGTTTCCAAACCATAATTTATACGATGTCTTTTCAACGGATTTAGATGGTGCCCGATTTAAAGTGAATGCAACAGTTTCTAGTGCATAACCCCAAAATGACAACGGCAAGTCCGTCAGAGACATCATAGATCGAACCATATCCAATAAAGTACGATTACAACGTTCCGACACACCATTTCGCTGTGGTGTTCCGGCAGGTGTGAGTTGTGAAACAATTCCACACTCTTTCATGTGAGTGCTAAACTCGTAACTTAGATACTCATCTCCACGGTCGAACCGTAGAAATTTGATCTTTCTATTACGACGATATTCCACTCCATTCTGAAATTCCTTGAACTTTTCAAATGTTTCAGATTTGTTTTTCATCTAGTAGATATAACCGTATCTACTCAAATCATTCGTGAAAGTAACAAAATAACGATATCCACCTCGCGCCAACACACTCATTGGACCACATACATCAGAATGTATAATTTCCAATAAATCTGTCGCCCGTTCCATTGAACCGGAAAACGGCGTTCTAGTCATCTTGCCCATAAGGCATGGCTCACATGTATCAAATGATTCAAAATCAAGTGATTCCAAAAGTCCATCCGAATGGAGCTTCTTCATGCGTTTAACGCCAATATGACCTAGACGGCAGTGCCACATATATGTGGATATATCATAATTAAGTTTAATCCTTTTAGCATCAACATTGTGAATATGTGTAACATTATTATCGAGATCCAAAATAAATAAACCATTCATCATCGGTGCATGACCATAAAAGATTTCATTCATATAATAGAACAACCATTATTCTTAGATTTAAATGAATAACCACTTCGCATTAAACACGATCCAGATACAATGTTCATGCTTAGTGCTGGCACCAGATAACAATTCTTCAAGTTTATTACTAATCCCGTCGGCAAATAGAGAGGTAGCGTTCTGACGGCGATCATATCAACGCTTGATCCATTGCCGACACACATCTTGACCTCACCCCTTGCTAGCGGTCGCTTGTTTCGCAGCCCCTGATTCGAGTTACAAATATTAGCAACTGAACAGGTATCAAATATCTAGGTGCTACTACGAGCACTAGTCAAGTACACATCAATAACATGTATATAATATATACCTTTGTTTGCCTTGCCGACCTTCTTGTCTGCCAAATACTTGGGGCAGTTGCGCTTCCAGTGGCCAGTCCCCTTACAATAGTAGCACTCGGTATCAGACTTAGGTCCAACTCGGGGTTTCTTTTCAGGCACAGCAACCGGCTTGCCCCCGTACTTCCCTTCTGTTTTCCCTTCTTGTCTTTCTTGAAACCAGTGTTCTTATTGATCATCAACACTTGATGTTCCTTTTTGTCGGGGGGATAACCCCCGGTAGGGTCATGAGAGGGGAAACATAGCGCAGCTGGGTTGGCTCCGAGTGAAAAACGAACCCGGCCGGGTAAGGACGGTCAGGTAAGATAAGCAAGAAAGCCAAGATATAACTATCTCGGCCCGTATAGGACAAAGTTGCAACCCTTGCAGGTACCAATGAGCCGAGTCAACCGAGGAAGGGATGAGTCAGGAAGGACGCGTGGAACCTTTCCGAGTAAGGTTCGGGAAGGACCATGGTAAAGCATGGTCAAAAGAGAAGGGCGACGCCGGGTGACACAAAAGGAGCCGGGTGACGCCCAAAGCAAGGGCTGACGTACAAAGTAACTGTGTGACGCCAAAAAGAATAAGAAGCAGCGTACCAGAAGACCGTTAGCTGTCAAGATTTATGGACCGGGCCTATGGGCTTAGGGCGAGCCCATAACCCGACCCATATGGTAGGGACCAAGACCCAAACAGTAAACCCTAGAACCCAAAGGGGTATTAGCTAGCTAACGCTGCCTATATAAGGGAGGGCATAGCGGCAGTAGAAGGAGGTTGGACCAAGTAGAGAACAGGTGGTGCATTCTCTAGCCAATACAGCTCAAGGAGCACTTGTATTCTTGGGGGTATCAATCAAATTGTCAAGTGTGGAGAGTTCTTCTTGTTCTTCATGCATGGATCGACCGTGCACTCCCTCCCCGGTGATCACAAGCACCCATTCGGCCACCAACTTAAGCCTACCCATGGCATCTGTCGTGCCACCACCACGACAGTTGGCGCCCACCGTGGGGCAGAAGCATGTGCTTGATGGAGTCTTCATCCGGACGGGCAACATCATCGCCAAGACCGGCGAGCGCGTCTACTCTGGCCTCATCCAGAGGTTTGGAGCGCTCAACTTCGTCAGCGACAACGCGGGCTGCTTCGGGACCAAGCCGTTCCCTAGGGGCGGTCGCTTCGTCAAATTCGGCGAGCACTAGGTCTACGTCGCGGTGTGCGTGGAGTGCGCATATCCTGAGCACGTCGTCTTGGCACCAGATCCCCCAACGGCAACAGTCGCTGGGAAGCCTCTCCAACTCGTCTCCATGGAGGTAATGATGACTGCCCCAAACCCCGTAGCTCCCACTGTAGTTCCAGTGGTAAATGAAAACACAGAGGGAGGAAATCATGAGGAAACGCCAAGGGCTGCAAGAACAGCAAAGGCGCCGCTAGAGAAACCAGAGAACATAGCTAGGAGCAAAAGATCTAAGGAGCTGCAGGAAGCAATAGACAAGTTGGCAGAGCCAGTGGCACATGCGATTGACCCGGCACATGTGCAAGCCGAGTTGGAAGAAACCAGGATAAAAGTTCTGGAAAAAGCAAAGGAGCTGGCACAGTTACAACAGGATGTGGATATCCCTATCCGAGAGCTTAACTCGGCAAATCGAGTCAAGGGCGCAAAAACCTGGCTTGATGCGACGAGATTGAGAGGAAGTAACCTCAACGAAGAGCTCGCAGATGCGACATCAAAGATAACACCAGAGAATAGAAATGAGACAGCCATGCGCCCAACATACAACACAGCAGCAGCTAATCTGCGAGCAGTAGAGGCAGCAATGGCAGAGTTACCCCACTTGGAGGGGGAAGCAAAGAAAAGGCAGCAAGAACGGGTCAATGAGTTAGTAAAAGCAGCCAGCATGCTAAATGAGGCATATTACAGAGCAAATCTGGGTATAGCAGGGAGATCATAGCTGGTTCACTCGATAACTCCTGTTCCGGCAAGATCGGCTGGGCACACGACATCCTCACCAGGAGCGGCACCCAGGCCGAGAAAAGAGAAAAGTGTGGATTCTGGAAGAAACAAGCAGATGGTCGCCTATGATCCGGCAGCAGTTCAAGGAAACCCGGTGCGTGCGCAAGGGGCAAAAAGAAATAATCCCCGGGAAAATGAAAACCAGGAAAAAATTGGACAGAGAAATGACAACGGAGGGCAAAATTTTGCGCCTCATACTCTGCGTGCAACTCACTCGGCAGGAGGAGGAAATCCAGTTCCGAATAATGCAACAGCTCAGCCGGAAAGAAGACAACAGAGCGCGGGAAAAGCAGTTCAACAACCAGCTGACCCAAACACGAATAAGTACAATGATGGTTACTCGGCTATGGTAAATGACGGGTATGAGCTGCCGGACATGCATATCAAGCAATGGGAGCAAGATACGGAGGTAGAAACCTTCAGCCGGATGATGCCAGGTTGAATCTTGACCGCATAAAAATGGTGGAGATAATTGAATCGCAAGGTCCGCAGGGTCCACCATGTTTTGGCCCAAGGATCATGAAGGAGCCACCGGTGCCGAATTTCCAGCTGGCCAGAGGAACAAAAACATATGATGGAAGCACAAAGCCAGAGGATTGGCTCATAGATTATGGAACCGCTGTAAAGATTGCGCAGGGAAATTTGAGATGGGCAGTACGTTACGTACCGCAAATGCTGGACGGACCAGCTCGGGTATGGTTGAACAATTTCCACCCGAAGCATCAACAGTTGGATTGATTTTCACGACGCCTTCATGAGCAATTTCACGAGCACCTACAAGAGGCCGAATCGCCCACAACAACTAGCAATGTGCAAGCAAAGACCGAATGAGACAGACAGGGAGTTCCTCACAAGGTGGTGTACGATGTGTAACTCTTGTGAAGGGGTAATCGAGTCACAAGCAATCGCATGGTTTGCACAACGATGCAGGCATGGGAGTGTGCTGTGGCAAAGGTTACAAAAAGATATGCCGGCAAGCCTAGAAGAGACAATAAGAATCGCCGACTCGTACGCGTTAGGAGATCCGACTCAGCCGCTGCTCATGTCGACAGACGGGATGACTGAGACTCAGATCTATGACGCTGCCAGGTCGCAAAGGCGTCAGGAGTGATCCGAATACAGAAGCAAGAGAAGGGACGAGAGGCCGGATTACAGGTATGGTTCGGCTCAGGTTGCTGCAGTGAGTCAGGATCATCCAGATGCTGGAAGCAGTCAGCACCAAAGGACAAATGGTCAACAACAATGGATGTCAAAGAATGACGTCAAAAGGCCATACGATCATAGGAAACAGTACCAAGACCGACAAAAATACACCTATGAGATGATGCTGGATCAGCCGTGTAAGTTTCATACGCCCAGTCCGAGTAAGCCGACAAATCACTCAACAAGGCAATGCACTTGGTTTCAGAAAGGAGATAGAGTGGACTCGCCGAATAAGCAGCTTCCACCACCTCCCCCTCCACCACTTACAGGAGGAAATGCTCAAGCAATAGGAGCAGATAACAGATATGAAAAAAGGCAGCCGAGATATCAGAATCAAGAAAGAAGAGAAGCCGTGCATCAGGTGCACAATCCAAGAGGTGACGATGCTCATATAGGCCATGGAACCAGAAATGAGTACAGAGAACATCACCATAGCTATGTTGTCTTTGTCACAGAGCCAAATGACAAGAATATCCAGCAGCGGCGAATGATGGAAGTGAATGCCATGATGTCGGCAATTCCCAAGTACATGCATTGGTCTGAGCAAGATATAACTTGGAGTATAAAGGATCACCCCAGAATCATGCCAACCCTAGGAGGATACGCTCTGGTTCTGGATCCAACGTTCATGGGCCCAGATATCAACGTGAAATTTTCAAAGGTGTTAATCGACAATGGCAGTAGCATCAATATCATGTACAAGGATACTATGCTCAAGTTAGGCATTACCATGAACATGATGGAGCCGACTAAGACCACTTTCCACAGGATTGTGCCGGGATAGTCTTGTGAGCCAATTGGCAAGATCTGGGTCGACGTCTTATTCAGCAACAGAGAAAATTGTCGCACTGAAGCCATAGAGTTCGAGGTAGTAGATTTGGTCATCTCATATCATGCCTTACTTGGCAGACCGGCTATGGCAAAGTTCATGGCTACTCCTCACATCGCTTACTTGAAGATGAAGCTGCCAGGCCCATGTGGGGTGATCACAGTTGAAGGAGATTACAAAAGATCTATTGCTTGTGCCTCAGTCGGATCTTCACTGGCCGAGTCACTCGTCATAGCTCAAGAGAAAATTCAGATGTTGGAGGTGGCTGCATTGGCCAAAGCAGCACAAATGTCCATGCCGGCACTCACCACCCCGCATGGCAATGTGTCATTTCAAGCTACCAAAGAAACCAAGAAGGTGCAGGTGGATGAAACTTTCCCAGAGCGCACAGTAACCATTGGGGCGGGCCTTACAGATAAATAGGAAAGCGAGCTCACCAGCTTCCTCCGTGAGAATCGGGACATATATGCATGGTCCACTCAAGATCTGCAAGGAGTTCTGAGGGAGCTGGCTGAGCACTCTCTTCATGTAAGCCCAGATGCAAGGCCGGTGAAGCAACCCCTCTGCCGCTTCGCCGAAGATAGGAGGAAAGTAATAGCGGCCGAGATTGCAAGACTTTTAGCTGCTAGATTCATCATGGAAGTGCTGCACCCGGACTGGTTGTCAAATCCAGTCCTGGTCGAGAAGAAGAAAGATGACCCGAACCTGGCAGTGGTATGGCGCATGTGTATTGATTACACGAACCTCAACAAGGCGTGTCCAAAAGATCCTTTTCCTCTGCCTCGGATCGATCAAGTCATAGATACTACTGCTGGGTGTGAGTTGTTGTCATTTGTGGATGCGTTTTCAGGATTCCATCAGATTCCACTGAATCCAAATGATCAAATAAAGACAGCTTTTATCACCCCGTACGGGGCTTATTGCTATCACACCATGCCATTCAGATTAAGAAATGCAGGCACAACATATCAAAGATGCATGCAAAAATGCTTGAAAGATCAATTGGACAAAAATGTTCAAGTATACGTCGATGACGTGGTAATAAAAACCAAACAAAGTTATACTCTAATCGAGGACTTGCGTCAAACATTCGCAAACTTGAGAAGATTCCGGATGAAACTTAACCCAGAAAAATGTACATTTGGTGTCCCGGCTGGCAAGTTACTTGGATTCCTTGTATCCAGACGAGGAATTGAAGCTAACCCGACAAAGATCAGGGCCATCGAAAGAATGGAATTGCCAAAAAACCTCAATGACGTCCAGAAGTTTACTGGATGCCTGGCTTCATTACGCAGGTTTGTTAGTCGGCTAGGCGAAAAAGCCCTACCACTATATCAGCTAATGAAGAAATTAGACAAATTCACATGGACACAGCAAGCCGATAGCGCTTTCCATGAATTAAAGAAAATGTTGGCAATAGCACCAATATTAGCGTCACCACTATCCAAGGAGCCAATGCTGCTCTATGTTGCCGCAACCAACAGAGTTGTAAGTGCAGTATCAGTGGTTGAACGTGAAGAAGGGGGCAAATCAGTCCAAAGACCAGTATATTACTTGAGCGAAGTGCTCTCTGTCTCGAAACAGAATTACCCACATTATCAGAAGATGACATATGGGGTATATATGGAAGCAAAGAAGCTGAAACATTATTTTCAGGAACAGCCGATCCGGGTAATATGCGAGGCACCTATCTCGGATATATTGGGCAGCAAAGATGCCAGCGGCCGAGTAGACAAATGGGCCATTGAACTAGCACCATACACTCTGCAATATGATAGGCGGGATGTAATAAAATCTCAAGACATTGCAGATTTCTTTGTATAATGGATGGAGATACAGTACGAGCCACCGCTGCCAGATCCAAATTACTGGAAAATGCATTTTGACGGGTCCAAGGCGAGAATGGTTCTGGGCGCCGGGATAGTGCTCACATATCCAAAGAGGGATCAACTGAGGTATGTCTTGCAGATTCATTTTGCTGCTTCTAACAACGTTGCCGAGTATGAAGCACTCGTCCATGGCATTAAAGTAGCCAAGGAAATTGGTATCAAAAGGATCATGTGTTTTGGTGATTCGGATTTGGTGATTCAGCAAGTGTCTGGACATTGGGACGCACTGGACGCAAACATGGCATTATATCGCTTCCATGTGCAGCAAATTTCAGGATATTTTGACGTTTGCGAATTTCATCACATTCCTAGAGCAGAAAATGAGGCCGCAGATGTGTTATCCAAGCTAGGATCATCTAGACAAGCAATACCACCAGGGGTAGCATTGGAGCATCTCAGGAAGCCATCGATCACGCCCTCACCAGAGTCCGAATCAATCAGGGTCATCCCGACGAGTCAGGAATCAGAGGCAGTGCCAATGGATATTGACTCAGGGGTAGGTTCGAGTCACTCGGGGATTGATCCGTTCACCTCAGAGGTAGCCGAATCGCACTCGGGGAATCCTCAGGTTATGTCGGCAGAGCATATCTCGGCGGAACCAATGGATGTTGATGTTGAAGGAGACCCAAAACCACTAATACCTACGTGGACACGACCAATATTCCGTTATTTGAAGGATGGAACCTTGCCAAGTGACGAAATGTTGGCAAGGCAAACAACACGAAGGGCAAAAGCATACACCATAATCAACAAGGAACTATACAAACGAAGCGTGACAAGTGTACTACAGTGTTGTATTAGTTCAGATAAAGGCCAGGAGATTTTATTGGATATCCTTCAAGGAGAGTGCGGGCACCATGCATCATCAAGAGCATTGGTAGACAAGGCATTCCGACATGGATTCTACTGGCCAAGCGCATTGGCACAAGCACAAGAGTTAGATGGGAAATGCAGTGGTTGTCAACACTATGCATCCAAGTCACATTTGCCAGCGTCAAAATTGAAGACTATACCAATCACGTGGCCTTTTGCAGTATGGTGCCTGGATATGGTAGGACCATTCAAACCAGAAAGGGGAGGCATGACTCATATCTTGGTCATGATCGATAAGTTCACCAAGTGGACAGAAGTGAAGCCAATCAATAAATTGGACGGTAAAACAGCCGTCACATTCCTAAGGGATATAATCCTCAGATATGGCTACCCGCACAGTGTGATCACTGACAA
The DNA here is from genome assembly GCA_910589765.1 of Avena atlantica. Classification (NCBI taxonomy): domain Eukaryota; kingdom Viridiplantae; phylum Streptophyta; class Magnoliopsida; order Poales; family Poaceae; genus Avena; species Avena atlantica. Next base: position 254,556,149 of record OU342738.1, on the reverse strand, counting down.
TGGCACAAACTTTTCCGAAGGGGCTTTTGCTCGCTTCTGTGGGAAACACCAAATAAGACTTGATGTAGCGTCAGTCGCCCATCCAGAATCAAATGGACAAGTTGAACGGGCTAATGGCTTAGTTCTGTCCGGGATAAATCCCCGCTTAATGGAACCACTCCAGAGATCACCTGGTTGTTGGATAGAGGAACTACCCTTAGTACTGTGGAGCTTAAGAACGACTCCGAATCGATCAACTGGTTATACGCCATTTTTCCTTGTATATGGGGCTGAATCAGTCTTGTCGGCCGACATAGAATATGACTCGCCAAGGATAAGGCAATACTCGGAAGCCAAGGTGAAAGAGGCCCGAGAAGATGGAGTAGATTTACTCAAAGAAGCAAGGGAACTGGCATTTTCCAGATCTGCTATATATCAACAAAACCTCCGACTCTACCACAGTCGGAAAGTGCAACCTCGTGTTTTCTGAGAAGGAGATATGGTGCTAAGGCTGGTGCAGCGCACAGCCGGAATGCATAAATTATCGCCTCCTTGGGAAGGTCCATTCATTGTAAGCAAAGCATTGCACAATGATTCCTATTATCTCATAGACGCTCGTGAAGCGCAAAAGAACAAGGAGGACAGGTCAGGAGATGAAACCAAAAGGCCATGGAATGTGGCACGGCTTCGTCCCTTCTACACTTAGGAGAAGCAATGCATGTATCACTCGAACTCTCGTATGCCGGATGTGTTTGCCGGCTATGTGCTAATAATAAAATGGTATGATTCGGAAAACTGACTCAGGGACTATCCCTTAGGCTTTCCATTTCAATTAATTTACGTCGGCTGGCGTGATACCCGAAATTTATTTCGGAAGTAGTGTTTACTCGGAAGAAATCAGCTCTTCGACTATGGTGTTGTACGAAAACATGGCTTCATGGCAAGCAAGATAAAAAGATCTAAGACGGGTAAACACGAACGCCGGATAAGTACAAGGGAGAAACGTGAGTCGGCTCTAGTTTGTGCCTAACTCTCTGCAGGTTGTGTTATACTATGTGTCGAGTAATCTCGGCCAAGTTAACAAAGTTTCATATCCGCTAACTAAATCATTCGTCCTTTGAGATCCTAATGTCGAACACCGAAAAATGGTAGACAAGGGCCAACGGCAAGGAAAGGTGACACGGCAGAATGAAACTCGGGGACTTGCCCTTGAATGATTCGCACTAAGAGCATGATGCAAACATATAAAGCCTATCAAAAGGCACATAATCAAACTTTGAGTGCAATGTACGTTACATCTGTACCCGGCATACCGGGGATCTAATAAAAGTTCAAGTATTTGTTGGCCTAAGGAGCAGGAGAACTCGGAGGGGCATTCTCAGAAGCAGGAGTGCTTGGAGCATCGGCTGGGTGAGGGGAATTTGTGGTCGGGTCGTCTGGATCATCTGACTCGGTTGCCTCGCTATCGCCACCATCTTCAGCAGGAACTTCGACGAGCGGATCGCCAAGGTCGAGGAAGCTGGGCCCTTCACACCAAGCGTGTACCATGGTGTACTCTATCATAGCATAAGCTCGCTCCTGGCGCTTCTTGATCAGCTCCGAGTCGTTCAACCATTTGCCATCTCCCCTTATGCAAGCAATAACGTCAAGGTTGATGTCCTCGTACCATGAAAGCACGAAGGAGAGAGCCTTATCCGCCGCAGCCCGGCCGACCGACTCGCGCCATTGATCCAGCCGGTCTTCAGTGAGGAGAAATCTGTCGGCGAGTGGCTCGATGAGTTCGGGTGGGTCTTCATCCGTCCAGAGCATGCGAAACGCATGGATATCCGCTTTGATCAAGTCCACACCGCAAGATCTGAGGGTCTTGACCCGTTCAGACACCGCTGCAAGGAGCTCCTCCATGGACACATCGCCGTCAGCAGGAGCACCAGCCTCAGCTCTCACCTTCTTCATGGCTCGGATGGCAAACATGTTGGCCTCAGGAAAGTTCTCTACAAGCAAAAAAGAGAAAGTTAGCAAATAGCAAAGGAAGATGGAAGAAATCCAGCAGGACTTGTACAATGCGTAAAGAGTAAAAACTCACTACCGAGAAAGAAGTTGATGGCAGCAAGCTTGCTATGCCAAGTCTTGGTCTTGTCTTGAAGGGCGTCGAGGTTCATATTGGTCGACTCGACCAATGACTCAGCCTCGTCGAGCAACTTCTTAGTCTTCTCGACGCTAGCAGCCTGCTGCTCGCTCTTCTCGGCAAGCTCCTCCTTCAGTCCTTTCACCTCGACCAAGTGTTTCTCCTCTGTCTCGGCCATCAATTTCTTCAGCCGAGTCACCTCATCGCGCTCCTTCTGGAGTTCGGCTTGGTGCTTCTCTGCTTATTGAGAACAAAATTTGTGAGTACCAACAGAAAAATTTCAGCAATTGGCTTACGGAGATAAGAAAGTTACTCTCGGCCTCGCTGATTTGCGAGTGAAGTTCGTTGATGGTGGACTGAGCAGTGGTTGTGTGACAACAGTGAGAGGAAAAATTAAAAGATGAACCAAGGAGAATTTCACCAAAAAATAGAAAAGGGAAAAACAAAGATATTACCTTGACCAAAGGTGTTAGTCTGTAGCTTCTCATGCGCAAGTTCAAGCTTGCGATGCGCCAGGACAAGAGCTTGGTGCACCTTGGTGCGCTCGCTATGCGTAAGCTAATCAAAGAAGACAGATAACAAAGAAAGAACCGAGTCAGGCGACCTGCCGAGTAAAAATAGCTTAAGAGCTTACAGCCGAGTAAGTTCCTTACTCGGCAGTAACCTCGAGGGCTAGGGATCGAAGTCCTAACATACAAGCTTGGAGTAAAGGATTTTAAGGCTGAGTGACTATTGAGGAGCTTACAGCCGAGTAAGTTTCTGACTTGACTGTAACCTCGGGGACTATGTGATATGTATAAAGGAAATACTCAATGATACAAAAGAGTAAGAAGCTAATTTACCTCATTCACTTCATCGAAACGGGCCATCAGAGAAAGGGCCTGCTGGGTCATGTCGGAAACAGCCTTGGGGCCCAGCTTCAGCTTCTTACCGGCACGAGTGCTGACCTCCTGCTCGCCTGCTGCATTCCATGCCACAGCGTAAGGTTCAGCCGAACCAAGGCTCTTGCCACTGAGCATCCGAGTAAGAACTCGACCCGTTTTCAGGGCGGTTCCCATAGTGGCATGGGTTGCAGCAGCAGAAGTGTGGAGGGTAACAGCCCTGGAGTCGTCACCTGACCTGGCAGCAGCAGATCCGTCCCCCTTACCCGCTGAAGCGAGTATTGTCGCCGACGTCGGAGGCCGGATCTGAGGAGCTGAACCCGGAGCGCAAACTAGAGTTGCTTGCTTGGAAGAGGCGGATTTGCTAGAAGAGGGGCGGGAAGAACCAGAAGCCTTGAGCTGGGTCTGGCCCTTTGACAGAGTTTGAGAGCAAGCAGGAGGATTTGTAGAAGATCGAGGAGCCTCCTGACTGGGCTCATCAGTCTTGCTGGCTCCAAGACCAGGAAGCTGTTCATTCACATCAGCTTGAGGGCTGATGCGAGAGGAACTGGTGGCAGAGGGTTTCTCTACGCCAGACTTGTGGGCACCAAGATCAGGAAGTTTCTCCTGACCATCGATAGGGGCGCTAGCCGAGTGATCCACCAGGTATGACTGACACTGAGAAGCGTGAGCCTCAGCAGTGCAAGCCTCAACCCGGACGGGACTCGGTGCCGTCGAGTCAGCTGGAGGAGGTGCAGGCCTAAGCGGCGAGGCAATGCTAGAAGCAGCCCGACTCGCCGTCAAAGGTGCAACACTGAAAATAACAAGATATATATGAGAGAACAACTGTGATGAGAAAGAAAAGAGCAAATAAAGCAAAGTGCAAAAACTTACCCGGTGATAACCGGGTCACGGATGACTCGGCGCGAGACTCGGCTCCCAACAGCTTGGCGAGTCTCACTCAGGCTGGCAGCAGCAGAGGCAGCAGGAGCAGTCGGAGTGGGCTTGTTCTTCTTAGCCAGCGGGGTGCTGGAGGAGGTTCCGCGTCGCTTCGGCTTAGCAACGGGAATCTTGCCGACTCCACCCACGGCGAGAGGAGGAGTGTCATGTACCTGACCAGCTTCATAAATAAATAACAAGCTTACTTGGATAAGCAAAGAGGCTAAGGTTACAAGGCGTATACCTCCAAAAGCGTACAATCATCATCCTCATCATCGTCAGACCAATCTTGTAAGGGGTTACGAGATCGACTCTTACCCGAAGCTGAAGCAGCCGCAGTGTGCGGAATCAGCATGAAGCACTCCAGGTCGCACTCGGCCTCATCCGAGTCAGAACGGTCCCCATGATAACCAGCAGGAGGGACAGTACTATCATCAACCTGGTGAAGTAGATTCTGCGAAAGACAAACATAATAAGAGACTAAAAACTAAGCTAAGAGTCGCAAAAAAGCTAAAGACTACTCGACGAAGAAGTAATCCGGAAACTTACCCAGGGGACAGGCCTGACCCGGCTAAACGGTGGGCAGCTCCAAGCCCAATCATCTGCCAAGTTCAATTTGAAGATTGAGCTTACCCGGCGGGCTATGGAGTCATGGGTGAGCTCCTTGGTGGAATGCCGAGTGGGGTCATGTGACCCGCTCATGAAGCACATCTTGTGGCTCCTGGCTTGGATGGGGCTTACCCGGCGTGAGATGAAGGTGCACATGAGGTCATAGTCGGAGAGACGAAAGTTCTCATCTAGCGACAGCAACCTTTCCAGGATAGCATTTGCCTCGTTAACCGCAGCGTCTTGGTCGCGCGGGTCAAGTTGCCAGTGTTTCTTGTCGGGAACCTCGTACGAGAAAGGGGGAAGCCGGATGTTATCGGTGGACCCACTGTTCTTGACATAGAAAAATGTTCTATGCCACTTCTTGCAAGAGTCAATGCCGGTAACCCGAGGAAAGATAGAATCTCTCCTAGGGGTGATGCTAACAGCACCACACCGGGTCGGCCTTTTCTCGGATCGAGGAGCACCAGGCTGGGGGACAACTTTCTAGCAAGAGTCAATTACTTTAATGACAAACATTCACAAATAACCCCTTGCTAGAATTCCATTTCACATGCAAAACCACTTTCTGCAATTTCACCCGAAAACCTGTTTCGGTATCTAGTGAAATAAATTCCTGCGCTTGTTTATTCATTCGGCATGAAACATTTGCTCCAACTGGATGTCAGTGTCCCTTAAGTGTGTCACCCTATGGTTCGCGAATAATGCGTACATGATCGAGACCCTTCTCCGATCAATAATCAGTAGCGGGACCTGGAGATCCATACTGACTCCCACACATTCAACGATGACTTTCCTGTGATCGTCGGAACCTTTTATGCTTGTATCTTAATCCCTTTGTTTCACGATATATTACATGTCCGAGATTCGATCATCGGTATCTCCATACCTAGTTTGATATCATTGCTGACATGCACTCTTTTCTCGTTCTCGTGATATAACATTCTAGTGATAAAATCACTTGCTTGCAAGCTAACCAATGTGATATCACCGAGAGGGCCCAGAGTATATCTATCCGTCATCGGGATGAACAAATTCCACTCTTGATCCATGATTCTCAACATAACACTTTAGTAGCTTTAAAGCCATCTTTATAATCACCCAGTTATGGTGTGACGTTTGATGTCAACAAGAAACTCTTCCGGTGTTAGTGATTGACATGATCTCATGGTCTAAGGATTAAGATCACTTCATAAGTTGTTTATAGCAATATAAACTCAATGACTTTGGTCGTAAAGCTATACTTCGGATGAATGTTCATCACATCATTACACTAATGTTGTGATCTCGTTATTAACAACATCCAATGTCTATGATCAGGAAACTGTGATCATCTTGTTAATCAACGAACTAGTTTATGAGAGAGGCATAACTAGGAACTTTCTGTTTGTTTATTAAACACACATGTATTAATGTTTCCGTATTAATACAATTATAGCATGCAAAATAAACATCTATCATATACTTGGAATACACATAATAAACACTTTATTATTGCCTCTCAGGGCATATTCCCTTCAGTCTCCCACTTGCACTAGAGACAATAATATAGTTACATAGTGATGTATCTAACACCCAAGGAGTTCTGGTGTAGATGATGTTTTTCTCTAGGGAGAGTATTAGTCAACAGATCTGCTACATTTAGATCCGTATGTACTTTACAAATCTTTATATCTCCATCCTTGACATGCTCGCGGATGGAGTGAAACCGGCGCTTAATATGCTTGGAATGCTTGTGAGACCTTGTCTCTTTAGCATTGGCAATGGCACCATTGTTGTCACAATAGATCACCATTGGGTCCAACGCGTTTGCAACCACACCTAGTTCGGATATGAACTCCTTCATCCAAACTGCTTCCCGAGCCACTTCTGAAGCAGCAACATATTCGGCCTCCATCGTTGATCCCGCCACCACAGGTTGTTTGGAGCTCCTCCAACTAACCGCTCTGCCATTCATGATAAACACGTATCCGGATTGAGACTTAGAGTCATCCGGATCGGTGTCAAAACTAGCATCGACATAACACTTAGCGACGAGCTCTTCTTCACCTCCTTATACAAGAAACATATCCTTAGTTCTTCGCAAGTACTTAAGGATATTCTTGACCGCTTTACAGTGTTTCGAACCTGGATCTGATTGGTACCTACTAGTCAAACTAATAGCATGTGCCACATCCGGTCTTGTACATAGCATGGCGTACATTATAGAGCCTATGGCTGAAGCATAGAGGACTTTGTCCATTTTCTCTCTTTCTTCCGTTGTAGCCGGACTTTGAGTCTTACTCAATGTCGTGCCTTGTGTCATAGGTAAGAACCCCTTCTTACTATCTTCCATTTTAAACTTCTTTAAAATCTAATCAAGGTATGTACTTTGCGATAGCCCTATTAGGCGCCTAGATCTATCTTTATAGATATTTATGCCTAATATGTATGATGCTTCACCGAGGTCCTTCATTGAAAATTTGCTGTTTAGATAACTTTTAACAATGTTTAAAAGATCTATATCATTTCCGATCAATAATATGTCATCCACATATAGTATCAGAAATGCCACATTGCTCCCACTCACTTTCTTGTAAATACAAAATTCTCCATAAGTTTGGACAAATCCAAACTCTTTGATCACCTTATCAAAGCGGAGATTCCAACTTCATGATGCTTGCTTCAATCCATAGATGGATCGCTGAAGCTTGCACACCTTGTTAGCATCCTTAGGATCGACAAAACCCTTTGGTTGTATCATATACAACTCTTCTTCAATATTACCATTGATAAACACGGTTTTGACATCCATCTGCCATATCTCATAATCGAAATATGCGACAATTGCTAACATAATCCTAACTGACTTTAGCATCACTACGGGAGAGAATGTCTCATCATAGTCAACTCCTTAAATTTGTCGAAACCCCTTTGCGACAAGTCGAGCTTTTATAGACGGTTACATTACCATCAGCATCAGTTTTCCTTTTGAAAATCCATTTATTCTCCACGACCTTTCGGTCGTGAGGTAAGTCCACCAAGTTCCAAAATTGATTTTCATAGATGGATTCCATCTCGGATTTCATGGCTTCTAACCATTTGTTGGAATCCGGGCTCATCATCGCTTCTTCATACGTCGCAGGGTCATCATTTTCATCAACCATGAAATTCATGACATGATTTCCGTACAGCTCGGGAGCTGCACGCGTCCTGCTAGACCTACGAGGTTCGGTAGTACTCTCTTTTGGAGTTTCATGATCATTATCATTAGTTCCTTCTTCAACTGGTGAAGCCAACTCCGGAACGACTTCCGGCGCTGCGCTACTCGCCATACTTTGAAGAGAAGGTTCAGTAACCTCTTCGAGTTCTACCTTCCGACTACTCACACCTTTCATGAGAAACTCTTTCTCTAGAAAGGATCCATTCTTGGCAACAAAAACCTTGCCCTCGGATCTGTGATAGAAGGAATACCCAATTGTTTCCTTAGGGTATCCTATGAAGACACATTTTTCCGCTTTGGGTTCGAGTTTATCCGGTTGAAGTTTCTTCACATAAACATCGCATCCCCAAATTTTAAGAAATGACAGCTTAGGTTTGTTTCCAAACCATAATTTATAAGGTGTCTTTTCAACGGATTTAGATGGTGCCCGATTTAAAGTGAATGCAACAGTTTCTAGTGCATAACCCCAAATTGACAACGACAAGTCCGTCAGAGACATCATAGATCGAACCATATCCAATAAAGTATGATTACGACGTTCTGACACACCATTTCGCTGTGGTGTTCCGACATGTGTGAGTTGTGAAACAATTCCACACTCTTTCATGTGAGTGCTAAACTCGTAACTTAGATACTCACCTCCACGGTCGGACCGTAGAAATTTGATCTTTCTATTACGATGATTTTCCACTTCATTCTGAAATTCCTTGAACTTTTCAAATGTTTCAGATTTGTGTTTCATCTAGTAGATATAACCGTATCTACTCAAATCATCCATGAAAGTAACAAAATAACGATATCCACCTCGCGCCGACACACTCATTGGACCACATACATCAGAATGTATAAATTCAAATAAATCTGTCGCCCGTTCCATTAAACCGGAAAACGGCGTTCTAGTCATCTTGCCCATAAGGCATGGCTCACATGATCAAATGATTCAAAATCAAGTGATTCCAAAAGTCAATCCGAATGGAGCTTCTTCATGTGTTGCTAGCAACTTGGAGGCCTGTACAACACAAACTCAAGACTTTCCCCCAACAAATAGTGAGGTTGTCAATCTCACCGGTTTGCTGTAACAAAGGATTAACTATATGGTGTGGAAGGTAATGGAGGTTTGCAGCAAGTAAACACGAACAGTGGAAGATGTATCAATAGTAAAGATTGGGCCGGGGTCCATAGTTCACTAGAGGTGTTCTCCTTAGATAAACAAACATGGCATGCTAGGTAAACAAATTACAGCAGGGCAATTGACAGGACTGAGCAAGGCATAGTAATGCAATACTAGACATTCATGATCGTGTGAGATTCGATTGAGCAATACAACAAGATACATAGACCGCCATCCAACTGCATCTATGACTAGAAGTCCACCTTTAGGTTATCATCCGAACCGACTCCAGTATTAAGTTGCAAGCAGCAGACAGCTGCTTTAAGAAAAGTGTGTAAGGTAAACAATCCACTTGTTCCATGAACAAGAGACCGTTGTTTTCTCCCTAGTGGCAACAATACATCTACAACCTTAGAGATTTCTGTCACTTCCCTTAGATTAAATAGAGGTATGAACCTACTATCGAGCATAAATACCCCCTCTTGGAGTCACTAGCAACTTCTTGGCCAAGATAGCTACTAACAACGGAGAGCATGCAAGATCACAAACAACACATACATGATAGAATCAATAAGACAAAACGTTAATCAATCTGACATAGTAATCTCAATATCCATCGGATCCCCACAAACACAACATGCATGATTATAAATAGATGAGATCTTGATCATGAACGGAGCTCACAAGATCTAAACATGATAGCACAAATGAGGAGATACAACCATCTAGCTACTACATGGACCCGTAGTCCAAGGTGGAACTACTCACGCTTTATACCGGAGGCTGGCATGATGAAGAAGAAGGCCTTCGGGATGATCTCCCCTCCGGCAGGGTGCTGGGAAGAGCTTCAGATCCCCCCGATTTAGGGACGATGGTGGTGGCGGCTACAGGCGGTTTCGTGGAATATTGATTGGGTACTTAGGATATAGGCATCGGGGGGTCTTTATAGGTGAAGAGGCGAGGCAGGGGGCGACCAGGGTGGTCAACCCCTAGGAGCGTCTAGCCCTAGCCCGCACCGCTAGGGGGTGTGCCCCCTGGTGCCTCCCCTCCGTCTCATACTCTGCCTTCGTGTTCCCCATGGTAAAATATTGACTTTGGCTTTTGTCTCGTCCAATTCCGAGAATACTGATTTTCTGCCTTTCTGGAACCAAAAATAGAAGAAAATAGGCAATTGGCACTGTGGCATATTGTTAATAGGTTAGTACCAGAAAACATATAAAAACACCTCAAAGTATAGAAAAGCAAAGCAACGTAGATATTAAACAAGCATGGAACATAAAAAATTATAGAAACGTTTCCGATGTATCAAGATGGCGAAGACGCGTGAAGCTATTATTCATATCATGCCACCTTTCCAACCCGACCTGCACGCGTTGGGGACAACACTTCTTGAAGGGGGGAGGATGATATGGGCACGACGGAGGAGGTGCGGCCCAATTTCAGGACTCCACCAAGCTAGGCGTGTCTTTGTAATTTAATAATTATATTTTTATTATTCCTGGTCATGTCATGGGCCAATTAGGTTTTATTATGTGTGTGGGCTTGGTTTGGGTCTGTCCAACCAAGTCGAGTCGCGGCTGATACATACAATTTGCATCACCATTCACTATCATAAATTGCCTCTATTCATTGATATATTTCATATTAAGAGGTGATACTTATGTCTTTTGATCTGTTTTTGCATGTTGGATGATTCTTGGAGGATGAACTGCCGGAGTCAGGATTCTGATGGAAAAAGTGGTGTTTTGATGCAATTTCGCGAAGATCAGAAAAATACCAGAAAAACTACAAAAAAAAATTCCCAGAAGACGAAGGATGCTAGAAGGGGAGGTGGAGTTGGGCCACAGGGGGGCCCACACCCCCAGACGCGGGCCACCCTAGGCCACACCTACAGGGGGTGTGGCCACCCTGGCCCACCTCTGGCTCCACCCTCTCGCCTATATCTTCTCCTCAAAACCCTAAAGTCAGGAGAGCGACCGTAGAAAGATTACGCCGCCTCTGCGAGGCGGAAAACACCGAGAGAGAAAGAGCTCTCCGGTAGACAGATTTCTGCTGGGGAAATTCCTTCTCGGAGAGGGGAGATCGTCGCCATCAACACCATCATCAAGCTAGACTTCACCGGGATCATCATTATCATCATCCACACCATCATATCCACCAGCACCATCATCACCACTCCATCCCGCTGTAACAATTGTGTTGAATCTTGCATAGGTCTTAGGGGAAATTTTCCCAGTGTTGATTACTATTGTAGTTGATGCTTGTGAGTGGAACCATTGAATTATTGTTTATGTTCAGATTGTTGTTCATCATCATATGATCTCTAATCTTGATCCATATGATGTCTCGTGAGTAGTTCGTTTAGTTCTTGAGGACATGTGAGAAGTCATGTTGTTAGTAGTGGAATTGTGTTGAGGTATTATTCAATGGTTTAATATTTAAGTTGTGGTGCTATTCTTCTAGTGGTGTCATGTGAACGTCGACTACATGATACTTCACCATTTATGGGCCTAGGGGAATGCATTGTGTATTTGGCTACTAATTGTGGAGTTGTCGGAGTGACAGAAACCTGAACCCCTATCAGGAAACCATTGCGCAAGGGAGTGTAGGATCTCAGAGTTTAAGGCTGTGGTTAGGTTTTTTATCTTAATTGCTTTCTTTTAGTTGCCGATGCTTGCAAGGGGTTTAATCACAAGTATGTATTAGTCCAAGTAAGGTCGGTACATTAGCACAGGTTCACCCACACAACACTTATAAAACCAAAAAAGATTAATCAGCTATATGTAACGAAAGCACTTGATAGTATTCCCATGTGTCCTCGAGAACGTTTGGTCCTCATTAGTATTTCCTCCGGCTTGTTCTTTGCTAAGAAAGGATTGGACCACTTGCTGCAATTATTTGTTGTCTTTATTTACTTACACTTTATTTCCTTGCTATATTAGAAAACCCCTAAAAATCAGTTTGCTAAGTATTTACAGAGATTTCTTGCTTCATACCACTAGTAAACACCTTATGCTCCTCGTTGGGATCGACACTCCTATTTATCGAAAGTACTACGATACACCTCCTATACTTGTGGGTCATCAGCGGACCATTAGTGGGGCATCCCAGCCCTCATATAAGGAGCTGTCCGAGTTAGGGTTTAGGGATTTCGGTTGTTTAGTCTAAAAACTATATTGTGCTCCACCGTGTATCATCCCTTCGGGGACCGCGATACTGTTTATCAGATTCTTATAAAGATTGCTGTGGAGGTTCTTGCGTTCATCAAGGATTGTCGAGCTGTGGTTTGAGGCTTGTTGTTTATCAATATGTTTATTGCTGGATTGATTCCTCTTCTTCAGGTTGCGTTCATCGCGTGATTGGGAAATTACCTACCTGGTTGACTCGCTGTGAAAGATCAGGACAAAACTATAGGATCATCGGGACGATCCGTATCAAAGGGGCAGTCCAGGACCGAGAGATGAAGCTCAAGTTCATCATCGTCGTCCTCTTTGCGGTGATCATGAAGCTCATTTTGTTCAGATTCCTCTCTATCATCAAATGTAATATGTAATTATTGGGGTTCGAGGGAAGAAAACAAAAAAATTCCTACAATCAAAACTCTAATGGAAGGATCTATCTACTAGTAATGCAGTAAAGAGAGGGCATACGGTATTCATACATTTTAAGACCAAGCGTGGTTAACGTACTGCGAGGAACGTGGATGAAGAAGACGCCCTGACGCTGACCTCGAGGTTACGAAGTCCTGCTGCTCCAACAACTCCTAGCACCGAAAGCACGGGCCGCCAGAGGGAGTCACATACGTACGATGCTTGACAAAGACCCCCGCTTCTCTCTGATCTAGCCGATATTGCGGAAGTAGATCTCCCAGCTGAATCCCGCAGCATGATGGCGCTCTGCGGCGAAGAACTCCTTGCTCGCACAACCCTAACACGGGGCCGCGGTCAAGAGAGAGAGAAGATAGGCAATAGAAGGTTTTTATTTATTTTTAGATGGAAATTGGTGTGTTTTTAATCCTTCTATGAGCACCTCTTTATATAGGCGGAGAGAGGGGTTCCCTCCACCTTAGGGTTCCAATGTGGGACTAAAATAACAAGGAAAAGGGACAAAATCTTCTGCCAGCCGGTGGGCCGCCTGCCCACCCGCGCAAGGCCCAGCAACCAAGGTGGCGGCAGGAGAGGAGGCCAGGTGGGTCGCCCAGCACCAGTAGCCTGCGAGGTAGCGCCCAGCAGCTGGCCCTGGGTGGGTCGGCCTGCATGCCCGCGCGCACGCGTGCCCTCGCGGGCGGCGGCAAGCGGTGTGGCCCCAAGTGGGCCCACTTGCGGCTGTAGCGCATCGGCCTGACGGTGCACAAAATCGTCCGCCCTCGTGCGGCGCGGACTATCCGACGTCCACGTGGGCTATTTCAAAAACAACCTTCCCTTTTGCCTTTTTCATCCGTTTCTTTTTAGATAAAATCCCTCCAGGATTTTGCATAACAAATAAGACGTCTTTATAAATATTTATTTATAATATATTAATATATAATTTACATATAATAAATATATCTAAATCATCATTTATTCGAAAACCCTTTTCGGTCCCATTTTTCCTTTATCCTTTCTCCGAACACCTTCAGATCTCCTAGAAATTTTCTGGTCTCTCTCTTCTCATTTCTTTAATGATTCCGAACTAGTCATTAATGATCTTCAAGCTTCATTAAGCCCTTAAGCGTGCTACCCAATAGTTCGAGAATACTCTAGACATGGTCAAGACTCCTCTCTGACCAATGATCAAAGGCGGGACCTGGATGCCCATGAGGACCACATGTGTACTTAATGAAATTTGTCCTTGAATCGTAAACACTATGTCTTATTACTTTGTCTCTATGATACTGTATTGTCCGAGGCTTAATCAAATAAAATCTCTATGTCAGGGTTCAACCTCGTTACCGACAATACCTTCTTTACTCGATCCGATAAGTGATATCCCCGTGACTGAAGGAAATATGCCCTAGAGGCAATCATAGAGATGATTATATTTCTTATGTATCCATGAGTTATTGTAATATTCCTTAAATATCCATATCAGGCAAATTGTATTGATTGGCAATTATGTGAATTGTTTGTGAAACTCTTTACTTGTATGGTTATTTAATAGTTGTCCCTAGTCGGAGTTCATATGAGGACACATGTGAATATTAGACTAGCGCATCGATTGGTTGATGACTATATTTCGCAAGTCATAGACATGGAGATGTCAAACCAATGATGTGGACACATGTTATGAACATGTGGTTGGACTGACCCAACTTGAGACTGGCAATTAGTTGCATCTCTCTCTCTACACATCGTGTACGTTTTGTCCTTAGACCTGAGATTGTCGCATGTACTTGAGATGTGGATCGACATACTTTGGGGCTATCGGACGCTACTCCGTAACTGGGTAGTTATAAAGGTAGCTTTTGGGTTTGTCCTGAAACATGCTGCAAGGCATGGTCAATCAAGATGGGATTTGCCCCTCTCTACTTGAGAGACATATCTCTGGGCCCCTCGAGTGATCGGATCCAGAAATGCATGGCCGTGCTACATATGATTAAGAGTTAACCTAGTAAAGGGATTCCGAATCACAATATCGAGAAAGGGAGGCCAGCTTGGAGCTAGACCAAATATCGTGAGGCAAAGGGAAATACATGTACTAAACCTTATGATGGTTCGTCCGATATGATCTTTGTATACGTTTAGGAGTTGGCACGTCTTGCTAGAGGCCGCTACCAACTATTGACAGAATAGGTGTATTCGTGTCATGTCTATATGTGTACGAACCTATAGGGTCACACACTTAAGGGTCTGGAAGCCTAATGCGGATTGGATCCGAATTAGACCAGGCTTAGGCTACTAATGGGTTGGTAATGTAGAAGCCCACTAGGGACGCCTATATAAGAGAGGGTGGGGCGTGCTGAACAGGGTTAGACCATTCCACCCAGCCGGTGTTGCACGCGCAGACCTAGCAGTCCGGCGTCTGACGCTTCCACCCTGTACGTGTGGATACCTCGGAGACGCTGCATCTGTAGCGCTTGGACGAGCCGCGCAAGGGGAGCTGCTCGTGGGACGAGAACGAGTTGGAGACGTAGATCGTCTGCACTGCCTCTACGTGCTTTATCAAGTTCCGCAACTACGCGTCTAGTGGTAATCCCGTGATCTATGACAACAGTAATCCTGGTTTACGCGGTAGAAAATTTTGATTTGCGCTAGTGTAGCCTACCCGTATCCCTTCAGTGACCTAGTCACACGCTGCGTAGCTTATAGATATAACTTATCCGAGTGGGCCTAGAGTATCTTCCGTCACGCGGATGTTCAAATCCCGCTCTTGACAGAGTCACCTCAACCTGTTCCTCTGGATACCCAATGACACCCTTATAATTACCGTTCCACCGAGTGACGTTAAATGCCATTAAAGTAACCTCAGGAGACAGTGATTTGATATGGTCTCATGGTCTAAGAAATGTGTCACTATGTTTCCTAATCATCGTAACCTCTATAACATGATCGTGATATGATGCTATAGATAGGGTACGTTCACCATTTCATTCTCTAATGAAATGACTCCATTGTCAATTAGGGGCCGATGCTTCAACATGATCAAGAAACCTTTGATCATTCATTGACCAATGAACAAGTGACTAGAGTTTCACTCAGAACTACTGGTTGTTTGTATATCACACGTGTATTGACGTTTTCTAATCAATACAGTTATAGCATGATATAAAATTTAATCATAAACTTTATAAAATATGCCATTAACATTTGTCTCTAGGGCATATTCCCTTTAGTAATGACATAATAATCTCACCATATTTGGATTATGGGTAACCATATGCAGCATCATGTGGACCACCAAACACTATTTATTTGCATCAGCGCGTCAAAAAAAGTTGTGTTTAGCCTACCAAACAAATGGGAATGGTTGCCCACCCCATGCAACCAGAAACTCACCAAACAAAACACACAATGTGGCCCAAAGACCATTTTCACTTGGGCATGCCCTAGAAACTCACCAAACGCACTTGTAGTGTTGCCCAATCGTGGCCATGTGCCATTGCCATGAACATCACCATCGACCGAGAGAATTGCATTTTGCTACCACAACTTAGTCTAGGGCTTAAAAAAACTACCACAAGTTAGGAATTTTGTAAAAAAGACTATCAGGTCTGTGCCCAATCGTTACAAAAAACTACCAGCTCTGTGTAAGCGTCGTTTTAGCACAGTTGATCGCCTTTATGACAGGGATGGTCCACCTGGGCGCTGATGTGGCATGCAGTAGACAGTCCAGGAAACAAATGTCCAAGCTGTAATATATTTTGGGTCTTTTTCTAAAACTTTGAAGACCCCACATGTCAGTCCATTATCCTCTCTTTTCCCTCCCTATCAAGTGGACCCCACTCATCATCCCTAACATACAACCACCCATCCGAACGAGCTCGCGGGCAGCGAGGGAGGGGCTCGCCGGCCTTCCCGAGTGTATGGTGGCCACCGCGCTCGCCACTGGTGTAACACCCCAGTTTTAGTTAATCAAAATTTAGGGTTGATTGTGCATCATGGTCATCATCTAATAAAAATGCATGCAAAGAAAATAAATCAAAACCCTAAACCCTAATCCTTTCCTCTCTATTTGAAATCAATTCAAATGGTTTTGATTTTGAAAACTACCAAAATTATTGGAGCCCAAATTGTATAGAAGGGCCCCTGAGTATTTTATATACTTTATAAAAGCCTCTAGTATTTTTGAATGATTCAAACAGAAATGAATTTGAAAATACAAACCAGAATAAAGAAACAGAAATAGAAAAACTGTTTCTAGAAATAAAATAGGCATCAGCCAGCTGGGCTGAGCACATCTCATTTCCCTTCTCTCCCTGCCGCCCAACGTGCAACACCCGCGGCCCAGCTAAGGCCTAGCGCAACCCGTACCCCCTTCGCGTCTTTTCCTTTTCTTCTTCCTTGCTTCCGACGGGAAGGAGCTTGCTGTCGTCGGCCTCGTCGTTGATCGTCGCCGTCTCCATCCCGCCGTCCGTCGAGCTCCAGGAGGAGGATAAGATCCTCGCGACGCCTCCCTTCCGTCCTCATCCATTCTTCCCCCTCCCTAGAGACCCCTCTCTCTCGTTCCCCTCGCGGACCCGAACCCTAGCTCTCTGCCTCGCCGGCGTCCTGCCGTCTCCGACCGCCCCAGATTCCTCTGAGGCCACCACGAGGTTCGCCTCGCCGTGCCGGTCTTCCCCGCCAACGGAATTGACAAAGGGCGCCCGTAACCACCGCAATCGGGAGCTCCTTCCCGAAGTCCGGCCACCGCTGTTCTCGACGATTTTGGCCGCGTCCGAGCTCGCTTGGTCGAGCTAACCCCTCCACTGCCTCCATGGTGAGCCCCTCCACCTCCCAGTACTCTCTGTTCTTCCTCTTCCTCTCTATATCACTGCCGTGCCGAGTACCTGTAGCCACCGCCGTCGGTCGCCGTCGTGCTTCCTGTTCCGGCGACCTAACCCAAGCGACGCCACCACCTTGAGGTCGCCCGCGTAGAGCTGCATCCAACACACCCCTCCGCACCAGCCCGCTCGTTCCCTAGCACCGCCAAACCCCGTCGGCCGACGAGCTCTCTGGCGAGCCCGCGTTGCTTGCCGACCTGGCTCCTGCATGGCGAGGTCACCCGTCAGCCTCTTTGGCTAGACCCAACCACGGTGTAGAAAGCCCCTGACCCCACTTTGCGGGTGCGACTGCTGATGTGGCCTTGGGCCCAGTAGTCAGCCACAGTGGCTAGGTATGCCCGCGGTGTGAAAAGTTTCAGCGTGGTTTAATAAATCTAGAAAATGATTTAATAATTTCAGAATCTGTTTAAATATTGTAAAATCAATAGCTTATTCATATTAAGTCAGAAAAATACAAATAATATATCAAATTGTTCAAAAAAATGAGAACTATCTATCTAATCTATAATCATGCATTAATCAACAAATTTAATGACAAGTTAATTAGAACAACATAGTAACCCCTCTCATATACATCCGGAGTTTCCCCGAGTTAGGGATTGCGCCCCTCGGAACCCCGATTAAAGGATCGAGCATGTATTAGGGTTAGATTTCGATACAATTTAACTTGACATATCATCATACCTGCTTGAGCATTGCATCGATGCCATGTGTTGATTGTTTCCCTCTCTTTCCGATGTTTCATTCTTCGTGGTAGAATACGATATCAAGATCAAGATCGAAGATCAAGGTCAACACCGTCGAAGATCAAAGATCGAAGAAAAATACTTGACCAACTATAACAAGTCAAGTCCAAGGCTCCCGGAGATCTGTTTATCTACTATCAACAGGCAAAGGCAAGCATAGCCCCACCATGATATAATCCTACGATTTCAAAAGCATTTCAATTCTGCCATGATGCATATGATTCTACTATGGTCTTTTATCGATAGATAAAGTATCCTATCTATTGCATATTCCCTTTGAGCTTATATTACCTGATCCACTTCTCCTAGCATAACTAGGTTTGGCTTGTGTGCACTGCTAGAGCTTGTATCTGTGTCTGCTTAGCCATGCATAGCTGTCAGTTCTGGTCCATCTAGATGTTGTATCAGATGCAGAGAATCTGGTATGACAAGAGAACGTGATGAGATGATATCAGAGGTGATACAAGATTAAACATGTTAAGGCTTGTATGGGAGGCCACGGTGGGATGTGGTTTTTCCAGTCCCATGCTCGCCACCACTAGGACCTGAGTTCTTGCCTTTGGAACCAAGACGAGCGTACAACCACATGGGGCCTGGACAACCTCATGACTAACTAACTTTCCTAGTAGATTCCATGAGTCACATAGTTCGGGCGTTCCATTCGACATATGCATAGAAAACCTTTTGAAAGATTTGCCGGGTGAAGTTGATGCATTCATAACAGGTAGGGAAGCGTGGACCGGGTTGCTTGGGGTCGATGGAGCCCCTGGTGAACCAACCCTGCCTCACATCTTTAAGTACTGGCTTCGGGATTTGACTCGTTACAACGGAACCATACTTATTGCATGACTCATGGTCTCGGCGAAAGCAAGGTAAAGGTCGTGTCTAACCACCCTCTGCTGGCCTTCCAAGGAAGAGCGCTTATCTAGTGGCATTAAGAGAAGGTTAGTACGTGTGGGTAAAGTTGTACACCCCTGCGGGGTAATAATCTTTTCGAAAAGCCGTGTTCACGGTTATGAACGACTTGGCGACCGGACTCAAGATCATAGAGAACTATAACCTAATCGTAAAACCCGGCAGATCAACGTGTGCTTAAGGATACTTCCTCATGGGTACGAGGGGGTGATCCTAGTTGGTAGATGATGATGACTTGGTGGATATCAAAAGATGATAATCAATATTTCGGAGATGTCGCTCTCTTATCCCCTTTTAAAATACTCTGACTAGACGAGCTTCTTCTCCTTCCTCTTGTTTTATAAACAAAGATGGCTTTATGCAAAACAGCTCCACCAGCCATAAGTCTTGCAGAGTACACCCTGTACTCACCCTTGATTTGTTGATACTTTTGGCAGAGTAAGTGTTCCCCTAAAGACAAGTTCCGTATAACATCGACATCGACGAGTAGTTTGGGGTTCCCGGCCAACAGCCTGAAATCTATGGACTAGGACGTCATCGTTATACTTCAGGCCTCTTAGGCCATTTGTTAAGTTTGCTATACTTAATAGCATAATTTGCCTTCCGTTGATTGATGTTTGTGGTCAGTGACCTCTGCTTGTAATAATTTGGTTCTCTGCTCAGTTATGAGCTTGCTGTAATAAATTTTGTGTCCTAGGGTCACTATTGTGTTACCGATTCTTCTCTGGATATTCTCGAGCTCAAGGTTAAGCTTATGCCAGACAGAGGTCTGGGATTTGTTTAGCCCTGATCCCGGGGTGTCACAACTGGCCCTCGTCGCCCCGCGTGTGCCGACTCCATAGCAGCTCGCCTGTCCCACACCCTCGTCGACGCCTCGCACCTTCATCGGGCCCACACCCTCGCCGGCCTGCAGCATACCGCCGGCGCCCCATGCCCGCCGATGCCGTGCTCCCAGCAATGCCTGGCGGCGGGGAGCGGCGGTGGTAGCGGCCGGAGCAGCAGTGGCTGGCGGCGCCGGGGAGCGTCTGTGCCGACGGTCGGTGCAACCGTGGCTAGTGGCGGGGAGCGTCCGTGGCGGTGATCGAAGGTGCAGTGGCGACGTCCGGAGCAACAATGGTTGCGGCGAATACGCGTGCAACGGATACGAACGTGTGCTCCATCGCGTGTTGGTGGAGACGAACGAGCCCACGTCCCACTAAATTGGTCAACGGGTCCGGTAGGAAAAAATATTACTTCTAGGGAAAAAGAAAATGAATAATTAAAATGAGAGACTTGAAGTTTGATACTCCCTCCGACCCATATTAGTTGACTCCAATTTGAATGTATCTAGACACGTTTTTGTGATAGATACATCCAAATTGGAGTCAACTAATATGGGTCGGAAGGAGTATTATAATGTTCCATTATTTTGCAAAATACACATGCCATGTTAGCCTAACACAATGGGTCCGTCCTGTTAAAAACGGTGTCGAATGACTTAAGATGACCGGTTGGTAGTTTACATGGACTTGGTAACTTTTTGCAAAATTCATAAATTGTAGTAGTTTTTTAAAGCCCTACCCCAATTATGGTAGCAAAATAGAATTTTCTCCAATGGACATTGCGTGAAAATGCACGAAAGCCAGCTGATGAGCATTGGTCATGTGACTTTGACGTGCCCACGCACTACAAAGCATTGTATTTCATGTGACTTTGACGTGACTCGGTAGCACTACTATGCATGCCACCTATAGTGGTTCTACGAGCCATGATCGTACTTCCTTCTAAAACATATTTAGATATATCTCCTTCAAAAATCTAAACATGTTATATTTTTAAACGGAGGAAGTACGTATGAATCACGGCATCTCGAGTCCCCACTCAGTCACTACCCAAGCTGATCTCCACCAGAATACCAGGTCATCAGGAGATAAACGGGAGTATGTTTGGGTTTGAGAAGGAAGTGAATTAAACGAGCGCAGTAGTCCAGTCATGTCACTCCCTGTTTCTTGTTGCCAGCAGCTGTCGGGCCGTCGAGTCTAGTGCTGTAGTACGCCTGTACGCGTCATGAGTGTATAATGCAGCCAACGTACATATCTGTCTACGCATGCAATGGATTTGTTTTTTATTTACATGCAGAGATTCGTCATCGGTCCAAGTTCCTGCTCCAATTCCGTAAAATTTAACTTTGACAATGACTTTGAGGAACTAGTTATAAAAGGCACAAAATCAGTTTGGAACCACTTTTAGCACAACATTGTGGCTATCCTACGGAAGGAGGCCAACCACCTCCGTGCAACGACTGCCACTAGCGTGATCTGATGTGCTGGTTGATTCCATTGTGCGCGTCGCGGGTTGTGACTTGTGAGGATGTTGGAAAAGATTGTGGCACTAGATAAGTTCTACTCCTAGAATAGGTACGAATCAACTTCGTGCCAGGAACTGCAATCATCTCTGGTTCATTTTTTTATTGAGATCCTAAAAGCTTTATACCAGTAACCAAGATATCAATAAGATTTGCTTAGTACAAAGATTTTTCGTGAATTCAGATTTTGTTCATGAAGTGAGGTGCCTTGAATGGCTAAAGGCCATATAGTATACTCGAAGCTACTCCCTCCGTTTTAAAATATAAGATGTTTTAGCTTTGTAAAGCAAATATATCTGTACTACTTTTAGCACGTATGTTCACTCATGTTTAGAGTGAATTTAAACACTAAAAAAAGTCAAAATACATTTTCTTCACAAACCTAAAATATCTTATATTTTAAAACAAAGGGAGTACAACACAGTCAATCGCAAATCATCCTAAACAAAGCAGCCTAGCTTATAGGTCGAAGATGGAAAAAAGATCCAGTACTCCCTTCGATCCAATTTAACAGTTGCAGGTTTCGATAAAATTTTGTATGAAAATTAAATCGGATGGTTGTACTTCCTCCGGTTCATAATTGTCGCCCAAGGTTTGTCTAGGTAGTGGCTCTATGTCTATGTTGTTCCGACATGCTCGGCCTAGAGGTGTGGAGCTGGCCTCGGCAAGGGGTGGTGGTCGGCGGGCTTCGGCACGCGTGGCGGTGGTTCGTGGGCGACCGATTCAGGTGGACGGTGGTTGAGCACCTCCGGGAGAATCCTCGCTCCGGTTTGGCAGGAGCCGGCGATGGTGACGCCCGCGGTGTCACGGACTTTCTTGGAAGCATCGTCGTGTGATGTGCACACCCCTCCTCCTCCGGCCTTGGCTCCGGGAGGAAACCTCAGATCCGTGATCGGGCGATGGAGGCGCTCCTGCGTCTCTTTCCTTTTTAGGGGCATCCTCTTGGAGTCGCCTACAACTAGGGGTTCAATGAAGGGGGCTTGTTGCCAGGCAGCTGTGCAAGGTCCAAGGATGAAGTTTGGCAAAGATGACGCCTCGAGCTGAGGCTAGGCCGCAACCGGGCTTCGGTAGTCTGTTATTCCCGACGTGTGCGATGGGTTCTTCTGCTCCCCTGTTGCTATAGAGTAGGAGCTGCAGTGGAGCGTGTCCACGCGGCGATGATGACCAGCCACCGGTGGTCTCTGCAGAGTACTCAGTCGGTGCAAAACTAGCATAATTCCTTTGTGAACCTCGTCTTCTGAGTCAGAGTTGTCTGTCCTTGGTGCGCGTGGCCAATTGTTGGCATAGGCCGGCGTGGGCTCTAACGCCGTTTGTGAGCCTCTATTTGCAAAGTCGTCGGTGAAGTCGGAGTCGCTGCGTCGAGGAGTGATGATGACGACGTTGCATGGCAACTTAGCCAGGTTGGCCGTGGTGATGTGTCCAATGTGATTGTGTTCTATGAAGACATTGGTGCATTATATGGGTTTTTGGCTGGTTTCTCGCAAATGAACCGGTCAATTCTCTTTGACTTTTTAAAATAAGATCCAACGGTTGACTGAGCATAGTTTAACCGAGTGTTGTCTGCTATGACACTGCCCATGCATGCACACACGAAGAATTGACCGAAACCGAAATACTTGTGGCATGATGGATTGAACGGAAGTCCAGAACCATGACCACTTCTCTTCAGGGGAAAAAAATGTGAACAATGACTAGGAGTCTAGCACCATATATTACAGGTCTTTTGAGTAGTTTTTTAGCAAGCTCTTTTGTTTCCTTGAGAAACGCGTATAATGGTGTGCCCAGATCGCCACCCTTTCCACTCTCCCTGACGTGAACAAAGCAACCAGTTGATCATCATGAACAAAATGGCGAAATTCCAAACACAAAACATGACTGTACTTGGCTCTGTTGGAAAATGTGGCAGATTCTTTTCTTTCTTTTTTGAGAAAAAAGAAACGGAGCAGATTCCTAACCAGATCAAGGGACGGCAAGCTGAGATCGAACACGGTACAACGAGGGAGAGACTGATGCAAAAGCAAGTTTGATCGATCAGATCGCCTGATTAAAATTAACCACGGCACCAGCAGTGGAACAACAAGCTACCTGAAGGAAGTTGCTACGACACGCAATGCCAACAAAAGCCGATCGACCCTCGCACACTTGCTCAACCAAAATACCTGCAATTAAACGAGAGCATATACAAGGGGGACGGAGGCATTTCTAAGTCCTCGACTATAAAGCATCTCTATGCCCTTTTTGTTCGTATTATTATTAGATAATAGTCGGAGATCACAGCAAACGCTACGCGATTCAAGGATTAGTCTAGACGTTTTCCACACAGAGAATTCAGATAGACAGGGAGTAAAAAACGCGTCGAAAGCTAGTGCTTCTAGTTTCTCATCGAAACTCTGAACATGAACTTCTCAGAACGAAACAACTAGTAACTGAAAATTGGAAAAAAGGAAAGTAATCACCACTTGCCATGTCCAAAAGCATCGGTTCATCGTCGCCGGGTCGGGCGCCTCGGGGGTAGGCACCCAAATGCGCGCCGCCGCGCGCGTGCCGCCATCACTCCTTTATCCGGAGCCAGCGGCCGAGCTGCGTCGGGTTGACGACGCCGGGGATCCGGAGCCCGCCCGCCATCAGCAGCGTCGACGCCTCCGCGTACCTCCTCGCGGGCTCGGGTGCGGGCGCAGGAGCGGGCGCGAGGCGCGCCGCGGAGGACTCCTTCCTGCTCGGCGCGGGCGGCCGCTCCCCGAGGATCGTGCCGAACCTGAAGAACTCGTGCGCCAGGTACCCGGCGAGGAGCTTGCTGTTTCCGTCCTGTGGAGGCGGCGGCGGCGGCATGGAAGGCTTGTTGGCGAACCGCGATAGTTGAAGCGGCTTGTTCCGCGCCTCCGGCTTCCTAGGCAGCGGCGGGACCAGCGCCTTCTGCTGCTGCGGTTGCTTCTGCTCCGACGAAGACGACGGCGGGGAGAAGTACTCCCGCTCCTTCTGCTTCCCGAGCGCGCCGCCACGTGGCTCGTCCATCCTCGCGCAGATCGACATCCCGATGGGTCCCGATGCGCTCCTCCGCCGCGACAGCAGCGGCGGGACGGGATCGCCGATAGCGGCAGGGGAAGGAGGAAAATACGAGGAGGAGAAGAAAACTGGTTTAAAAAGCTACAGCGGAAGAGAGTTGTGGGGCGAGGCGGGGCCCACAGGAGAGCAAAACCGAGGAATGGCAGGGATAGAGCCAAACGGAACGGAGATTGGTGGAGAAAAGGGAGCAGAGAGAGTTCTCTCCAGGATGAAGTGGAGGCGCAGGCAGGGAGGAGAGGTTGGGGGTGTCTATTTATAGCCGTGTGCTTTGGTAATTGCCATCTGATTAATCTCTAAATAACGATAATGCCATCATGTGGGTGCGGACATAAATCAGTGGTTATTAATCTCTAAAAAACGATAATGCCATCATGTGCGCGCGGTTCCTATTCCCCGGGTGGACGTGTTGCTCGCAAACGAGAAGCCCACCACGACCACGCGGGAGTCCTCCTCCAATCTTATCCCCTTCTCTTCCACTCAAACTCACGCACAGCTGCTGGAGACTGCACGCGCCTCCTCATGTGTGAACCAAGACCGGCGATCCAGGCTGCCGTCGTCTTCGGCCTTCTCCAAGACCTCCTGTGTCCCCTGATTCCAGCAGCGAGGCGCTGTGCTGCCAGCGGCGAGGCATGTTGCTATCGTAGCATGGCGGTGCTGCTACAGCAGGCGAGACGGTTCGCTACCACAGCGCGACGAGGCTGCTATGGCCGGCGGCAGCAATCTGCTACAAGGGCGGTGGGGCTGCTACAGCTGGCGGCGACGCTCTGCTACAAGGGCGCTGGCAATCTGCTACAAGGGTGGTGGGGCTTCTACGGCCGGTGGCGGCGCTTTGCTACAAGGGCGATGGCACTCTGCTACGGCCGATAGCGGCGCTCTGCTACAAGGGAGAGGGCTCTCTACTACAACATGTGGCGGCGCTTGCTACAACAGGCGGTGTCTTCTTTGCCGGCGACGCTGCCTTTTGCTACAAGTGGTGCAAGGTTCTGCTACATAGGCATGGCGGTCTTGCGACAGAAGCACTCCAGCATCATCTCTGGCGACAGCGTGCTCTCCGGCGACGGCACCTTTTGCTACAAGAGGAGGAGGGCAATGCTACATCGGCACAACTGCCTTGCTACATAGGCACGCGGCAGTGCTACAAGGGTGCTTTGGGTTTTTCGGCGAGATATCCGGTGAAATAGGAGTTTGCTACAATATAAGTTTTTTTTGCTACAACTGTTTTGTGATTTTGCTACAATAGCGCAGCATTTTTGCTACACGGTCTCCGGTCAGGTCTAACGGCGAAATTCTCCGGCGAGGTCGGATATGCTATAATAGCACAACTTTTTTGCTACACGATCGCCGGCGAGGTCTCCGGCGAAATCTCCGACAAGATCCAGTCTGTTTTTATTTTGCTAGACCGAACCGTTTTCTGCTACAATGTAGCAAAAGCGACGCAAATGTAGCAAAAGCGGGACAAATGTAGCAAAAGCGGGATTTTGAATCCAAATAGAAGACACGTGGTTGGCTGGGGACCCGGGGGATAAAAACCACATATCCCCGGGGAACGCGTAGGACTGTCCATAAATCAATGGTTATGATCCTTGTATGGATTATCTTTTCCCCAGGTTATGGACAAAGGGTGAGGGTGTAAGTGTCATTGTATCTAGGAGGTGGCATTTGCATTTAGAGCGTGTTTGTTTTGAATCACCACTAGAATGCTTGTGTACTTCTTCTGTTCACAAATAACTGACGTCAATTTATCTATATTTGTATAATTTATACCCTAAAATATATTTAGATATATGCGAATCTACATAAATGCAAGTTATTTATTTCTGGACAAAGGTTGTGTCTAGCCCTACCAAATATTTAGCAATAATTGGTTGCCAATTTTTTTGTCAAGAAATCCCGAGCCCACATCTGGCCAACCATTTGGCGAGAATCTGCAAGGGGAGGGGTGGATATCCATTGGTAGTCAAAATTTGGGTATAAACCAAACACTAACCAGAATTTGATGGACAACCAATCTTTTAGCGAGGCTAATTGGGGAAATAAACCAGACACATCCAGAATGATTATGCACATGGTAGTTGGCATCCATTTTTATGTTCAGAGACCGATCCAAAATTTGACCACAAGGAGCGAAGGAGATAATCATACTAATGATACCGCAAAAATATATTAAAACTAAAATATAGTTCTGTTATGGAATTTTGATAATATAATTTTGGCAATTCAACATAAATCTAGATCTCTACTAGTCTGAAGGTGTGATTAGAAAAGTCAATAATATTATCAACATTATGTGTTCCCATTTCCATGCCAATATGATAAAGTTGAAATATAAATACTTTACAGTATTGTTTAATCTCTCTACTGATGCAATTCTATGTTAAAAGAAAAAATACTATATGTAATTAATCTAACAATAAGCCCAACTAGTAGTTTGCATCAATCTAAGATTAGGCATGAGCCCTACCATCAAATTGGAGATGGTCTTGGTTGGAGGCCCTCAAATGGACGTGAAGACGAGAGTTAGAAGAGGAGATCTATATGGATCAACCGGATGGATTTTTGGTAAAAGGTGAAGAGACAGAAGTGTGCAAGTTGTTAATTTTTTTATAAAATAAACACCTAAGCAATGGCATAAGAAGTTTGATATAACTCTACTTTCCGCTGGCTTTGTCATTAATGCGGCTGATATGTGTGTGTATTGTCGCCATGGTGAGGGTGATAGTGTTATATTATGTTTGTACATGGATGATATTCTGATCTTTGGTATAAACATAAAAGTGATAAATTAAGTCAAGTCCTTCCTGTCAAAGAGTTTTGACATGAAAGATCTAGAAGAGGCTGATGTGATTCTGAACATCAAGCTTATTAAGAATGATAGTGAGATTACTCTAACACAATAACATTATGCGGAGAAGGTCTTGATCCGATTTGTATTTATTGATGGCAAGATTTCTCCAACATGTTATGATCCCAGTTTGACATTACAAAAGAATAAGAAGGAACAAATAGATCAGTTAAAATATTCACAGATTGTTGGTTCTCTCATGTACTTTAGCGAGTGCTACAAGACCCGATATCTATTTTGTTGTTAACAAGTTGAGTAGGTTCATGCCTAATCTGAGTATTGATCATTCACATGCACTTGAAAGGGTCACACACTATCTATGTGGTACAATAGCTATGTGATTAACTATTCAAGGCACTCGATGAGTCTAAAATTAAAGCATATTTACCTTATATTTTTTGCATATGTAGAGTAGGATTTTTGGAATTTTACTATGCTCTCGCACACCTTTGTGTCATTGTTTCAACAGGATCCTGCATTGCTAAGTCTCTTGTGAACATATCAATTGTGATTGTCATATTATTTAGTGATATGATATTTCTAAGTGATAAAAGTTATTTAATTAATTTTTACTCGCACCTAGGAGAACAACAAACGTGGAGGAAGGCTACAGAGGGCTTAACGACCAGTGGTACGGGCGGAGCTTACCCGTACCATCCGCCCGTACCACCTGTCAGCGCGTCCACCTCGTCAAATAATCTCACCACGCAAAGACAGATCTGAGATCCGACATTTATAGAAACTTCCAGCCTCGAAATACCACGCTAGCGAGGGATCTAGAGGAGGAACTAGGAGAAGGGAAAATCCTTGTTGCTTCACGGATTATCGGAGGACATCATATCATCCCCCTTCATCATCAACCGCTGCATCTCGTTCATCATTACTATTCCCATCTTCCATACTTTAGATCTTGTTGTAATTTCAAATTCAATTGTGGTTTGCACTAGATTTATCCCCATACTTTTATTCATCCATTTGAATATGATGATGTTGTTGATTGCTTACATGTGTGAGTAGTTCCCTTTGTTCTTGGGAGATGGATAAACCCTAGTATTAAATGAAATAAAGATGATCTATTACTTTTGTCCATGATCCATGATATTGTGTTTGATCTCTCTCTTTAGATGGTATGTGTAGTCGACCACATATCATTTTCCTCTAGGACTAAAGAGAGGGTGATACCCTTAGGATGTGTATGGGAGTATGTCCAGTCTTACTTTTGTGACTACAAGCATTGGCTTATAACCTGCACGGTCAAAGGGGGAATGAAGAGAGTTCACTGAGCTAATTACGATATCCATGGAGAAACCCTTAATTGTGGTGGTATGTATGAGTGATTGCTCTGAGACATCATAGTGCTTATTTAGAGATGATCTCATGACTTGACTCAAGAAAGCGACTGCCCACGAGTCTCGTAGTGAACATCTTATTATGGAACTCTCTCCACACATATGATGACACAAGAAATAGATTATCCTAATTATGATTAATCACCACATGCTAGTGGTGTATCCTGCATCCCTAATAACACTTCAGCCTTATTGAGTTCCAACACCATTTCCAACGCTTTCGTTACTTTCTTTTCTTTACTTGTTTTATTTAATTTTCTACCTTCAACCAAAAACCTTTCAAACACCCTTTACTCAAAGTCAAAGGCATCTTACAAGTATCCTTTGGTAGACAGTGATGAGGGGCATAAAGACTTTAACCAAATAGATCTATGTGGGTTCGATACTCTTATTTCGAACTGTGTTTGAAGGATATAGTGATTCGAACTGGATATCTGATGCTGATGAACTTTATGCCACAAGCGGGTACGTGTTTACCCTTGGAGGGGTGGCGCAGTGTCCTTGAGGTCTTGTAGACAGACCATATTGACGAGGTCAACCATGGAAGCAGAACTTACTACTTTAGACACATCCACTGTTGAGTCAGAATGGTTGTGTAAGCTCTTGATGGACTTGCCTGTGGTTGAAAAACCTGTGACGGCAATCCTTTTGAATTGTGACAATAAAATTGTTATTGTCAAAGTGAATAGTTCTAAGGATAACATGAAGTCATCAAGACACGTGAAGAGACGTTTGAAATCTATCAGAAAATTGAGAAACTCTAGAGTAATAAATGTTACGTATATTCAAACTGACAAAAACCTGACTAATCCCTTTACAATAGGACTATCATGAAATTCCTCAAAAAATAGAACTATCATGAAATGTGATAGAAAGTGCATCGAGGGAGATGGGGTTGAGACCTATGGATGTCATACCATAGTGGTAGCCCAACATATGAGATCGGATATCCCCTGAATTAGGACCTATGAAGAACAAGCTAGTGTTTTGACTGGGGAGATTATTTGTAACCCTCTTTATGTGAAGATGCCTAAATCTCAAAGTCTGTAAGGTAGGTTAGCAACATGCCTTAATGTGTTTTTATTGGCTTTAACTAGTAAAGATGCCTTCCTACATGACATTCTTGAAAGAACACACCTATATGAGATCGACTATAAACGTCGTGGTCTATGAGACTTGTTGAAAGGATCATATGGGCACCTAGAGGGGGGGTGAAT
The DNA here is from genome assembly GCA_910589765.1 of Avena atlantica. Classification (NCBI taxonomy): domain Eukaryota; kingdom Viridiplantae; phylum Streptophyta; class Magnoliopsida; order Poales; family Poaceae; genus Avena; species Avena atlantica. The sequence continues at coordinate 254,526,393 of OU342738.1, read as the reverse complement.
AGGTGCTACTTCAAATTTTCTTCTTTTTCAAATTCGGGTTTGACAAGAAAGGTAAATTCTCTAGATTATGCAACTAAGGTGAATTTACCTATATGTCAAACAAGCACTAACTAGCAAAACACTAAGCAAGAACAAGTAAGTAAAGTGCGGTAAACGATAGAAGTAACCAAAGTGGTGGACGCGGAGACACAAGGATTTGTTTCCCTTAGTTCCTTCCTTTTGAGGGGAAGTACGTCTACGTTTGGAGAGGGGGTGGTTTCAAACCACCAACGCCACGAGAGGCCTCCCTTGTTCTCCGATGAACCTCACCCCAAGTTGTTCGATTTACCTTCCACTATATCGGCAACCTTCGAGGTGGAAGCCAACACATTTACAACAAGTTCAGGGCACACATCCACAACTTAATTGGAGGCTCCCAAATACAAGAAAGCTGTCAAAACAATCAAAGACAAGCTTGTAAGAACCAAATCAAAGCGAGGGTTTCCAAAGAAACACTAGAGCATGGGGGCCCTCAAGTGAATGAGGGAGAAATGAAGATCTCTCTTGGTGAAGCTGTAGAGGGCCTCCTCCTTTGATTCTCCAAAGATCAATGACTTTGGATGGTTGGATGAAGAGATCTTGTTGATTTGGTGGCTCAAATGGGGTAGTGTTCTTGAGTGGGTCGAGCAACTAGAGGAAGGGGATAAGGTCCCCTATTTATAAGCAGCCCCCTCCACGAACCGTTTTCTGACCGTTGGAGAAAAGTAAGACCGAAGACTCCGTCCTGCACACCGGAGACTCCGGTCTACACCAGAGATTCTGGCCCATCTCTGGACCAGCCTCCGGACCAGCATACTGACTGACCGAGCCCAGCTGTGAGCCAAGTGGGCCGAAGAATCAGGTCCAGCGGCACCGGAGACTCCGGTCTGAGGCTCACACTGGAGACTCCGCAGTAGTCTCCGGACCTTGCTCTGGACCCCTTATCATACTGTCCCAGCCAGAATCTTGATGCCTCCTCCGGGGATTCCTGCGGAAACTCCGGTCCACACCAGAGACTCCGGTCCAGCCAGACCGGAGACTCCGGTCTAGAATTTCCAGAATCATGTCAATCTTGCAGGAATCTTTCCATAGTGTAAGGGTCCTTTTCACTTAGCACTATAACAACCTGTAGATAGTAACATATTTTAAAATGATCTACTTGTTGTTAACAAACACCAAAAGTGATTATGACAGTAAATGTCCTTTCACTTGTGTGATTTCTAGTAAACTCATGAAGAGACCAGGGAGTATGATGCATATGCTCCAACCCGCGGGGTAGGCTACTGGAAGCGAGGTACTGGTTGTGATTTTGTGTGAAATATATTTTCACTAAACTTGCAATTCAAGGTTCGTCCATTGTTCAAGTTGTTGATAGACATAGCTCAAGATTCTAGACGGAAGTTCAACTTAACAATCTCTACTAAAACACTGGTATATAAAAAAGTAGTGAGTATTGGAAAATATTTAAATGGGAAATTGAGATATGGTGGGGATTTTTAGAAATAATGGACCGGTAATTTGGGCCCATGCTAGATTTCAGATTTTCCATAAATATCAAAGCCCATGTGTGTGGAGGCCCATGTGTGATTTGACCCAATTTGGTGGTAGTTCTCATGTGAGTGGAGTGGGAGCTAAAATTTAGTCCCACATGGGAAGTTAAAGGAGAGTTACACGATGAGTGCATATTTGCATCATGTTTTAGATTATTATTTTGCATTGTACATGTAGGATTTTGGTATTTTACAGCGTTCGCACGCACTTTTTATGTTTATTTTCACCAGGATTAGATCAGATGATGGATGATGCAGCACTGAGTTGATGTAGGAGTGCTTCATTGGGAACCCCAAGAGAAAGGTGTGAAGCAGCATAGCAGCAACTTTTCCCTCAGTAAGAAACCGAGGTTATCGAACCAGTAGGAGGAAGGAAACGTCACATAGGTGTTGCAAGCAACGCGGAGACCTACGCAACACAAACTCAAGACTTTGCTCCAACGAATCAGTGAGGTTGTCAAGCTTACCGGTTTGCTGTAACAAAGGATTAAACGTATGGTGTGGAAGGTAATGGTTTGCAGGAAGTAAACAAGTAACAGTGGAAGATGTATCAATGGTAAAGATTGGACCTGGGTCCATAGTTCACTAGAGGTGCTCTCCTTAGATAAACAACATGGCATGAAGGGTAAACAAATTACAACAGGGCAATTGATAGGAACTGAGCAAGGCATAACAACGCAATTACTAGTCAGAAAGATCCTATGAGATTCGATTGGGAAATACAACAAGATACATAGACCGCCATCCAACTGCATCTATGACTAGAAGTCCACCTTCAAGTTATCATCCGAACCCCCTCCAGTATTAAGTTGCAAGCAACAGACAACTGCTTTAAGAAAAGTGTGTAAGGTAAATAGTCCACATGTTCCATGAACAAGAGACTGTTGCTTTCTCCCTAGTGGCAACATCACATCTACAACCGAAGATATTTCTGTCACTTCCATTGGAAACTAGAGGCATGGACCCACTATCAAGCATAAATACCCCCTCTTGGAGTCACTAGCAACTACTTGGCAAGATAGCTACTAACAACAGAGAGCATGCAAGATCACAAACAACACATACATGATAGAATCATAAAGAAAAAACCATTAATCAAACCAACATAATAATCTCAATATCCACCGGATCCCCTCAAACACAACATGCATGATTACAAATAGATTAGATCTTGATCATGAACGGAGCTCACAAGATCTATACATGAAAGCACAAAGGAGGAGATACAATCATGTAGCTACTACATGGACCCATAGTCCAAGGTGGAACTACTCACGCATCATACCAGAGAGAAGGCCTCTGGGATGATCTCCCCTACGGCAGGGTGCCGGGATGATCTCGTCCGAGTTGATCTTCATTCATCGTCGTACAATGGTAATGAACACCTCTCGGGACGTGACGGCGTTGTTGGCCCGCTCGTCGCGCTTGTAATCCTCCTCCATCTCCTGCATGGCAAAGTCTAGCTCCTCTGGGCTGAAGTTTATCTCCTCCGAATCTGCACTGAAATCGGTGTAGAGCGCGTCAATCACAAAGTCGGAGGGTGCCGAGGCTTCCTCGGTGACGGGGGGGTGGAGGTGCAATAGCAGCGACGATAACTGGAGGCGGTGGCGTAGCTACGGCGATAGCGGTCGGAGGCGATGGCGGCGGGGGCTAAGGCGGAGGGGCTCGTCAATGAGCGCGAGGGATGTCTGAGCTGCTTCCTCAGCCTCCGCGTAGTTGTTGACGGTGTTCACCATGCTTTTAAAGGTGAGGTGTCCTGAATCCTGCTGTCGCCTTAGCGAATGCCGGAGAAGCGTACCTTGGTCTAGTCCTTCCACAAAGTGATACATGGCATCATCATTGGGGTAATGCGCAAGATCGGCACGTATACGGAGCCACCTGGCTAGGTAATCGCGGGGGTTTCTGCCCTCTATCTGAACGCAGCGCGCCAGATCGAAGATGGTCACCACTCCGACGAACTTGGATCTGTGCTGTCCAAACGCACGGACAAAGCCGGTGGACTTGCAGGGATCTTCCACCGTTATATCCTGCACATGGGCGGTTTGGGTGGGCCTTGAATTTTTCCGATCTTTGCCGGCAAACTCCGAGGAGAGATCCGACATTGATCCTTCCGCGAACGTATCCTGCCTGTAGACGGTCCATGCAGGTCTTGACGCTCCTCCGACTCCCAGGGAACTAGTGCCCGAGTCGGTTTCGACGATGAAGAGGTGGATATCTCCGATGGGGACGATCGGGCACCGCGTAGGGTTCGTCTTCGCCGGGATCCAGAACTCGTCGGGAGGGACGATCGGAACATTGCCGGAGAAGAGAACGCGACCGATGGCTACGGTTTTGCCGATTCCCGCAAAGATCTTGGTCCTCGCGCGCTGAAGAGCCTGAAGTGCCTCTTGCCCCATGGTGGGCGCCAACTGTCGTGGTATTGCTGACGAGTACGCCATGGAGGGGTCCTCACAGTGCGTGTTTAGAGACGTGGGGGAAGGCGGACGGTTGACGGGTACGAGGTTACACAGCTTACCCAGGTTCAGATCGCACAACGGTGGCGGAATCCTACTCCTGCTATAAATCACTATAAGGGCAATACACCGAGTTACAGGGATTGGTTCACTATGCGAGGTGACTATAAAGTCTAAGTTATCGTGTCCTAAAGGCTCCCATAGGCCCGACTTATATAGTCGCCAGATCCTAGGGTTACAGGGAAAAGTCCTAGCCGGACAGGTTACAAAGTCCTACACTGCTTACAACTAGTCCAGCGTGTCTTGCACTCCAAGGCTCCGGGTACATCGGTGACTCCTCTGTAGCCTTCCTTTATCCGACATGGGCCTCCCTTTTGGATCCATCTAACTGGGCCGCCCAGCAGGCCATGGGCCATGCTACCAACTGTGGGCCACCAGGGTTATCCGGATAGGAGACATGCTATGAGGATACCCATATAGCATATCCCCAACAGTAGCCCCCGGAGAACTCCAAGATCTTGCGCAGTCTTGCCTCTTTAAGTTGAATGCTCCATCTAGATGGATGTCGGCAAATCATCAAGAAATATCTTGTAGTCCTCCCAAAGAACCCTACAAGGTTTTCTCCGTCTTCAATTTGTAAGCCGGAGAATTGCTGAATCTTTTACCGTACTCTTCCGTAGCCGGACTGGATCCATCCATGCCGGAATCTTCCAATGTGATGGTTCATCTTCCAATGAAAGCTAGGACATCGTAGACATAGGTCAGCAACACCTCGTAACTCACACATGCAGAGAACACAAGCATGTCCATTTTTCCCGCGCGAGCGATACAAACCGTTGGCGGCGACGGTTGGGAACATGGCGAAATTTTCGTGCACGCGCCCGCACACGTCGCCCACGCGTCAACCAGTCGATCATCTTGCACGAATCTTGACGCCAGGGGTTATAAATTGTAACTGCGGTGTAATTTTATTTTTCACCTCATTCTCCTCATGCGTCGTCTTCTTCCTCCAGCGAGCGCCTCCTCGAGCTCTCCGCGCGATTGCGAAAAACCCTAACCCCTCAATCCTCCCAGTCACCACCTCAATCTCTCCAATGGCCAGCAGCAGCTCTGCTCCCTCCATGGCGGCGTCAGGCGATGCCGCGGCGAAGCCAGCGAGCACCGCCCCCATGCCTCCAGAAGGCCTAGTGATCCCCAAGTCAGTGGTGGTCGAATCCACCGGCGGCGCCTCCAGCTCCATCTCTGATGCTGCCGACGGATGCAAGAAGAAGAAGACAGAGGGTGGGGCCTCCAAGAAGACTACCGTCGCCCTAGAGGTGGAGAAAAGAAAGGTTACCAGGATCCCTTTTGCCAAAGCACCCCTATTGTGTAAGACTCTTTTCTCTCCGACATTGTCCATTGCTTGTCTTATTCCTGTACTTATACTTTTTGCATGTTTCAGGAAGAAGGCCACTACCGGTTTGAAGAAGACCTCCAAAACTTTGGGGGCTTCTAGAAATATCAAGGATATGTTGCATCGTGACGTGTCTCCCCACGCATCTCCCGCCATCGCCCCTGTCACTCCCAGCGTCCAGCCTACGTCTGCTCCGACAAGCTCACAAGCCAAAGATGCATCTGGCCCTTCCGCCATGGAAGTGTACTCAGGTGCCTCCGAGGAGCTTGCCGTTGTCGGCGAACAGGCAACGCAAGAAAGTACCGCAACTCAAATGGTTGAAGCTCCGGCTAAGGATGCCATCGGTAGCGGTAAGGCGATGGTGGAGAGTGGTACGTCTGCCGAAGGAGGCGCCTCCGCACCCAGGAAAACCGTAGAGTTCTCGAAGATAGTCTACCCGGCACTTACGCCGAGTAGCTCCGCTTTGGTTCCTGGTGCAGCGCCGACATCTCCAACATGCGGTCTTGAGGAGCTTCTCCGGCAAGCAGAAATCTTGCAAGGAAACAACCTTTCTTTTGGCAAGTTGCTTGCTGAGAGCGCTACCAACCGCAAGATCATTGCACTTGTAAGTTTTATTTGCCTTCTGCATTTCATATGAGTATCCCACTGTAGCCCCCGAGGATTTAGACGAAAAACCATAGGTCTTTGCATCTAAATGCTCTAAGAGTGACTAAGCTAGAAAACCTCTCACTGTAGCCCCCAAGCATTGTTTAAATGAATTATTCCGACTAGATGCTTTCAGAGTAGCATACACAGTGTTTGTAAATTTCAATACTGTAGCCCACAAGCCTCTAGTTGTAACTGAATTAGTTCCGACTAGATGCTTAAAGAAATACTAAGCATATGACTGAGTTAAAAACTTTATACTGTAGCCCCCAAGCTTCTAGTTGAAAACTGAATCAGTTCCGACTAGATGCTTAAAGAAAGACCAAGCATATTTCTAAGTTAAAAAACTCTCACTGTAGCCCCGAAGCCTCTAGGTGGATAGTTATCCGGCTAGATGCTCCAAGTAGACTAAGCATCGTTAAATTTTCTTTCTACAGAATGAGAATGCTGGGAGAGGCGTGGCCAACGAGAAGTACCAGAATATGCGTGCGGACTTGGAAGCCGTAAAGGGTAAAACTGCCTTCTTGAAGGAACAAATCACCAAGAGCAAGCGTCTATTTTTTCTTTCTTTTTCGTATTCCGACTTGGTCTTGTGCCAACATTCTCCGAGTACTCACTGTGTACTGTTCTTTCTCCGACTTGCAGAAGCCATTTCTAAAGCTAAAGATATTGTTGAGCAATCCAAGCATATTCACCAGCTGGATAGCGAAAACAAGATCCTGAAGCAGGAGAGGAAGGATATGCTGAAGATGCATGAGGACTCCATGAAAGTCCTGCAGGAGTCTTCCAACGAAGAGATGAACCACTTGAAGGAGGAGATCGCGATGCTGAAAGAGCAGAATAAAGCTGCCGATGAGAAAAATCAACGCACTCTCGAAGCATACAAGATCCTCCGACAAGAACGGGATTCTATGGCAGAAACTCTCCAGCAGGCCGAGATTAGCATCTTCAGTAAGTGATTCTATGCCTTGTAATTGTATAAGCTAGATACTCTGAACTTTTTGTGTTATTGAACTCATGCGTTCCTTTGTCAGAAATTTGCAGCTCCTATTGGGTTGACCTAGTCGCCTCCTCCGCCAAAAGAATGCATGTTCCTTGTCGGAAACTTTATCAATACCTCCATCAAGCAGACCAAGGAGATAGCCAAGCCCCTCTAGATTAACATCAAAGCGGTGGATTCCATGGCGAAGTTCTCGGAGATCTTGCGCCGAGCCCCCGAGCGTATTGTAAGCTGGAAAGCTTCATGTACCTAGGCCGACGCGAGGATGGCGCTGTCAATGGTCAAGGCGCACTACAAAAACACCGACATCGACACGGTGACCTGCGGTATCCCCGACGTGGACGACGATGGCCAAAAGACAGATCACAACGCTATCTTGGCGTCGCTCGCAGGTTTTGATACCAGAGTCACCGAGTTGGTCGACCCTAACGTCTTTGTGCCCATGAAAACCATTGATGGGGACAGCCAAAGCTCCTCCAAGCCCCTCAACACCGCTGACTCCGAGGAGGATGACTCTCCTGCTGTTGATGATGCTACGTCCAAGTCGCCTGCGCCAGAGGAATGAAATACAAAATGTAATATTTGTTTCCTCTGGAATTTGTATGCGGAAAAACTACTTGTTAACTTAAGGCGGAAAACAATAGTTTTTATTTCCTGCTACTCAAGAACTGGTTTCAGCATGTATATTTTTTTAAAGCAAGTGTTGGCTTATCCATTACTTTGGTTTTTATGCTTGACTTTTCATGAGTCGTGTCGTGGGAATGGTCACGGCAGATGCTGCAATCGGCAGCGAGTAGTAGAACGAGGGGCAAGGGCGGCCAGCCATCTGCGGTGCGAGATGAGGGCAAAGACACAGGGTTTTACCCAGGTTCGGCCCCCCGGAGGGTAAAGACCTACTCCTGCTAGATTGTATTATGGAGGTGTTTACAATGGGCGAGCTCGGCGGCTAGGCGGCGAGTCGCTTGGGTGTATGAGGGAACGCGTCTCTACTCACCCCATAGGGAGGTTTATATAGGCTCACCTCCCTAGGGTTTACATATCTCAACCGATTCGGTTACAGCTTCGGTAATCGTTTAACCTAGTCCGACTGGGCCTATCTACTCGCCTGGGCCTTCAGCTTCCAGTCGCTTGGTACCTTGCTGGGCCTTGATCCACTCGCCGTTCTGCAGGCCCACTCGCCAGCCCTCGGGCCAGTCGGAAACGTCCTGCTGAGTATACCCCAGTAGGCGTATCCCCATCAGTAGTCCCCGAGGCCGTCGTCGATTAGGCGTAAGTGGCTGCTGGCAGTCGGAGTATACGGCTCCAAAGTAGGCATCCAGTCGAATCGTCGACGGGCTCTTGTATGAAGAAGAAGATCCGGTGAACCGAGTCGCGTCTTGGGCGAGCCGAGCTGTCGAACGCGGTGGCAGCGAGTGACCTGGCGAGCCGAGTGGCTGGAGTTGGACCGTCAGGCGTGGTCAAACTAGCCGTTAGGACAACTCAACGGTAACTTTCGGCGTAATCATCACGCGGTAACGGCCCCCTGATTTGGCGGGTAACTCTCGCTATATAAGAGGAATGGCAGGCAATCGTAGAGCCAACTGCCCACCACTTCTTCCGAGTGCGCGCATTCTCTTTCCTTTGCTTCTTGACCCAATCGACCCGAAATCCTCCGATCTCCAAACAACCCCTCGGCTATGGCCCTTCTCACCGAACCATGGGGCAGATCCAAGTGCACGAGGGCGTAGCTGGCCTCCTTCGAGGAGGCTGGAATCCTGCGAGCCGGCTGTTGGCGTATCCCCGCAGCCGGAGAAACGACCCCAAACCCGCGAGAGAGGGAATTCGTCTGTTTCACCAGTCATCTCGAGCGGGGGCTAGGGTTTCCCACATCTTTGTTCTTCCGGCGTTTTTGCGCCTACTACGGGATCCAGCCTTCGGATCTGGGTCCCCACAGCATCGAGCAGCTCGCCATCTTCGTGGCGTTCTGCGAGTGCTACTTGGGCTGCCGGCCCTACTTTCCCTTGTGGCAAGATCTGTTCCACGGACGGATCAGCCGCGAGGAGGCAGGCGGCCCAATGCTAGCCGCGGGCGGCCTGACGTTCCAGCTCAAATCCAAAGCGTCTTTCTTCGATCTGATGCTACCCGCCAAAGCAGCGAGCGACTGGAAGAAGTCATGGTTCTACGTGACCGAGGCGAGCCCGGAGGACGAGGCGGCGATCCCGTGGTACTCGGCCAATCGTTCCGAGCCGCGCCATCTCCAGGTCGGCAAGCTCCCCGACGACCAGCGGATGGTCGTCGACGAGATGCTCCAGGCCATCCGTGGCCTAAAGAAGAAGGGCCTTCAGACGATAAACTTGTACAATTGCTGGCTTGGGCGACGGCTCGTTCCGCTCGCCCAACGCGACCACTACATGTATCAGTACACGGGCCGGGGAGACTCGACGAAAGCCTGCCTCGACGAGTGGAAGCTGGAGGACTATCTCCCAGCGTTGAAGAATATCACCCAGGCGGTGTACGTGGATGCACAGGCCGGGGTCGCCCCCTACACCGCGAAGCGTCCGGCTCCGACGGTAATTTCTTTACCTTGTTCGCAGTCGCAGCGTATGCAGTCGCGGTAATTCTGACTCTGTTTCGTATTTATCGCAGCTGTTCCAAGTGGTGGAAGGGTGGCTCCCACCTTCCGATGACGAGAGCCCGGGGCCATCCGCCCAGGATACAAGCGAATCGCCACCCGCGAAGGGCAACGAGGACAACGAGGACGAGTCCGAAGAGGAAATCGCCCCGCTGGTCCGAAAGACCCGCGGGCAATGTCAGCGCGAAATCGAAGCGAGCAGGAGCCTCGAGCGTCATGATGACGACGACGAGCTCCCAGAAACCACCTCGCGCCGCCAGGCCACTCCTTCGAAGAAGAAGAAGAAGGAAAAGGAGGCGAGGGCCCCCCCGAAGAGGAAAACGAAGCCGCCGAGGATGGCCTCGCCGCTGCACTCGACGAGCAGCTCTGATGCTCACAGCTCGGCCGATGACGGCGCGGCCCCAGCGACAACCGCGATAGATGCGCCGACTGTTGAAGTGCCGCTGGCCTCGATGCCCCCGCCATTCGCGCCAGTCTCAGGGCTAGGGAAGGCTCCAGCCGCGGCGACTTCGCCTCGCAAGGAGGTTCCGATTGGGGCGGCTTCGCCCCGCAAGGAGGCTCCGGCCGTAGCGGCTCCAGTTTGCGAGGAAGCCCCTGCCGAAGGTATCCCAGAGGCGCCAGCCGCAGCCTCGACGACGAAGAAGCCGTCCGTGTCTTGGGCACGCGACGTCCTGGAACTAGGGCTCAGTCGCCAACTGGGCCCCGAGCTGGAAAAACCGGCCGGCCTCCACACAGGGCTACGTTTCATCCCAGTTGCCAAGTGAGTGCATTCGGCCTTCCCTATTTTCCATAGCTATTTCGATTGTCTTTACTGATTCGACTGATGTGCAGGACCGGAGTGAAAAGGATGGGCCACCCGACCGTGGCCCAGGTACCCTCCACCGCTAGCGAGGAGGATCCTTCCCGTAAGAGGAAAGCGGACGAGGTCGTTTCCTCGGCGGATGGCAGTAAGAAGGCCAAGGGCGACGACATCGTCACTGTCTCTGACGACACGGCGGTCGCGCCGGCCGGCCCCGCGGTGGAGGCAGCCGCGTCTACGAAGGAGGGCGTTTCCTTGCCTGGAACGGCGGAGGCGACTTCCTTTGGAGCGGGTGCCTCTATCGCCACCTTCCCTCGCTTCGTGACCAAGGCGGCCGCGGCGAGAGGGGCTGCATCCCCGAGCCTCGCTCCAGGGACCGCCGATGCTGAAGTCGACCAGCGTCGTGGGCACACGCCAGCGTTACTCGCGTCCGTGGACGCGATGCAACTTCATGGCATGCTTGGCGCAGCCATTCAGGTATATCCAGTCCCCGAGGATCAGGTCGGTGCTTTGCAGCGGCGTGATTCTTATTATTTTCTCGTCTTTTATTTTCGTATTCAGTCCCCGAGTGCGCACGCGCTAAATTTTAGCGGGGTGGGTACTTGGGAATTTTTTGATCGCCAGTCCCCGAGTACGCACTCGCTGAATTTCAGCGGGTGGGCACTTAGGAGGTTCGTTTTTACTAACTTTTTTGATGATATGCAGGGTCTGCAGCTCGAGTCGGCGGACCGATTGGCCGCGCAACAGCGTGCTGAGAAGGAGCTGACCACCATCCAGGAAGCGAACAAGGAGCTCCAGGTTGTTGCTGCGAAGGCAGAGGAAGCTCGCCAGGAGCTTGTCCCGACTGGTGAGTTGGAGGCGGCGCGATCTGCTCTGGGCGCTGCTGAACAGCGGGTCGCCGACCTCGAGCGCGAGCTGCGGGAGGCGAGAGAAGAAGCGAGCTCGGCGGACGGGCGAGCTAAGGCCGCCATTGCAGCCGCGGAGGAGGATCGCAAGCTGTCGGAAGTCCTTATTGCTGGACTTCAGGACGACCACACGTCGCTTCAGTGCTTCATCACGGGACTCGCCCGCCCGTTGCTTGGTGAGTGCACCTTCCCTTTCCGTTAGTTGGGGTTTTTGTGGTGTCCGTCGCGCTCATCATTGTTTCCTTCTCGCAGGTCGCGTTATTGGTAGCCAAGAAGAAGCGAGCTCGCTCGACGCGAAGCAATGCGTAAGCATGCTCGTCGACTCGGCTACGCTGTCGGCGACGTGCATCCGCGCCTATCTTCAAGAAATGTCGCCCACGGAGGTTATTCCCAGCGACCTTGTTGAGGTGTGGGAATATTTGGAGAAGGCGCCCGCGGTCGTTGAGTTCATGACGCGGTCGGCGTTTCGGCGTGGAGCGTCGACAGCACTGAGCCTTGGACTCGCCCACTTCCCCGAGGATTTCGACCTCGACGATGTGACGAGTGGGTATCCCTCGTCGACTGGCGCGGTGGATCTGTCCGAGGTTCTCAAGTTGCAGGAGCGTGCCGCCGCGTACTCGGAGCGTGTCTGGGCGATGGGCGACCTCCTTCCCTACCAGGAAACGGTCGTCGCGCCGAACGACCCCGAGCCGCCGCATCGTGACTTCAAGGTCGAGCAGCCTTTTCGCGCGGCGATGGCGGGTGAACTGACGACGTATCCGTCAAACCCGTACACCGCGTTCATCCGTAGGCGCCGGGATTCTGGCGAGTCGTCGTCGAAGCCTGCAGAATAGGGTAGTTTGCCTTGATGTGTTAGCAGCAGTTCTGCCATGCGGGCATATTTTGTAATATAAGACAATGCAATATGCGATTGAATGGGGCGCCGTGTTTATTTTGCTATTTGTTTGTGTGCTTTGGATTGATTTTGGATGAGTCCCCGAGCGCGTCCGCCCTTTTGTGGGGTTCACCTTGTATATGATGTTTGTTGTTATCATGTGTTTTGTTAGTTTAGTCGACTCGCCCGAGCTCGGAGAGCCAGTCGCAAGGCGACTCCCTTGAGTGCTCTGTACTTTACCGTTTTCCCGTACGCGAACGGGGTCGGGTGGCCGAGTCCCCGAGCGTGGTACTTGGTAGTTCTAGGCGCGACTCGAGGGTGGTTGAGGACTTAGCGCGTTGGTGTGAGCGCGTCACTCCTGCCTGGCCCGTGGGGTCAGTCGCGTGGCGAGTCCTGGACATGCTCTCTTACTTGGCGTTTTCCCTGACCGGTCGCGACGAACTGGTATTCAGTCCCCGAGCGTGGTACTTAGCCGTTCGAGTCGCTATGTCGAGGATGCGGGGGACCAAGGTCGCTGTGAGAAGCGAGGGCAGTTGTCTTGGTTCGTAAAACCAGTCGAGCTAGGCGACTCCAATGGGGCTCCGGGTTGGCGTTTTTCGTGGACGATGCAAGACCTGAAGTGATTCAGTGCTCTTACACCGCACTACTTAGCCGTGCCGATCGCTGTACCAAAGGTTGACTTCTGCATTTTAGCGTACCGCTGTTATTACGAGTGCGAGTGGCACAAGTCATGGAGAGTAGGCGCAATTTGCGGTAACCGTTTCTTTTATTTCATAGCGACTGGAGAGTACATGTGTGGGATTCTAGGAGTAGAACTTCCGGAGGAGGTTTACATTCCATGGTCGCTTGACGTCGAGCTCGCCGTCCCCGCGAACGTCGATGAGGTAGTAGGCGTCGTTGCCGAGTACGCGCCCGATAGCGAACGGGCCTTCCCACGGAGGGGAGAGCTTGTGCATGCCCTTCCTGTCCTGGATGAGGCGTAACACCAGGTCGCCTTCCTGGAAGGTGCGGGTCTTCACCCGTCGGCTGTGGTAGAGGCGGAGTCCTTGCTGGTAAATGGCGGTGCGCGATCGAGCGAGGTCGCGTGCTTCGTCGAGCTGGTCGAGCCCATCTTGGCGGGCCAGCTCGTTTGCGGCCTCCGTATAGTGGACGACCCGCGGCGAGTCGTGTTCGAGGTCGGTGGGCATGACTGCTTCGGCGCCGTAGACCATGAAGAAGGGAGTGAATCCCGTCGATCTGTTAACCGAGGTGCGGATTCCCCAGATGACGGAGGGCAGCTCTTCGACCCAGCATCCAGCGGTGCGCTCGAGTGGTACTTGGAGTCGCGGCTTCAGGCCGTGGAGGATGCTTTGGTTGGCTCGTTCCGCCTGGCCATTGGATTCCGGGTGGGCGACTGATGCGAGATCGAGCCGGATGTGGTGCTCTTCGCAAAATTCGGCCATTGCTCCCTTGGCGAAGTTTGTGCCGTTGTCCGTGATGATACTGTTTGGGAACCCGTAGCGATATATGAGCTCGCGTAGGAATTTAGTGGCGGTCTTCCCGTCGCATTTCCGGACTGGCTTGGCCTCCACCCACTTGGTGAATTTGTCGACGGCGACTAGCAGGTGGGTGTAGCCGGAGGGGGCTTTCTTGAAGGGGCCTACCATGTCCATGCCCCATACGGCGAATGGCCAAGTGATGGGGATCGTTTTGAGCGCCGAGCTCGGTACGCGCGTCTGGTTGGCGTACTTCTGGCACCCGGCGCATCGCTGGACGATGTCGACAGCGTCGGCGTGTGCGGTGGGCCAGTAGAAGCCGTGTCGCATAGCCTTGGCGACCAGGGAGCGAGCGGCGGCGTGGTGGCCGCAGTCGCCTGAGTGGATGTCGTGGAGGATTTTGCGTCCTTCAGCCGGTTGGACGCAACGTTGGAACACGCCGGTGACGCTGCGCTTGTGTAGCTCGTCGTCGATGATGGTGTAGGACTTGCATCGGCGAGCGATCATTCGAGCGTTTGTATCGTCTGCTGGCAGGGTGCCGGTTTCCAGGTAGGCGATGTAGGGCTTGGTCCAGTCGTCTGGCTCGGTGATGAGTGCGACCAAGGCTGCCTCTGGTTGGAGTGGGACTCCGATGTCGATCTCCCTCGGGGGAGAGACTGATGGTTTGGAGATTGTGTCGAGGAACACGCCGGCGGGTGGTGCGAGTCGAGCCGACCCGATGCGAGAGAGGGTGTCGGCCTCCTCGTTTTTTCTCCTGTCGATCCACTCGACAGAGTAGCCGGTGAAGTGGCCGCCCAACTTGTCCACCTCTTGGCGGTACGCCGCCATGGTAGGGGAGATGGCGTCGCAGGTGCCGGCGACTTGCCCCGCGACGAGGTCGGAATCTCCGTAGCATCGAAGGCGATTGACGTTCATCTCCTTGGCGGCTCGCATGCCGTGGAGTAGGGCCTCGTATTCAGCCATGTTGTTGGTGCAGGGCGTGAATTCGAGGCGGAGGATGTAGCGGAGCTTGTCGCCCTTTGGTGAAGTCAACACTATCCCCGCTCCTGCACCGTCTGCGTTCTTGGATCCGTCGAAGTGCAGGCTCCAGTAATGGAGGTATGGCAGCTTCTCTGGCTGCTGGGCCTCCTCCCAGTCGGCGATGAAGTCTGCTAGTGCCTGCGACTTAATCGCCCTTCGTGGCTCGTATTTAATGTTGTGGACGCCGATCTCGACGGCCCACTTGGCGACCCGTCCGGTCGCCTCGCGGTTGCGGATGATGTCTTGCAGTGGCGCTGAGGAGACGACCGTGACCGGGTGCTCCTGGAAGTAGTGCGGCAGGCGCCGCTGAGCCCTGAAGACCGCGTATACTAGCTTTTGGTACTGTGGGTACCGCTGGCGCGACTCGGTGAGGACCTCGCTGATGTAGTACACCGGCCGTTGAACCGGGCGCTCCTTTCCTTCCTCTGGTCGTTCGACGACCATCACAGCGCTGACGACGCGCTCGGACGACGCGACGTAAACCAGCATAGGTTCTTTGTCGGCGGGGGCAGCGAGTAGTGGTGCGGCGAGCAGCACTTTTTTGAGGTCGCGGAGCGCGTTGTCCGCCTCCTTGTCCCACTGGAAGGTGGGGTTCTTGCGCATCAGGCGGTATAGGGGCATCGCCTTTTCGCCCAGGCGGGGGATGAAGCGACTGAGAGCCGCTACTCGCCCGGCCAGCTTCTGGACGTCACGCAGGCACTCGGGTTTGCCGAGCCGGGCGATCGTGTCGATCTTTGTTGGGTTCGCCTCGATCCCTCGTTTGGAGACGACGTACCCCAGTAGTTGTCCGGCGGGTACACCGAAGGTGCACTTGCCTGGGTTGAGCTTTATCTTGTACCTTCGCAGATTGGCGAAGGTTTCCGCCAGGTCGGCGAGTAGGTCTCCTTGGCGAGCGGATTTCACGACCACGTCGTCGATGTAGACGTGGATGTTGCGGCCGATTTGGCTCGCGAGGCATTCTTGCATGCACCGCTGGTAGGTTGCCCCGGCGTTCTTGAGGCCGAAGGTCATGGCGGTGTAGCAGAAGGCTCCGAATGGCGTGATGAACGCTGTCTTCTCCTCGTCTTCGACAGCCATTTTGATCTGGTTGTACCCGGAGTAGGCGTCGAGGAAACATAGCGACTCCGAACCCGCGGTTGAATCGATTATCTGATCGATCCGCGGGAGGACGAACTGCTCCTTTGGGCAGGCGCTGTTCAGGTTTGTGTAGTCGATACACATTCTCCAGGTCCCGTTTTTCTTCTCGACCAGGACTGGGTTTGCCAGCCACTTGGAGTATTTGATTGGCCGGATGAAGCCGGCAGCGAGTAGGCGCTGCACTTCCTCGGCGATTGCTCGACGACGTTCTTCATTGAAGGGCCGTAGCGACTGCTTGACAGGTCGCACTTTGGGGTCGGCGTTTAGTTTGTGCTCAGCGAGCTCCCTAGGGACACCAGGCATGTCGGAGGGTTTCCATGCGAAGATGTCCCTATTCTCACGAAGGAACTCGATGAGCGCGCCTTCCTATGCTGGGCTCATGCCTGTCCCGATCGTCACCGTCTGGCTGGGATCGCCTGGGACCAGCTCGACGGTGCGGGTGTGCGTCGTGGCCTCAAAGGTTGAGGTGTTTGCGCCCTCTGAGTTGGGCTTCTTGAGTATTGTGGGGTCGTCACTGTTGACCCCGCTCGCGTATTTGGCGAGCTCGTCGGCGTGATTAGTTTCTGCCGCGATGACGGCGTCGGCGAGTTCGGCTCCTTTGGCCTCGCATTCGGCGGCCATGTCGGGGTCGCCGTTGATGGTGATGACGCCGCACGGCCCGGGGAGCTTCATCGCGTTGTACGCGTAGTGGGGCGCTGCCATGAATTTAGCAAACGCCTGGCGCCCCAGGACGCAGTGATAAGGGCTGTCGAAGGGCACCAGCTCGAAGACGATCCGCTCGGTGCGGAAGTTTGCCGGACTACCGAAAGTGACTGGCAGCGTGACTTTGCCGATCGGATACGCCTTCCGACCGGGGACGATGCCGTGGAACGTGGTGTGGGTTGTCTCGATCATCGACTGCGGGAGCCGCAGCCGCCTGAAGGTGTCGAGGTAGAGGATGTTGATGGAGCTGTCGCCGTCCATTAGTGTCTTGGGGAGCCAGTAGTCGCCAACCTTGGGCTTGACCACCAGGGCGACTCGTCCTGGGTACTCGATGCGTGGCGAGTGGTCTTGCCGGCTCCAGGTGATGGGCTGTTCCGACCAGTTCAGGAACTGGGGGACGTCTATTTGGGCCACCGCATTGACGGCGACAGCACGGGCGATGACCTTCTTCTCGCGCTTCGTGTTGAAGCCTGTGAAGGTGTGGAGCGAGCCGGCTACTTTGCCGAATTTTCCGCCATTTGGCGGGTCGTTGTCGGTGTCCTCCCGCGCGTGCCGTGCCTTCTCGATTTCCTTGAGGGTGTGGCAGTCGGCGGTGGTGTGCGTTGCGGGCTTCCCTTCCCTGCTGTGGAAGGCACATGGTTGGTTAAGGAGGGCCGCAGGATCGAACCTTGGCTTGTTCTTGTAATTGCCGCCATCGCGCCGTTGCCCTCCGTCGCGGCGGTAGCTCTTGGGCTCGCGCTGTGCGTGCCCAGCGTTGGCGACGAAGTCGACTCGCCCGTCGTTGCGGCGCTTGCCAGTGAGGCGGGTGCCGCTGTAGCGTAGGTCGGTTCGGCGTCCGCTGTCGTTGCCGCCCGTGCGGCGTTGCCCTCCTGACTCGTCGTCGGTTTCCTGGTTTGGATCCTCCTCGGCGTACCGTTTGGCGATCTCGAGGAGGTCGGGGATGTTGTCGAGTGTGCGGGAGTGTCGCTTGAGCTTGGCGACTAGAGGCTCGTAGCGGCACGAGGTCTTGAAGCAATGGATCGCGGTGTCCGGGTGGATGCCGACCGCGTTGTACCAGAGCTCTTGCCACCGTTGGACCCAGTTGCGGGTCGACTCGCGGGGTCCCTGGACGCATCGTTCCAGGTCCTCGATGGTGGTGGCGCGGGTGTAGGAGCACTCGAAGTGCCTGACGAAGGCGTCGCGCATTTTCTCCCAGGAGTCGATACTGTCCTGGGGGAGCGTGTTGATCCACTGCCTGCACGTCCCCTCCATCATCAGTGGGAGGTAACGGGCGGCGAGTAGGTCAGTGTGACCCGCGATCCCCATTGCCATGAGGTATGTGTCGAGCCAGACTGCGGGGTCGTACGAGGAGTCGTATTTTTCTATCTCCTTTGGCGCCTTGAAGTTTGGCGGGTACTTCTCGCCTCGGATCATTGGTCCAAAGCACTTAGGGCCAAGTCGACTGAGCGACCCCATAGGCTCGCCATCGCGGCGATTAGTTAGGGTGTGCCGCAAGTCGTCGGGCTGGCGTGCGCGCCAGTTTTGGTTGTTGATGATGTGAGTGCGGGCGTCGATGGGTTGTTCGTTAGCGGCGACGAAGTTGGTCGCCAGCCTAGGGTCGTTGGTGGAGAGTGCCGCGTTCGCGGGTCGGTATTGGAGCTGCAGTGGCTCTGGTGGCGGGCAATTGAGGGTGTTTGCCGCTGGGCGGCCGCTTGAGGCCGCTCTGCTTCCCGAGGAACGAGAGTATACTTGACCTTGCGAATCGGCGCCCGCTTTTTGCTGCTCCACGGCCTTCGCAAGCAGGGCCTTGACGTACTGGATCTGTAAGGCGCCGTCGCCAGTGGCCGTGATGCTATCGGCTGCTGCTCGGCCTGCCACGAGGTTGTCCATTGGGGTGGAGAACAGTGGGAGGCCGTTTGCGTCTCGCTCCCGTGAGGAGACAACTATCCGCGGTTGGTCCCTGGGAGGGGTGCGGTTGGGTGGTGGTGGGGCACCCATCGCCGTTGATCCTGGCGGGGGCCGGGCGCTTCCTCCTGGTGGCGCGTTCTCGCAGATCGCGCGCTCGGCTATGCGGGCCGGATCGTTTTCGTCGTCGAAGTTCAGGGCACGCCCTTGAACGGTGGGGTTTAAGCGTGACCTGATCCGCTGTTGGTGGTAGCGTGACAGCTCCTGCGCCGTCACCTGCTCGAGGCGAAATTTTTCGCGCTCGGCCTGCTCTTTGCGTACCGCCTCCGCCAGTTTCAAGCGGAGTTCCTCGACCTCCGTTGCCGTGGCGTTAGGAGGGATTGGGGTGGAGAAAGGATCCTCCGGTGGATCGGTGCCGGTGGCCATGTAAGCCGCGGCGTGGCGACTGGCACCATCGCGGAGGTCGGCGGAGTTCTCCGACCCGGAATCGAATTCGAAGATCCCGAGGAT
The DNA here is from genome assembly GCA_910589765.1 of Avena atlantica. Classification (NCBI taxonomy): domain Eukaryota; kingdom Viridiplantae; phylum Streptophyta; class Magnoliopsida; order Poales; family Poaceae; genus Avena; species Avena atlantica. The sequence goes on along the minus strand of OU342738.1, from coordinate 254,507,417 downwards.
GGAGGGGTCCTCGAAGTCTCCCGCGTTGGAGACCTGGGCGATGGAGCCCGCGGATGAGGCCGCGGTGATGGATCCGGCGAGTGACGCCGGGGTCGCTGAGTCGGCGTCATCGGTGAGGGCCGCATCTTCTGCGGCCGCTGAGTTCCCGGCCACGTTGCTGTGGGCCGAGTTGTACTCGGAGGCGAGGCGGTGGATCGTGCGAACCTGGCTCTCGGAGAGCCGATCGCGTGGCGGCGACTCGCGGATGCGAGCCGAGTCCTCCGAGACGATGACGTCGGTGAGGCCGACGAAGAGGCTGATCGTGCCGATTGGCAGGATTACGCTGTGCGTGACGGGTCGCGCCGCCGGGACGTAGCTACTCGGCAAGATCTGGAGCATCTCGCCGATCGCTATCATGCGGCCGGTGGCGACCGTCTCGTTGATGGGCAGATTGGATCTCGCCGCAGAACACCGGCCAGACCGGCCAGGCCCCACGGTGGGCGCCACTGTCGTGGGAATGGTCACGGCAGATGCTGCAATCGGCAGCGAGTAGTAGAACAAGGGGCAAGGGCGGCCAGCCATCTGTGGTGCGAGATGAGGGCAAAGACACAGGGTTTTACCCAGGTTCGGCCCCCCGGAGGGTAAAGACCTACTCCTGCTAGATTGTATTATGGAGGTGTTTACAATGGGCGAGCTCGGCGGCTAGGCGGCGAGTCGCTTGGGTGTATGAGGGAACGCGTCTCTACTCACCCCATAGGGAGGTTTATATAGGCTCACCTCCCTAGGGTTTACATATCTCAACCGATTCGGTTACAGCTTCGGTAATCGTTTAACCTAGTCCGACTGGGCCTATCTACTCGCCTGGGCCTTCAGCTTCCAGTCGCTTGGTACCTTGCTGGGCCTTGATCCACTCGCCGTTCTGCAGGCCCACTCGCCAGCCCTCGGGCCAGTCAGAAACGTCCTGCCGAGTATACCCCAGTAGGCGTATCCCCATCAAGTCGGAAGACTCGTTGTCGGAACTATGCGCTCAGGCGATGATGCCCAATGGCACCGTCATTAACCTAAGCACAAAATCGCCGACAATAAGTGCCAAAAGTCACTACTCCAGAATCCACATAAAAACGACAAAGAACATGTAGACCCGAAAACTTAAGCTAATGCCCGTAGGCGGAATTTTCACAAGTGCAATCGCAAAGCTTGTGCATAAAGGTTTTATACGATCCAAAAATGAACACTAAAGGAGGTAAAAGACTCAAGAATATGAGTGAACTAGAGAGCTTTATTTCATTGATCATATAAGGGGTACACAATAGATAAAAATGCTAAGTGTAGAAAGGACATAGATGTGCTATGTTCCATGGCTGATCAAGCTCCGGGTAGTCATCATCCGGGTCATGTCGCTTACGCTTATGATCCTCACTGGGTCTATCCTTCAATGAGGTAGTAAGACCCATTGAGCAGCGCCTTGCTTATGATGAACGTTCCTTCCCATGGCGGGGATAATTTGTGCGACTTCTTTTGCTTAAGTCGGAGCACCAGGCCCCCCTCTTTAAACGAGCGATGCCGAACGCGGCGACTATGGTAGCTGCATAGCTTCTGCTGGTAGATGGCGGATCTTTGGCATGCCAATACACGCTCCTCCTCGAGAAGGTCTACATCTAGGCGTCTGGATTCTTCAGCGTCATCTTCGTTGTAGGCGACAACTCTTGGTGGATCGTGAAGCATGTCGAAAGGAAGGATGGCTTCTGCTCCATATACCATGAAGTAAGGGGTGTAGCCGGTGGATCTGTTGGGTGTAGTTCGTAAACTCCACAACACAGATGGCAATTCCTCCGCCCAGGCTTCAACTGCTCTATGCAACGGTGCTTCCAGATGTGGCTTGATTCCCTGCAGAATTAATCCATTGGCTCGCTCAACCTGACCATTGGACTGTGGATGTGCCAAAGATGCAAGGTCAAGTCGGATGCCCTTCTCCCAACAATAAGCTTCCACTTCCCCGAGTGACAAGTTGCTGCCATTGTCGGTGATAATGCTATGTGGGATACCAAATCTCACCACTAGATCCCAGAAAAATCTAAGGGCAGTTGCCCCATCGAGCTTTCTAATGGGTTTAGCTTCTATCCATTTGGTGAATTTATCAACTTCTACTAGCAGATGAGTAAACCCACATGGTGCCGTCTCCAACGGACCAACCATGTCCAGCCCCCAGACTGCAAATGGCCAAGTTATTGGTATTGTTCGCAATTCTTCAGCAGGAACATGTGGTTGTCGGGCATAATACTGGCATCCCATGCATGTCTCAACTAGCTTATCAGTGTCCGCCTTCGCGGTCAGCCAATAGAATCCTTGCCGGAAGGCTTTAGCGACCAATGATCGAGGAGCGGCGTGATGTACGCAATCTCCGAGATGGATTTCGCTGAGGATTTCAATACCTTCTTGCCGGGAAACACACTTAAGGTATACACCAGTAGTGCTTCTTTTGTAGAGATATCCATTGATTATAGTATAGCCCTTTTCTCGACGTACTATTTGCCATCTTTCGACCTCGTCGTCAGGCAAAGTTTTGTGTACGAGATATTCCATGAACGGTTTTGTCCAAGCCGGAGGGATCTTTGTCACCATGTGAACAAAAGAGTCAAACCTGTCCGGGTTGTCCACATCCGCTCCCTTCATGGATGGTGTCCGTAGATACTCCAGGAAAACTCCAGGCGGAATTCGTTTGCACCCTGATCCGAGATTAGACAACAAATCATCCGCCTCGTTTTTCTCCCTAGGTACATACTTGACCTCGTAGCCCAAGAAGCCCTTTGCTATCTCGTCTACTTCATCTCGATATGCCGCCATCATAGGGTTATGCGCGTTCCAGGTGCCAGCCACCTGCTGGGCAACCAAGTCGGAATCTCCATAGCAAACTATGCGCTTGATGCCAATATCCTTGGCTACGCGTAGTCCATGAATGAGTGCTTCATACTCCGCCATGTTATTCGTAGCCTTGAAGTGGATCTGCAAAACGTAGTGCAGCTTTTCCCCGGTTGGTGACTGCAGCAGTACACCAGCCCCCGAGCCGTTGAGTAGCTTTTATCCGTCAAAGTGCATCACCCAGTATTCTGGCTCCGGTATTGGGGTAACATCTGGCATCTCCGTCCAATCTGTGATAAAATCCGCCAAGTTTTGTGATTTGATAGCACCGCGTCTCTTGTAGGTAATCTCGAAGGCATCAAGTTCAATGCCCTACTTCGCGACCCTTCCTGTAGCGTCGATGTTGTTGATGATGTCGGACAGTGGAGCTTTGCTCACAACTGTGATAGGGTTCTCCTGGAAGTAGTGCCTTAGCTTCCGAGAAGCAAGGAACACTCCATAAGCTATCTTCTGGTAATTCAGGTAACGCTGCTTGGACTCCGTCAAGACCTCGCTTACATAGTAAACTGGCCGTTGAACTCCGTACTCATGCCCTGGTTCTTTCCGCTCTACCACGACGACGATGCTGATTACCCGGTTGGTGGCCGCCATGTAAATTAACATGGGCTCTCCAGGATCGGGTGCTGCAAGGATAGGCGCTGAGGAAAGTATCTCCTTGAGCTGCTTCAATGCTGCATATACTTTGTCCGTCCGCGTGAATTTGTCCGCCTTCTTCAGCAACTTGTACAGCGGCAGAGCCTTCTCTCCAAGTCGGCTGACGAACCAACTAATTGTTGCAATGCAACCTATTATCCACTGTATGTCCTTTAGGCATGTCGGGCAGTTTATGTTTAAGATGGCCTTGATTTTCTCCGGGTTGACCTCGATTCCATGCTGGGAAACGATAAAACCCAACAATTTGCCGGCTGGAACCCTGAAGACGCACTTCTTAGGGTTAAGCATCATGTTGTATTTCCGGAGATTATCAAAGGTTTATTTTAAGTCAGAGATTAAGTCGTTTGATTTTTTAGACATCACCGCTATATCGTCCACATAGGCGTGAATGTTCCGACCAATTTGATCATGCAGGCAACGTTGCATTGTCCGCTGGTATGTAGCACCTGCGTTTTTCAGCCCAAAGGGCATCGTGACATAACAAAACGTGTCGTATGGTGTAGTGAACGAAGTGGCCAATTGGTCCGACTTCCTCATCTTGATCTGGTGGTATCCTGAGTATGCATCGAGAAAACATAAAAGCTCCGATCCAGCCGTCGAGTCAATGACTTGGTCAATGTGAGGCAAAGCAAACAAATCTTTGGTACACGCTTTGTTCAAGCCGGTGTAATCGACGCACATTCTTAATTCTTTGGTTCCCTTTTTGGGGACAAGTACAAGATTGTCCACCCATCGGCTGTGAAGAACTTCTTGGATAAAACTAGCCTTAAGTAACCTAGCAATCTCTTTGCATATGGCACGTCTCTTCTCGTCTTCGAAGCGCCGTAGAGGTTGTTTCACTGGTTTACATTTTGGATCAATATCCAAGCTGTGCTCGGCAAGTTCCCTAGGTACACCTTTCATGTCGGCAGGTTGCCAAGCAAAGATGTCCATGTTCTCACGGAGGAACTCGACGAGCGCGCTTTCCTATTTAGGGTCCAGGTTTGTCCCAATGGCGGTGGTCTTGGAGGCATCGCCTACAAAAATTTCCATCGAATTGGTCTCGATGGCGGCCTTGAATGTTGGGGCGAAGTCAGAAATCTGTTTCTTCGACGCGGGCATCTCTGAGGCATCGACCTTGCTCTGGATCTCCTTGAATTCTTTGCTGTAGAGGACAGCTTCTGCATATGCTGCTTCTCCAATCTCACAGTCCATTGCTTTGGTAAAGCTTCCAGATACGGTGATGACACTGTTTGGTCCAGGTATCTTGAGTTTGTTGTAGACGAAGCATGGCTTAGCCATGAAGGTGTGGAATATGTCGCGGCCGAATATGATGTAGTACACACTCTTGAAGGGGACCACCTCAAAGGTCATGCGTTTTTGGCGGTAATTATTAATATCACCAAAAGCGACCTGAAGTGTGATGCACCCAAGGGACCGAGCCTACCGACTAGGAACTACGCCATGGAAGATGGTGTTGGTCCGCCTTAGGTTTGACTCCGTCAAGTTCATCTTCTGCAGTGTATCCAGGTACATGATGTTGATGCCACTTCCACTATCCACCATACATTTGGTGAACTCATTGCCGTCAATCAGGGGGTTGATGACCATGGCATATTGGTTCTCCGTAGGGATGAGGTCTGGGGGATCCTTCTTGTCCCAAGTAATTGGAATCTCCGTCCAGCGCAAGAACTGGGGAACTGAGGGTAGACTATCCATCAGTATCCTCATGGAGGTCTTCTGTTGTCGGACGATGGGGGTGCCAAGGAAAGTGTGGAAAACTGCCGCCTTCTTCTCGAAGGTTTTTTTGCCCTTGCCGTCGCTCTTGGCGGCGTGCTTGGGGTAAACGTCCTTGTCCATGTCACTTGAATCCTTGGACTCCTCCTTCTTCTTCCCCTTGCCCTTGCCTCGCGGTCTGTTTTTTCCTACTTTGCTTGTAGCCAGACTCCGGGTCCTCCTTGAGGTTGTTGACGAACTTGCAATGGCGATTGGGGTGGGTGGATTTGCTGTTGGCGTCGAGGTATACGAGGAACGTCATATCACGGTACTCCCCGTAGGTTTGGGGAACACGGAGCACTGCCGAGGTAGTTTCACGGCCTCGCTGCTGCCCACGACCAGCTCCCCGTCCTTGGCCACGTTGTCCGCCATCACCTCGTCCTGCAAAAGTCATAGCGACCATGTCGGGGGTTTGCTTTTATTTAGGAGGGGTCTTCCGCTTTGTGCTGCTGTTCCTCCGAGCATGAGTTGGAACGGCCGTTGCCGGCAGGGAGCCGCGAGCATCGTCGTCGGCAGCCGCGAACTCACTGGCCAACTGAATCATCTGGTTCAAGTCTAGCTGGTGATTGTCCTGCAGGCGCTTCAGCTTATGTCGGAGCAACGTGCCCCTTTCCAACCCATCTATGAAGGCGGCCATGGCGGTCTGAGCGTGCACTCCTGTGCAGGAATTCTTCATATCTAGCTAGCGAGAGAGGTAGCCGCGAGATGTCTCGTCTTTCTCTTGCACGCACCGCTGTAGATCGCCAACAGTGCAGGGACGCTTGTACGTACCATCGAAGTTCTTGTTGAATGCTTCTTGCATGTCCAACCAATTGCAGATGGATCTTTCCAGCAAGTCATCAATCCATTGACGGGCCGTGCCCGCCAACATTAATCGGAGGTACTTGACGGTGATGTTGGGGTTACCCCCGGTGATCTCCACCGCGGTGTCGTAATCCTGCAAACATGTATCTGGCTTGGCGGTGCCGTCATTGGGCTTGATGGTCTTGTCAATCCGGAAACCTTTGGGGTAAGTTGCGGACGTATCACAGGTCCAAAGCAACATGGTCCCAGGTATGGTCCTTCCCGGGCCTCGTGGATCTTGTCCAGACGTGAACGTGCATCGTATGGCTCCGGGCTTCTTTTCTTCTTCTTGCCATCAGGGGATGGACTGCGTGAGCAACACGGGCCTCCTCCGCCATGATGGCTGCTAGGTGGTGACAGAGGCGGAGGTGGAGGTGGGTTAGCCTTCTTGCTGTTACCCTCCTATGACTCCTCACGCTTGTCACAGTTGCTTGTCGGACGCGGAGGATGGTCCTTGGTTGCGCTCTTCGTCATGACGGGTCTGCTCCGTGTTGTCGCGGATGACGATGTCGCTCTGCCTTGGCGGAGGCATATCCGTGCGACGGTGATCCTTGGTATCTTCGCGATGTCGGGGGGAACGGGGCGGTGGCGATGGGCAACGGGGTTGGGCCTTGTCTCCATGGTCGGAGGATATGGGGATAGCATCCTTCATGTTGCGCGCATCCCTCCGTCTTTGTTCTGACGAACCCGTTTGAGACCCGACATCAAGAGGAGACCTATCCCTTGGCGACTTATGCTGGCTAGACTGGCAAAACGCTGGGTCAGAATCAAGCCTCTGAGAGGTAGCTTTTCCTTTTGTTTCACCGCCTTAGCCACCAGGTCATAGACCTGGTTCACCGCTTCGGGTGATATATCCTGCTCTAGAAGGGTCTTAGCGACAACGAGTTTGAGGAGAGGAGTGGGTATCACCTGCCTGCCTTCATTGTCAATGTATGGCTTGGCCTGTGCCGGCTTAGAGGGAGACCATCCTAGGTTTCGCCGTACACCAGGATCGTTGATGACGCGAGCTGGAGCTTTCTTGGCCTTCTGCTGTTGTAGTAGAGTCTTGTACTCGGCCTCCATTGCTCTAGCTTTCTCTATTGACTTCTGCGCGTTTGCCAGATCTCGGTCTATATTTACACATTGCTCTGTGATGGTCTGCGCTTCCTCCAGCAACTGCTGGCGTTTCTTGTCAAGCCGGACCACATTGCGATTATGAGCTACGGTCATAGGCTCGACGAGGAGATTGTCGTACATCACTCTATCAGCTGGAGTGACTTGGGCGGCAACAGACGTAGATGCCAGAGGCGGCGGGTTTGCGGTGTTGTTGTTGCTCGGACCGGTTCCGAGTTCCCGCGGCTGCTGCATTGGGTTAGGCAGAGGGGGCATGTCCTTTCGCGATCATTGTCGACAACAATAGGTGGTCCCTTCCCTTTGTCCAGCGTTGTAGGCGGATCTCGTCCGAGTTGATCTTCATTCATCGTCGTCCCAATGGTAATGAAAACCTCTCGGGACGTGACGGCATTCTTAGCCTGCTCGTCGCGCTTGTAATCCTCCTTCATCTCCTGCATGGCAAAGTCTAGATCCTCCGGGCTAAAGTCTATCTCCTCCGAATCTGCGCTGAAATCGGCGTAGAGCGCGTCAATCACGGAGTCGGAGGGTGCCGGGGCTTCCTCGGTGATGGGGGGTGGAGGTGCAACAGCAGCGACGATGACTGGAGGCGGTGGCGCAAGTGCGGCGATAGCGGCCGGAGGCGATGGTGGCGGGGGCTGAGGCGGAGGGGCCCGTCAATGAGCGTGAGGGCTGTCTGAGCTGCTTCCTCAGCCTCCGCATAGTTGTTGACGGTGTTAACCATGCTTTCAAAGGTGAGGCATCCTGAAGCCTGCTGTCGCCTTAGCGAATGCCGAAGAAGCGTACCTTGGTCCAGTCCTTCCACAAAGTGATACATGGCATCATAATTGGGGTAATGCGCCAGATCGGCCCGTATACGGAGCCACCTTGCTAGGCAATCGCGGGGTTTTCGCCCTCTCTCTGAACGCAGCACGCTAGATCGAAGATGGTCACCACTCCGACGAACTTGGATCTCTGCTGTCCAAACGGACGGACAAAGCCGGTGGACTTGCAGGGATCTTCCACCATTATATCCTGCACATGGGCGGTTTGGGTGGGCCTTGAATTTTTCCGATCTTTGCCGGCAAACTCCAAGGAGAGATCCGACATTGATCCTTCCGTGAACGTATCCTGCCTGTAGGCGGTCCATGCGGGTCTTGACGCTCCTCCGACTCCCAGGGAACTAGTGCCTGAGTCGGTTTCGACGATGAAGAGGTGGATATCTCCGATGGGGACGATCGAGCACCGCATAGGGTTCGTATTCACCGGGATCTAGAACTCGTCAGGAGGGACGATCGGAACGTTGCCGGAGAAGAACGCGACCGATGGCTACGGTTTCGCTGATTCCCGCAAATATCTTGGTCCTCGCCCGCTGAAGAGCCTGAAGCGCCTCTTGCCCCACGGTGGGCGCCAACTGTCGTGGTATTGCCGACGAGTACGCCATGGAGGGGTCCTCATAGTGCGTGTTTAGAGACGTGGGGGAAGGCGGACGGTTGACGGGTACGAGGTTACACAGCTTACCCAGGTTCAGATCCCACAACGGTGGCGGAATCCTACTCCTGCTATAAATCACTATAAGGGCAATACGCCGAGTTACAGGGATTGGTTCGCTGTGCGAGGTGACTAGAAATTCTAAGTTATCGTGTCCTAAAGGATCCCATAGGCCCGACTTATATAGTCGTCAGGTCCTAGGGTTACAGGGAAAAGTCCTAGCCGGACAGGTTATAGAGTCCTACACTGCTTACAACTAGTCTAGCGTGTCTTGCACTCCAAGGCTCCGGGTACATCGGTGACTCCTCCGTAGCCTTTCTTTATCCGGCATGGGCCTCCCTTCTGGATCCATCTAATTGGGCCGCCCAGCAGGCCATGGGGATACCCATATAGCATATCCCCAACAACTATCTACATCTTGATGTTGGGAGAAGTCGACCTCTCAATATTTGCCTCTTGTGGGGACTTGATGTAGGGAACTACTTGTTGGTAGACGGAGGGATGTTAGCACTTACAATGACTATAAAGTTGTTGTCACCCCTTACATATCAACTTGGGAATCGAGGAAACTCACAAAACACTATCCATGCCATGGGATACGTCCTGCAAAATTACGTCCCTTAATAGCGCAGTAATTCAATTGATGTTCATTGTCGTCTGTTGTGGTTATGAGGATGATTTGAGAAGTGGTTTGGTTAATAAAAGATCAATTAACCAAGCGAATTATCCATAATAAACGCTAGATGAAACATCATTAGAATAATAGGCAATATACTAATCATGTGAAATAACGAATACATATTAAGGCATATAACCAAACAAACTGCAAGGCGTAAAACTTTAGATGCGATCAGAACAAGATTGAGAAAGAAAATATACACGACAGTAGCAGAAGAGGAACTTCCAGCGTTGGAACCGTCGTTGGCCATGTCGTCGATGAAAAGGGTGCTGATGTCGGGGAAGACGTCGCCGCAGTCGCTATCCATGAGAGAGTCCGTGACGAAGCCAGTAGTCGCGCCGATAGCGCTCCCCCAAAACCTTATTGCCCTTCTCCCGTACATGACTCAAAGCAGCGGGGTCTCGGAGGCCTACTGTCCCGGCTCGCGGTGCACGCCGCAAGACGGGATGCGGAAGATATAAGTACCGCAGTGCTATGGAACTGGAGGCGCAAAGGATGTGTGGCAGTGTGTCTGAGAGGAGGCGCGATCTCTCTCTTATATAGGCACAGAGGGGTAGGCAGACAAGCTGCGCAGAAGATGAAACAAACGGACAGAAGTTGAAGCGAACAGGCGGCAGCCCACCGGATAGCCTCCACTCAGTTCGTATTTATTTAGCTCGTATTAAAAGTCCACTCGAGCAAAACGTTTCAACTTCTGTACGACTGTTCATATACCATTCATGTGTGGCAAAATAAAGCTCGACTCGGCGAGATTCCCGTAACCCGCGACGCGACGCACGCGCGTCGCGACGAGGCGAGGCGAGGCGAGGCATGGCGAGGCGAGCGAGGAGGAGGAGCGCGTGTGTGGAACTCTCTCCTTCTCCTTCTCATCCTTTTTACCAAGTGGTAGGAGATCTCACCATATAAGTTGGTCCAACTTCCACTCAACTAGCAATGTGGGACTAAACATTTGTCCCAGCTCTTGCCTTGCATGAATGGGCCAAATGGGCCTCTAGGATTTCTGGAATTTATTGGCATATAATAAATGGGCTGGTCCAATTTAGGCGAAAATTCCAACAATTTTTGGATTGTTGAATAAAAGAGCAATTTACCAAGCGAATTATCCTTAATAGATGGGCTGGGCCTATTTAGGCAAAAATTCCAACAATCCCCCACCAGATCCCAGAGGCACATGAAGTTTTCCTTTGGTTTCAAAACATTGTTTATATACCGGTACTATAGTGGAGACTGTTAAGTTGAACTTCCACCTAGAGCTTTATGTTATACTAGGCTGCAACTTGTACAGTGGACTATGCCTTGAACTGCAAGTTTGCTGCGAACTAGCTTCACAAAAAGTCTTGACCGATACTAGGCTACCGTGGGACTTCCTCGTGGGTGGAGCTTATGTTGGAGATATGCCCTAGAGGCAATAATAAATGTAGTTATTATTATATCTTTGTGTTTATGATAAACGTTTACATTCATGCTATAATAGTATTAACAAGGAAACATTAATACTTGTGTGATTTGTAAACTAAAATAAAGAGTCCCTAGTAAAGCCTCTTTATAATACTAGCTTGTTGGTTAATAGATGATTGTAGTTTCCCTATCATGAACATTGAGATGTTATTAACAACAAGATCATATCGTTAGGAGAATAATATGGTGGACATACTCCTATAGATAAGCGTAGCATAAAGATCAAGTCATTTTAATAGTTCAATTGCTATATGCTTTCTGATACATAGTAACCTAATTCCTTCGACCATGAGATCATGCATATCACCTTTACCGGATGGATGCTTTGATGACATCAAACACCACACCGTAACTGGGTGGCTATAAAGGTGGCATTGAGTGTTCGGAAAGTATTGGTTGAGACACATGGATCAAGAGTGGGATTTGTCCATCCATATGACAGATAGATATACTCTGGGCCCTCTCGGTGAAATGTCATCCAATTAGCTTGCAAGCATGTGACTGGCTCACAAGGGATCACATATCACGGGAACGAGAAAAGAGTACTTATCGGTAACGAGGTTGAAGTAGGTATGCAGAGATACCGACGATAATAACCTCGGATAAGTAAACTATCGTGAGACAAAGGGAAATTGGTATCGTATGTAAGTGGTTCATTCGATCACAAAGTAATCGTAGAAATATGTGGGAGCCATATGAATTTCCAGATTCCTCTATTGGTTATTGTTCGGAGAAGTGTCTCGATCATGTCCGCATAATTCACGAACCGTAGGGAGACACACTTAAGGATTCGACGTTGTTTGAGTAGTTATGGAATGATGAGAAAGAGACTGAATGTTGTTTGGAGTCTCGTATGGGATTCGGGATATCACGAGGAGATCCGGAATGGTCCGGAGAATAAGATTGATATAAGGAAAGTCTTGTTTCGGAGTTGGAGAATGGTTCCGGTGTTTTCATCGGGAATGTTCTAGAAGGTTCCGGAATGCCTGGCACTCCGGAGGGGAAGGGTACATGAATGTGTTATATCAAGTTGGTATGATTGCATCATGTACTAAGTGTCATCGCTGAACAAAATAGAGGATTTAATCAAATCCTTGTTTGAAAAGTCAAACGCCAATTTGAAAGTCAAACGACTAGTTTTGGGAAGTGGAGGGGAGGTGGAAACCGAGTTGGGGAGGAGTTCCTCCCCTCCACCGCCGGCCCACCTCCAAGCCGAGTTGGGGAGGGACTCCCCTCCCCTTGGCCGGCCCCTCCACCTATAAAAGGAGGGGCAGGGCTCCCCTCCTAGACACACAAGATTCCCACCTCCAAACCCTAAGCCGCCGGCGCCGCCACCTGCTGCCGCCGCCGCCCTAGGGCAAGCCGCCGCCGCCTAGCAACCCTAGCCGCCGGCCTAGTCCCCTCCTCGGCGTGTCTAAACCCTAGATCGTCGAGGGACTCTCTCATACTCCACCATACTCGCTCCGGCTTAAGGCGAAGCCCTGCGAGATCTCCCCTCTACTTCCGGTACCACGTCGTTGTGCTGCCGGAATCGCAAGGAGAGTGCTACAACCTTCGCTGCCTGCTGGAACAAGGGAGAGGAAGGTCTTCATCGAGTACCAAACGTGTGACCGACTGCGGGAGCGCTGCCGGAACGCAGCGCCGGAAGGATCGTCTACGCGATCTTGAGACCGGGAAGAGTACGACTACATCACCCACGAGAATCCGCTCTCGTTAAACACTTTGGAATCTTCGAGGGTGAGTTATTCCATCGACTCGTTGCTACAATCTAGTAGATAGATCTTGGCTTGTTTGTTTGTATGCGATAGAAATTTTTTGTTTTCCATGCTACGAATCCCTACAGTGGTATCAGAGCCGTGTCTATATGTAGATCTGTTGCACGAGTAGAACACAATGGTCATTGTGGGCGTTGATGCTTTTATTGTCGATTGCTTCTTGTGTACTTTGCATCTTGCAGGATGTTGGGATGAAGCGGCCCGGGCTAACCTTACATGACATCGTTCATGAGACTTGCTCCACGCTTGACATGCAACTTGTACTGCATAAGTGGCTTTGCGGGTGCCTGTTTCTCCTAGCATAGTTAAGATCCAATTTACAACGGGTGATTAACAATACTAGTATCAATGTTGTGGTTCATGTTCGTAAATTAGTATGACACTTATTGAAAGCCCCAAACCACGTAAAATATGCAAAGAAAGTAGAGCGTCTAACTTTGTTTTGCAGGGGTGTGCAGTGATGTGATATGGCCATGATTGTGATTATATTTGATGTATTCAATGTTCCTTATTGTAAGTTGGCAACCGGCAGGATCCATATGGTTGTCTTTAATTTATGTTAAGACCCGCGTGTCTATTCAAAGTAGTTGTAATAGTTGAAGCCGGTGTACGACAACCATGGAGAAGCGTCATTGACCTTGATGCAATGCCGGTGATGATGGAGATCATGTTCGTGCTAGAAGATGGAGATCGGAAGCACAAAGAAGAAAGGCCATACATATCACATATTATGAATTGCATGTGATGTTAATCCTTTATGCATCTTGTATTGCTTAGTAGACGACGGTAGCATTATAAGATGATCCCTCATGCACATGAATTTCAAGTCATAAAGTGTTCACCCTTAGTTAGCACCGTTGCTAAAGCTTGTTGTTTCGAAGCACCACGTGATGATAGGGTGTGTTAGATTCCGCAAGTGTATACAACGTGAGCAAGCCAGATTTGCTCATGCGGAAACTAAGGTTTGATCTTGACGAGCCTAGCATGTACAGACATGGTCTCGGAACACGGATCACCGAAAGGTAAAGCATGAATCATATAGTAGATATGATGAACATGTCGATTGTTCGCCATTGAAACTATATCAACTCTCGTGATGATCGGTGTTGATGTGGTGGATTTGGTTCGTGTGATCACTAAAACAATGTGAGGGATATTGTTTTGAGTGGGAGTTCACCTAGATTAAATTTATTATTAATTTGAACTCAATTTGTCATAAACTTAGTATAAACTATTGCAAATATGTTGTAGATCAATGGCAGCCCCTACCATCAATTTTAATTCGTTCCTAGAGAAAGAAAAGTTGAAAAACAATGGAAGCAACTTCGCGGATTGGTTCCGCAATTTGAGGATTGTCCTCACAGCTGGTAATTTGACCTATGTGCTGGATGCACCGCTGGGTGACCCACCTGCAGCTGATGCTGCCGATGAAGTAAAGAATGTTTACCTCACTCGGAAGACTCAGTACTCCACAGTTCAGTGTGCTATCTTGTATAGTTTAGAATCGGAGATTCAGAAAAGGTTTGAGAATTCAGACCCATATGATATTGTCGAGGATCTCAAATTGATCTTTCAGACTCATGCTGCAATTGAACGCTATGAGGCTTCTAAAAAGTTCTTTAACTGCAAGATGGAAGAGGGCAGCTCCGTCAGTGAGCATGTGCTTAAGATGTCTGGGCACGCAAACAAACTTCAAAGCTTGGGTATAGTGATTCCTAATGCTTTGGGGATTTACCGTGTCCTCCAATCACTACCACCAAGTTACAAGAACTTTGTGATGAACTACAACATGCAAAACATGAACAAGACGTTGCCAGAACTCTTTGCCATGTTAAAATCTACAGAAGTGGAGATCAAGAAAGAGCACCAAGTGTTGTTGGTCAATAAGACCACCAAATTCAAGAAAGGCAAGTCTAAGCAGAAGGGACACTTCAAGAAGGGTGGTAAGAAAGTTATCACGCCAACGAAGAAGACCAAGGCTGGACCTAAGCCTGATACTGAGTGCTTTTACTGCAAGGGAGAAGGTCACTGGAAGCGGAATTGCCCAAAGTACTTGGCGGATTTGAAGAACGGCAACATCAAGAAGAAAGGTATATCTGATATACATGTTATTGATGTGTATCTCACTAGTACTCGTAGTAGTGCCTGGGTATTTGATACTGGTTCGGTTGCTCATATTTGTAACTCGAAACAGGTGCTGCAGAATAAACGGAGGCTAGCGAAGAACGAGGTGACGATGCGCGTGGGAAACGTATCAAAAGTTGATGTCATAGCGGTCGGCACGCTACCCCTTCATCTACCATCGGGATTAGTTTTATACTTAAATAATTGTTATTTGGTGCCTGCGTTAAGCATGAACATTATATCGGAATCTTGTTTATTGCGAGACGGTTACTTGTTTAAGTCCGAGAATAATGGTTGTTCGATTTATATGAGTAATATGTTTTATGCACATGCACCTTTGATAGATGGTCTATTCTTATTGAATATCGATAGTGGAAATACACATATTAATAACATTGAGGCTAAACGTTTGAAATCGAGCGATAACTCGACCTATATGTGGCACTGTCGTCTTGGTCACATTGGAGTGAAGCGTATGAAGAAACTCCATTCTGATGGACTTCTTGAATCACTTGATTTTGAATCACTTGAAAGATGCGAAGCATGTCTGATGGGTAAAATGACTAAGACTCCATTTTCTGGTATGATGGAGCGAGCTACGGACTTATTGGAAATCATACATACCGATGTGTGTGGTCCAATGAGTGTAGCATCGCACGGTGGTTATCGTTATGTTCTTACCTTCACGGATGACTTGAGTAGATATGGATATATCTATTTCATGAAACATAAGTCCGAAACTTTCGAGAAGTTTAAGGAATTTCAAAGTGAGGTAGAGAATCAACGTAACAAGAAGATTAAATTTCTAAGTTCTGATCGTGGAGGTGAATATCTAAGTTACGAGTTTGGTGAGCATTTGAAGAAATGCGGAATACTTTCACAATTGACACCGCCGGGAACACCACAGCGTAATGGTGTGTCCGAACGTCGTAATCGAACTCTCTTAGATATGGTTCGTTCTATGATGTCACTTACAGATTTACCACTATCATTTTGGGGATATGCATTAGAAACAGCCACATTCATTTTAAATAGGGCACCGTCTAAATCCGTTGAAATGACACCGTATGAATTATGGTTTGGGAAGAAACCTAGATTGTCGTTCCTTAAAGTTTGGGGTTGCGAAGCCTATGTAAAGAAGTTACAACCGGACAAGCTTGAACCCAAAGCGGAAAAATGCGTCTTCATAGGATACCCGAAGGAAACTATTGGGTATACCTTCTATCATAGATCCGAAGGCAAAATCTTCGTTGCCAAGAATGGATCCTTTCTAGAAAAGGAATTTCTCTCGAAAGAAGTGACTGGAAGGAAAGTAGAACTCGACGAGGTTGTCGAACCTTCTCTCGAAATTGCGAGTAGCGCAACACCGAAAGAAGTTCCTGTGGTGCCTGCACCAATAAGAGAGGAAGCTAATGATGATGATCATGAAACTTCAGTTGTAGTTGCTACATAGCCTCGCAGGTCAACGAGAACTCGTACCACTCCAGATTGGTATGATCCCGTTATGAGTGTCATGTTGGTGGACAACACCGATGACCCTGAGACATATGAGGAAGCAATGATGAGCCCAGATTCCAATAAATGGCAAGAAGCCATGAAATCCGAGATTGGATCCATGTACGAAAACCAAGTATGGACTTAGGTGGACTTACCGGATGGCCGGAAGGCTGTCGAGAACAAATGGATTTTCAAGAAGAAAACAGATGCTGATGGTAATGTTACTGTCTATAAAGCTCGACTTGTCGCAAAGGGGTTTCGACAAATTCAAGGAGTTGACTACGATGAGACTTTCTCACCAGTAGCGAAGCTAAAGTCTGTGAGGATTATGTTAGCAATCGCTGCATATTATGATTATGAGATGTGGCAGATGGATGTCAAAACAGCATTCCTCAATGGAGACATTGATGAAGAGTTGTATATGATGCAACCCAAAGGTTTTGTCGATCCTAAAGATGCTAACAAGGTATGCAAACTTCAACGGTCCATCTATGGATTGAAGCAAGCATCCCGAAGTTGGAATCAACGTTTTGATAAGGTGATCAAAAGTTTTGGTTTTATACAAACTTATGGAGAAGCTTGTATTTACAAGAAAGTGAGTGGGAGCTCTGTAGCATTCTTAATACTATATGTAGATGACATATTGTTGATTGGGAATGATGTAGACCTTCTTAATAGTGTCAAGGAATATTTGAATAATAGTTTTTCAATGAAAGATATTGGTGAAGCAGCTTACATATTAGGCATAAAGATTTATAGAGATAGATCAAGACGCCAAATATCACTGTCACAAAGTACATATTTGGACAAAGTTCTAAAGAGGTTTGGAATGGAAGATAGCAAGAAAGGGTTCTTGCCCATGTTGCCCAATATGACCTTGAGTAAAACTCAAAGTCCGACATCGGCAGAAGATAGAGAAAGGATGAGTAAGACTCCCTATGCCTCAGCCATAGGATCTCTAATGTATGCCATGCTATGTACTAGACCCGACATTGCATATGCTGTTAGTTTAACTAGCAGATATCAAAGTGATCCAGGAGTGGATCATTGGACAGCGGTCAAAAACATCCTTAAGTACTTGAGAAGAACTAAGGATATGGTTCTTTCTTATGGAGGTGATGAACAGCTCGTTGTTAATGGTTACACCGATGCTAGTTGGAACACTGATCCGGATGATTCTAAATCACAATCTGGATACGTATTTATTTTGAATGGTGCAGCAGTTAGCTGGAGGAGTGCAAAGCAAAGCGTTGTGGAGAGATCTTCAACTGAATCGGAATACATGGCTGCTTCGGAGGCTTCACAAGAAGCGATATGGATGAAAGAGTTCATTATAGAGCTGGGTGTGGTTCCTAGTGCGCTGGACCCAATGTCTATCTACTGTGATAACATGGGTGCCATAGTCAATGCGCAAGAACCAAGGTCACACAAGAAGCTGAAGCATATCAAGCTACATTTTCACGCTATTCAAGAACATGTCCAAGATGGGGACATAAAGATTTGCAAAGTACACACAGATCTGAATGTGGCGGATCCGTTGACTAAACCTCTCCCGAGGGCAAAACATGACCAACACCAAACTGCCATTGGTGTTCGGTATATTACCATGTAATCTAGATTAGATGACTCTAGTGCAAGTGGGAGACTGTTGGAGATATGCCCTAGAGGAAATAATAAATGTAGTTATTATTATATCTTTGTGTTTATGATAAACGTTTACATTCATGCTATAATAGTATTAACAAGGAAACATTAATACTTGTGTGATTTGTAAACTAAAATAAAGAGTCCCTAGTAAAGCCTCTTTATAATACTAGCTTGTTGGTTAATAGATGATTGTGGTTTCCCTATCATGAACATTGAGATGTTATTAACAACAAGATCATATCGTTAGGAGAATGATATGGTGGACATACTCCTATAGATAAGCGTAGCATAAAGATCAAGTCATTTTAATAGTTCAATTGCTATATGCTTTCTGATACATAGTAACCTAATTCCTTCGACCATGAGATCATGCATATCACCTTTACCGGATGGATGCTTTGATGACATCAAACACCACACCGTAACTGGGTGGCTATAAAGGTGGCATTGAGTGTTCGGAAAGTATTGGTTGAGACACATGGATCAAGAGTGGGATTTGTCCATCCATATGACAGATAGATATACTCTGGGCCCTCTCAGTGAAATGTCATCCAATTAGCTTGCAAGCATGTGACTGGCTCACAAGGGATCACATATCACGGTAACGAGAAAAGAGTACTTATCGGTAACGAGGTTGAAATAGGTATGCAGAGATACCGACGATCATAACCTCGGATAAGTAAACTATCGTGAGACAAAGGGAAATTGGTATCGTATGTAAGTGGTTCATTCGATCGCAAAGTAATCATAGAAATATGTGGGAGCCATATGAATTTCCAGATTCCTCTATTGGTTATTGTTCGGAGAAGTGTCTCGATCATGTCCGCATAATTCACGAACCGTAGGGAGACACACTTAAGGATTCGACGTTGTTTGAGTAGTTATGGAATGATGAGAAAGAGACCGAATGTTGTTCGTAGTCTCGTATGGGATTCGGGATATCACGAGGAGATCCGGAATGGTCCGGAGAATAAGATTCATATAAGGAAAGTCTTGTTTCGGAGTTGGAGAATGGTTTTGGTGTTTTCATCGGGAATGTTCTAGAAGGTTCTGGAATGTCCGGCACTCCGGAGGAAAGGGTACATGAATGTGTTATATCGAGTTGGTATGATTGCATCATGTACTAAGTGTCATCGCTGAACAAAATAGAGGATTTAATCAAATCCTTGTTTGAAAAGTCAAACGCCAATTTGAAAGTCAAACGGCTAGTTTTTGGAAGTGGAGAGGGAGGTGGAAACCGAGTTGGGGAGGAGTTCCTCCCCTCCACCGCCAGCCCACCTCCAAGCCGAGTTGGGGAGGGACTCTCCTGCCCTTGGCCGGCCCCTCCACCTATAAAAGGAGGGGCAGGGCTCCCCTCCTAGACACACAAGATTACTACCTCCAAACCCTAAGCCGCCGGCGCCGCCACCTGCTGCCGCCGCCGCCCTAGGGCAAGCCGCCACCGCCTAGCAACCCTAGCCGCCGGCCTAGTCCCCTCCTCAGCGTGTCTAAACCCTAGATCGTCGAGGGACTCTCTCATACTCCACCATACTCGCTCCGGCTTAAGGCGAAGCCCTGCGAGATCTCCCCTCTACTTCCGGTACCACGCCGTTGTGCTGCCGGAATCGCGAGGAGAGTGCTACAACCTCCGCTGCCTGCTGGAACAAGGGAGAGGAAGTTCTTCGTCGAGTACCGAACGTGTGACCGACTGCGGGAGCGCTGCCTGAACGCAGCACCGGAAGGATCGTCTACGCGATCTTGAGATCGGGAAGAGTACGACTACATCACCCACGAGAATCCGCTCTCGCTAAACACTTTGGAATCTTCGAGGGTGAGTTATTCCATCGACTCGTTGCTACAATCTAGTAGATAGATCTTGGCTTGTTTGTTTGTATGCGATAGAAATTTTTTGTTTTCCATGCTACGAATCCCTACAGCTTATACTTCATACTCCATGACCTTTCATGAGTTTATTAGAGAGCACCCTACTCTCATAGACTGCGATGTTTTAACAGTCAGACTCATATAGGTGTGTTATTCAAAAGATATTCTGCAGGACAACATCTTTGCTTAGGATAATCCACTTAGAACACATTAAGATAATAAATCAACCTGTCGTGTAGAATAGGAAAGTATTGCATCTTTATGGAGTGGTGTTTATTAAAGTAGGGATACTTTCCTCTCAACTAACCAACAGCTTGTCTCCCAATTCTAATTCACGGGAACTCCGATCACATAGAGTGGTTTACCACTATGGAAAGATCAATTTGTGGGTCTCATACCCATCTCCTTCGATGCATTTTCTATCACATTGCGTGATAGACACTTTGTGAAAGGATCTGCCAAGTTTTTAGATGTTTGGATATAATCCAATGCAATAACTCCGGAGTTTCTCATTTTCCTAACAGATTTCAGTCTCCTCTTCACATGTCTTGATGACTTCATATTATCCTTAGAACTATTTACCTTGAAAATCACAGTTTGATTATCGCAGTTCATAAGGATTGCGGGTATTGGTTTTTCAACCACAGGTAAGTTCATCAAGAGTTCACGAAGCCACTCTGCTTCAACAGTGGCTGTGTCTAATGCTGTGAGTTCTGCTTCCATAGTTGACCTCGTTAAGATGGTCTGCTTGCAAGACTTCCAAGAATTAGCGCCACCAGCAAGTGTGAATACATATCCACTTGTGGCCTTTATCTCGTCAGCATCAGATATCCAATTTGAATCACTATAACCCTCTAGTACCCTCGGATACCCGGTATAGTGAATGCCATATCTCGCAGTGGCTTTTAGATAGCGCATGACTCTCTCAAGAGCATGCCAGTGATCATCTCCTGGATTTGAAACAAATCGACTGAGTTTGCTTACAACAAATGTGATTTCAAGCCTCGTGGCACTAGCTAAATACATAAGCGAGCCAATAATTTGAGAGTATCTCAGTTAGTCTCTAGCATTTCCTCGATTCTTTCGAAGCATCACACTAGGATCATACGGTGTAGGAGAAAACTTGACGTCGCTATACCCGAAATGACTCAAGACCTTTTCCACATAGTGGGACTGAAGCAATGTAATCCCACCATCATCATATCTCAATATCTTGATGTTCAGGATGACATCAGCTACTCCCAGATCCTTCATCTCAAAGTAACGAGATAATAAATATTTGACCTCCTTAATTGCATTAAGGCTGGTTCCGAAAATCAGTATGTCATCAACATACAAACAAAGGATGACTCCCTCACCCCCACCATGGCGATGGTACACACATTTATCAGCTTCATTTACAACAAAGCCTGCATCAGTTAAAGTTCTTTCGAACTTCTCATGCCATTGCTTAGGGGCTTGTGTTAGGCCATATAAAGACTTCAAAAACTTGCACACCCTTCCTTCTTGACCATTTACCACAAAGCCATCTGGCTGATCCATGTAAATTTCCTCATCCAACTCTCCATTAAGGAAAGTTGTCTTAACGTCCATTTGATGAACGAGAAGACCATGAGAGGCAGCCAATGAGAGTAATACTCGAATGGTGGTCAATCTGGCAACATGTGAGTAAGTGTCAAAGAAGTCTTCACCTTCCTTTTGAGTATATCCCTTGGCCACAAGCCGTGCCTTGTACTTCTCAATAGTACCATCAGGTCGAAGCTTTTTCTTAAACACCCACTTGCACCCTACAGGTTTGCACCCATAAGGGCGATCAGTGATCTCCCATGTTCCATTAGCTAAGATGGAATTCATCTCACTATGGACGGCTTCCTTCCAGTAGTCAGCATCAGGAGATGCATATGCTTCTGAAATGGAAGTGGGAGTGTCATCCACAAGGTACACAATGAAATCATCACCAAAGGACTTTGCAGTCCTCTGTCCCTTGCTCCTTTTAGGAATTTCATTATCATCCTCCTTAGGACTTTCAGAGTGTTCAATTGGAATGGTAGGTTCAGAGAATGTAGCAAATTCTTGATTAGATGAACTAGGTATCTCCGGATTTGATGAGTTAGGTTTATCTTTCATTGGAAAGATATCCTCAAAGAAAGTCGCATCACTCGACTCCATGATTGTACCGACATGAATTTCAGGCACTTCAGATTTTACTATCAAGAATCTATAACCAATGCTATGAAAAGCATAGCCCAGAAAAAGACAATCAATGGTTTTTGGTCCAAGCTTGCGCTTCTTGAGGATTGGTACATTAACCTTTGCCAAACAACCCCAAGTACGTAAGTAAGAGAGTTTTAATCTTTTATTCTCCCATTCTTCGAATGGAGTAATTTCTTTGTTCTTTGTGGAAACTCGGTTTAGGACATGACACGCAGTCAATAGTGCATCCCCCGCCATTCCTTAGAAAGACCCGATGTGTCTAACATGGCGTTAACCAAATATGTTAGAGTACGGTTCTTTCTTTTGGCTACTCCATTTGACTGGGGTGAGTAGGGGGGCGTCCTCTCATGAATTATGCCATGTTCCGTACAAAAGGAATCAAACTCGTTGCAAAAATACTCTCCACCACGATCAGACCTAAGCCTCTTAATCTTTCGATCAAGTTGATTTTCTGCCTCAGCTTTATAGATTTTGAAGAAACTCAAAGCCTCATCTTTTGATTTCAGAAGATACACATGACAATATCTCGTAGAGTCATCGATCAAAGTCATGAAATATTTCTTTCCACCTTTTCTCAACACACCATTCATCTCACAAAGATCAGAATGTATAAGCTCTAGTGGTGTTAAATTTCTCACTTCTGCAGTCATATGTGACTTGCAAGGTTGTTTAGCTTGCACGCAGACTTGGCACTTAGATCCCTTAACAGTTGTGAAATCAGGGATTAAATTCATCTTGGCTAGTCGCGTCATACAACCAAAATTAATATGATAAAGACGAGAGTGCCAGACGTTTGATTCAAAATTCGTGTAAATATGATTAACAACTTTATTACAAATGTCTGACAGAGATAAACGGAACAAGCCTCCGCACTCATAGCCTTTACCAACAAAGGTTCCATACTTTGAAATTACAAATTTATTGGACTCGAATACAATCTTGTAGCCATCTCGACATAGAAGAGATCCGCTAACAAGATTTTTATTTATTGAGGGAACATGATGCACGTTCTGCAGGCGCACGGTCTTTCCCGAAGTGAACTTCAGATTGACCGTACCAACACCATGAACAGAAGCATGTGAGCCATTCCCCGTCAGCATGGTTTGAGTCCCTCTGACCTGATATGAAGAAAACATGAAAATATCAGAACAGACATGTACATTAGCGCCCGTGTCAATCCACCAATCAGGAGAATGACATAATGAAAGAACAGTAGGTAATATACCATACCCAACATATTTCATCTCAACGTCGCCCATGACAACATTAGCAGTCTTGCTGCCCTTCCCATGCTGGCGCTTGTCAGAGCGGTTGGGACAAGAAGGAGCCCAATGATCAGGATCACTGCACACATGACAAGCACATTTCCTCTTATTAGTCTTATTCTTGAAGCTGGTAGACTGTGAGGCCTTGTTCTTTCCATCGAACTTTCCTTTGCCGTCAAACTTGCCTTTGTTCTTGAACTTATGAGGCTGGAAGTTCCTTTTCTGTACCAGCTTGGCATTAGAACCTCCCTCGATACCTCGAGCATGTGTATCTTTTGCTCTCGCCTTCTCTTCCACATCAAGAGTCCCAATGAGATCTGTTACGGAGAACTCTTGTCTCTTGTGATTCAGAGAAGTAGCAAAATTCCTCCATGACTAGGGAAGTTTGGCAATAATGCCTCCGACAACAAACTTGTCCGGTAACACACAAGTGAAGTGCTCAAGCTCCCTGGCAAGTGACTGTATCTCATGAGCCTGCTCCACAATGAGGCGGTCATCAACCATCTTATAGTCATAGAATTGTTCCATGACATACAGTTCACTGCCAGCATCAGAGACTCCAAATTTTCTCTCGAGTGCATGCCACATATCCTTGCCATTGCTAAATGACAGATATGAATCGACAATATTGTCACCAAGGATGCTGATCAAGGCATCCTTGAAAGTGGTATCAAGTTTTTGGAACGCCTCTTCCTGAGCGGGAATAAGTTCTCCCTCAGGTGCGCCATAGATGGCGTTATAGCAGCTCATGGTCTGAAACCAGAGCACTGCTCTCGCACGCCATAGTTTGTAATTGACACCTTCGAACACATGTGGCTTCATAGAAGCAACAAAGCCACTTGGGGAAAATTGCCTGAAATAAAGTTTTTGGATTGTTGAATAAAAGAGCAATTTACTAAGCGAATTATCCATAATAAACGCTAGATAAAACATGATTAGAATAATAGGCAATATACTAATCATGTGAAATAGCGAATACATATTAAGGCATATAACCACACAAACTGCAAGGCGTAAAACTTTAGATGCGATCAGAACAAGATTGAGAAAGAAAATATACACGGCAGTAGCAGAAGAGGAACCACCAGCGTTGGAACCGTTGTTGGCCATGTCGTCGATGAAAAGGGTGCTGATGTCGGGGAAGAAGTCCTCGTCGGGGAAGACGTCACCGCAGTCGCTATCCGTGAGGGAGTCCGTGACAAAGCCAGTAGTCGCGCCGATAGCACTCCCCAAAAACCTTATCGCCCTTCTCCCGTACAGGACTCGAAGCAGCGGGGTCTCGAAGGCCTACTGTCCCGGCTCGCGGTGCACGCCGCAAGACGGGATGGGGAAGATCTAAGTAGCGCAGTGCTCTGGAACTGGAGGCGCAAAGGATGTGTGGCAGTGTGTCTGAGAGAAGGCGCGACCTCTCTATTATATAGGCACAGAGGGGTAGGCAGACAGGCTGCGCAGAAGATGAAACGAACGGACAGAAGTTGAAGCAAACAGGCGGCAGCCCACCAGACAGCCTTCACTCAGTTCGTATTTATTTAGCTCGTATTAAAAGTCCACTCGAGCAAAAGCAAAACGTTTCAACTTCTATATGACTGTTCATATACCATTCATGCGTGGCAAAATAAAGCTCGGCTCGGCGAGATTCCCGCAACCCGCGGCGCGCGCGTCGTGACGTGACGTGACGTGACGAGACGAGGCGTGGCGTGGCATGGCGAGGCGAGCGAGGAGGAGGAGCGCGCATGTGGAACTCTATCCTTCTCCTTCTCATCCTTTTTACCAAGTGGTAGGGGAGCTCACCTTATAAGCTGGTCCAACTTCCACTCAACTAGCAATGTGGGACTAAACATTTGTCCCAGCTCTTGCCTTGCATGAATGAGCCAAATGGGCCTCTAGGATTTCAGGAATTTATTGGCATATAATAAATTGGCTGGGCCTATTTAGGCAAAAATTCCAACAATTTTTGGATTGTTGAATAAAAGAGCAATTTACCAAGCGAATTATCCATAATAAATGGGCTGGGCCTATTTAGGCAAAAATTCTAATAGTGGTTGTTCCCTCTTTGTCCAAATACAGAGTTCCTCCCACACATACATAGTTGAGAATGTTCATGATAATAATATTTACCTTAGCACTTTATATGGCTAGTGGTGTATCCTCTAATCCCTAAGAACGCTTTTTCCCACTGAAGTTTCAAATCTCTTTTACATACGCAATACTTATTTTTTGTATTCAGTTTTATTTACTTTACTCATTGTTCTCTTATACCAAAAAAACCAAAACACCTTTTTACGTAACACTCGCATTTTATCTTA
Source organism: Avena atlantica (assembly GCA_910589765.1). NCBI lineage: Eukaryota > Viridiplantae > Streptophyta > Magnoliopsida > Poales > Poaceae > Avena > Avena atlantica. The sequence goes on along the minus strand of OU342738.1, from coordinate 254,481,859 downwards.
TCACTTAGAACTTTATTTAGCAATTCTATTTTTAGTATTTATTTCAAGAATTCTTAGAGTTTAGACTCATGCTCCCTGTGGGATCGATATCTTTATTTCGAAACTATCTACAACCGATCTGTGCACTTGCAGTCATCAAGCTATTTTCTAGCGTCGTTGCCGGGGAGCTAAGCGTTGTCGATCTTTTTGTTTTTTCTTATTACTTTAGTTTTGTTAAGTTTTGCTTTGAGTTACAGGTTTCCACCAACATGATGGAGTTTGAGCATATGACTAGTGCTAATCCACTCAACCGTTTTTGGAAGCCTTTTGATATTTATAAAAGAGACAACTCCAACAAGAAGACCAGGGGGTTTGAAATAAATTCTCTACTACTTGGTATTTTACACAAAAAGCAATTTACTGGAGATGAAGAAGATATTGATCCATATGAGCATATTGCATGTTTCGAAGATATATGTGGCACATTCCAATTAACGGGGTATACCACCGATGAGGTAAGGGTTAAACTTTTTAGTCAAACTTTGACAATTACAACTCTCTCATGGTATAGATCTCTAACCTTAGAAGCCACTACTACTTGGGGTAATCTAGCTTGCGAATTTATTTCCAAATATTATTCATTATCAAAATCTTTTGGAATCAGGCGTCTTATAATTACTTAGAGGAATCGTCCCAATGAAGGACTAGTAAGAGCTTATATAAGATTTAAAGATTTACTTAGACAATGTCCTCATCGTGATTTACCTGAATGGTATTTATTGCATATCTTTTATGGTAGTTTAATTGAACCTAATAAAATTGAACTAGACTCTTGTGCGAGAGGATCTTTTATGGATTTACCTATAACTAAAGCTTGGGCTTTACTTAATATAATTCGCGATCATAGAGTTTCATGGAATTTTGGTCTAGGAAGTGAAGGTGGCACAGACATATATCATGAATGTATTCATGACTATAATAAAAAAGGCCATGTTAATGAGCTATCTAAAGAGCTTTATTTACATTCAGATCTTGTGTTGCAAGTTGTTAAAGCTTTTATAGAACACATCGAAGCTCCAAAAGAGGGTTCGGTAAAGTTTGATCAACCACCTGAACCTGAGAAGAAAAGAGAAGTTAAAGCAACATTGGCCTGATGGCGCCCTGTGTTGACGTGGGACGCTTCGTTGGAAACCCCAAGAGCAAGGTGTGAAGATCACAACAACAAGCCTTCCCTCAGTAAGAAACCGAGGTTATCGAACCAGTAGGAGGAAGGAAACGTCTCAAAGGTGTTACAAGCAATGTGGAAACCTGCACAGCACAAACTCAAGACTTTGCCCCAACAAACAGTGAGGTTGTCAAGGTCACCGGTTTGCTGTAACAAAGGATTAAATGTATGGTGTGGAAGGTGATGATGGTTTGCAGCAAGTAAACAGGTAATAGTGGAAGATGTATCAATGGTAAAGATTGGACCGGGGTCCATAGTTCACTAGAGGTGCTCTTCTTAGATAAACAACATGGCATGAAGGGTAAACAAATTATAGCAGGGCAATTGACAGGAACTGAGAAAGGCATAACAATGCAATACTAGACAAAAACATCATATGAGATTCGATTGGGCAATACAACAATATACATAGACCGCCATCCAACTTCATCTATGACTAGAAGTCCACCTTCAGGTTATCATCCGAACCCCCTCCAATATTAAGTTGCAAGCAACAGACAACTGCTTTAAGAAAAGTGTGTAATGTAAACAATCCACTTGTTCCATGAACAAGAGACCGTTGTTTTCTCCTTAGTGGCAACATCACATCTACAACCAAAGAGATTTTTGTCACTTCCCTTGGAAACTAGACGCATGAACCCACTATCGAGCATAATTACCCCCTCTTGGAGTCACTTGCAACTACTTGGCCAAGATAGCTACTAACAACGAAGAGCATGCAAGATCACAAACAACACAGACATGATAGAATCAAATAGACAAAACCATTAATCAATCTGACATAGTAATCTCAATATCCATCGGATCCCCGCAAAACACAACATGCATGATTACAAATAGATTATATCTTGATCATGAACAGAGCTCACAAGATCTATACATGAAAGCGCAAGGAGGAGATACAACCATCTAGCTACTACATGGACCCGTAGTCCAAGGTGGAACTACTCACGCTTCATACCGGAGGCTGGCATGATAAAGAAGAAGGCCTTCGGGATGATCTCCCCTCCGGCAGGGTGCCGAGAAGAACTTCAGATCCCCCCGATCTAGGGACGATGGTGGCGGCGGCTACAGACAATTTCGTGGAGTTTTGATCGCTTGCCTAGGGTTTCTGCATCGGGAGCTTCTTATAGGCGAAGGGGCAAGCCAGGGGGGCACCAGGGCCGCTGCACATCCCCCCAGGCGCGGGGTGGGCCCACCCGCGCGGCCAGGGGGTGTGGCCCCCTGGTGAGCCTTCTCCATCTCGTCTTCTGGCTTCGTGTTGCCCACGATAAAATATTGACTTTGTCTTTTGTCCCGCCCAATTGCGAGAATATTTCTTTACTAACTTTTCTGAAACCAGAAACAACAGAAAACAGGCAACTGGCACTGTGGCAACTTGTTAATAGGTTAGTTCCAGAAAACATATAAAAACACCTCAAAGTGTAGACAAAGCAAATCAAAGTAGATACTAAACAAGCATGGAGCATCAAAAATTATAGATACGTTTCCAACGTATCAAGCATCCCCAAGCTTAACTCATTCTCGTCCTCGAGTAGTTAAGTGATAAAAGAGTAATTTTTTAGGTGACATGCACCATCAAAGCGAAGATCAAACCATTTGCAAGCATTGAAAGCTGGGATCAAAGAACTCTAAACATGTGCATGAAAGATGGAGTTCTAACAATAGGACATAGTAACTATGCATGCAACATGAAAGGCTACAAACAAAGATCATGAATAACATGCATTGAAAAACGTTTGTTTGTTTCACATACAGAAAACATGTTATAGGCCCAGTTCTTTTGGCGGCTTCTCCGAGAAGCCGCCCTACCCCCAGCTTCCTGGGGAAGCCGGTTCAAAAAAATTAGAAGGCTTCCAAAGTGGTTAAGGCTAAACTAACTTGGAAGTCTCACAAAATTTGAGAACCGGCTTCCCCAGGAAGCTGAGCGTAGGGCGGCTTCTCGGAGAAGCCGCCAAAAGAACTGGGCCATAGTGGAATTCAGCTTGTCCCTCATGGAGTAGCAAATAGATGCATAGGACACCTTCAAAGTTCATAAGAGTGACTAGATACAAGTAGCACAAGAACAAGTAATATCACAATATGCATCAATCAATAAGTTTTGGAACACTGCACAAAGAACTAAGAATGGGAACTATGCTCTCTTAATGGTTCCTAAAGGATAGAAGGTGGAGACTCAATATAATAGTGGAAGAAAGCCCCTTCATAAAGGGAAGCAGGGATTTCATGTTTCAAAAAGAGCTTCCAAAAATTATGGTACTTGTTAGATTTCAGCCGTCATTGCCCCTATCATAAGCATCTAGAAGTGATTAAGGTTAAAGTGAACAAACTATGGAGTATATGCTTGACAGAGTATAAGTTGGCAATCTCAAGTCCCTTGAATACGAGGGCCACACCTCATGCTACTCAACTTCAGTCACCTGTAAGTTCTTGTAATAGTAAGTACATGCGTATCATAGAGAACCGTCAATGGGTACCCCTTGCACATGGTACAAGAGCTATACCATTACCAAAATGACAAGGCAAGTAGACGATGAGCATCTCAGTAATCTTTTTGTTTACTATGTGCATAGATTTTTATTGAGGATGCTTCACAGATAGCTCATTATGGTGATGCTGCAAGTTTCCACCATAATTAGGCATGGCTTAGGCTAGCGTCCCAGGCGTTTCTCTAACACAAAATACATAACTCCATGGACTTACAAGCTCCCTCTTTATTTTCACACCGATGACATCCATAGACAAAAGAGCATGATATCAACTGTGTACAAAGTACAAGTGCAATGTTGAAAATGTTCCCCATGACAACATGGTTCTGCTAATTCCAACGTATAAGTGCAAGCATATACAACTTAGATGACACAATGGTTCAAGCTTATTAGGGGCAAAGAATATAAAGTGTGCCATCAAGTTCGTGAGGGCTTTAATCACTAAGTTTTCACATAACAAAATACTTTTTAATTGGAAGAAAGCTGAAAACAAGAATATACTTGGAATGGTGTAACACACCATGCATAGGAGTTTATAGTGGACACTTTGGAATAAATTGGTTTCTTGGGAGTTGGAATCATGAGTAGAGCTTACTCATACAAGTGGAGGCTAGCAAAAGACTGGGAGCAACCAACTAAGAGAGCAATAATGGCCATAATCATGCAGAGCGACAAAACATTACTAATCAAAGCATAGAATGGTACTACAAGTCAGGGACTAGATGATCATAGAGGCTATGGTGACTTGTCATAGTCATAACATGGTGTGAGCATGTGCAAAGTCAACCCAAACAAAGCATCAAAGGAGAATACCACAATACTATGCTTTTGTATGCTAAAACAACGCATGATTTCTTCAAGGCACACTAAACAATCCCAATTGTTTCGAACAAGACATTATATAGCAATAATCACTAAACATAAGGTCAAAACAATACCTAGCATGTCATGCCAAAGTCTAAGTCACAGTCAATGCAAGTTCCTCTTGCACTCTTAAGCAAGAACTTTCTACTCCTTTCCAACACCAAGCAACTTATTTGAAACAACACAACGAGAACGGGGGTCCAAACTACTCTATTCAAGCAAAATAAACAAAATAATCAAAGCAAACGAAAACTAAGATGCTCCAAGAACAACACAACAGTGCATGAAACAATAAAAACGAAGTGTCTAGACATGCCCGAGCTTTTTATTGATGAAGAAGGGGATGCCTTGGGCATCCCCAAGCTTTGACGCTTGTACTTCTTGGATATTTCTTAGGGTGACACCGGGGTGGCATCCTCAAGCTTGATATTTTGTCCATTATTCATCTCATTACATTATTCTCTCTCTACACCTGAAATTTTTTCTTTCATACAAAACTTCACACAATCTTCATAAGCAACATTAGTGTATTCAAAAGATAATAGACCTTTAGGCTTAGCTTTGGAACAGCAAAACTTTTTACTAAAACCACAATTTACTGTAGAAACTCCTTCAAAAATCTCAATTTCCCAAAAGAGAAACTCAAAAAGGAACCAATAAGAAGCAAATGCAAATAATGACAGAAATCTGTCAAAACATACCAGCAAGTAGAAACCGATTTTTTCAAAAATCTTCTATTGCTCAAATCAAAAAGTCTTGAACTAACGAAAGTTAACTAACATACTGGGGGATTTATTTGTAAATTTTGAGATCAATACGACTTACAGAGACTCCTTACGAATTTTTATGGTGGAGGACAGAAATCTGTTTCGGGACAGCAACTCTCCAATTCTTACTTCTCTCTCATTAGAGGTCATTCTTGGCACAAAAAGCAGACAAAAAGGATAAATAGAGGTCATTACTGAATAAATAACTTCCAAGACTCAAGAAAACTCTTGGGTTATCTCCCAACAAGTACTTTTCTTTAACGCCTTTAAGTTAGGCACAAGAAGCAAGAGGAATCAAGTATTTTCAAATGAAGAAGCATTAACATCCATATTTGCAAAGTCTTCAACTTTGAAAGGTATATCATCCAATTGGGTTTTGGAGGATCCCTTCTCATCTCTCTTTGTTCTACTACTTTCATCAAAAAGGTTTTCAGGAGTAATCCAATCAAAGTTCTTTTCAAAGGCTTCATGCATTCCAACAAGCTTAAAGGGTATGGGTATCTTGAATTCTTCTCTAAGCTTAGTTTTATCAGAAATACCCACAACATCTACACTTGATCCTAGCATATTGAAACGCTCAAAGACCTTTTTGTCCTCCCTATCAACATCATGAAATTATTTTGATAAAGTTCTAAGGATGAGTTCTCTCTTTTTAGCATTCTTTTCTTCTTTTAGTTTTAGGAACAAGAATTGTATGAAGGGGTTAAGGCTAACAAACCTAGCCTCCAACATATGAACTAAAGAAGCTGCAGCAATCTCATAATTAGGAGCAAGCTCTGCTATAGATTTATCCTCAATATCCTCATGCTTGCTAACATAATTAAAGAATTCTTCAATATTATCTTTCCCAATTATGGAACCACTACCTATTGCAAGATCTTTCAGGGCGAACTTTGGGAGCAACATAGTGAGCTAGAGCAAGGTGGCAACTAGGGTAGGAACTGGTTTTTTTGTGTTTTTGAATAAAGCAAGCAAACCAAACTAGACTATTTTTTTGGGTTTTTTGGAAAGAGGCTAATAAAACCAAGCAAAAGAAACAAAGAAAACTAAAAACAAAGTAAAGAGAAAGGAAGTGAAGGAATCCCCTTGTGAAGACGTCCTTAGCCTCCCCGGCAACGGCGCCAGAAAAGCCTTGATGATGCTCGACGTGGCACTTCGTTGGTAACCCCAAGCGTAGGGTGTGAAGAGCAAGCAACAAGTTTTCCCTCAGTTGAGACCGATGTTATCGAACCAGAAGGAGGAAGGAAACGTCACACAGGTGTTGCAAGCAACGCGGAGACCTGCACAACACAAACTCAAGACTTTGCCCCAATGAATCAGTGATGTTGTCAAGCTCACCAGTTTGCTCTAACAAAGGATTAAACGTATGGTGTGGAATGTAATGGTTTGCAACAAGTAAACAAGTAATAGTGGAAGATGTATCAATGGTAAAGATTGGACCGGGGTCCATAGTTTACTAGAGGTGCTCTCCTTAGATAAACAACATGGCATGAAGGGTAAACAAATTACAGCAGGGCAATTGACAGGAAATGAGCAAGGCATAACAATGCAATTACTAGTCAGAAAGATCCTATGAGATTCGATTGGGCAATACAACAAGATACATATACCGCCATCCAACTGCATCTATGACTAGAAGTCCATCTTCAGGTTATCATCTGAACCCCTTCCAATATTAAGTTGCAAGCAACAGACAACTGCTTTAAGCAAAGTGTGTAAGGTAAACAGTCCACATGTTCCATGAACAAGAGACCATTGTTTTCTCCCTAGTCGCAACAACACATCTACAACCGAAGAGATTATTGTCACTTCCCTTGGAAACTAGAGGCATGAACCCACTATCGAGCATAAATACCCCCTCTTGGAGTCACTAGCAACTACTTGGCCAAGATAGCTACTAACAACGGAGAGCACGCAAGATCACAAACAACACAGGCATGATAGAATCATAAAGACAAAACCATTAATCAAACCAACATAATAATCTCAATATCCATTGGATCCCCGCAAACACAACATGCATGATTACAAATAGATTAGATCTTGATCATGAACGGATCTCACAAGATCTATACATGAAAGCACAAAGGAGGAGATACAACCATCTAGATACTACATGGACCCATATTCCAAGGTGGAACTACTCACGCATCATACCGGAGAGAAGGCCTCCGGGATGATCTCCCCTCCAACAGGGTGCTGGGAAGAACTTCAGATCCCCCGATCTAGGGGCGATGGTGGCAGCGGCTACAGACGGTTTCGTGGAGATTTGATCGGGTGCTTAGGGTTTCTGCATCGAGGGCTTCTTATAGGCGAAGGGGGAGGCGGAGGAGGCGACCAGGGGGGCAAACCCTAGCCAGGCGCGAGACCACGCCTGGCCACACCTGGGGGGGGGTCTGGCTTTCTTGGCTCGCGTCCTCGTCTCCCCTCTGGACTTCTTGTTCCCCACGGAAAGTAACTGACTTTGACATTTGTCCCATCCAATTTCGAGAATATTTCTTTACTAACTTTTTTGAAACAAAAAATAAGCAGAAAACAGTCATCTGGCACTGTTGCAACTTGTTAGTAGGTCAGTACCAGAAAACATGTAAAAATCACCTCAAAGTGTAGACAAGTAAATCAAAGTAGATACTAAACAAGCATGGAGCATCAAAAATTACAAATATGTTTCCAACGTATCACACCGCAAGGCCTTTGGGTACTCGATGGATGACTTGAAGGGTATAAATCCCATGATATCCTCCCATCGAATGTTCATGGAGGAAGGTGCTAAACTAGTTGCAATTTAATAGAAGACTAAAGCCTGAAATGAAGGAAGTGGTAAGAAAATAAATAGTATGCCTACTTGATGCATGTATAATCTATCATGTTTATTGTGTTCCTAAGAAAGGCGATTTTAAGGTTGTTCCTAATGAAAACAATGAATTGATACCTACTAAACTGTGACATAGGATGTGCATAGATTTCAGGAAATTGAATAAAGAAACTTGGAAAGATCACTATCCTTTACTGTTCATAGATCAAACCTTAGATAGGTTAGCAAACCACACTCATTTTTGTTACTTGGACGGATATTCTGGTTTTTCCCAAATAGTTGTTCATCCCGATGACCAACTTAAAACAACTTTCATTAATCCTTATGGATTACATGCTTACCGATGCATGCCTTTTGGGTTATGTAATGCTCCAGCTATTTTTCAAAGATGCATGACTGCTATATTTGCAGATTTTATAGAACTAGTAAAGGAAGTATTTATGGATGATTTTTCTGTCTATGGAACTTTGTTTACTAGTTGCTTGTATAATATCAATAGAATCTTGCAGCGTTGCGAAGCAACTAATCTTGTCTTGAACTGGGAGAAGTACCATTTTATGGTCAAAGAAGGCATAGTCCTTGGACATAAAGTATCATGTAAGGGTATTGAAGTAGATACGGCTAAAGTTGAAGCAATAGAAAGAATGCCACAACCAAGGGACTTAAAAGGTATAAGAAGTTTTAATAGGGGTTTGTAGCATGGAAAACAAAAAAAAATCCACCGCATGAACACACACAAGCCAAGATCTATCTACTAGATTGTAGCAACGAGTCGATTAGAGTACTCACCCTCGAAGATTCCAAAGCGGTTAGCGGGATCAGATTCTCGTGGGTGATGTAGTCGTACACTTGCCGATCTCAAGATCGTGTAGACGATCCTTCCAGCGCTGCGTTTCGGCAGTGCTCCCGCAGTCGGTCACATGTTCGATACTCGATAAAGACCTTCCTCTCCCTTATTACAGCAGGCAGCAGAGGTTGTAGTTCTCTCCTCGCGATTCTTGCAGCACGACGGCACGGTGACAAAACTAGAGGGAAGATCTCGCAGGGCTTCGCCTTAAGACAAAGCGGGTAGGATGGAGTAGTAGGGTTCCCCGACTTTCTAGGTTTAGAGGCCGGAGAGGAGGAGACGTGGTCGGCGGCGTCTTGGGCGGCGACGACGGCGCGAGGCGGCGGCAACGACGCAGCAGGCTCGTGGGGAGGGGTTGTGGTGTTGTTGTGGTTTGGGGCAGCCCCTCCCCTATATTTATGAGAGGGAGGGGCAGCTAGGGAGGGGAGGTTTAATCCTCCTCCAACTCCCTCTCCTCCTTGGAGCATGATGGAGGGAGAGGAGTTTTCCTCTCCTCCCTCCAACAGGATACATTGTCCTAGTTTGACTTTTCAAACTTGCCTTTTGACTTTAAATTTTGGAGTTTGATTTCTCACTTTTATTTGCACAAAACTTTGACCTAGGACATTATGCAACCATTCCACTTTGTCATGACTCATTCATGTACCTATCCCCTTCCGATTCGGTGAACCTTCTAGACCCTTCTAGATCATTCTGGTGAAAACACCGGAATCATTCCCGAACTCCAGAATTCAACTTTCCTTATATGAATCTTATTCTCCAGACCATTCCGGATCTCCTCGTGATATCCCGGATCCCATCCGAGACTCCGAACAACATTCGATCTTCCTACTAACATTCCATATCTACTAAACAACATCGAATCCTTAAGTCTCCCTACGGTTCGTGAATTATGCATACATGACCGAGACTCTTCTCCGACCAATGACCAAATAGAGGAATCTAGAAATTCATATGGTTCCCACATATTTCTATGATTACTTTGCGATCAAATGAACCATTTACATACGATACCAATTTCTATTTGTCTCGCGATATTTTACTTATACGAGGACTGATCGTCGGTATCTCTGCATACCTAGTTCAACCTTGTTACCGATAAGTACTATTTACTCGTTCCTGTGATATGTGATCCCTTGTGAGCCAGTCACATGCTTGCAAGCTAATTGGATGATATTCCACTGAGAGGGCCCAAAGTATATCTATCTGTCATATGGATGGACAAATCCCACTCTTGATCCATGTGCCTCAACACATACTTTCCGAACACTCAATGCCCCTTTATAACTACCCAGTTACGAAGTGGCATTTAATGTCATCAAAGCATCCTTCCGGTGATGGTGATTAGCATGATATCATGGTAGAAGGATTTAGGTTAATATGTATCTCAAAGCTTATAGAAAACGAACTACTGAAATGACTTGATCTTCATGCTACGCTTATCTATAGGAGTATGTCCATCATACCATTATCCTAATGATATGATCTTGTTGTTAATAACATCTCAATGTTCATGATCAGGAAACCATGATCATCTATCAACCAACAAGATAGGATTAGAAAGAGGCTTTACTAGGGAATCTAATTAGTTTACAAATCACACAAGTATTAATGTTTTCGGTTAATACAATTATAGCATGAATGTAAACATTTATCATAAACACAAAGATATAATAATAACTACTTTTATTATTGCCTCTAGGGCATATCTCCAACAGTCTCTCACTTGCACTAGAGTTAACTAATCTAGATTACATGGTAATATATCGAACACCCATGGCAGTTTGGTGCTGGTCATGTTTTGCCCTCGAGAGAGGTTTAGTCAATGGATCTTCCACATTCAGATATGTGTGTACTTTGCAAATCTTTATGTCACCATATTGGACATGCTCTCGAATAGCGTGAAAACGTAGCTTGATATGCTTTAGTTTCTTGTGTGACCTTGGTTCTTGCACATTGGCTATGGCGCCCATGTTATCATAGTAGATAGACATTGGGTCCAGCGCACTGGGAACCACACCGAGTTCCATAATGAACTCCTTCATCCATATCGCCTCTTGTGAAGCCTCTAAAGCAACTATGTATTCCGATTCATTTGAAGATCTCGCTACAACGCTTTGCTTTGCACTCCTCCAGCTCACTACTGCACCATTCAAAGTAAATACGTATCTAGATTGAGATTTAGAATCATCCGGATCGATGTTACAAATAGCATCGGTGTAACCATTAATAATGAGTTGTTCATCACCTCCATAAGGAAGAACCATATCCTTAGTTCTTCTCAAGTAATTAAGGATGTTTTTGACCGTTGTCCGGTGATCCACCCCTGGATCACTTTGATATCTGCTAGTCAAACTAACAACATATGCAATGTCGGGTCTAGTACATAGCATGGCATACATGATAGATCCTATGGTTGAGGCATAGGGAGTCTTACTCATCCTTTCTCTATCTTCTGCCGTAGCAGGACTTTGAGTTTTACTCAAGGTCATATTGGGCAACATGAGTAACAACCCTTTCTTGCTATCTTCCATTCCAAAACTCTTTAGAACTTTGTCCAAATATGTAATCTGTGACAACGATATTAGGCATCTCTATCTATCTCTATAAATCTTTATGCCTAATATGTAAGTAGCTTTGCCAATATCCTTCATTGAAAAACTATTATTCAAATAATCTTTGACACTATTAAGAAGGTATACATCATTCCCAATCAAAAATATGTCATCCACATATAGTACTAGGAATGATACAGAGCTCCCACTCACTTCTTTTGTAAATACAAGCTTCTCCATAAGTTTGTATAAAACCAAAACTTTTGATCACCTTATCAAAATGTTGATTCCAACTTCGGGATGCTTGCTTCAATCCATAAATGGACCGTTTAAGTTTGCCTACCTTGTTAGAATCTATAGGATCGGCAAAACTTTGGGTTGTACCATATACAACTCTTCATCAATGTCTCCATTGAGGAACGTTGTTTTGACATCCATCTGCCATATCTCATAATCATAATATGTAGCGATCGCTAACAAAATCCTCATAGACTTTAGCTTCGCTACCGTTGAGAAAGTCTCATCATAGTCAACTCCTTGAATTTGTCGAAACCCTTTTGCGACAAGTCGAGCTTTATAGACGGTTACATTACCATCAACATATGTTTCCTTTTTGAAAATCCATTTGTTCTCGATAGCCTTCCGGCCATCCGGTAAGTCCACCAAATCCATACTTGGTTTTCGTACATGGATCCAATCTCGGATTTCATGGCTTCTTGCCATTTATTGGAATCTGGGCTCACCATTGCTTCCTTATATGTCGCAGGGTCGTCGGTGTTGTCAACCAACATGGCACTCATAACGGGATCATACCAATCGGGAGTAGTACGAGTCGTTGTCGAGCTGCGAGGTTCCGTAGTAACTTCGACCGAAGTTTCATGATCTTTATCATTAGCTTCCTCTCCTATTCGTATAGGCGCCATAGGAACTTCTTCCGGTGCTACGCTACTGTAAGACCCCACCTTTATAAAGGTAAATGTCCATGTGATTGCAATGCTAGTCCCTGGATCAAATGCTAGCATCCATAGTTTAAGATGAAGTACACAGAAACAAAGGTCATTATTACATGATCATTCCAGAGATAACATAGTCTTTTACAACTCCATAGCCATAGGCTAGTACAAGAGTTTAACTTAACAATATAAATAAAAGTCTTCATCTTCATGTGACACAGGCAAGCATGTTGAGTGTAGACTCATAACCCTAATCCTCATCAGAGTAACCTGCAACATCACAAGTTACAGCCACAGTGGGTCAATACATTGGAATGGTATTGGCAAGTGATACCTTAGTAGAATAATAGTATATAGCTTCTACATGAATTTGGCTAAGTGTAGCTTAGGCTTACTTTGCTCAAAATAGGTTTTACCTATCAGTTGAAAACACTAAGTTTTTGTTTGGCAAAAACTCCCAAGGAACCACCAATAGACATTGGTGAAACTTTACCCTCGTTCAACCACAAGTTTTTAACTTAGAAATTGGGACGAGTAGATTCTTGATAGCTTCCATGTCTTGATGCACAAATTGTCCTTTGTCGGGGACACGGCTAAGTACATAGATTTTTCCTTCTCGAGAAGTGGTGCTCTTTCCCCACAAGACTTGACATTCATCAAGACGAGACCTTTCAGAAGCCTTCCCTTAGACCAAATGGACGCGTTCCAACCTATCACCCTACCACCACCTGTCCAAATGGCTAAGTTATTGCAACCTATATGATCAAGGCAGAGCCCATATTGCCATGTGGCTGCACTACAAGCTTATTAACATATGGCATCTCAAATCCCTTTGTTCCTGGGTGGCTTTCCACAAGTGTGATACACAAGGTAGACCATAGATATGGGCCTTGTGTAACCACTCAACATAACCCAAACAACCATTCCACCCAGGTGTTTCATGCACTTAGTTGTTTTATTAAGCAAAAACACAAGTTAAAGACTTAGCATTATTTTCCATAGCATATATATATATATAATCCACCCTTGGTTGCTACTAGCTAGGCTAAGCATGGCAATAGCAAGTATCTTAACTTAGATAAAATTCTAACAATTCTACAACTACTAGGATTTCCCAAGCATAGCATATAGATACTTAGCAAAAATTATCATGCAAGCCCTATGCAAAATATCACTAATGCATAGTCAAAATATTGGGACAAAAATATGAAGCACCACTTGCCTTGGTAGTTAGGGGAGTAACAACAATCCTCACAGTCACAATCACCACTAGCACCAAAATCTACACATAAAATGATAGCACCAAATTCATATTTCAAATAATCAAGCAAAAATATATGAATGCATGCAAATGCCATGTGATGATTTTTCTAAACCAAACAAGACAAGTAAAATAGTACTGAACAATAAACTAAACATTTATACACCAAATGAACTTAATTTGGCCTTTAAAACATTTTCCAAATAATTTTTATACACAAATTAGGCCTACAAATGTCTCTGCATAAAATTCTATTTTAGCAGAAACAAAATACAAAACTAAGCCTGCAGATGTGTAGGATTTATTTTTTTGATTCCATTTATATCTTATTTGCATATTTTTGATAAACAGAACAAAAGTTATTGAATTTACAAGTTTAAATAACTAATAGATTCAAATCTAAATTTTAAAACAGAAAACCTGACACGCGGCGCAATCTGATTGGCCCGTACCGGTTCGGGGGGATCACGCTCGCAAGCCGTTGGATCTAACTTAATCTAACGCACCAGATCGAACTTACCCCTTCGCGTCAGATCTAATCTACACCGCTGGATCTAGATCGAGCGGATCTAATCGCTCTGCCAAGAACTGGCGGCGCAAATTGCAAGCAGTGGCGGTGGCGGTTCTGCCGGCGACGAACTGGAGGAGCTAGGGGTAAAGGGAGGGGTGCAGTGCATTACCGAGGTCGCGGAGTTGAGGGGTCTTAGTGGAGGTCACGGGCGAGGGCGGGGTGCTCGGGTTCGGCAGCTATTCCACGCCGGAGCTGGGCTTGTCGTCGGGCATGCACGGGTGTTGACAAAGACGACGCTACAGACCACCGGAAACGAAAACACAAGTGGCGTTAGACGCATACGAAGATGGCGAACAAAATCGTATGAACCATTAATCAAGGGGGTCGAGGATCACCGGGATTGGTCGCCGGAGGGGCTCGGTACTGCGGCGATGTGAGCTCAAGCGCGAGCAGCCTGGTGGCGCTTAGACAGTGGCGAGTGAGGGGAAAGATGCGGGGAGGGAGAGGTTTAAGTAGGCAGGGTCGAGGAGGAATTCATGCTCGCAATCAATCGGATTGATTCGATGTTTAATCAGAGGAAACGCCCGCGGCGGAGCTGTCACCGCGCATTGATTGAAGATGAAGAAGACAACGTGGCAGTGGGCCAGGAAGTCAGCGAGTGGGTGCAGCGCGGCGCGGTGAGAAACAGAGAGGGGGAGGGAGTTTCCCGGGTGGGAAAGGTGGGCTGGCTTGCTGGGCCGCGGGTGGGTTGGGCTAGTTAGGTACTTAGGTTTATTTTTTTCTATTTTTCTCCTTTTCTTTTTCTGTTTTGATTTTCTGGTTTGAATTTGAATGGGAGTTTCAAAACTGTTTCAATTCAAATTTCTTCCAGAGTTTTGTTCTGTATTTCTTTTGTCCAAGGATGTGTAAAACATCTATTTATATTCAAAATCATTTTGGGTTTGAAATTAAATATAAAACCATGCCTTTAGTTAAATATTTATAATAGGCATATAAATAGTTTTAAATTTGATTTGCTTTGAAAACTTTTGTGTGGTCTTTGTATTTACTTTATAATCAATCCTGATCAAATACTAAACACATTTAGAAAATAAAATATAAACCTTGCCTCACTTGAATAAGTAATAGGCAAAAATATGGTTTCTTATGTTCGAAATTCACTTGAAAAGATCAAATGCTTATGAATGCATGAATGCTATGCAAGCTTTACAAATTATGATTTTTGGGATGTTACAAATCTAACCCCCTTAAGGTGAATCTCGCCCTCGAGATTCAGATTGGCTAGCAAATAGGTGAGGGTGGTCTTTCCGAAGGTCATCTTCTCTTTCCCACGTTGCTTCTTCCTTGGAATGATGGTACCACTAAAATTTGCAGAATTTGATAGTCTTTGTCCTTGTAACTCTTTCTGCAGTCTCAAGAATCTTGATAGGTTTTTCCTCATAAGTGAGATCACTTTCCAATTGGACCTCTTCCAAAGGTATAGTATCCTTCAAAGAAGTCTCTTCCATCTCCGGATGGCATTTCTTTAACTGACTCACATGAAACACATTGTGAACGGTAGACAATGATTCAGGCAATTCAATCTCATATGCTACTTCTCCTTTACGGCTCAGAATCTTGAATGGTCCAACATATCTTGGTGCCAATTTTCCTTTGACTCCAAACCTCTTCACTCCACGAAGTGGTGATACTCTAAGATAAGCTCTATCACCCACCTCATAGGTGACTTCCCTACGCTTGGGATCTGCGTAGCTCTTTTGTTGGGACTGTGCTATCTTCAATCTGTCCTTTACCAACTTGACTTTCTCTTCAGCTTCCTTGATTAGTTCTGGCACGAACAAGTTTCTCTCTCTAACACCATTCCATAACAATGGTGTAGTACACTTTCTCCCATAGAGAAATTCAAACGGTGCCATCTCAATACTGGCTTGATAGTTGTTGTTGTAAGAGAACTCTGCGTAAGGCAGACTTTCATCCCAACTAGCACCATAATCTAGGGCACATCCTCTCAACATATCCTCTAGAATCTGGTTGGTCCTTTCTGTCTGTCCATCAGTCTAGGGATGAAAAGTAGTGCTGAATTCCAATCTCGTTCCCAATGACTCATGCAGTTGCCTCCAAAAATGGGAAGTGAATTGAGTTCCCCTATCATACACAATACTCTTAGGTACTCCATGCAGACACACAATCCTATTCATATAAATCTTGGCTAACTTAGCACTTGTATAGGTTGTCTTCACGGGTATGAAATGAGCCACTTTAGTTAGGCGATCTACTATGACCCAAATAGAATCATATCCCGATCTAGTCCTTGGCAGTCCAGTGATGAAATCCATGCCAATTTTGTCCCACTTCCAATCAGGAATAGGTAGTGGTTGTAACAATCCTGCTGGTTTCTGATGTTCCGCTTTCACTCTACTACATACATCACACAAAGCAATATGTTCGGCGATGTCCTTCTTGAGGTTATTCCACCAAAATCTTTCCTTCACATCCATGTACATTTTGGTGTTATCCGGATGAATGGAATATGGTGAGTTGTATGCTTCTTATAAAACCAGTTTCCGAAGCTCCGGATCCTGCGGAATATAGATACGTTTTCCATACCATAAAGTACCATGTTCGTCTTCATGGAATCCTTTGGCTTTCCCTTTGCTAATATTCTCCTTAATCTCTTCAATTTCCTTGTCTATCTTTTGGGCTTCCTTGATTTTTTCCAACAATGTGGGTTGAACATCCAATGAAATGAGATGTCCTTCAGGCACTATCTCCAACCTGAGATCTTTGAATTGGGCACACAGATCATCTGGTAATTCTCCCTTAGTAAGGCCACTCACATAAACCTTATGGCTTAATGCGTCAACTACAACATTTGCTTTACCGGGGTGGTATTGCAAACTCAAGTCATAGTCCTTGATGAGTTCTAGCCATCTTCTTTGTCTCATGTTGATTTCTTTCTGAGTGAAGATATACTTCAAACTTTTGTGATCTGTGAACACTTCACATCGCTTTCCCAAAATATAATTGAAGGGAATATGCCCTGAGAGGCAATAATAAAGTGTTTATTATGTGTATTCCAAGTATATGATAGATGTTTCTTTTGCATGCTATAATTGTATTAATACGGAAACGTTAATACATGTGTGTTTAATAAACAAACAGAAAGTTCCTAGTTATGCCTCTCTCATAAACTAGCTCGTTGATTAACAAGATGATCAAGGTTTCCTGATCATGGACATTGGATGTTGTTAATAACGGGATCACAACATTAGTGTAATGGTGTGATGAACATTCATCCGAAGTATAGCATTACGATCAAAGTCATCGAGTTTATATTGCTATAACAACTTACGAAGTGATCCTAATCCTTAGACCATGAGATCATGTCAATCACTAACACCGGAAGAGTTTCTTGATAACATCAAACGTCACACTATAACAGGGTGATTATAAAGATGGATTCAGAACTAATAAAGTGTTATGTTGAGGCTCATGGATCGAGAGTGGAATTTGTTCATCCTGATGACGGATAGATATACTCTGGGCCCTCTCGGTGATATCACATTGATTAGCTTGCAAGCAAGTGATTTGATCACTAGAATGTTATATCACAGGAACGAGAAAAGAGTGCATGTCGGTAACGAGATCAAACTAGGTATGGAGATACCGATGATCGAATCTCGGACATGTAATATATCGTGAAACAAAGGGATTAAGATACTAGCGTAAAAGGTTCCGACGATCACAAGAAAGTCATCGTTGAATGTGTGGGAGTCAGTATGGGTCTCCAGATCCCGCTTCTGATTATTGATCCGAGAGGGGTCTCGATCATGTCCGCATTATTCACGAACCGTAGGGTGACACACTTAAGAGACACCGACATCCAATTGGAGCAAATGTTTCATGCCGAAAGAATGAACAAGCGCAGGAATTTATTTCACTAGATACCGAAACAGGTTTTCGGGTGAAATTGCATAAAGTGGTTATGCATGTGAAATAGAATTCTAGCAAGGGGTTATTTGTGAATGTTTGTCATTAAAGTAATTGACAAAATTCTGAATAAAATAAAAGAGTTTTATTTAATGAGAGTTTGCATTAAATTTGGTGGAAATTTAATGGGAATTTGAGTGGACTTTTGAGTGGAGGGAATTTAAAGGAGATTTGTGAGTGGAGTGTCCACCCACATGAAGAGGGGAGGGCAAGGGGGCAGCCCCATGCGCCGGCCACCCCCTTGGGGTTCCCCCTCCTCACTTGTCTCTCACACCTCCTCGTGAAGGATCTCTCTCCCCCTCTAGAATTTATTCCCCATGGTCTCGAACTAGCGAGATACATGTTCCCGGTGGCTATTCGGCAAGAAAGAGTTGTGCTTCCGCTGCATCGCTGGAGCGAGGAGGCGGAGGTTGCTCGGTGCCTCGAACGTGTGTGCGAGCACGGATGCGCTGCTGATTTGCGGCGCTAGGACTTCCTCTCGATCTTGAGATCGGCAAGAGATCGTCTACATCAACCACGAGTTGAACTCGTTAAGCTTTGTCGGTCTTCAAGGGTATGTTCTCTACGGATATACATCCGCCTGTTGTTTGTATCTAGTAGATAGATCTTGGTATATAGTTCACATCGTAGGAAAATTTTTGTTTTCTATGCTGCGAACCCTACAGTGGTATCAGAGCCGGATCTATGCGTAGATACTTTACACGGGTAGTACACATATGAGTATGTGGGCAATGATGATCATGTTGTTGCTCCTTTGTTGTAATTTTGGATATTGGTGGCATAGTGGGATGAAGCGGCCCAGACAAACTTTACATGTCCTCGCACATGAGACCTGTTCCACGCTTGACATGCAACTAGTTTGCATAAGTGGCTAGCGGGTGTCTGTCTCTCCTACTATAGTCAATATATATTTTGCAAGCGAGTTGTCAACAATTTGATTATCCTCGTTGTGGTTCATGTTCGTAGGTAAGAACGGTTCTATCTCGAAAGCCCTAAGCCACGTAAAACTTGCAATGGATAAATTAGAGGCGTCTAGTTTAGATTGTTGCTGGGCTAGTGTTATGATATGGTAGTGTTGTAAGTAGAAGTATGAGATGATACTCTTACAACACACGTAGCGTGTAAAATCCATAGACCTTGGATTTACACATATAGGTATGATAGTGATCATACCACGATGCACATGATAGAGATCATCTGCGGGAACCATATAATTTCACTAATAAACATATGATGTTTGATAGCATCTTATATTGCTTGTTTAGCGCTTTGTTAGCATAATAATATGATCCCTCATTTAAATATCAAGATAAGAATGTGTTCTTCCTTTAGTATGCAACGATTATGTTTTCGTCGCTCCAAGACATCACGTGATGATCGGGTGTTCTTGGATCCACGACCATATTTCGGGTGTAAAACAGTTACACACGCGAATAATAAGGTTCTAACTTGGCGAGCCTAGCATGTACAGACATGGCCTCGGAACACGGACCGAAAGGTTAAGCATGAGTCATATAGTTGATATGATGCCCATTTGATGCTCGCCTTTGAAGCTATACCGACTCACGTGATGATCGGACTTGGTGTAGTGGATTTGGTTCATGTAATCACCAAAAAGGCACGAGGGATGTCGTTTTTGAGTGGGAGTTCATTCGTAATATAGATTAGTTGAACTCAATCTATCATACACTTAGTCTAAACTTTACAAATTCTATTGTAGATGGCACCACCTGCTTTTAATTTCAATGTGTTCATGGAGAAAGAGAAACAAGCAACGAACGGTAGCAACTTTACCGAATGGGCCATGAATTTGAGGATTCTCCTCTCTGCTGCACAAAAGCAATATGTGCTAGAAGCGCCGTTAGGCCCCCCACCTTTTGATGATGCCCCTGACGAGGAGAAGAATGTCTATCAGACTCGTCAGGAGGACCACAACTTAGTTCATTGCGGCATATTGTATGGGCTAGAGCCGGAACTTCGAAAGCGTTTCGAAAACGGCAATGCATTTGATACAATGGGTGAGTTGAAAATGATTTTCGACACACATGCTGCTATAGAGAGCTACAACGCTTCAGAAAAGTTCTTTAGCTGCATGATGGAAGAGCACAACTCCGTTAGTGAGCATGTACTCAAGATGTCGGGTTACGCCGATAAGCTTGTGTCCTTGGGAATATCGATTCCCATTGACTTAGGCATCCATCATGTTCTGCAGTCTCTGCCACCTAGCTATAAGAGCTTCGTGATGAACTATAATATGCAAGGCATGAAGAAGTCTCTCCCCGAGCTTCTGTCAATGCTTAAAACTGCAGAAGTGGAGATAAAAAAGGAACATCAAGTGTTGATGATCAATAGGAACACTGGTTTCAAGAAAGACAAGAAGGGAAAACGGAAGGGAAGTAAGGGCGGCAAGCCTGTTGCCGCGCCTGAAAAGAAACCCCGAGTTGGACCTAAGTCTGATTCCGAGTGCTACTATTGTAAGGGGACTGGCCACTGGAAGCGCAACTGCCCCAAGTATCTGGCAGACAAGAAGGCTGGCAAGGCAAACAAAGGTATATATGATATACATGTTATTGATGTGTACTTGACTAGTGCTCGCAGTAGCACCTGGGTATTTGATACCGGTTCAGTTGCTAATATTTGTAACTCGAATTAGGGGCTGCAGAACAAGCGACCGCTAGCAAGGGGTGAGGTCAAGATGCGTGTCGTCAATGGATCAAGCGTTGATGTGATCGCCGTCGGAACGCTGCCTCTCCACTTACCGTCGGGATTAGTTATAAACTTGAATAAATGTTATCTGGTGCCTGCACTGAGCATGAACATTGTATCTGGATCGTGTTTGTTGCGAAGTGGTTATTCATTTAAATCCGAGAACAATGGTTGTTCCATTTATATGAATGAAATCTTTTATGGTCATGCACCGATGAAGAATGGTTTATTTCTATTAGATCTCGATGATAATGTTACACATATTCATAATGTTGATGCTAAAAGAATTAAACTTAATGATGATATATCTGCATATATGTGGCACTGCCGTCTAGGTCATATTGGCGTTAAACGCATG
Source organism: Avena atlantica (assembly GCA_910589765.1). Classification (NCBI taxonomy): domain Eukaryota; kingdom Viridiplantae; phylum Streptophyta; class Magnoliopsida; order Poales; family Poaceae; genus Avena; species Avena atlantica. Next base: position 254,460,539 of record OU342738.1, on the reverse strand, counting down.
AAGAAGCTCCATTCGGATGGACTTTTGGAATCACTTGATTATGAATCATTTGATACATGTGAGCCATGCCTTATGGGCAAGATGACTAGAACGCCGTTTTCCGGTTTAATGGAACGGGCGACAGATTTATTGGAAATCATACATTCTGATGTATGTGGTCCAATGAGTGTGTCGGCGCGAGGTGGATATCGTTATTTTGTTACTTTCACGGATGATTTGAGTAGATACGGTTATATCTACTTGATGAAACACAAGTCTGAAACCTTTGAAAAGTTCAAGGAATTTCAGAATGAAGTGGAAAATCATCGTAATAGAAAGATCAAATTTCTACGGTCCGACCGTGGAGGTGAGTATCTAAGTTACGAGTTTAGCACTCACATGAAAGAGTGTGGAATTGTTTCACAACTCACACCTACCGGAACACCACAGCGAAATGGTGTGTCAGAACGTCGTAATCGTACTTTATTAGATATGGTTCGATCTATGATGTCTCTGACGGACTTGTCGTTGTCATTTGGGGTTATGCACTAGAAACTGCTGCATTCACTTTAAATCGGGCACCATCTAAATCCGTTGAAAAGATACCGTATGAATTGTGGTTTGGAAACAAACCTAAGCTGTCATTTCTTAAAGTTTGGGGATGCGATGTTTATGTGAAGAAACTTCAACCGGATAAACTCGAACCCAAAGCGGAAAAATGCGTCTTCATAGGATACCCTAAAGAAACTATTGGGTATTCCTTCTATCACAGATCCGAGGGCAAGGTTTTTGTTGCCAAGAATGGATCCTTTCTAGAGAAAGAGTTTCTCGAGAAAGGTGTGAGTAGTCGGAAGGTAGAACTCGAAGAGGTTGTGGAACCTTCTCTTCAAAGTATGGCGAGTAGCGCAGCGCCGGAAGTTGTTCCGGAGTTGGCTCCACCTGTTGAAGAGGGAACTAATGATAATGATCATGAAACTCTGAAAGAGAGTACTACCGAACCTCGCTGGTCAAACAGGACGCGTGCAGCTCCCGAGCTGTACGGAAATCCTATCATGAATTTCATGGTTGATGAAAATGATGACCCTGCGACGTATGAAGAAGCGATGATGAGCCCGGATTCCAACAAATGGTTAGAAGCCATGAAATCCGAGATGGAATCCATGTATGAAAATCAAGTTTGGAACTTGGTGGAATTACCTCACGATCGAAAGGTCATGGAGAACAAATGGATTTTCAAAAGGAAAACTGATGCTGATGGTAATGTGACCGTCTATAAAGCTCGACTTGTCGCAAAGGGGTTTCGACAAATTCAAGGAGTTGACTACGATGAGACTTTCTCTCCCGTAGCGATGCTAAAGTCAGTTAGGATTATGTTAGCAATTGCTGCATATTTCGATTATGAGATATGGCAGATGGATGTCAAAACCGCGTTTCTCAATGGTAATATTGAAGAAGAGTTGTATATGATACAACCAAAGGGTTTTGTCGATCCTAAGGATGCTAACAAGGTGTGCAAGCTTCAGCGATCCATTTATGGATTGAAGCAAGCATCACGAAGTTGGAATCTCCGCTTTGATGAGGTGATCAAAGAGTTTGGATTTGTCCAAACTTATGGAGAAGCTTGTATTTACAAGAAAGTGAGTGGGAGCAATGTGGCATTTCTGATATTATATGTGGATGACATATTATTGATCGGAAATGATATAGATCTTTTAAACAGTGTTAAAAGTTATCTAAACAGCAAATTTTCAATGAAGGACCTAGGTGAAGCGTCATACATATTAGGCATAAAGATCTAAAGAGATAGATCTAGGCGCCTAATAGGGCTATCACAAAGTACGTACCTTGATAATATTTTAAAGAAGTTTAAAATGGACGGAAGTAAGAAGGGGTTCTTACCTATGTTGCAAGGCAAGACATTGAGTAAGACTCAAAGTCCGGCTTCGGCGGAAGAAAGAGAGATAATGGACAAAGTCCCCTATGCTTCAGCCATAGGCTCTATAATGTACGCCATGCTATGTACAAGACCGGATGTGGCACATGCTATTAGTTTGACTAGTAGGTACCAATCGGATCCAGGTTCGGAACACTGGATAGCGGTCAAGAATATCCTTAAGTACTTACGAAGAACTAAGGATATGTTTCTTGTATACGGAGGTGAAGAAGAGCTCGTCGCTAAGTGTTATGTCGACGCTAGCTTTGACACCGATTCGGATGACTCTAAGTCTCAATCCGGATACGTATTTCTCATGAATGGTGGAGCGGTTAGTTGGAGGAGCTCCAAACAACCTGTGGTAGCGGGATCAACAACGGAGGCCGAATATGTTGCTGCTTCGGAAGCGGCTCAGGAAGCAGTTTGGATGAAGGAGTTCATATCCGAACTAGGAGTGGTGGCAAACGCGTTGGACCCAATGGTGATCTATTGTGACAACAATGGTGCCATTGCCAACGCCAAAGATCCAAGGTCTCGCAAGCATTCCAATCATATTAAGCGCCGGTTTCACTCCATCCGCGAGCATGTCAAGGATGGAGATATAAAGATTTGTAAAGTACATACGGATCTCAATGTAGCAGATCCGTTGACTAAAACTCTCCCTAGAGCAAAACATGATCAACACCAGAACTCAATGGGTGTTGGATTTATCACTATGTAACTAGATTATTGTCTCTAGTGCAAGTGGGAGACTGAAGGGAATATGCCCTGAGAGGCAATAATAAAGTGTTTATTATGTGTATTCCAAGTATATGATAGATGTTTATTTTGCATGCTATAATTGTATTAATACGGAAACGTTAATACATGTGTGTTTAATAAACAAACAGAAAGTTCCTAGTTATGCCTCTCTCATAAACTAGCTCGTTGATTAACAAGATGATCAAGGTTTCCTGATCATGGACATTGGATGTTGTTAATAACGGGATCACAACATTAGTGTAATGGTGTGATGAACATTCATCCGGAGTATAGCATTACAATCAAAGTCATTGAGTTTATATTGCTATAACAACTTACGAAGTGATCCTAATCCTTAGACCATGAGATCATGTCAATCACTAACACCGGAAGAGTTTCTTGATAACATCAAACGTCACATCGTAACAGGGTGATTATAAAGATGGATTCAGAAATAATAAAGTGTTATGTTGAGGCTCATGGATCGAGAGTGGAATTTGTTCATCCCGATGACGGATAGATATACTCTGGGCCCTCTCGGTGATATCACATTGATTAGCTTGCAAGCAAGTGATTTGATCACTAGAATGTTATATCACAGGAACGAGAAAAGAGTGCATGTCGGTAACGAGATCAAACTAGGTAAGGAGATACCGATGATCGAATCTCGGACATGTAATATATCGTGAAACAAAGGGATTAAGATACTAGCGTAAAAGGTTCCGACGATCACAAGAAAGTCATCGTTGAATGTGTGGGAGTCGGTATGGGTCTCCAGATCCCGCTTCTGATTATTGATCCGAGAGGGGTCTCGATCATGTCCGCATTATTCATGAACCGTAGGGTGACACACTTAAGAGACACCGACATCCAATTGGAGCAAATGTTTCATGCCGAAAGAATGAACAAGCGCAGGAATTTATTTCACTAGATACCGAAACAGGTTTTCGGGTGAAATTGCATAAAGTGGTTATGCATGTGAAATAGAATTCTAGCAAGGGGTTATTTGTGAATGTTTGTCATTAAAGTAATTGACAAAATTCTGAATAAAATAAAAGAGTTTTATTTAATGAGAGTTTGCATTAAATTTGGTGGAAATTTAATGGGAATTTGAGTGGACTTTTGAGTGGAGGGAATTTAAAGGAGATTTGTGAGTGGAGTGTCCACCCACATGAAGAGTGGAGGGCAAGGGGGCAGCCCCATGCGCCGGCCACCCCCTTGGGGTTCCCCCCCTCCTCCTATAAAAGGAGCCCTCCTCCTCACTTGTCTCTCACACCTCCTCGTGAAGGATCTCTCTCCCCCTCTAGAATTTATTCCCCATGGTCTCGGACTAGCGAGATACATGTTCCCGGTGGCTATTCGGCAAGAAAGAGTTGTGCTTCCGCTGCATCGCTGGAGCGAGGAGGCGGAGGTTGCTCGGTGCCTCGAACGTGTGTGCGAGCACGGATGCGCTGCTGATTTGCGGCGCTAGGACTTCCTCTCGATCTTGAGATCGGCAAGAGATCGTCTACATCAACCACGATTTGAACTCGTTAAGCTTTGTCGGTCTTCAAGGGTATGTTCTCTACGGATATACATCCACCCGTTGTTTGTATCTAGTAGATAGATCATGGTATATAGTTCACATCGTAGGAAAATTTTTGTTTTCTATGCTGCGAACCCTACAATAATGTCTCCATGTTTTGAGTGCATGGACAACAGAGGCTAACTCCAAATCATGAGTAGGATAATTCACTTCATGAGTTTTGAGTTGTCTCGAGGCATAAGCCACACCTTTCCCTTCTTGCATCAAAACTGCACCTAATCCCTGGTGAGATGCATCACAATATACTTGAAAATCTTTCTCCAAATATGGCAGACATAAGACTGGTGTTGTCACAAGTCTCTTCTTCAACTCTTGGAAACTGAGTTCACATCCTTCAGTCCAATCAAATTTCTTGTCTTTCTTAAGTAACTCGTCATTGGCTTAGCTACCTTTGAGAAATTCTCAATGAATCTTCTATAGTATCCTGCCAAGCCAAGGAAACTACGAACTTCTTTCACTGACTTAGGAGATTCCCATTCAGTTACAGCTGACACTTTTGCGGGATCAACTGCTACACCATCTCCTGACACAATATGTCCAAGGAATCCAACCTCATTCAACCAGAATTCACACTTGCTGAATTTGGCATACAGCTTATGCTCCCTAAGATTCTCAAGTATCAATCGCAAATGTTCTTCACGCTCTTCATCGCTCTTGGAGTAGATCAAAATGTCATCGATGAAAACGACAACGAATTTGTCAAGAAATTCCATGAACACCTTATTCATCATATTCATGAAATAGGCTGGTGCATTTGTTAAACCAGATGGCATCACGGTGTACTCATACAATCCATACCTAGTGGTGAAAGCAGTCTTTGGTAAATCTTGTTCTCTTATCTTTAGCTAAAAGTAGCCTGAACAGAGATCAATCTTTGAGAACACACGGGCTCCTTCTAACTGATCAACCAAGTCATTGATTTTGGTAAAAGGATACTTGTTCTTGATGGTCACCTCATTGAGTGAACGATAGTCTATGCATAACCTTTGACTTCTGTCTTTCTTCTCAACAAATAAAACTGGTGCACCCCAAGATGAAGAACTTGGTTGAATAAATCCTTTCTACAACTGTTCTCCAAGTTGTTTCTTGAGTTCCTTCAACTCATCAACTGACATCTTGTAAGGTCTCTTTGCTATTGGTCCTGATCCTGGCAGCAAGTCAATCAGAAACTCTACATCTCTATCTGGTGGCATTCTCGGCAATTCCTCCGGAAACACATCCGGATATTCTCTCACAATTAGCACACTGTCTATGCTAACCCCTTAAGAGAATTTAGCTTACTACCTTTTGATTCAAAGTTAGACTTGAATCTAATCCGTTTCTTATCTGGGGTTGTGAGTGTGACAGTGCGATTGGCACAATATAGTACTCCTTCATACTTGGTCATCCAATCCATTCCCAAAATGACATCCAATCCTTGGGAATCCAGGATTATCAAACTAACGGGAAACTTATACCTCCCAAATTCTATCACTAGATCATGACATCCTGAGCTCACTAACATTTCTCCCCCAGGAGAACTTACTTTTATAGGACATCCAATAGTTTCAACTGGAAGTCCATTTCTATCAATAAATGCTCTTGATATGAATGGATGCGATGCGCCAGTATAAAAAAGAACAAGTGCTGGAACAGAATTGAGTTTGAACTTACCAGCCACAACATCAGATTCCTCATATATCTCTTCCACATTGATGTGGTTCACTTGTACCTTTTGGAAGGGATAGGGCTTGTTGGCATGTCACATCCCAAAATTTTCCAAATTTTGAAATGTGAAAAATAAATAAACAAAATAAATAATTATTGAAATTTAGGGTGAAAAGAAACTTTTTGTTTTTAAATGGAAACATCAAAACCCAACTTGAACAAAATTTGAATGAAAAGTGAATCCAACAAAATTCAAATCAAGTGAAATGCATTCATCAAAGAATGAATCTTGAAATTTAAACACTTGGAAAAGTTAAACCAAACTCTAAAACCCTAATGGAAGAAATCATTTCCAAGATCTCTCTAAGACTATAGATTTGATCCATATAAAAATTCAGCAACAATCATTCTAAAATGATCAAGAATGGCAAACCAAAAACATTATAAAACCATAGAAATTGGTTTCGCTTAATTTGAAACCATGAATAAAAACTTATGAATTTAATAAGATGAAAGGAAATAATTTCTAAAGCTAATAAAGCTCCTATCTAAAATCCATACCAAATTGTGAGCAAAATAATCATAAAGGATTTAAAAATTTAAACAAATATTAAATAAAATTATACAAATTGGAATCACCAATTTTGGATGTATAAATAAAAAGATATGGATTTTATAAGATAAAGGAAGAAATAAATAAATAAATAAGGAATATTTAAAAGCCAAATTAAAACTTGGCCCAATCCATAAACAAATGGAATAAAGATAATCCAAATTCAAATAAAATAAAGGGATAAAGAATATTCAAAATAAAGGGATAATTAATTCACGTCAATGCCGTGAGTAATGTCTGTCAACAATCACGCATGATAACTCGCCTCCCCCTTCTCTACCTTTCCCCTCAAACCTCTCTGCTAACGAGCCACTAGGCCTCACGAATTCATGCTCAAACCACCGCCATCTCCGACGAGCATCCGCGACGATTCCGGCGAACCACTACCCCCCTTGCCTCCTAGTTTCCACGAGGCCATTCCCCATAGTCTTGCGCATCCGCAAGTAGCCTACACTTGACCGTGCGTGCCCCCTAGCATCGGCAACCTCGACAACAGAACGCCTCCGCCGTCTGCCTCCACTCCGGTGACACCCCCGGGTAGCATCTGACCTCCCCTCTCCTTCTCCTTCACACGCGCGTACTCGCCACGACTTGACGCATCTAACAGTGCTTTCCTTTTTCTCTGGCTTGCACGTTAGCCTCGTGACCGTCTTCAACAGTGCGTGCCCGAGCCAGTGAGGATCTCCGGCGAGCAATCCATGTCGTCCCCGAGCGCCCCTTCGCCGACTAAGACTACCTTGAGCATCTACTCTTCACGGCGATCTCAGTGAGCCTTTCCCCTGTCTCTCTTGCTTCCTAAATCACCGGCAACTCCACCGTCTGACCGCGCCGCCGCCAGTGCCGCCCATCTTAGGTCATCGTATTCGAGCCGTAGGATCTTGATCTAATGGTTGCGATAGAAACTTAATAGAAGGGGTAACCTTTGATCTGTGTCGTGCATAGTCATTTAGATCTAACGGCCCAGAAAGGTCGATCCAACCAAAGCGGTACCGCCGAATAAGATTGCTCCACGTGGACCAGACTTTGTTTTAAAAACAGAAACATTTCTATTTGATATGTGATTTTGTAAAATTCATAACTTTAAATCTACACGTCCAAATTTTTCAAATTTTATATCAATGGAATCAGTAAAACAAATACATTCCAACCATGTACTTTGTTTAGTAATTTGCTTCTGTAAACTTAGTTGTTTTTGCAGAAACTTGTGTAGTCATAATTTGAACGTAAAAATTATCCTAGAAATATTTTTTAAGGTAAAATCTTTGGTAAATGGGTTGTTTTGAACCTACTTACCATAGAAACCAATTTATGGATTTAAAAGAGTATTTTGTGAAGCTAAAGAATAAATCTTTGAATTAAAGCATTTCTAACTAAATAAAATTGTTGAATATGTTTTAAAATGCTTTTTGAGTAAAACCTATGGAGAGTGATTTTATTTAAAATCTCTGACCCTAAACACCAAGTTATAGGATTTAAAAATATATATTTGGTGAACTCTAGAAAATTGTTACATTGTTTAAAGGCATTTCTAATGAAATAAAATGTTGTTTGATTTAAAAATGGTTTATAGGTAAAACCTTTTGCAAATGATTTTAATATTAAATACTTGACCTTAAAAACACTAACATTTGTGATTAAAAATATATTTGTCAAACACTAGAAATTATTACCTTGATTAAATCATTTCAAGCAAAACAAAAATGATTTAAAGTGGCCATTTTCACTAACTTAATATCAAATGGTTTTGCCACATTTATAAATGACCAATAGGTGTTTTAAAATGTTTATAACCTATTAGAAACCACTTTTCCAAATAAAACAATCTTTGGCATGCTTGCATGCAATGCTTTGTTTTTACTATTCTATGTGTTGAATTGCTTGAATGGTAGTTTGAATTTGTGCCTCGATTGAATTGTAGTGGAATTTCAAGAGTGTGACTATTACAAGATCAAGGAGTGAACTTATATTCTCTACCAAAAAGGCAAGTGGTGCTTCATACTTTTGTCCTATTATTTTCACTATGCATTAGTGATGTTTTGAGTAGGACTTACATGGAATTTTCTAAGTAGAAACTATGCCATGGGAAATCCTAGTAGATTAAACCTTAGTAGAATTTTTCCTAAGTTAAGATTCCTACTACTATCATGCTTAGCCTAGCTAGTAGGAAACAAGGGTGGATTATATTCATGCTATGGAATATTTATTAGTCAAGGACTTGTGTTTTTGTTTAATAAAACAACTATGTGAATGAATCACCTGGGTGGAAAGGGACTTGCATGGATGGATTTTTGTTGAGTGGTTACCAGGGCCCATTTTTCAATGGTTTACCCTCTGTATCTCATTTGTGGAATGCCACCCAGGAACAAAGAGATTTGAGATGTCAAATGTTGAGAAGCTTCAAGTGTATGGGCTCTGCCTGGATCATATAGGTTGCAATAACTTAGCCAAATGGATAGTTGGTGGTAGGGGTTGATAGGTTGGAACGCATCCATTCTGGTCTAAGGGAAAGCTTCTAAAAGATCTTGTCTCGATGCATGTCGAGTCTTGTGGGGAAATTGCACCACCTCTCGAGAGAGTAAAATCTAAGTACTTAGCCGTGTCCCTGGAAAAGGACAAATTGAGCATCAAGACATGGAAGCTATCAAGAATCTCCTCATCCCAATTTCTAAGTTAAAAACTTGTGGTTGAACAAGGGTTGAAGGATCACCAATTTCTATTGGGAGATGCCTTGGGTGATTTTTGACAAACAAAATCTTAGTATTTTCAAATGATAAGGAAAAAACTATTTTGAGAAAAGCAAGCCTAAGCTCCACTTAGCCAAATGCATATAGATGATATAATCCACTATACTACCATAGTATCACTTGCCAATACAATTCAAATGTATTGACCCTTGTGGCTGTAACTTATTATGTTGCAGGTTTGTTTGATGTTAGTGAAGTGCGTTGATTAGGATTACAAGTCTACAACCAACATGATTGCCCGTGGCACTTTGAAGATGAAGGACTCCATGCTATATAGTTATTTCTGCTGCATTGTAATGAGATAGCCAAATGAGTTATGTAAGATGTAATGAATTATTTTATTCCTCGTTATAAAGTTGTATTATGACCTTTGTTTCTTGATATTACATCTTAACTGTGGATGCTAGCTATTGATCCAGGAACTAGCATTGTAAACACATGGATCTCTACCTTATTAAAGGTTGGGACCTCTACATGGCACCATCAACTTTCTTTTCTGGGAACTCATTAGCATAGTGCCCCATCTTCTTACACTTGAAGCATTCAACCTGACTGAGATATTTCTTTACAGGCTGACTTCCACTTCCACTTCCACCTCCACTGTGGTGGCTCTTGTGTCCACTCTTGTGGTTCTTATACTTGTCATTATCATGACTGCGGTGATGCTTGTTGTCATGATGACGGTTGTGGCTGTGGTGGTTGTTGTACTTTCCATGTTTGTGGGATCCAGAACTCCCACTATCATCATGATGGGAACGCTTGTGAGACAATCCCAAGCTGTGCTTATCAAAGCTATGCTTCCTTTTCCTGCTCTCAACTTGTTTCATCTTGTTCTCCAAGATGGTAGCCTTGTCACAAAGTGATTGGTAGGTTGGGACATAGGCAACAGACAGCTGCAGGTTCAACTCATCATTCAGTCCTTCAAGGAATTTCTCCTTCCTCTTGGCATCTGTATCAACTTCATCCGGTGCATAACGCGCCAGATTGTTGAATTCCTCAATGTACTCAGCCACACTGCGGTGACGTTGCTTTAGATTGTGGAATTCCTTTTTCTTCAAATTCATCACTCCGGGTGAGATGTGAGCTGTATGGAATCCATCCTCAAAGATATCCCAAGTCACATCCTCAATGGGAGTGGTGATCTGAAAGTTGTCCCACCAGGTTGCTGCTGGTCCTTCAAGCAGATGTGCTGCGAACCTGACCTTTTCTTCATCAGTGCAACCAACAGTCACTAAGTCCTTATTCACTGAACGTAACCAGTCATTGGCCACCATTGGATCAGTGGTTCCTGAGAACTTTGCAGTCCTTAGTCTTAAAAATCTGGTGAGCATGTCAAATCCTGGTGGATTATTCTGGTTGTTGTTGTTGTTATTGTTGTTGTTGTTGTTGTTGTTGTTGTTGTTGTTGTTGTTGTTGTTGTTCTGATTCTGGTTCTGCATGAACGTTGTCATCGTCTGCATCAGTTCATCTGGCGCTATCATCAACTGTTGCATCTCGGGAGTGACATTGTTGTTGTTGTTTTGGTTGGGGTTGGCACGTCGAGGAGGCATCTGTGGTTTTAATAAGGATAAGAATGAGATAACCATAGATGCTTAACATGCACAATACATCACATAGAACAATCACAATAACCAAGCATCAAAATAACATAGAGTTTGAACGACATAAACAACAAGTCTTGGAAAATGCAAACACACCATAGCAAGCCATCCACATGTTGGATGGTCATTGCGACTCGATAATCAAAGTACGGTACATGAAAGATAATCGAGTAGTCTACACTACCCCTCCGCATCAATCTCCACATCAACGAGGGTAAGACCTGCATTCTCCATGGCGGTCTTGTACTCCTCAACACTAGTAGTCAAGGCCTCAATCTTGGCCCTAAGAGCCCTCTTCTGTGAGCGAAGCCTCTCGATCACTCCCTGCTGGTGCTCAAGCTCGAAGTCCTTGGCCTCTAACTCTTCCTTGATCTCCCGAATCTTCTTGTTCCTGTCTTGGACTCTTTTCTCCTGGCTCTTGAACTTCTTGTCCTGGCTTTCAAATTTGGCCTCCATTTCCTTGACAATATCGTCTTGCTCCGCGAAGAGCTTGTCCTTCTCTCGAAGCTGAACCTGGAGCTCGTCATTGCTAAGCATGACGTTGGTCCTATCAGTATCAAGGTGTCTAATAAGACCCTCTAGGTCCTGAAGGTATAGACGAATCGGCTCCATCGTCTCTCTAGTAGCATCCTCGTACTCTATAGCCTCACCCTCCTCGTTGTGTCTCCTGAAGGGGTGAAAGTAAAGACCTCTAAGCTCGGTGGAGTGCCTCCCTACCAGGCTCCCAAGTAACTCCTGCATGACTACATCTAAGCCTTTCTCCTTGTCGTCATGCATCAGCTTGAAAGTGATGGCCTCCGTGGGTGGCTCTGCCTGGCGTCCCGGCTGTGTGACTCTCAAGCCCCATAGGTCCTTCCTCTCAAACTTGGTGAGATGAAGTGTCATGATGCTATGAAGTGGAAGGTTGAGCACACTAGTGAGCTCAATGAGACGAGTACCAAAACGAGTTCTCTTGAACTCCTCGGCCGTGCTGATAACATCATTAGGCATCTATTTTTATAAGATAGAGAAAAGTTAGAACTAACACAAGTAGAGAAAGTTCACAAGGCAATATATCACAAGCATAATTTTTAACAACAAACACACAAGTCATGGCATACACAAATCCATTACAAACATCAAAGGTTCAACATAACTTAAACAATTTTTTTGGAAGTAAAAATGATAAGTGTGGTGGTCCAACTAACGAAGTACGATACAACTCTCACTCACTAGACAAAATAGCTATCAGGGCATCCTTAGTAGCCATCTGTCTATCTTGTTCACAAGACTTCCATATTAAGTCTATGATGTCTCCCCTTAGTTGTTGGTTGGTAGTCTCTAATTCTTGGGTATGCTTATTTTCTTCTCTAAGGTCATTTTGGATGTTGAGAATTCTGCACTTGAGTCTATCACCAAGCTCCTTGATAGCATTCCAAGCTGCATTTCTTGCAGAGTCAAAGAATGTTGTGTGCATTTCAGAGTTGGTGACCATGCAAAATCCTGACTCCTTGTGGTTGTCTTCCTTGTTTTTGTACAAGTGAAGTTGCACCCACCAATACTATTCTCCTTCATCCATCACAGGGAATCCCTTGTACACAGCTGCACCATGTATCCCCATGGTAACCATAAGGTTCTTGAGTGCCTTGGGAAATTCAGTCTCACACTCCAAAGTCATGGTCATGAGTGGTCCCTTCCTCATGGCTTCGTTGATGGAGTTCATCTACAAATAGAGATGAGAAACAAGATTAGAAAAGTTTACGAGAAGAAAAGACAAGTGTGGAAATTTTTCAAAGTGTTGAATTTTTTCCCTTAGTGATTTCTTAGTCTAATCCAATCCTAGGGTCATAATCCTATAGGCAACATAGTGCTCTGATACCATCTGTAAAACCCCACCTTTATAAAGGTAAATGTCCCTGTGATTGCAATGCTAGTCCCTGGATCAAATGCTAGCATCCACAGTTTAAGATGAAGTACACAGAAACAAAGGTCATTATTACATCGTCATTCCAGAGATAACATAGTATTTTACAACCCCATAGCCATAGGCTAGTACAAGAGTTTAACTTAACAATATAAATAAAAGTATTCATCTTCATGTGCCACAGGCAAGCATGTTGAGTGTAGACTCATAACCCTAATCCTCATCAGAGTAACCTGCAACATCACAAGTTACAGCCACAGTGGGTCAATACATTGGAATAGTATTGGCAAGTGATACCTTAGTAGAATAATAGTATCTAGCTTCTACATGAATTTGGCTAAGTGTAGCTTAGGCTTGCTTTGCTCAAAATAGGTTTTACCTATCAGTTGAAAACACTAAGTTTTTGTTTGGCAAAAACTCCCAAGGAACCACCAATAGACATTGGTGAAACTTTACCCTCGTTCAACCACAAGTTTTTAACTTAGAAATTAGGACGAGGAGATTCTTGATAGCTTCCATGTCTTGATGCTCAAATTGTCCTTTGCCGGGGACACGGCTAAGTACTTAGATTTTTCCTTCTCGAGAAGTGGTGCACTTTCCCAACAAGACTTGACATTCCTCAAGACGAGACCTTTCAGAAGCCTTCCCTTAGACCAAATGGACACGTTCCAACCTATCACCCTACCACCAACTGTCCAAATGGCTAAGTTATTGCAACCTATATGATCAAGGCAGAGCCCATATTGCCATGTGGCTGCACTAGAAGCTTCTTAACATATGGCATCTCTAATCCCTTTGTTCCTGGGTGGCTTTCCACAAGTGTGATGCACAAGGTAGACCATATATATGGGCCTTGTGTAACCACTCAACATAACCCAAACAACCATTCCACCCAGGTGTTTCATTCACTTAGTTGTTTTATTAAGCAAAAACACAAGTCAAAGACTTAGCATTATTTTTCCATAGCATATATATATAATCCACCCTTGGTTGCTACTAGCTAGGCTAAGCATGGAAATATCAAGTATCTTAATTTAGAGAAAATTCTAACAATTCTACAACTACTAGTATTTCCCAAGCATAGCATATAGATACTTAGCACAAATTATCATGCAAGCCCTATGCAAAATATCACTAATGCATAGTCAAAATACTCCCGAATCTTCTTGTTCCTGTCTTGGACTCTTTTCTCCTGGCTCTTGAACTTCTTGTCCTGGCTTTCAAATTTGGCCTCCATTTCCTTGACAATATCGTCTTGCTCCGCGAAGAGCTTGTCCTTCTCTCGAAGCTGAACCTGGATCTCGTCATTGCTAAGCATGACGTTGGTCCTATCAGTATCAAGGTGTCTAATAAGACCATCTAGGTCCTGAAGGTATAGACGAATCGGCTCCATCGTCTCTCTAGTAGCATCCTCGTACTCTATAGCATCACCCTCCTCGTTGCGTCTCCTGAAGGGGTGAAAGTAAAGACCTCTAAGCTCGGTGGAGTGCCTCCCTACCAGGCTCCCAAGTAACTCATGCATGACTACATCTAAGCCTTTCTCCTTGTCATCATGCATCAGCTTGAAAGTGATGGCCTCCGTGGGTGGCTCTGCCTGGCGTCCCGACTGTGTGACTCTGAAGCCCCATAGGTCCTTCCTCTCAAACTTGGTGAGATGAAGTTGCATGATGCTAGGAAGTGGAAGGTTGAGCACACTAGTGAGCTCAATGAGACGAGTACCAAAACGAGTTCTCTTGAACTCCTCGGCCGTGCTGATAACAACATTAGGCATCTATTTTTATAAGATAGAGAAAAGTTAGAACTAACACAAGTAGAGAAAGTTCACAAGGCAATATATCACAAGCATAATTTTTAACAACAAACACACAAGTCATGGCATACACAAATCCATTACAAACATCAAAGGTTCAACATAACTTAAACAATTTTTTTTGGAAGTAAAAATGATAAGTGTGGTGGTCCAACTAACAAAGTACGATACAACTCTCACTCACTAGACAAAATAGCTACCAGGGCATCCTTAGTAGCCATCTGTCTATCTTGTTCACAAGACTTCCATATTAAGTCTATGATGTCTCCCCTTAGTTGTTGGTTGGTAGTCTCTAATTCTTGGGTATGCTTCTTTTATTCTCTAAGGTCATTTTGGATGTTGAGCATTCTGCACTTGAGTATATCACCAAGCTCCTTGATAGCATTCCAAGCTGCATTTCTTGCAGAGTCAAAGAATGTTGTGTGCATTTCAGAGTTGGTGACCATGCAAAATCCTGACTCCTTGTGGTTGTCTTCCTTGTTTTTGTACAAGTGAAGTTGCACCCACCAATACTATTCTCCTTCATCCATCACAGGGAATCCCTTGTACACAGCTACACCATGTATCCCCATGGTAACCATAAGGTTCTTGAGTGCCTTGGGAAATTCAGTCTCACACTCCAAAGTCATGGTCATGAGTGGTCCCTTCCTCACGGCTTCATTGATGGAGTTCATCTACAAATAGAGATGAGAAAGAAGATTAGAAAAGTTTACGAGAAGAAAAGACAAGTGTGGAAATTTTTCAAAGTGTTGAATTTTTTCCCTCAGTGGTTTCTTAGTCTAATCCAATCCTAGGGTCATAGTCCTACAGGCAACACAGTGCTCTGATACCATCTGTAAAACCCCACCTTTATAAAGGTAAATGTCCCTGTGATTGCAATGCTAGTCCCTGGATCAAATGCTAGCATCCACAGTTTAAGATGAAGTACACAGAAACAAAGGTCATTATTACATCGTCATTCCAGAGATAACATAGTCTTTTACAACCCCATATCCATAGGCTAGTACAAGAGTTTAACTTAACAATATAAATAAAAGTATTCATCTTCATGTGCCACAGGCAAGCATGTTGAGTGTAGACTCATAACCCTAATCCTCATCAGAGTAACCAGCAACATCACAAGTTACAACCACAGTGGGTCAATACATTGGAATAGTATTGGCAAGTGATACCTTAGTAGAATAATAGTATCTAGCTTCTACATGAATTTGTCTAAGTGTAGCTTAGGCTTGCTTTGCTCAAAATAGGTTTTACCTATCAGTTGAAAACACTAAGTTTTTGTTTGGCAAAAACTCCCAAGGAACCACCAATAGACATTGGTGAAACTTTACCCTCATTCAACCACAAGTTTTTAACTTAGAAATTAGGACGAGGAGATTCTTGATAGCTTCCATGTCTTGATGCTCAAATTGTCCTTTGCCGGGGACATGGCTAAGTACTTAGATTTTTCCTTCTCGAGAAGTGGTGCACTTTCCCAACAAGACTTGACATTCCTCAAGACGAGACCTTTCAGAAGCCTTCCCTTAGACCAAATGGACACGTTCCAACCTATCACCCTACCACCAACTGTCCAAATGGCTAAGTTATTGCAACCTATATGATCAAGGCAGAGCCCATATTGCCATGTGGCTGCACTAGAAGCTTCTTAACATATGGCATCTCAAATCCCTTTGTTCCTAGGTGGCTTTCCACAAGTGTGATGCACAAGGTAGACCATATATATGGGCCTTGTGTAACCACTCAACATAAACCAAACAACCATTTCACCCAGGTGTTTCATTCACTTAGTTGTTTTATTAAGCAAAAACACAAGTCAAAGACTTAGCATTATTTTTCCATAGCATATATATATATATAATCCACCATTGGTTGCTACTAGCTAAGCTAAGCATGGAAATATCAAGTATCTTAACTTAGAGAAAATTCTAACAATTCTACAACTACTAGTATTTCCCAAGCATAGCATATAGATACTTAGCAAAAATTATCATGCAAGCCCTATGCAAAATATCACTAATGCATAGTCAAAATATTGGAAAAAAAATATGAAGCACCACTTGCCTTGGTAGTTGGGGGAGTAACAACAATCCTCACAGTCACAATCACCACTAGCACCAAAATCTACACATAAAATGATAACACCAAATTCATATTTCTAATAATCAAGCAAAAATATATGAATGCATGCAAATACCATGTGATGATTTTTCTAAACCAAACAAGACAAGTAAAACAATACTGAACAATAAACTAATTTATACACCAAATGAACTTAATTTGGCCTTTAAAACATTTTCCAAATAATTTTTATACACAAATTAGGCCTACAAATGTCTCTGCATTAAATTCTATTTTAACAGAAACAAAATACAAAACTAATCCTGCAGATGTGTAGGATTTTTTTTTGTTTCCATTGATATGTTATTTGCATTTTTCGGATAAACAGAACAAAAGTTATTGAATTTACAAGTTTAAATAACTAATAGATTCAAATATAAATTTTAAAACAGAAAACCTGACACGCGGCGCAATCTGATTGGCCCGTACCGGTTCGGGGGATCACGCTCGCAAGCCGTTGGATCTAACGCACCAGATCGAAACTTATCCCTTCGCGTCAGATCTAATCTCACCGCTGGATCTAGATCCAGCGGATCTAATCGCTCTGCCAAGAACTGGCGGCGCAAATGGCGAGCAGTGGCAGCGGCGGTTCTGCCGGCGACGAATTGGCGGCGCTAGGGGTAAAGGGAGGGGTGCAGTGCATTACCGAGGTCGCGGAGTTGAGGCGGTCACAATGGAGGTCACGGGCGAAGGCGGGGTGCTCGGGTTCGGCAGCTATTCCTCGCCGGAGTTGGGCTTGTCGTCGGGCACGCACGGGTGTTTACGAAGACGATGCTACATACCACCAGAAACGAAACCACAAGTGGCGTTAGACGCGTACGAAGATGGCGGACAAAATCGTCTGAACCAGAAAGCAAGGGGGGGGCTCGAGGATCACCGGGATTGGTCGCCGGAGGGGCTCGGTACCGCGGCGATGTGTGCTCAAGCGTGAGCAGCCTGGTGGCGCTTAGACAGTGGCGAGTGAGGGGAAAGATGCGGGGGAGGGAGAGGTTTAAGTAGGCAGGGTCGGGGAGGAATTCACGCTCGCAATCAATCGGATTGATTCGATGTTTAATCGGAGGAAACGGCCGCGGCGGAGCTGTCACCGCGCATTGATTGGAAGTCAGCGAGTGGGTGCAGCGCGGCGCGGTGAGAAACATAGAAGGGGAGGGAGTTTCCTGGGTGGGCTAGGTGGGCTGGCTTGCTGGGCCGCGGGTGGGTTGGGCTAGTTAGGTAGTTAGGTTTATTTTTTTTCTCTTTTTCTACTTTTCTTTTTATGGTTTGAATTTGAATGGGAGTTTCAAATCTATTTTAATTTAAATTTCTTCCAGAATTTTGTTATGTATTTCTTGTGTCCAAGGATGTGTAAAACATCTATTTATATTCAAAATCATTTTGGGTTTGAAATTAAATATAAAACCATGCCTTTAGTTAAATATTTATAATAGGCATATAAATAGTTTTAAATTTGATTTGCTTTGAAAACTTTTGTGTGGGCTTTGTATTTACTTTATAATCAATCCTGATCAAATACTAAACACATTTAGAAAATAAAATATAAACCTTGCCTCACTTGAATAAGTAATAGGCAAAAATATGGTTTCTTATGTCTGAAATTTACTTGAAAAGATCAATTGCTTATGAATGCATGAATGATATGCGAGCTTTACAAATTATGATTTTTGGGATGTTACAGCTACTCTCAAATCCGATAGAAGGTTCGACAACCTCATCATGTTCTACTTTCCTTCCAGTCACTTCTTTCAAGACTCTAGAAAGGATCCATTCTTGGCAACGAAGATTTTGCATTCGGATCTATGATAGAAGGTATACCCAATAGTTTCCTTCGGGTATCCTATAAAGGTGCATTTTTCTGCTTTGGGTTCAAGCTTGTTGGGTTGTAACTTCTTTACATAAGCTTCGCAACCCCAAACTTTAAGGAACGAAAATTTAGGTTTCTTCCCAAACCATAATTCATACACTGTCGTTTCAATGGATTTAGATGGTACCCTATTAAAAGTGAATGCGGCTGTTTCTAATGCATAACCCCAAAACAACAAAGGTAAATCTGCAAGTGACATCATAGAACGAACCATATCTAAGAGAGTTTGATTACGATGTTTGGACACACCATTTATGTTATGGTGTTCCCGGCGGTGTCAATTGTGAAAGTATTCCGCATTTCTTTAAATGCTTGCCAAACTCGCTTAGATATTCACCTCCATGATCAGATCATAGAAACTTGATCTTCTTGTTACGTTGATTCTCCACTTCACTTCGAAATTCCTTTGGACTTATGTTTCATGAAATAGATATACCCATATCTACTCAAGTCATCCGTGAAAGTAAGAACATAATGATAACCATCGCGCGATGCTACACTCATCGGGTCACACACATCGGTATGTATGATTTCCAATAAGTTCGTAGCTCGCTCCATTATACCAGAAAATGGAGTCTTGGTCATTTTACCCATCATACATGCTTCACATCTTTCAAGTGATTCGAAATCAAGTGATTAAAGAAGTCCATTGGAATAGAGTTTCTTCATACGCTTCACTCCAATGTGAAAAAGACGACAGTGTCACATGTATGTATAATTATCAGTCAGTTTCGAACGTTTAGCTTCTATATTATGAACATGTGTATCACTACAATCAAGATTCAATAAGAATAGACCATCTATCAAAGGTGCATGACCATAAAAGATATTACTCATATAAATCGAACAACCATTATTCTCGGACTTAAACAAGTAACCATCTTGCAATAAACAAGATCCCGATATAATGTTCATGCTCAACGCAGACACCAAATAAAAATTATTTAAGTATAAAACTAATCCCGATGGTAGATGAAGAGGGAGCGTGCCGACCGCGACCACATCAACCTTTGATCTGTTTCCAACGCGCATCATCACCTCGTCTTTCTCTAGTCTTTATTTATTCTGCAGCACCTGTTTCGAGTTACAAATATGAGCAACCGAACCAGTATAAAATACCCAGGCACTACTATGATTACTAGAAAAATACACATCAATAACATGTATATCGTATATACCTTTCTTCTTGATGTTTCCGTTCTTCTGATCCGCCAAGTACTTGGGGCAATTCCGCTTCTAATGACCTTCTCCCTTGCAGTAAAAGCACTCAGTATCAGGCTTAGGTCTAGCCTTGGTCTTCTTCATCGGCACGGTAGCTTTCTTACCGCCCTTCTTCAAGTTTCCCTTTTTCTCAGTCTTGCCTTGCTTCTTGAAATTGGTGGTCTTATTGACCATCAACACTTGGTGCTCTTTCTTGATCTCCACTTCCGCAGACTTCAACATAGAGAAGAGTTCTGGTAACGTCTTATCCATGGGCTGCATGTTGTAGTTCATCACAAAGTTCTTGTAACTTGGTGGTAGTGATTGGAGGACACGATGAATCCCCAACGCATTAGGAATTATTATGCCCAAGCTCTAGAGCTTATTAGCATGCCTAGACATCTTAAGCACATGCTCACTGACGGAGCTGCCCTCTTCCATCTTGCAGTTAAAGAACTTTTCAGAAACTTCATAACTCTCAACTTTCGCGTGATCCTCAAATATCATTTTTATTTTATGGACAATATCATGTGGGTCAAAGTTCTCAAACCTTTTTTGAAGCTCCGATTTCAAACCATACAAGATAGCACACTAAACTATGTAGTATTGATTCTTTCAAGTACGGAAAACATTTTTCTCATCATCGATAGCATCTTCTGCAGGTGGGTCACCCAGCGGTGCATCCAACACATAGGTCAACTGACAAGCATTGAGGACAATCCTCAAATTGTGGAACCAATCCGCGAAGTTGCTTCCATTGTTTTTCAAATTTTCTTTCTCTAGGAACAACATATATGCAAAAGTTTAGACTAAGTTTATGACAAATTGAGTTCTAATTAATAGTTAAATTAATCTAGGTGGACTCCCACTCAAAACAATATCTCTCACATTGTTTTAGTGATCACACGAACCAAATCCACTACATCAAAACCGATCATAACGAGAGATGATGTAGTTTCAAAGGCGAACAATCAACATGTTCATCATATCTACTATATGACTCATGCTTTACCTTTCGGTGATCCATGTTCCGAGACCATGTCTGTACATGCTAGGCTCGTCAAGATTAACCTTAGTTTCTGCATGAGCAAATCTGGCTTTCTCCCGTTGTATGCACACGTTGATTCTATCAGACCTGATCATCACGTGGTGCTTCGAGACAAGCACATTACACTAAGGATGACAACTATGCTCTCAAGAAGGTGCTCATAGAATAAGTGATTAACATTGAGTTATTTTGTTCATTAATAAATGTGTAGCATTATGTACATTATCCATGCTTGTGACGTTATACCTTTCCAATGTCCAAATAAATAAAAGAAAGAAAAACACAAGCAAATACTTGTTGTATCCAAAAACCTTGCGCCATACTTCTCCACAAAATCTCCACCATACCTACCTATATATCAAAATGCTATTCCAAGTATAGTATATGTGCCATGCCTTTGCATTCAAAATTATACTTCTTTTTATTGTGCAATTTAATCCTCATGGGAAAGTAGCAGTCTACGGTGATTCTCATTTATGTAAGTTACATGTTTGACAAATTATTAGTTGGAGTTAATTCAAACCATGTTGTCGTGGAACAAGACTTTCAAAATTGCACCATAATTAAGTTATTGTCATGTACCTTTGGTTATGCATGCCGACTGATGTGAAATGAGTGGGGGTTATCATGCTAAAGATTCGAGTATGCATATTTGTTAAAGAAGAGCATTGGGACGCTAACCGAAACCATGTCTAATCATGGTAGATGTTTCAGCATGGACTTCCTCAATCATCTTTCATAAGTTTAAATTACTATTCAAGTAGTACTTAAATAGGGGTCCATTTGTCTATTGTCCTATCGTCCCGGTATATATTGCCTTTTCAAAAAGATTTCTCAAAATCTCAAAGGACACTTTGTACATGTGGCATGGAGGTACCCCTTCGCGAGCACTTGGTTAAAATAGTATGCATACAATGAAAATCTATCGTAATTCTAAAGTTGGGTAGCATGAGGTGTAGGTACTATTAACCACGGGGCATGAGACTTCCAACTTGTAAGTGGTCAAACGTGTAAAACCATAATTGTATTCAATACCGTTGACATGAGTTGAACAGTCAAAAACTTATTTTTTGTTTAGCATCAAAGTCTTGGCATATATACTCCCTACTTACTTTCGGTGGCTACTTGTTCAAAATAAAGAAAGAGAATAAAGAAAGAAAGTTCTGAACTACACTAGCACTTGCATGTTTAATGTCCATAGTACTTTCATTTGTTTTTTGCACTTTTTGATTGATTGTTGAACATCTTTGAAGTGAATTAGAAGTACCACTTGATATATCATTTGCTTGTTGTTTTTCATTAAAGTTTGAATCATTTATCTTATGTATTACTACTTGCTTGTTATTTTCATTTTAACAATAAACTCCAAAGTCCTTGTTTAGATTTTATCACCTTCATACTCGATGACGAGCATGGATTAAGCTTGGGGTGTTGATGCATGCAAAATTCATGCATGAACTTTGTAGTTTATTGTTACATATTCCAACATATTTAGATGTTATGAGATGTTATAATCATGTTTTGCAATGATTTGTGGAGATTTTCCATCGATCCCCTTATTTGGTTTATAACTCTGCAGAACGGAAAATGCCTGTTTTGTGTATTTTTACGTTTTAGGGACCTTCTGAAACTCAAATTCAGCGAGGAATTTTCTGGAATCATTATTTTCCCAAAGCAACAATATGAGATAAAGAAGCACACGAGTAGTCCACCAGGTCCCAAACAAGCACAAGTGGCATGGGTCCCTGGCCTGGTCGTGCCACCTAGTCTTGTTTGCCCCTTGAAGCTCCGATGTCGTCCATCTTCGTCCCAGATTGACCGGCTTGACCTAAAAAGTCCTATATAAAGAACCCCTGAAGCGTTCCCTCGAGGAGGCGGCGGAGAAACATGAAATAGAGGTTGTACCTGCGAAGATTGGAGGGGAAACGCTGTCGGAGTCGTCCTCGGTCGCGTCTCCAACCTCTCCAACATCACCAACACCTCCACCATGATGAAGAGCGAGTAGTCCACCTCTAGACTATGGGTTTGTGGCAGGATCTTGAGCTCTCTCTCTGTCTCTCTCTTGTGCAATGTTGATTATATGCCATATGAGATGCCTAACATGATTATGGCCATACTATGTAATTCTATCTTGTTCTATGTTATTTTATTGGATGATCTATGAGATGTGAACCTTTAATATGTTCTTGATGTATGTGTAGATGCATATTGTTACCCCATTCTTATTACTTGTTCTGATCAAACTTGTTGTGAGAGCATGTGTGGGCGATGGTGTGTGTTATATGGAGTAACTTGGTAGTAGTGGATTGTGATAGCAATTTCATAGCTACTATGGTGTTTACTAATTCTGTTCTTATCTCACTAGGGAGAAAAATAATGCATGTGCTATAGTTCTTAGTGAAAGGTGAGAACCTTGCTTATATTCATGGACTTCGATCCATTGTAATATGTTCATGCATGCTAGCACATTTGCTATTCACCATCATGTCAAATTACCTAAGGCTATGTCGTGGTTTTGTCAACACGTACGCCATATGGGTATCCCAACGGAGAGTTTAGAGACGTGGGGGGGAAGACGGAGAGCATCCGGGTCGGCATGACACAATTTACCCAGGTTCAGATCTCACGACGGTGGCGAGATCCTACTCCTGCTATAAATCACTATAATAGCAATACGCCGAGTTACAGGATTGGGGGTTCGCTGTGTGCGGGTTGTGCTATGCACTTGTTGTTCTTGTGCCCTAAAGGCTCCCGTAGGCCGGCTTATATGAGCGCCAGGACCTAGGGTTACATGGAGAGTCTCAGCCGATACGGTTACAGAGTCCTAGACTAACACTAACTAGTCTTCTTGTCCTCCAAGGCTCCAGCTTCCATCTAAGGCGGTGGCACGTTGCCTTCCTTTATCCCCGCTGGACCTCCGTCTTGTCTACCAGCAACTGGGCCGCCCAGTTATGCCATAGGCCTAACGACCAACTGTGGGCCACCCGGGCTTGCCAGTATGAGACTATGTCGTAGGTATACCCATTTGGTATATCCACAACAGTAACCCCCGGAGTTCTTCAAGATCCTCGCGTTCCTCCGTCTAGCTTTGAGCGTAAGTATCACGTCGTCTTCAATTTGTAGGCGTGCTTCGTGAAAAATCTTGGAGAGCTCGCATATCATATTCTCATCCGACTAAGCCTAGACAGAGAGTTGCTTGTATGCTTCTGCGAACGAGTCCAAGGCGGAGAACTCTAACGAATCGTTAGTGATTCTGCCAAGCTCTAGAAACGCTTCAATATCATCATCCATGTGGGACGGTATGTAAGCCGGAAAAAATCACGGCTACCAGGCCATGGTCGTAAAGGCTGCCAAACTGCTGACTTAGAGCCAACAAAGTCACAGACATAAGAGCTTGCCGAATTAAGGTCTTAGAGCCTCTCATATCGCGGACATTTAGGCCATCAAGCCGTGTAACCTAGTGAAACTTCCGAGAAGGCAAAGTTGATGTCGAGCCCCCAAGTTTTTTTAGCCGGATTTTTCACCGTTTTGAAAGTTGCATTGACATAAATCTGACATGTAGTAAGGCGGAAAACTTGAGTACAAGCTTCCAGCTGCTTAACTAAGTCTGACGTGTCTTATTTTGTTGATATAACCATATGTACCCCCCGAGCATTAAGTCAGCTTCGTCAGCTTCGTCGAAGGCGGCTTGATGCTCAAAAGAACATGCATAATTGTACATCAAACAATTGTAGCCCCCGAGTGCCAAGTCGGAGTTTCAAAGGAAAATCGTCTTGGTGCTCTCAGAGTAGCTTCAGCAAAAATCTGAACAGTGTAGCCCCCGAGCATCAAGTCGGAAATTATTTCGGCTTGGTGCTCCAGAGAGAACTTCACAAAAATTCGATGTCGGTGTAGCCCCGGAGCGTCAAGGTGGAAATCACTTGAATTTTCCGGCTTGATGCTCAAAGAGAACTAAACCATGTCTTGAAGATCATCGTACTGTAGCCCCCGAGGTTTGTTCCTGCTTGGACGCAAGGCGGGACAAAGCTCTTAAATTAGAGATGTCAAGCCCCCAAGCGTCGATCCGACATTCTCAAAGGCGGCTCAAATCTTGGTCAACAATTGCAATTGCAGCCTCCGAGGTGTCAAGCCTACTGAAAATCCGGCTTAAAACACCTTAATCCAAGAAACGCGGCAATGTCCAAGCATTAAGTACCTGAAACATAAACATAAAAATACAAATGTATTAAATTGTTTCTTTAATCGTGTCCAACAAACAAATGTAAGGCGGAGCAAACATGGCCTTTAAACAAATGCTTTAAAGCTAAAACAATGCAGCAGATGGACACATAAAACTGTTTAGGAGGAAAAAACTCAACTAATTTGAACAGTTTATGTAAAATTTTGTTTAAGCAAGTGTTGGCTTATCCGTTATTCTGGTTTTTATGCTTGACCTTTTGTGAGACAGTAGACTCGCAACACAAAACCATGTCCTTAGGTGATGATGCCTAATGGCACCATCAAGAACCCAAGGCCAAAACGTCGGCTTTGAGTGCCGAAAAGTCACTACTCTAAAATTCACATAAAAACAAACAGAAAACGTGTATCCAGAAAACTTAAGCTAATGCCCGAAGGCAGGTTTTTTGCATGGTACTGTGGCCTTAAAACAGCAAGCGAGTAAAAAATTTATACTCACAAGCGCAAGGCAAATCGTGAAAAGGGGTATAACCAAAACGAAAACGGTAAAAGACTCAGGATATGAGTGCACCAATCTTAGTCTTATGATCATAAATAATTAAAATAATAAATATAAATAGGGACTTACCTGTTTGAGCGAAGTTGGTGTAGTCCGCGACGAAGACGAATCTGACCGGACAAAGCTGGGGCGACAAACTAGTCCGCAACAACGATTGGCAGATTTGTCCGTGGCAACGTGTGAAGCTAGAAGTCGGGTCGTTTGCATCAGATACGTTCTAGGTCTTTGTTTAAGATGAAGTTGAAAGCCAGATCAACCCCGGCAAAAGCTACACGTGGATTTTAAAGCTTACGAAAATAACTGCGAGATCAGCACAACATATCCTCCATGGCCTTAGATCTGTGTACGTAGCTAGCTTTGCCCAGAAAGATCTTCACGTAGCCATGCATGTAATTAGGCATGTCGCCGTAAAATTCATGCAACATATCATGTAAAGGAGAGCTAGCACTTCGATTGATTTTTGTGCACCGAAGTAACACTTCCAAGACGGACACTGATTAGAATCGAAACCAGTCAGCCAGTCGAACACGTGGTAACAAAGATCAGCGTTATTCTCTGGCTAATCTGATCCCGATCTGATCAACTGCACGCAAATCATAATATTGATGTCGATCCGCGAGTACTCATGCACTCCAGCGAGATCAAAGAAGATCCGCGAGTACTCATGCACTCCAGCGAGATCAAAGAAGAGGTTGATGAAGATTTCCGTAATGTCGTCGACTTAGCCACACGCTCGAGAGAAAAGATGACAAATTCCTCAAAGACTCTCAAAAGCGATGACGAAGTCGGCGCGTCGACGGAGATGCGATTTGTTCGTCTTTAAAGACGGCGAGGGATCCCGCCCGGATCCGTGCTGTAAGCGCCTCTCGCCCCACGGTGGGCGCCAACTATAATGATTTTGTTGACACGTACGTCATAGGGGTATCCCAACGGCGAGTTTAGAGACGTGGGGGGAAGACGGAGAGCGTCCGGGTCGGCGTGACACAGTTTACCCAGGTTCAGATCTCACGATGGTGGCGAGATCCTACTCCTGCTATAAATCACTATAATGGCAATACGCCGAGTTACAGGATTGGGGGTTTGCTGTGTGCGGGTTGTGTTATGCACTTGTTGTTCTTGTGCCCTAAAGGCTCCCGTAGGCTGGCTTATATGAGTGTCAGGATCTAGGGTTACATGGAGAGTCCCAGCCGGATACGGTTACAGAGTCCTAGACTAACACTAACTAGTCTTCTTGTCCTCTAAGGCTTCGGCTTCTATCTAAGGCGATGGCACGTCGCCTTCCTTTATCCCCGCTGGACCTTCGTCTTGTCTACTAGCAACTGGGCCGCCCGGTTATGCCATAGGCCTAACCACCAAATGTGGGCCACCCAGGCTTGCCGGTATGAGACTATGTCGTAGGTATACCCATTTAGTATATCCACAACAGGCTATACTCTGTTAATTCTTAATACTAGATTGCATGAATTTAATTCCTTTCTAGAGGAGTATAAGTAAGATGTGTAGTATCATTTTTATGTTAGGACATGATGCCCATATGAATGCGTATCAAGAAACATTACAAAATCTCATCAATATTTCGGTCATCTATCTTGCGCTGAATGTCACCACAACTTTATGAGAGAGTAGACAAGTCAACCCATACACCCTGGGCCATTTTAAACCATAAGAACCACCTTTCAGCCACTGTTACCGCCTTTTGCCATTTAAGTTTTATTTAAATCCGAAAATACCAAAAATACTTTTACTTTCTGCAATCTTATACAAAACCCCAAAACAACTTTCTTTTACAGCATTAGTTTATTTTCTAGTTTTAGTTTACTTTCTGTTATTTTTTTGTTATTCTAATACTGAAACCTTATGATTGACAACCATACGGTGGAGTTGGGGACACAAGGCAAAGACCTTGTTTTGCAGGTTGCTTGACAAGGACGATAGAGCTTTTTCGACCGTTCTCCGAGAGTTCGATATTAAACCCTGAGTCACCCTTGTGGGAGAGATTCTCTTGCTAAAATACTCTGCACTTGAAGTCCCAACGAATTGGCAAACTTGATTAGTGTCATCACACGATTAGGCCTGCTCCGCCGCATAGTGTTCAGAACGCCACACTTAGATCTGCGTCGCCACACACTGTTCGGACCACTACGCTTAGATCTGCACCACCGCACGTCGATAGGAGGGGAGGAAGATGCGGTTGGCAGGATTGGTAGGTACGTGCGACAGGGAAAGGGAGGAAGAGACATTCAATCCGTCAGCTCTCCTCTCTGTACAGGGTAGGTGCATCCATCGGGGAGAGTGAGACTTCCAACCCGTCGGATCATGATGTATCCAACGGTGGTTCGCCAAGATCCGTGTAACATACATCTCGACCAATCAGATCGCAACAAAAGTGAGTGCAAGTTGAGCTATTGTGAGGGTTTGAGATAGGAGAGAGGGGAAAGTGCGGAAAAGTTTATCGGAAGGAGAAAACTAAGTAGAACTAAGTAAACCAAGGTCACCAGAATAAACAAATGAGTAAGGTAAGTTCAAGATTTTGGCAAAAAAAATGGAAATGTGTTATTTGAACAAAATAATCCATGTTGTCCGACATTATATTGTTTGAACTCAGAGATATACAAGTGTTCTAAATTTTGCCTCATTTAGACAGTATGTTTTGGAATGGGTTATTTGAGAGATGGGTTGAGTAGAAAGCCTTGCATGTTCATAGCTAGTAGCTCATTCTAAGAAGGGACTAAGAAGTGGTTTTGGGAAAAACTCCATTTCTCTATATTTCCTTTGATGTTCTTATTTATGCTAGGTTGTAGGTAACATAACAAGACTCCATGCGAAGGTTTCACTATGTTTTGATGTTTTTGAATGAAACTAACCCTTTTTTGAATTTAGTCACTTATAAAATGAAAAATGTGGTTGATTTCAAGTAAATCCAAAATTTCCAACGTCATATGGTGGATCAATCCAAGATACACGTGTGTGCCAAATTTCGGATCAATTGGTCAACGTTTGCTATGGTTTAAGCCATGAAATAGCTAAACTCCATTTATTGACCACCCATCAAGTGCAAAAGTGGGCAGTGGTAAGCAACTAGGTGGATGACAATATAAAACTTGCAACAACACATACATTATACGATTATTCAACATACAAACTTGGGAGCGTCACACTAGTTCAAATCCAATACAAACATTGACAGTAGTTCAAATTTAAATTCAAAAAAAAATCTTGCTCCTGGTGTTTTTCGCTGGGTTCACCACCTTGCTCCAGGTGATCCTAGCTAGAATATTCTCAGAGTCCACCATCAGCTTCTTCCTTTTGTTCCCTTTGTTCTTATTCTCTTCGGGTTGTGGCAGTGGAGGTGCCGACTTGATGATTCTTCCTTTTGTTCCCTTTGTTCTTATTCTCTTCGGGTTGTGGCAGTGGAGGTGCCGACTTGATGACCAACTGATGATCAATTGTGGGTCCAACTACATACCCCTTCCTGGGAAGGATCAACAAACACTTTTCGTACATAGCCTTTGCTTTTTATTCATAATTAATATCCTCTACATTTTGTTTAATCTCCTCTCGATCGATTGGTTCAATCTAGAATGAACGCATTGCTTCAATCTCCTCTCGTCCAATTACTTCATTCTCTGCATCCAATGAATCAATTGCTTTGGTCTAATGTACAATTGGTTTATTCTCCTCTCGATCCATTGGTTTAAACTACAATGGATGCGTTGTTTCAATCCTTTCTAGTCCAGTTACTCCATCCTCTGCATCCAATGAATCAATTGCTTCGGTCTGAAGTCCAACTAGATCAATCTCATCTCGATCCATTGGTTCAAAATGCAATGGATGCTTTGTTTCAATCTCCTATCGTTCAATTGCTTAAACATCCTCTGCATTTGGTTCAATCCCCTCTCGATCATTGGTTCAATTTACAATGTATCCATTGCTTCATTATACTCTCGTTCAATTACTTCATTCTCCTTTGCATTTGTTGCTCCCACCTGATCATCCATTCCAAAAGTTGGGTTCACTGCATTTTTACAAAGCCTAGCAATGTTCCCTAGGATCCCACAATGTTTGCACTTATGTCATCGAGGTGGTGCACCACCCTCTGCACTAGCTCCGATCCTACTCTTCCTTGGCCTACCTGCTGGTCTAATAAAATATGGAGCGTATATCTTGAAGCCTGGATCGACTTCCATCCATTGGTCTTTTACCAACAATGCAGGAACATTCTAAGCATAATTTTCCCTAAATTTGGCAATGGAAAAAAATACTCTGACGCGTACTGATCAACTTCACTCTCTTCGCCTCCTAGAACACCCATGAAAAATAATGCATGTATCAGGGTTTCCCGCGGAGCTGCCATTGCCTACAATGGTATGTCATATCAACCGAACTCACTGGATACCTCCATTGCTTGTCTTTACTTCCAATGTATGTTACCTCAACCTCCATTCCTCTTCTAATACATTTCATCTTCAATTGTTTTACCCTGGCATGCAAAGCCTTAATAAAAGATGGGAGGATAAGATGACCAACATATCTTGTTGATGCAATTTTTTGATGCAAATCGATCTTTATCATGATAATATGCCTAATCTTATCAAATATTTGCCACAAAATAAGCCCTTTCAATGACTTGACCTTTGCATTAAAACTCTCTACAAGGTTACTTGTTACATAGTCTATCGTGCAAGTTTTATTGAATTGGCTTCTTGACCACACCATTTCATGATGTGCATCCAAGTACTCTTTCACCCTAGGTTTTTGTTTATACAACACTTCCAAATAATACAGATGCTTCCTCAAGCTTCATGTGTATGAAACTGGACATAGGTTGCCAGTGTAAATTTTACCCATTAATTTATTTGTAAAATTCTGCACTAAGTGTCGCATACATTCCCTATGCTCCACTCTAGGGAATAATGCTTCTACCTCTTTCTCTAAACCTTTGCAAGTGTCCGTGTGGATAGTAAGTCCTGATAGATGACCTATAAGGTCGCGCAAATTCTGCGGAAACCAAGTCCAACTTTCCTCTGACTCAATCTCTAAAACTCCATGAGCAACATGGAACATCCAATTGTGTCCACCAACTACAGTAGAAGCTACTAGTTGTCCTTTAAATCTTTCATGAAGAGCTGTAGCATCCACGGCCAAATAAGGCATGCGACCATTCATAAAATCTTGTCAGCAAGCTTTGAAACAAACAAAATCCCTTCTAAAGCATTCCTTCTCTATTTTCTTCCCTCTTATTTTGTACTAAACTGTATGCTTGTCTATCTCTACAAAAGTGTCTAGTCTAGATATCTCCACTTCAGCTTTGAAGCTGTAAACCAACTGAAAGCTTTCATTCCATGGACCATTGATCCTGTCAAGAGCCATTTCCTTTGCATAAAACATCCTCATGTAAGGTATTGTAATATTAAACTTTTCAATAACATTTTTTATGAGTGTTGTTTTACTAAGTGATGGTTTTTCTCTCAGCCAATCCATGATTGCATCTGCCAACCACCTAGTCTTTGCTAGCTTTATTTTGTCCTTTGGTTGTCTCGCTTGAGATGGACAAGTATGGTCATATGGGTTCATTTTTATCTAAAATATAATAAAAATTTCAGGTATAGTCAACAAACTTTACACAATGATCTAAAATACACAACCAATTGTAATACATGAACGAATATGCTCCTGGGCATAGTGGATGCATGCATCCTCCACCTACACCTCTTGTATGGGCACTTCACTATGAACCTTGTTGGCTTAATCTTAATAACATCATAATCATTCTTGGTGAGAATGCAATATGTAGTACGTGCATTACGACAGTCCTGGATCATTTCAAATACGATGCCTTTTGAAAGCTGAGGTTCGTCCATGTCCCAGTCAATTATTGGAAAGTCATCACCATCATACTTGGCTAAACAAGGCTTCCATTGTTCTCCTCAGTCTCTTCATCACCGGTGTCATCAAATCTGGCACCATGAGTCTTTTCCTCCGTGTATTGATCCTTCAGTGTCTACCTACTGAATCTATCTACCAAATTAGGAAACATCAACTCATCCTCATCATCTAGAGGAGGTGTTGCATCGTCAGGCTCTACTTCGTCCTCTACATCGGCCACACGAGCAACGTGGCTTACACTCACAGTGGGAACATATGGTATTTTTGTGGGCCTACAAGGAGCGTGATGGCGTATACTATTAGCAGAGGCACATGATGCCCGGCCACCAGACCCTCTTTCCCTTGAGCACAACTTTAGGTTGCACATGGATACGAATTTGACCAAAAAGGTTAGCAACATCCAAAGAGAAAAGCATTACCAGATTAGCTTCGCAAGTTAGTGGGAGCAATCTTTGCTCGCTAATATTGAAATATTGCAAATCAACTGAATCGCCAGAGCTCTAGGCAAATTTATAAAAGAAATTTTCTTTCAAATCTTTGAGAGTTGCGGAGGTTTCAACCACCGCTAAGAAGTAAAACCCAGAGAGATATTGTTCACAACCACAAATTACGCTAATATCCAGTCTAACTGCCAGCTAAAATGCCAGCGCAGGATCAATCCTATTTAAAAAGTAAGGCGGTCAGTTGAGCACCAGCGATTCATACTCAAATACTGCCTATAATTAATCCACAAAGGGAAACGATGCTTACCCAGATGATTTGCAATCTTCTCCGTGTTCGACGGGCAAGAGCGGTACACTAGTCGGTGTTGCATACTGTGCCATGGAAGGGATAGATCTAGCGGAGGCGGGGGCGGAGCCTAAAGCGGAGTGGGCTCCGTGGCCCGAGGGAGGGATGACTCGGGGGTCGAGGACGACATAAGGTAGGATGGCACGACGGCGGGGCAGCAGAGGGGCAACGTGGAAGTTGTTTCAGGCCCGGGGGGAAGCGATT
This sequence comes from Avena atlantica, assembly GCA_910589765.1. Classification (NCBI taxonomy): domain Eukaryota; kingdom Viridiplantae; phylum Streptophyta; class Magnoliopsida; order Poales; family Poaceae; genus Avena; species Avena atlantica. Next base: position 254,428,142 of record OU342738.1, on the reverse strand, counting down.
GTTTTGGGTGAGCGAGAGATGTCCGGTCCGACATGTCTCCATGAGGCCTCACCCTTCACCACTTATGTAGGACCCGTCCCAATGCGCCCCTACCCGTCAACATGTAACGATCGAGACCACATAACACTTAACACGAAACCCGTCCTAACACGGTCCCACCTGTCAGCTTGTAATGGTTAAGGCCTTTAACCCGACGACAACCCTTGAGAGTATGCGGGGGGTTTTAGAATATATATAGAGAGATAAAAATAAGAAAAAGTTAAGCGATTGGGAAAAACTAAGTATAACTAACGAATCAAGGACATGAAAATAAAAAACCCCTTTTCTTTATGCCACTAGGAAATATTTCATCACGTACATCATAAACACCAACTTGCCTACAAGAGAGTCCTCGTTGAACCTCACATTACAAGTCTCTTCAACCGTTCATTGGACTTTTTGACTGTAAATGGAGTGACGACGAATAGAAAAACTAGAGCGGCGATGGCAGGAAGGGAGTGACAATATGGAGTGAAAATAGAGAAAATAACAGAAGGGTACCACAGCCGAAATCCGACCTGGCGTAGAGCGTCGGCGCTCCAATGGATCCTTGCATGTAGGGCTGACGACGCGCCAGAACCAAAATTTGGACCGCATCCAACTGGCCTTTGAAGAGCGCTAGGCCTTTCACAGTGGATGATTCTTAGCGGTGTATCTTAGGCATTTTGTCTAAGTGGCACCATAGTTAATGAGAAAAGAGATTAAGGTTGTATCTTAGCTAAGAAACACCTCTTGCACAAAACCATATGCAAAAGCATAGTTAGGCCAATTAAATGCATGCATGTCATCTAAATCATTAAACGTAGATACACCACTTAAGCAACAATGCACTGGAGAAGTTATCTCTTAAAAAAATATTTTTTCTAGGATAATGTGTTAATATACACCCCATTGTGGAAGGCCTTAGGCTGGTCTTAGTGGGAAGTAACTTAGAGCAATAAAATGCATATGTTACTTGTCTAAATTACTATCTCTATAATAGAAAATAATATAGATATGGTATCATGCAAAGTCTTATTTATTGCAATGTAGACTCATTTTGTCTGAAGATGTGTGATGTTATGATATCTAAATGCTTAGGTGGCAATGTATGTAGCTCTATGTTAGTACCTAAGTTACTCACATTATAAGAACAAGTACAATAGTGTACAGTCAGCTGACTATAAATGATAAATATACTAGTATTGGTGAGGTAAAGGAGACGGAAAGAGAGAGTGTAAGCGGGCCGTAGTTAAGAGGCAGCTCGCGTGCTTTTAGACTCTTTGTATAAATGAAATATATATTACATATTAATTAAGTAGTACTTCCTCCGTTTTAAAATATAAGATGTTTTAGATTTGTAAAGAAAATATATTTAGATTTATTTTAATATCTAAATACACATCAAATCTTAGAGAACCTATATTTAAAAGTAGTTTGGATATTTTTGTTTCATAAATCTAACACATCTTACATATTAAAACGAAGAGAATAGACTTTTATATCTAACGGCAAGTGGGCATGTAACCTGAAAGCAAATGCGAACCAGCTCACTCCAATCTCCAGTCCAACAGGCTGCCGTACAGTTGAGTTTTGGCCCCACCGGTCAATTGAAGAATCAGCCCCGATGCAGCCCGCCGCCTCCCAAGTGACCTCGAGGCTTCGCCGGCGCATCCTCTCCGCCTCCCCACGACCCCGAGCGCCGATCCCTATCTGCCTCCCCGCAGCATCCTCTCCGACCTCCGGAGCCGTCTCTCGCTTCCCCACCTCCGGTGGAGCTGCGAGGGAGAGGGAGAGGGAGCCATGGGGCTCACCGGCGACGTGGACGTGCTCGACCCCGTCGAGCTGCCCCTCCAACGCGCCGCCGGCGGCTACTCCCGCCCCCTGCCTCCTCTCATGTGCATCGTCATTTTTTCCTCGTCCATCGACTCTACTACAGCAAGTTCGCATCATCTCCTCTACTCGCCCCCTCCTCTTCACCGATGAGGTGCTTCGCCGAGGTCGGATTGGGGACAGCTTTGGTTCTTCGGTGAGTAATTTTGAGTTCGTCGCGGCTTTTTTTATTAGTATATCTAGCATCATATCATGCTACTGTTTGGCATTGAATACTACCGGTTGTGGGGGGCAGACACCGTAGCAAATTCCTTTTTTTCTCCACCATTAATTTATATATATTACCCTATATAGAGGCATATCTGTTAGGCGGTTGTCACTAGAGCAGCACCACATGACCTTATAGCTTAAGTGTGGAAGTACATTTCTATGGTGTTCCATTCATGTCGATAGATTGGCCAGTTCCATTTTGCAGTTTCAAGCATTGGCTTCGCATGATTTTGTAGTGGGTGATTTCGCTGCCATGATTCTTAAGTTTGATTGGAGAGCTAAGAGCCTAAGATAGCCAAGGATATTATAACCTTATTACTGGAAAAATAAGCTAACACTTTTGTTAAGTAGTCTGAGTCACTCCCCGAGACTTCTGTATCCTGGTACAGAACTCGTACTGAGATTACCTTCTCTTTAACAGTATAGCAGTTTTTGGACATGTTTTTCAATTTTCTCTTCCTGTGTCAGATTTTGTGTTTCTTTATAACATTTCTCCTAATTTTGCAGTTTCATACCATGAGGGCAGGATTCCAAAGTTTGACTAGCACCTCCTCTGCAGCTTATAGCCATAAGTTCTCCAATACGTATGCGACTTCTTGTACTACTAAGCCAGAAGTTCTACCGGTGGAAACACCAACGTCAGATATGCTTGTCGATTCATTTGGGAGATTTCACAACTACTTAAGAATCTCCTTGACTGAGCGCTGCAATCTGAGATGTCAATATTGTATGCCTGCTGAAGGAGTCGAGCTCACACCAAAGTCAGAGCTTCTGTCACATGATGAACTAATTCGAGTTGCCAATATTTTTGTTACTTCTGGTGTGGACAAGATCCGGTTAACTGGTGGAGAACCAACCGTTAGAAAAGATCTTGAAGACATTTGTTTACATCTTTCTGGCATGAAGGGACTGAAAACTCTTGCAATGACCACAAATGGGATCGTTCTTTCCAAGAAGCTCCCAAGACTGAAAGAATGTGGTCTTAATGCTTTAAATATTAGCTTGGATACATTGGTCCCTGCAAAATTCGAATTCATGACAAGGCGTAAAGGGCACGCAAGGGTCATGGAATCAATAGATACTGCCATACAACTTGGATATGACCCTGTCAAGGTATGCAGTTTTTGCATGCTAAATATTTTCATCCCTTTTTTCGAATATTATTTTAGAAGTAGAGATACATTCACTTCATACAATACATGATTTGTTGAGATACTTCCCCGTCTTCCTTTTCTGTTGCCAGGTTAATTGTGTTGTCATGCGTGGAATGAATGATGATGAAATCTGCGATTTTGTTGAATTGACTAGACACAAACCTATTAATATTAGATTTATCGAGTTCATGCCATTTGACGGTAATGTTTGGAATGCCAAGAAGCTTGTCCCTTATGCAGAAATACTGGATAAAGTGGTAAGTACCACATCTGAACTTGACTTTGTTTGACACCATTGTAGTCATCCTCCGACATGTAGCTGTGACATATTAGTGTTGTATATTTATTATGTAAGCTAAAAATGATTTAATCATGTGCTCTTTAATATCAGCGTCAACATTTTAAAGGTGTAGAGAGACTTCAAGATCACCCTTCAGAGACCGCAAAGAATTTCAAGATTGATGGGCATGTTGGAACAATTTCATTTATTACATCAATGACAGAGCATTTTTGTGCTGGTTGCAATAGATTGCGATTATTGGCTGATGGCAACTTCAAAGTGTGCTTATTTGGCCCCTCAGAGGTATGTTGATCTGATTGCTTTGTCAATGTTTTGACCTTTATTGCGATGTGCATTCTCAATTGATATGTTTTTCTTACAATTTTCATGCTAATAGCATTACACTGTTGGTTTTTAATGAACAAAATCAGTAATTTATAAAGAGGTCAGTACACCACATAATTCTTGGCCCCGGTACTTTTCCTGAAGTGTGCTGGTTTCAGTGCCTCACAATACTTTGAATTGTAGTACTAGTTTCAGCATCAAACTGAAGTTATATTAAATACCATCCAAATTTCAGATGGTTGCGATGACATTTTGCCTTCCTGTTTTTAGCCATCTGTATATTAGAAAATGACGTGTTCAGTTTAGCTGTTAAAATTACTGTATTTCTTATTCCATAAGAAGACAACCTCTGAGTGTCTATGATATTTGCAGCCACTGATTTTAAGTGAAAATATGCATAAGTTAATCAGTGTCAATGTGAGCATCCAATTTCATATAGGTACTACAAATTTTTTATGCAAATAAAACAGTAATGAATGCAACTGTTCTGGCTTCTGCAGGTGAGCTTGAGAGAGCCTATTCATTGTTCAGTTTAGTTGTTAAAATTAGTTCTGTATTTCTTATTCTGTAAGCAAACAACCTCTTAACTGTCTATGATATTTGGAACCACTGATTTTAAGTGAAAATATGCATAAGTTAATCAGTGTCAATATGTGAGCATCCAGTTTCATATAGTACAATTTTTATGCAAATAAAACAGCAATGAATGCAACTGTCTGGCTTCTGCAGGTGAGCTTGAGAGAGCCTATTCATTCGGGTATTGATGATGCTGGATTGAAGGAAATAATTAGTGCTGCGGTATGTGGAGAGATTACTTGGCTGCCATCTCTTACATGAAAGAGCTACAAGTTTCCTTTTCTGTCTGTCAAATACTAAACTTGCATAGCCATTTCTGACCACTCATTTCTTTGAAGCTAAAGACAGATTTTTTTAGTACAATTTCTTTCTTAGATGCCACCGTCCTATTACACATCAACTTAATTGGAAGTTAAAAGTTTGCTTTTTCAGAGAAAGTACATAATAAGCATCAGGGACGAGAAACCTATGCGCACTATTTTACAGAACCAAACCGGCACCTTTTTTAACAAGTTCCACACACAACACACACAAACACACAGAAAATACAACCATTCTGTGTTGAAAAATGTTCACTTGACTTCTATTTCATGTTCCAAACATCACATTTGAATAGTTTGACTGAACAATTCTCCATGAGAAACAAGTATCACAGAAATGCTCCTTTTTGAGTGTTAGGGTTCATTGGTAATATGTTCTTTGTTAGGGAAATCCTGTTATGTTTCTTTACTAACTGAATGATGTGATTATCAATAGCAACCTCCATGTGCGCAGGTTAAAAGGAAAAAAGCTAAACATGCTGGGATGTTTGATATTGCGAAGACAGCAAATAGACCTATGATACATATTGGTGGCTAAGGTATCCTCTAGGCACCTTTTCCACCTTTGACAAAAGAAAGGATCACCAGTAGCTTGTAACTGTTCAATTCCTTGGTGTTCAAACAAGAATAAGTCACAACTGCTTTTTAGACTATCTAGGATATTCTTCTAAATTCTATTGTCTTTCTGAACTTGTGGTACCAAACTGGAGCTGCATATTTTCTTATTCCAACACAACCAAAATTCTACCTACCTATTAATCACGAACTAAAGTTGTTGTGGTTTTTCTTCTGTACTAGGAACCTAGAGAAGAGCCCATGTAGATTATTTTGACTTATGGTCTTGAATTATTGGTACTTGGACGAAACATACCACAGATTCTTCTCACTGCTCTTGTAGAAGTATGGTTCGAAACCTTGCTATTACTTATTTGACACATTTTTCGTAACGGATGCAATAGGCAAAACTGAAACTGTCTATATTGTATATGACTTTAGAGACCCATCGGTACTCATTCTTATCTTTCACTTGTCTCATACCAGGATCAGTGGCTGAGTTCCTTCTCCCCCGGGCGACAACTAAGATTAAGTGTTAGCTTGCTGTTGTTTCCTGACAAAGCTACACAATTAGCTCCCGAAAGAGGCAACCCAGAAGGCAATACAGATACAGTTGTTAAAACATGGTCCTATACTTGTGACACAGCATTTCAGAAGTCTTGACATGTTTGTAATTTTGACTGCACATACCACGGACTAAACTGTTTATGTTGTATAATGTATCCCCCTCAAATACCATTGTAGTAAAGTTGTACAATATTCGTTTGTAATGTATTACTATGTAATGATGAGGAAATTGATCATATGCCACCCATAGACCAGGGTTTCATGGTCTGCGACTTCCCAGAACATAGCGTAGCTAATTATTTGTCTCTGTGAATTTCATGCATGTATTGAAGGGAAGAGAAATAGACAAGAGAGCAAGAACAAAGCTGGTTTATCAGCTGAGACCAGATTCACTATATTTTTTTTAAGTGCAACTTACCTTAAGTAGTCAATTAAATAATCTGTACTTCCTAAACCTTTGAGACTCAATATACGAGAGAATCTGCACAAGAATACTATTATTGCCTCCACAGCTTGTCTTAGGTGTGGCCACACCATGAAAAGCTTAGATCACTCCTTCGTTTGCCCTCATGCGCAGAAGGTATGGAATAAAATCAATATTCAACCGGCCTTCCAAGATTTCTTTAACTTATGGACCACTCCGGTATCTGGGCTTCACTTCTCTGTTTGACTGTCTATCACTCTCGTTATTTTATGAAAAATTTGGGATGCCAAAAACAGTGTGGTCTTTAGAAACGTTGATCAACCTTCTTATATAACTATTTCCAAAACCGTGGATGACATCACTCTATGGTCTTATCGTTGTAGGGATTTGGCTTAAAAAAGTCACGCCGGCTTGTGGCATGACTGCCTCTTGTCCACGACGCTCGTGAAACATGTTGTTAATCTTTTGAAGTAATATATTGAGTGGGGATCCTCTTCTCCTTCCCCCTCCTTGATTGTTTCAAAAAAAAAAAAAACCTTTGAGAATCTGAGCATGCAACAAATCCTGAACTGACAGCTGCAAATCACGGAATTTTCCTTTTGACATTTTAAGCAGAAGAGAAAAGCTGGCTCCTGCATCTTCACGGACATGTCCGGTGCAGATACAACAATTCCCTCATGGATCTTCTCCTGACCTACAGTATTCACACTTGAAAAGTTAGCTCATACACTGAAATGTACTTCCTCCGTTTCAAAATATAAGATGTTTTAGGTTTATAAAGAAAATGAATCTAGACTTCTTTTAGTGTATAGATTCATCCCGAAGTTGAGTGAACCTACGTACTAAAATAAGTCTAGATACATTTGCTTCATAAAACTAAAACATTTATATTTTAAAACGGAGGGAGTATTACAGTACGTACTATTACAAAATAAAGTCATTGACAAGTTGAGTTGTCTGATTTAAGTCTGAATATGGGTTGTTTTTTACAGAAGTCTGAAGATTCTCGGAACACATAGCATCGGGGGATGGCGATGGTTTTTCCGGGGTATTAACCGCTTTGACCACACGTTCCATCTTGCCGGCCCATATTACCCGACCAACTGGACTAGTCGGCCCATTTATCAGTCGAAACACAAACCTGAGGAACACCCCGTTTGCTAAGAATATATATTCTCAAAAAAAGAAAAAACGTTTGCTAAAAAAACGAAAGAAGTCTAAATAACCCCCCTAACTATCGGGTTTGGGACATTAAACCCCCCTAAGTTTAAATTAGGTCATTTAACCCCCCTAAGTACCAAATACCAGACAAATTACCCCTTTAGCCGCCGATGGCTGTTTTGGTGCACGTGAATAACTGGTTTTGGTCCTCCGAGGAAATAACCCCTGATTAGCGTTCAGGACAACGTACAGGTTCAGCTGTACACGTTAAACATGTAACAACCCGTCCTCAACCTGAACCAGCAACTGGCTAGGACTCTGCAGCGGCGCTCGCCGCTGCCGAGCCGGCCAGAGCAGCATACCAGGCTTCATCCTCGTTCCACGCATCAGGCACACATGCTCCCTGCTTGGCCCCAGCACCTGGCCATCATCCCACGCGCTGGGCACCGAAGGGCCGTCATAAGCGGTTGCTGCCGGCGAGGCGAGAAGAGAGGACCCCAAGGTGAGAGATGGCGGGGCAGCGCGGATCGCATCCAATCTCTGCCGACGACCTAGAACGGAGACAGAGAGGCCTGGGGCGTTTGCGGCGCGAGCATCCCGGGATGGCGGGCACGGAGCTATGCAAATTCGACATGCCCGAGCGCATCAGGCTCTGAAGCTGAACGGTCACATCTGCGTCATTGAGCGTCGCCTCGACGGGAAGCCTGACAGCGTTGGTGAGCGGAGGTGCGGGTCCTGAATGACAACGCAGCTGCAACAGCTCCATGTTGTCGGCTTGTCGCCCACCATGCTCGCACGAGTGGTGCCTGGAGCTGTGACGTGCATGCGCATCGCGGTGGCCTCCTGCCTGGCTGCCGCTGACGGCGCTCAGCCCACACGCACTGCCGCGAATAGCGTGGGCGCCTCGTCCTCGTAGCACACATCGTCGTCATCATCTTGGTGACTCTGTCGGCTGGGCTCGCGATCATCGCAGCCTGCTGTGCCGCGAGTGACTGCGCTGCCAGTCTTCGCGGTCGCGGGAGCGGGAGCGACGGTGACCCCCTAACCGCTAGTGACCTCGAACAGTAAGAACAGTCAGCTACCGGTATCAGTTAACCGCTAATCTCCACCATGGCCAAAACCACTCAATCGTGGACCAAAACAGCTAACAAAACAGCTATCAGCTGTCAGAGGGGGTAATTTGCCTGGTATCTAAAACTTAGAGGTGTTAAGTGTCCCAGACCTGATAGTTAGGGGGGTTATCTATACTTCTTTCCTAAAAAAAACCGAGCAGCGCCCTCTTGGCCTTTTCGCCCTAGAGAAAAACGCACTAACTTCCTCATTAGCAAATGACATGTGCGCCCCACGTCACATGGACCCACATATCAGTCAAACATTGTGATCCTAAATCGGCGGTCCCTCCTACGTGAACTGGTCCATTTGCTCGGCACCCTTCCGCAAGAAAGAAAAAGAAAAGGGGAAATAGAGAACAGATTCTAAAATCAAAACCGAGCCGCAAAGAGGAAGAGCGAAAGAGCACCCGTGCCTTCCTTCCTCCACGCCTGTAGGGTTTCCGGATCGGAGGAGCCCAAGCCGCCGCCGCAGCAGCAGCCATGGTTCGCGGATCGCTCGGGAAGTTGGCATCCCGCGCCCTCTCCGTCGGCGGCAAATGGCAGAACCAGCAGCTCCGCCGCCTCAACATCCACGAGTACCAGGTGCCTGCGTACAGATCCCGCTGTTCCTCCCCCTCCATTTTGCCCGGATTCGTATCCGTGCGGATTTGTTTGGTTTCGATTTGGACGCCCGTCTGACGAACTAGGGTTTCTGGCTGCGTGGCTTTTGTGGGTGTCGCAGGGCGCGGACTTGATGGGGAAGTTCGGGATCAACGTGCCCAGGGGCCAGGCGGTGGGGTCAGTGAAGGAGGTCAAGGAAGTTTTGAAGAACGCCTTCCCCAGTGAGAAAGAGGTGAGGCTACCTAGGTTGCCGATCCCTTACTCTTCGTGGTCGTTATTATGTTTCACCCGTGCAAATGCGCGGTTTGTGATGTGGCACTTTTGTGATGTTATTAGAATGTGTTGGTGAATCTAGTTTACTGCGAATTCCTGCTGAATCCCGGTTGGGTTGGTAGGAATGTATGTCCGGTTTGATAACGATGCTGTTATGTGGGATATATTTGGAGAAGGAGGTCATTGGTTGCTATATTGGGTGGCAATTCATACGACTGATCTGTATCATGTTCTCTGTGCTAAAATTAACATTACTTACGTGGAGTAAACCACTCCATGGCCTGCAAACAGAGAGTCATGAGTCGTGTCACAGCTATAGTTGTTTTTGTAATTATAGTGCTGTCTGTCCATAGGGTTTTCCAACTTTTTTTGGCTTCTATGGATAGTCTCTTTTTCTTCAAGAAACCGTGTTATTAACTGAAGTAAAGGCACATTTTCTTCTCAGTATTCAAATACTTGTGTAGATATCTTGTCGACAGATGGTTTAGCAGCACAGTGCTCTTCGAATGTTAAATGTAGAAGATTCTCATCCCCAATATATCTCGGGTGCTTTATGTATCATATCTTGTGTTCGTAGTTCAACCATGTTTAAAAGACGACACCATTGCAGATAGTTGTGAAAAGCCAAATCCTTGCTGGTGGCCGTGGATTGGGAACTTTCAAAAGTGGACTGCAGGGCGGTGTTCATATTGTTAAGGTTGAGGAGGCTGAAAGCCTAGCAGGTGAGTCTTTGAGAGAGATACTTTACAACAGTACACTGCATGCAGATTCATGTTGACGGTTTGAGGATATTGTGTTTCCAAGTATCTGTTAAGATGTACTCCTATAGTAGAGAAATTTAGTCTTGGCAAATTCACATTTGTGCATAATCCTTCACTCCTTGTCACTCTTGCCTGAATTCAACTAGAAATGTGCGCCACCAGACCAATATTATGGTATACAACTATCGATACACATGAAGTCTGATAATATGATAAAATTGAGATCCGTTCATTTTGTTGGTTGTGTAGTTGTTGGCATCAAATTTATCAGTTGTCACAGTGGAAACTGCAACTTAAGCTCGCAACTTTTATGAACCGTGACATGATAATTACATTCAGATTTTACTAAACTGGTCTGTTGTAGGTGATTTTTCTTGGATAGCGATGTTGTATCCACACCTTTGTTGCCAGCTCTAAGTGGTTTGTGATATAATGATCTAGTTCTGAATGAATATGCTTTTCCATTTGAACTTGCATCCAATGGATTTCTAGTGGCATGTAGTGCTGTTATTTATCGAGTCAGTTAACTGAATTGTAGTACTCCCTCCGACCCATAGTACTTGACTTGGATTTGTCAAAATTTGGATGAACCTATATACTAAATAGTGTCTAGATTCATCCAAATTTAGACAAATTTGAGTCAACTAATATGGGTCGGAGGGAGTACTTCAAGTTGGTTGTGCATGTTATTTTCACTGTGGAGTGTTTGTACTGACTTGTCTGCAGCTAAAATGCTTAACCAGGTTCTGGTAACAAAACAAACTGGTCCACAGGGAAAGGTTGTGGGCAAGGTTAGTTTTTGCTAATCTTATAAAATCTTCTGCATCATCTCTATTCCTTATTGCTGCGATTGGCTTGCTGTTTTTTCCCTGTTACATGACTATGTTGTGCTGTCCACTGTTACAGTTGCCTTAGGTAGCTTTGCTAGAAATTAGTGCTGTAGTCTTCAGTAATCAAGTTGTAGCTTCCATAAGCTCAATACGCACCTGAGTGGTTTCTATAAGTATTAGATGTAGGCTCTATGTATGTAACCACAGATGCACTGATTTCGGGTCTACATACTCTCATATGAAGTACTCCCTCCGTCCCAAAATAGATGTCTTAGATTTGTCAAAATTTGAATGAATCTAGACACTATTTAGTATATAGATTCATCCAAATTTTAACAAATCTGAGACATCTATTTTGGGACGGAGGGAGTAAGAAATATTAGTAACATACAATTTTATGGGCCATAGCACTGTACTAGTACATTGGTGGTGCAATGCAATGCCAATAGCCCCCCCGCGGGTTAATTTACAATGTGTATTCTTGAGTTGTTTTTAATAACACAGTACATATGCAGTTCAACTTTCCCAGGTAAAATATATTTAAATAACATTGTCGTCATGTGGTTATGTTGTCTACTTGAGTCACTGAAGTATTTTAACTACTAATAGTTTTCTGTTCCCTTTGACAGGTCTACTTATGTGAGAAAATGTCACTTGTTAATGAGATGTACTTTGCCATCACCCTTGATAGGCAGACTGCTGGTCCAGTATGTCATTGACCACTTACCAGCTTGTTCTTTTTTGTCATTTTCGTTGCCAAGCCGACTTTTTTAACAAATCAGTGCAGTCTATATTACAAACTTTGTCATGTATAAGTCCAAAGGCAACAGCTGTTAGTGCTTGCTACATGATTTTTCTGTATTGTTTTTATTCCATATTTGTTTAGGATGCTGATCTATCATAATTTTATAAGACTGTGTACATGAATATGCATACAATAAGATTGTGTAATGCTTTAAACCTCCTAGGAGGCATGTAACAAACTCTGTCTGTTCAATGAATTGAAATGCAAAGAGTCCTCTGCATTTTCTTCGTGCATTTTCTCGAAGAGAATGCATACAATAAAAATATGGATCATATTTTCATGAGAATAATCAATTGCTCTTTCACCAGATATATCAAGTTGCACAATCATTTAGTTGAAGTGATTAATGTATTTATTTTTTGTTTCCATTTCCATAAATATCATGATCTAATAAACCTTCACATTAATCTTTACTCATGTCATAACAGTCTGTCGCATTAGTAACGCACTGTGCATTAAGTTGTACTCCCTCCGTTTCAAAATATAAGATGTTTTAGTTTTGTGAAGAAAATGTATCTAGACTTCTTTTAGTGTGTAGATTCACTCCAAACCTAAGTGAACCTACATACTAAAAGAAGTCTAGATACATTTGCTTCACAAAGCTAAAACATCTAATATTTTAAAACGGAGGGAGTACAATTTATGGAAGTACAATCAAACAATCTTCTTGTACAGATTAAGCTTTCTAGGCTATTCAGCGGTATGAACAAAACATTTAGGGTGATGCAACCAAGTCCTTGGGTGTTCTTAGTTATTTTGCCACTTTTTAATATTTTTCTAGCTTGTGCGGCCAACACCAATTTTTTCTAAGCCATGTGTAATTTATCAATTTAACCTGTAGTAGTTAATTTACATTCTCTTCTGTTTTAATGAGATTGGTGCTGCGAGATTTTTTCTAATGATGTTTGCTAATGTTCATGATATTTTTTCAGCTCATTATAGCTTGCAGCAAGGGAGGAACGAGCATTGAAGATCTTGCAGAGAAGTACCCTGATATGATCATTAAGGTTATCTACTTATCCAACTTGTTTTTGAGATCAATGTGTTTGATATACATTTTGAGTAGCAGGTACAATTATATTGAGTAGCAGGTTCACTTATCATACCAGAGTTTTTAGCGTTATGTTTTTGTTCTTAACATATACATTTTGATTCAATTCGTTGTATTACCAGGTTCCTGTTGATGTATTCGAGGGAATCACTGATGAGGATGCAGCAAAAGTTGTTGATGGTTTGGCACCAAAGGCAGCAGACAGAGAATCTTCTATAGAACAGATTAAGAAGCTATATGAACTTTTCTGCCAGACTGACTGCACAATGCTGGAGGTACTGCAGCTGGAAGGGGTTTCTCAGTTGCGATGTTCCATCTTACCTCTGGCATTCTTATGACTAATTTCACATCTTATGTGGGTAGATAAATCCTCTTGCTGAGACAGCTGACAACAAGCTAGTTGCTGCTGATGCAAAGTTGAACTTTGATGACAATGCTGCATTTAGGCAGAAAGAAATATTTGCAATGCGTGATACTACACAGGAAGACCCCAGAGAGGTAAATGATGTGTTGCCCTTTTCATTAATGCTCTTTCTCCTGTTCAGCTTTCTGTGGAACTGTTCGCTCTTCCTTTTTTAAATCCCTAACCCTTCTTTTGGAGGAAGAGTTTCATCTGTTGATTATATTTTCTTCACAAATATAAGAGCAATCACAACTGATGATGATATTCATCTTTACGAACTTTACAGGTGGCTGCTGCTAAAGCAGATTTGAACTATATCGGGCTTGATGGAGAGATTGGTTGCATGGTGAATGGCGCAGGATTGGCAATGGCTACGATGGACATTATTAAGTTGCATGGTGGTACACCCGCCAATTTTCTCGATGTTGGTGGGAGTGCGTCAGAGGGACAGGTATAAATAAAGTGCAATTCATATTCTGTTTCTAATTACAGTTTTGGGTGAAATGTATAAATTCTACTCCCTCCGTCCCAAAATAGATGTCTCAGATTTGTCAAAATTTGGATGAGGTAATTTTGACAAATCTGAGACATGTATTTTGGGACGGAGGGAGTAATAAATTCATCTACAAAAATTGAGTGTAACCATTTTTCTGAAACTTCTATTCAGGTTGTGGAAGCATTTAAGATATTGACTTCAGATGATAGAGTGAAGGCAATTCTAGTGAACATTTTTGGAGGTATCATGAAATGTGACGTGATAGCTAGTGGAATAGTAAATGCAGCTAAACAGGTATCCACCAAGCTTCTTTTGAAGGAATGCACCATATTATAGTTCCACTTCCTTGCAGGCCGTTTTAGTAAAATTGTTGTTCACCCATCCATTGCTTATTTATTTATCTCTGTGGGGAACCTTTTGTTGAACTCTTCTGTATATGTTTGTTTCGGTCTTCTGCTTTGCTTTAGGATTTTGTTGTATGATAAGTTTTGTGCATACATACTAGGTGGGTCTTGTTATGGGATAGTTTAGTGTTACCTTCTGATTTTTTGGAAACGTTTTTTTCTTATTCCAAGTACTGGTAACATTTCATCAGGTTCTGAAATTCCTCACATAATTTGTATTTTCATGTTGTTGGTCTCTTAAAAGTAAGTATTTACCCGTGGTCTTTTAGCATATTATTGTTTCATAGGAATGTGATGATAATACATTACATGCTATTTGGCTCAATGTTCTTGTTATTTTCTCGCTGATTAATGCATTGTTATATTCTTTGCCGGTAGCATATTCTTACATTTTTTACCTGCATTGTCAGGTTGATCTTAAGGTCCCTGTTGTTGTTCGGCTCGAAGGCACCAACGTAGACCAAGGGAAGAGGATTCTTAAGGTATGAGCTTTGGTGACCAGTCATTGTGCATGCGAGTTACCTGAGTCGTGCTTTCTTTGCCTAAAATCGTCCATGTACGAGACTTGACTGGTTGCTCTGGTTGCAGGAAAGTGGATTGACATTGATCACTGCAGAGGATCTTGATGACGCAGCTGAGAAAGCCGTAAAAGCATATATCAAATGATTAATGATTTCTAGCATATCAGTCTAAAGTTCCATTTTTACTGTTACAAGAGTGGTGCTCTTACTGATTTCACAAGCTGAAATCTTGAAATGCATTTTTTTTTTGAAGTGGAGTGATTCCACTTTTGAGTTTTCCTTTAAACTTGTGACCTTTATGTTAATAAATCTATGTGGGCACAAAAATGAGCAGCTACGGTTTGTGTAGATTTGTATGTCCTTATATTCATTTTCTAATATGCAATCATACACATGAAGATTGAACTAACATAGCCCTTTAAAACTACAGCGAACATACATAGGGAAGAAGAGGGTTCACTGGCTTGAATATTGCCCTTTATACTGCAGCACTGAAGTTTAGGGAAATCTTACTTGGGTTGATGAAAACTCAAATCAACAAACTGCAGTTCTGCTTTGATTTGTACTACTCCCTCCGGGCCCAAACTTTGTCTAGATGTGAATGCATTTAGTCTAAATACCTAATTAGATATGTAAAAATCTAGATAAAGCTGAGTCTATTAATATGGACCGCGATTGAAGAAGTGGTGACAAATTTGACTACATATAACATACTTTTAATATAACATACTTTAGATTCAAATGTATCTAAATATGTATTAATGCTAGATACACCAGAATCTAGATAAATATTAGATAAATATGAGTCAACTAATATGGGTTGGGTCGCAGCGAGTAGCAACAAAATTTAGATGAAACTACTGAATCTAGCAAGCACATAATAATCCACTCTCTGACACTTGGAGATGTTTTAGGATTATGAAGAAATTATATCTAGACTTTTTTAGTGTAGATATATTTGCTTCAAACTAAAATATTTTATATTTTAAAACGGCGGAAGTAAAATGTAAGAAAAATGTTTCTTCCATTGTCCTGATCCTATTGTGCAACGTACGTGCCTATGGTCCACCGCGGCATCGCCCTACACCGACTCGATCCCGTGTGGCTGCAGCTGTCGCCGACGTAGCCATTGTGGTGCTTCCCAAATTGCTCACGTGTGGCTCCCCACGATGGCGACGACAACGCTGCAGGGGCACTCGTGCTGCGAGCATGGCGCCTGATGTGCTGCGTGTTGGGGTGGTGCTCCAATCGACCTCCACCATTTCCGTGAGCTCTCCTGTAGGTCTCCACCTCCCATGGGCGTCGATGGAGTGGTGGTTGGCCAGCGCTGCTAAGTACCGTGCTCGGTCGTCTGTAGTTGCTACAAGCAGCAGCGGCCGCTACTACAAGCGGCGGTGACCACTGCTACAATCGGCGATGGAGGCTGCTACAAGCGGCGGTCGGGTTTTGCTAGAAGAGACGGTGGTCGCTGCTATAACCGGTGTTGGAGGTTGCTACAGGAGACGACAGAGGCTGCTACAAGCGGCAGCAGAGGTTGCAACATCGGCATGAGGGGTTTGCTACTAGAGGATGGAGGTGTTGCTACTGCAGCAACGTCTTCTTCAGCGATGGCGGCCTTTTTTGCTACAAGAGGAGCGCGGCTCCGCCACCAACAATAGGAGGCGCTGCTACAACTAGCGGTGGAGGCTGCTACATGCGACGGTGGAGGTTGCTACATGCGTGTAACATCCCAAAAATATTAAACTTGAATCATCAAATTCTAATCATCAAAATTAGGGTTAACAAAAACTTTTCAAATTAAAAATATGAAAGCATGCATATGTGTAAGCATTACAATTTGGATTCTTTTGAATTGCCATGCTTGTGTGTTTCTTTGCTTGTAAAATGATTCTTAGATGAAATAAACATTATCTAAACAATCCCCACACTTTTCCCAAAGACAAACAAATCAAAACAAACAAAATAAGTGAATGGTCACTTTGGCCAAATTAACTCCCATGCCTACTTTGGCTATCTCTAACTTTCAAAACTTAACATAAACTTGTTTGGATCTTTGCACCTCTTGATAGTACTCATAACCAGGTACCAAGGCCCACTTTGTGATCATCCAAAATCATTCAAATGCATAGTTTAAATGACAGTTTAAAATCGAATCTATATCATATTATCATATGGGAAGATCCCACTTTTTCAAAAACCACTCAAACAAACTCAACTTTCAAAACCCAAGCATCCACAGTATCACTAGTACATGCCTAGCACACCCACCAAAAATCTTTTCAAAATTCAAAAGTTGAGTTCATGCGGCCATTTCATCAAACACCTTGCAGATGCAAATCAAACAAATCCTAAACACTATAGTGTGCAGTGATTCTGGCCTAACTTGTTCCCTCTCTGGACACCACTAGCCTTAGTAGATCATCTAACAACCCTAACTAATCACTAGCACCACTATAAACTCGCCAATATCATCAATGATGAACAGGCCGAGAGCACCCATGTCACCTCAGTGTGGACAGCAAGCTAGCACTCCACCGCCACTCCCTGTCCCAGCCGCGAGCAATGCCAGCCACTGGACCACACGCCTGAGCCATGCCAACCTTCTCTGCAACATGCCGAGAGCGCGTCCCGTGCGCCACGCTCGACCAACACCCACAGACTGCGCGCCGCCCTCGCCGCGTTCACGCGTGATCACCACCGTCCCAGCAACCCCGCAGACACGCCCGTTCGCCGCCGTGCGGACCACGCGCGCTATGCGCCATCAAAACTTCCGTCGGGCACGCGCAGAGCACCGCAGCGTTCCGACCGATCAGCACCGCCCCACGCCTCGCCACCACACCGTTGAGCTTCGCCAGGGAGCACATCACCGCCCCCTACCGTCGCCCACGCTGATAGCCCTCTGTACCGTCGACCACGACAAGCTCAGCTTGCGCCCGTCGGTCCCCTCTCTCCCCCGCTCGAATTCTTCACACCATTCCACTCCCCTCTCACCCAGAACCACCCCACCCCATTCCCGGAGCAAGGCGAGCAACGCATCGCCGGAATTTGGCTGAAGCTCGCCGCTGCTGGAGAAGAAGGAAGCCATCGATTGGAGCCGCCCCAGGAGGAGCTGCCGGTACCGGGAGGTTCATCGTTGTCGACTTCGTCTTTCGCCCGCATCGCCGACCTTCGTCTGAACCCCGGCGAGCCTTCCACGACCCCCACCTGCCGCGTTAGGGTTATGTCTCGCGGGCGCTGCCCGACTTGGACGATGAGCCGTAGCCGTTCGATTAGACTTAGATCGTGCGACCGATATCGCCACGTACCGCTTCGCGTTTAAAGAGCCACTGACTGGTGGAACCCCCCTGTTAGTTGCGTCCCGCGCCGTGGAGTGACACTGGGTCGACCCATTTCCCCTTCCCGCGCAGCCCACTCGTTTGAATTTAGATTTTTCTATTTTCATTCAAACACAGTTCTGTACCTAGTTTCACAAATCAACCCAACTCGATTCAGTGAACCAAATTGAATGAAACCAATTTTGTTAGAAAGGTCTTGAAATGCTTAATCCAAGCCCGCTGGATTCAAATCATTTGGATCTATAGATCACCCTTGGTAAAAATAACAAGGCAGAAGCTTTTCTGCGTTCAAACATTTTTCAAATTTAAACCATAATAGCTTTTGAGTTGATTCCAACTCTCAAAAATCACGTTTAACCATACCTTTGAGAATATATAAAAATATATGGGTTTACTTAAAGAAATAATGTCCAAGTAATAAAAGAATGCCACATAGGCATTTCTAGTCACTTTATTTATTTAAAATAAAAGGGTTAAACCTTATTAAATTGTGACACCACTTTAAATCACATTCCCATGTACTGAAATATGTGGTGATGACATGTGTCAACATGATCCCATGTTTGGTTTGGAGAATATTAAATCTCAAGTAGATTTTCAATGAGTAGAAATTACTTTTCTAAAAATAAAATCAATAAGACAAATGCTTTAGTCTTGTAATGTTAGTGATGATGCTAGATCATCTATAGAACCCCTTTGTGTGATGATTGAAAGTAGTTAAGTATTGTTTGGTGATTGTGTACCTCGTATTTATTTATAGACGCTAGTACCGATCAAGGATACGAGGAGGAAGGAGGATACTACGAAGAAGAAAACGAGGAGAACTTCAACCACTGCTCTGCACAAGGAAAGCCAATACTTGCAAGCTATTAACTTATCAAGATTATACTGAGACTGATGCAAGCAAATACTTGCTTGTTACCATGACCATTAGATGCCTTAAGCATATGTGATCATATCCACTTGATACCCCCTCCTAGTTTTACTAGCAAGCTTCTACTTTATTTCTTTATCACAGCTATTACTTAGAGCTACTTAAGTGATTTGTAGATTCTAGGAGGATACTTGAAGGTTGCATAAAGAGCATAAAATTTGGCCTGAGCTAGATAATCTTGATGTCATCCTAAGGCATGAGATTGAACTTAGTTAAAACTCCACTAGTTTATCACCCCTCATTAGTACTCACCCCCACTTGTAGATGCTAGTGCTAAGCATAAAACTTGATCAACTTTAGATGGGAATACTTGGTGGAAAATGGTTATGAAAACCTTAGAATGACGAGTCATTATACTGTGATGTTTTGACATGTGTTTCCGAACACCAGATGATTTTGGTGATGAATGTTGAGGCATGAGCCTTAACCCTTTATAAAACTGATGGTTGTCTGGATGCGATACCATTCCAATTTTACCGTACAACCACAATACCCGAAGATTGGGTAGGGTTTGACTGGAAACTTATATACCTTAGTATTGGTTCCCTCACGGACAAGGTCTGAGCTGAGGCTACCTTGTGAAGATTGTCCACTTGTGCAGTGTAACACCCTCAGAATCGACCCTATGCAAGTTTCAGCGATTCCCGCCAAACCCGCATAGAAACGATTCAAAGGTGCCCACCAGGCACTTTCGTGCGGGTGGAAAACGAAGTAATAACATTACACAACAGTCCTCGATTGGACCCACAGAACAGATATATATAACAGCGACTCAATGAGTCAAGAATACAGATATAATATACAAAGATCCAAATCATCTTGAAAATGATAGAGCGTCCGACCACGGACAAGATGCAAATGGGGCTAAGAGCCCTGCAGAATAACCAATGGCGTCCATAACCTTGCCCAGGCCAAGCCGGAAGGGTAACCCTGCTAACGGCGTCGATCCCAAAACCTGCTTAGACAAAAGGGGTGCCGACAAAGGGCAAGGAAAAAGAGGAGCGTCGGTACTGAGGCCAGTACACGGCGAGGCTAGAATCCGGCGGTCCTCGCCTACATAGGTATGGTGGACTGAAGCGGCAGCGGCAGCATGCACTAAACACCCTATAGAGACTCGATACAACTGGCGGCAATCAGAGAGGGGTGAGAAAGACCTATTCGAAACCAACCTGATACTACCACCAAACAAACCCATCCTGGTGTTTCCCCCTCGAGACCAAACGAGGAAGTCAACCGAGGAACTCACACAGTTGGCAGTTTTATTTATTCCGTTATCGTTGCAGTAATTACTAGTCAGGTATAGATAATCATCCTGATAAAAAATAAGCAGTGGGCCGTTTTAGTTAACCATTCCGTTGTAGTTGCGACACTTACTAGTCAAATACAATTAGCATGAGATAACCCAAAACCCAGCAGTTGTTGGTACTTTTATTTAGCCATTCCGTTGTAGTTGCAATACTTACTAGTCAGGTACAATGGTCGCAAGCGACACCCAAACAAGCAATTGTTGGCAGTTTTATTTAGCCATTCTATTATAGTGAAGCTGATTACTAGTCATTATAAAGTCAAATTTATAGCACTACTTTAGTTATCGTTGTCTATGATCGAGATACTGTGCTCCAAGTCGTCCATAACCGCGGACACGGCTTTCAGAAAGTTTTACCCGGCCGGGGTGCACCAATAGCAACACACACTCGATCAACCTCGGAAAAACCAAATCAAAACCCAACGAGGCCTTCACGACAAAGCAATCACAGGATTCAGAAATATTTCAGGGGGCCACCCCTTAAAGTAGACCCGCAACGAAGCCGGCCGGCTCCGAGACGGACTCAAGGTTGTGGGGACGGCTGTAAACGACTGGGAACCCAAAACTGGGCTTGTCGATACCGCGGAATCGTGCCACGATCCTAAACAGTACAGTGTGCTCCTCGCACAATCGTAAATAAAGCAGTAGCATGGCACAAGTACGGAATAGTAATAAAACCTCAAACTAGTTTGTGGCCCCAAGAAATAAGAATGAATCAAGCTCTGGCTCAGAGGGGTCCCATAATCCTCCCGGATGTGGATAGCGCGAAAAATCAAGGAACATGTATCAAGTACTCGGGGTCCTACGGGACACAAGTGGACGGTTAACAACCAAATAACATCTATTGCCCACCTGTGCCTCTGCTTACTTACTTCAATTTTAGTTGTTTAACAGGAATTAAAGTGAACAATAAGTAAAGCCATGATCATCTCCAACATCAACATGCGGCAATACACCAACAACTGTGGCGCTTGACGACACGCAACAACACTTGAGCAAGCGACTACGACGCGCAAGTCCAACTATCTACCAAACAACAGGTAATAGGATGTGTCCAAGGCAATATAAGGCTGCGAGGGATATCAAGGGTACGAAACTAGAGCATCGCAACACAGATAGCAATAGATCAACAGGAGGGAATAAATACTATAAAAGTAAGATAGGTAGAAAGGGGGAGATGCTCGCCTGAAACATTGTCGAAGGTTCAACCGAAGATCGGGTCGAAGCTCACATCAACTCAACGGCCTTATCCGCGAAGAAGCAAAACACTAGAATAAACACCGGATGCAATATTTAATACTACGACAAAAGATCGGGCATGGTGCATGTATGATGTATGACATGGCAAAGGTGCAGTGCAATTCGGCAATATTAAACGGAACCGGGGTCCCGACAATTATTTAATGGTTCAAGTTATTTAGAACCCCCGCAATTAAATGTTGTATTAACAGGGCAAGAGATGGTACCGGTTCGATGCACAAATTTAAATGAGGCCAATATAAGGCTAGATTTGCCCGCATATGGGCCCCATATTTAATTTAGGTGAATCGGCATAATGCCCCCAAACCACAGACAAGTATGCATGCAAGTATGGCAATTAAATATGCAACAATTCATATAGTTGACAATTTATAAAATAGGGTTCTCGGATAAGGGGCACACATTAGGGTTCGGGAGATCTTGGGGTTCCGGGGTTCGGTCTCAGGGTTCGGATCTGGGGTTCGACGAATTCGTTCTCGACGGAATCGGCGTCCGGGAAGTAGCACTTGTCGCACCGGGGTCTCGGTGTCCGGGGTGAAGTACTCGTCGTCCTCGAGGGAGTACTTGTCGTATCCGAGGAGAAGACCTTGGCGTCATATGTTGAGGGTGTCGGGTGTCGGTGCCGGACTCGGGTGTGGCGTCGATGGTCTTACGTGGCCCGATGGTTCCAAGTAGGAGATTCCCGGGTACCGCGGCGGAGTTCTTGGGGTTTCGAGGAAGATCTTGGCGTGGGTTCCAGGGTTCGGGTTCGGCGAGATCGGCCTTCGGGGTCTCGGACGCCGGGATCGGTCTTCGGAACCGGGAACGGGTCTTAGCGTTCCGTCTTCGATGTCGATGGCGAACTTGGGCTCGATACCGGGGGTCCATCGGATTTATCTTCATCAATGTCGATCTTGTCGAGGCCTTACTACACGGTGCAGATCTTGGCGTGCCCCCAGTAGAGAAGAACTTGAATCGTTATTGTCGGTCTTGTCTCACAGGATATCTTGCTCCATCGCCTCAGAATAACCACAACTGGTCACCAGGGAGACACAAACGAGGCACATGCCTCGAGCTGGCCCTGAACACGCAGAGACGCACGGGGGATGACGCGGCCGCGCTGCCGGGCGACTCCAGCGGCGGGCGGCGCACGGGCCGGGCAGGGAGACGGCTACGGAGGAGGGGTCGTCGGCGAGCCGGGGCCGGCGCTGGAGGACGAGCCGGCGGCGGACGCGCGCGCGCCCGAGCAGGCCGAAGCGGGGCGAGGCAGAGGCTCTGCGGCGAGGAGGCTCCCAGGGGCGACGCGGTCGGGCCGGCCGGAGGAAGCAGCCGCGAAGGGGTGCCGGCGGGCAGAGGCGACGCCAGGGCGGAGGACGGAGGGGCCGCGGCGGGCGCCGGCGACGAGGGGGCGCGCGACGGCGGTGGCGAGCTCAGCGGGAGGCGCAGCCGGAGCTGAGGGGGGAGCCGCGGCGAGGCCGACACGGACGAGAGGGTGCAGGGAGGGAGCGGGGACAGGCGGCCTCGTGCGGGTGGGGCGAGGTCGCGGGTGAGGGGAAGAACGGCGGCGAGGGGGTTCCCGGCGGTGGAGAGGGTGCGGCTCGGGTGGAGGCCGAAGCAAGGAGGAGGGGCGGCGCCGGTGCCGAGGAGGCGGGGCCGGCGGGGCGACGAGGCGGAGGAGAGAGGCCGGCGAGCGGAGGGGAAACGGAGGCGGTCGGCGGCGCGGTAGGAGGAGGCGGCTCGCCGGCGGGAAGGCGCGGCCGAAGGGGAACCAGGCGGCGGCGGCGGCGGGATGCAGAGATAGAGGGAGCTAGGCGAGAGGGAGAGGGTCGCGTGGAGAGGACGCGGGGCGAGCGGGCAGGAGGTGGGGCCAGGGGTGGGGTCCATGTGGGGGTGGTTGGACGTGTTTCAAACGCGGGGTGGAGGGGAAGCTGCATGCGACCGCGTGTGTGTACGCTCTGTGCATCCAGGTGTGGGTCGGAGGGTGGGATCGGCATCGCGGGCAGGAGTGTGCGTGTGTTGCGTGCTTGCCGCGCGCGGGTGCGTGTGGGTGGGGCCACGAGGTGGAGCCCACGGGGAAGCGTGTTGGGTGTGGGTGGGGTGAGGCGCGCTGGCGTGCGTCTGTGTGCGTGCGTTGCGTGTGTGGGGCGTGGGGCTCCTGGGTGGCGGCGGCAGGGAGGGACTAGGGGATGGTTAGCAGTTTAGGGTTAGGGTTGATTAGGGTTTTGGGGTAGTAGGCTGCTGGCTAGCTGGGCCTTTGGCCTGGCAGGCTGGCGGCCTCCCCCGGAAAAATATTTTTTATTATTTGTTTTATTTAAAAATATTTTGCAAATACTTTTTAGACAATACAAGATCTGAACTGACCGAGGCTTTAATTTTGAAATTAAAGATGAGGACTAATTAGAAAACAACATAGGATTTTACGGTATAGTTTTATGAAAAAGAAGAATATGCATGACGTCATGAGATGCAATGCACAAATACAACGCGATTTTCTAGTAGTGGTTTTAGCGGGATGCCACAATTCGACACCACTAACAATGGATCTCGCCCTCGAGATCCGCCTCATGGTACAGGAAAGAAAACCGACGGTCTGAATCCTCTCGCTTCATGTAGATCTTCACGACACCACTAACAAAGATTGTTCCCCATTCGTCGAGAGAACACTCCGGAGAAACAAAGACGAAGGAAAAGGTCTCAAAAGGATAAAGCCACCTCTACTTTCGCGGAAGGAGTATAACTGCAATGATTCACCATTCAATGTGCAAGAGCGAATGATAAGAGTAGTCGGATGGTGATCAGTCCATCGCGCACCCAAACCATTACTCGGCACACGAATAGGCGGATTATGCAACCAACTCTCGGAATTAGACTGAAGATCTTGACAGACAGCGTTTGGAAACAAAGGATTGGTGCAGACTCTGCATCGGATCTGGCGTAGATGATGTCGTCATGTCGGAAAACACCGGAAGGCACAAACAAAGAACAAAGAATGGCACCACAGATAAAGGATCACTCAGATAGCATGAAGACCAGATGTAGCAACACCGTTACCGAAGGAGGATGCGAAACCCTGAAGGTACGACATAACCCAACCACGAGAAATCCTAGACTTGAAGAAAGGTAAGAGAGTGGATTCAAAACACGAGAGGTAAGAGGAGAATAGCAGAGGGTAAGGAGTAAAATAAGACCTAATCAGAACTATCCAACCGATTTTGCAAAAATAGTTTTGACACTCTACTTCGGCCGTTAGCTAGGTTATCCTACAGGCTGGACTTGTGGGGTATCACAACTGCTGAGCTCTGATACCACTCTGTAACACCCTCAGAATCGACCCTATGCAAGTTTCAGCGATTCCCGCCAAACCCGCATAGAAACGATTCAAAGGTGCCCACCAGGCACTTTCGTGCGGGTGGAAAACGAAGTAATAACATTACACAACAGTCCTCGATGGGACCCATAGAACAGATATATATAACATCGACTCAATGAGTCAAGAATACAGATATAATATACAAAGATCCAAATCACCTTGAAAATGATAGAGCGTCCGACTACGGACAAGATGCAAATGGGGCTAAGAGCCCTGCAGAATAACCAATGGCGTCCATAACCCTGCCCAGGCCAAGCCGGAAGGGTAACCCTGCTAACGGCGTCGATCCCAAAACCTGCTTAGACAAAAGGGGTGCCGACAAAGGGCAAGGAAAAAGAGGAGCGTCAGTACTGAGGCCAGTACACGGCGAGGCTAGAATTCGGCGGTCCTCGCCTACATAGGTATGGTGGACTGAAGCGGCAGCGGCAGCATGCACTAAACACCCTATAGAGACTCGATACAACTGGCGGCAATCAGAGAGGGGTGAGAAAGACCTATTCGGAACCAACCTGATACTACCACCAAACAAACCCATCCTGGTGTTTCCCCCTCGAGACCAAACGAGGAAGTCAACCGAGGAACTCACACAGTTGGCAGTTTTATTTATTCCGTTATCGTTGCAATAATTACTAGTCAGGTATAGATAATCATCCTGATAAAAAATAAGCAGTGGGCCGTTTTAGTTAACCATTCCGTTGTAGTTGCGACACTTACTAGTCAAATACAATTAGCATGAGATAACCCAAAACCCAGCAGTTGTTGGTACTTTTATTTAGCCATTCCGTTGTAGTTGCAATACTTACTAGTCAGGTACAATGGTCGCAAGCGACACCCAAACAAGCAATTGTTGGCAGTTTTATTTAGCCATTCCATTATAGTGAAGCTGATTACTAGTCATTATAAAGTCAAATTTATAGCACTACTTTAGTTATCGTTGTCTATGATCGAGATACTGTGCTCCAAGTTGTCCATAACCGCGGACACGGCTTTCAGAAAGTTTTACCCGGCCGGGGTGCACCAATAGCAACACACACTCGATCAACCTCGGAAAAACCAAATCAAAACCCAACGAGGCCTTCACGACAAAGCAATCACAGGATTCAGAAATATTTCAGGGGGCCACCCCTTAAAGTAGACCCGCAACGAAGCCGGCCGGCTCCGAGACGGACTCAAGGTTGTGGGGACGGCTGTAAACGACTGGGAACCCAAAACTGGGCTTGTCGATACCGCGGAATCGTGCCACGATCCTAAACAGTACAGTGTGCTCCTCGCACAATCGTAAATAAAGCAGTAGCATGGCATAAGTACGGAATAGTAATAAAACCTCAAACTAGTTTGTGGCCCCAAGAAATAAGAATGAATCAAGCTCTGGCTCAGGGGGGTCCCATAATCCTCCCGGATGTGGATAGCGCGAAAAATCAAGGAACAGGTATCAAGTACTCGGGGTCCTACGGGACACAAGTGGACGGTTAACAACCAAATAACATCTATTGCCCACCTGTGCCTCTGCTTACTTACTTCAATTTTAGTTGTTTAACAGGAATTAAAGTGAACGATAAGTAAATCCATGATCATCTCCAACATCAACATGTGGCAATACACCAACAACTGTGGCGCTTGACGACACGCAACAACACTTGAGCAAGCGACTACGACGCGCAAGTCCAACTATCTACCAAACAACAGGTAATAGGATGTGTCCAAGGCAATATAAGGCTGCGAGGGATATCACGGGTACGAAACTAGAGCATCGCAACACAGATAGCAATAGATCAACAGGAGGGAATAAATACTATAAAAGTAAGATAGGTAGAAAGGGGGAGATGCTCGCCTGAAACATTGTCGAAGGTTCAACCGAAGATCGGGTCGAAGCTCACATCAACTCAATGGCCTTATCCGCGAAGAAGCAAAACACTAGAATAAACACCGGATGCAATATTTAATACTACGACAAAAGATCGGTCATGGTGCATGTATGATGTATGACATGGCAAAGGTGCAGTGCAATTCGGCAATATTAAACGGAACCGGGGTCCCGACAATTATTTAATGGTTCAAGTTATTTAGAACCCCCGCAATTAAATGTTGTATTAACAGGGCAAGAGATGGTACCGGTTCGATGCACAAATTTAAATGAGGCCAATATAAGGCTAGATTTGCCCGCATATGGGCCCCATATTTAATTTAGGTGAATCGGCATAATGCCCCCAAACCACAGACAAGTATGCATGCAAGTATGGCAATTAAATATGCAACAATTCATATAGTTGACAATTTATAAAATAGGGTTCTCGGATAAGGGGCACACATTAGGGTTCGGGAGATCTTGGGGTTCCGGGGTTCGGTCTCAGGGTTCGGATCTGGGGTTCGACGAATTCGTTCTCGGCGGAATCGGCGTCCGGGAAGTAGCACTTGTCGCACCGGGGTCTCGGTGTCCGGGGTGAAGTACTCGTCGTCCTCGAGGGAGTACTTGTCGTATCCGAGGAGAAGACCTTGGCGTCATATGTTGAGGGTGTCGGGTGTCGGTGCCGGACTCGGGTGTGGCGTCGATGGTCTTACGTGGCCCGATGGTTCCAAGTAGGAGATTCCCGGGTACCGCGGCGGAGTTCTTGGGGTTTCGAGGAAGATCTTGGCGTGGGTTCCAGGGTTCGGGTTCGGCGAGATCGGCCTTCGGGGTCTCGGACGCCGGGATCGGTCTTCGGAACCGGGAACGGGTCTTAGCGTTCCGTCTTCGATGTCGATGGCGAACTTGGGCTCGATACCGGGGGTCCATCGGATTTATCTTCATCAATGTCGATCTTGTCGAGGCCTTACTACACGGTGCAGATCTTGGCGTGCCACCAGTAGAGAAGAACTTGAATCGTTATTGTCGGTCTTGTCTCACAGGATATCTTGCTCCATCGCCTCAGAATAACCACAACTGGTCACCAGGGAGACACAAACGAGGCACATGCCTCGAGCTGGACCTGAACACGCAGAGACGCACGGGGGATGACGCGGCCGCGCTGCCGGGCGACTCCAGCGGCGGGCGGCGCACGGGCCGGGCAGGGAGACGGCTACGGAGGAGGGGTCGTCGGCGAGCCGGGGCCGGCGCTGGAGGACGAGCCGGCGGCGGACGCGCGCGCGCCCGAGCAGGCCGAAGCGGGGCGAGGCAGAGGCTCTGCGGCGAGGAGGCTCCCAGGGGCGACGCGGTCGGGCCGGCCGGAGGAAGCAGCCGCGAAGGGGTGCCGGCGGGCAGAGGCGACGCCAGGGCGGAGGACGGAGGGGCCGCGGCGGGCGCCGGCGACGAGGGGGCGCGCGACGGCGGTGGCGAGCTCAGCGGGAGGCGCGGCCGGAGCTGAGGGGGGAGCCGCGGTGAGGCCGACGCGGACGAGAGGGTGCAGGGAGGGAGCAGGGACAGGCGTCCTCGTGCGGGTGGCGCGAGGTCGCGGGTGAGGGGAAGAACGACGGCGAGGGGGTTCCCGGCGGTGGAGAGGGTGCGGCTCGGGTGGAGGCCGAAGCAAGGAGGAGGGGCGGCGCCGGTGCCGAGGCGGCGGGGCCGGCAGGGCGACGAGGCGGAGGAGAGAGGCCGGCGAGCGGAGGGGAAACGGAGGCGGTCGGCGGCGCGGTCGGAGAAGGCGGCTCGCCGACGGGAACGCGCGGCCGGAGGGGAACCAGGCGGCGGCGGCGGGATGCAGAGAGAGAGGGAGCTAGGCGAGAGGGAGAGGGTCGCGTGGAGGGGACGCGGGGCGAGCGGGCAGGAGGTGGGGCCAGGGGTGGGGTCCATGTGGGGGTGGTTGGACGCGTTTCAAACGCGGGGTGGAGGGGAAGCTACATGCGACCGCGTGTGTGTACGCTCTGTGCGTCCAGGTGTGGGTCGGAGGGTGGGATCGGCATCGCGGGCAGGAGTGTGCGTGTGTTGCGTGCTTGCCGCGCGCGGGTGCGTGTGGGTGGGGCCACGAGGTGGAGCCCACGGGGAAGCGTGTTGGGTGTGGGTGGGGTGAGGCGCGCTGGCGTGCGTCTGTGTGCGTGCGTTGCGTGTGTGGGGCGTGGGGCTCCTGGGTGGCGGCGACAGGGAGGGACTAGGGGATGGTTAGCAGTTTAGGGTTAGGGTTGATTAGGGTTTTGGGGTAGTAGGCTGCTGGCTAGCTGGGCCTTTGGCCTGGTTGGCTGGCGGCCTCCCCCGGAAAAATATTTTTTATTATTTGTTTTATTTAAAAATATTTTGCAAATACTTTTTAGACAATACAAGATCTGAACTGACCGAGGCTTTAATTTTGAAATTAAAGATGAGGACTAATTAGAAAACAACATAGGATTTTACGGTATAGTTTTATGAAAAAGAAGAATATGCATGACGTCATGAGATGCAATGCACAACTACAACGCGATTTTGTAGTAGTGGTTTTAGCGGGATGCCACATGCAGTACCCAAGATGACAGTTGGTCATGGTTGGGAGGCCAAACTCACAGGGGAGGTGCCTATACTAGGGCGTGTAATTGAAAGGTTAGGATTGATTATCCGCATACTGAGTATGGTGAATTCAGGATTTGTTCCTGACGGATGTATCGAATGTTGTGGTGAAAGTGTACAATCTCTGCACAATGTCAAACTATTCGAATAGTCGCGTCCGCGGTTATGGACAGTTGGAGTGGCCATACTGTTCCCCCGTCAGATGTTTTCAAAATGACTTGTGAAATGAATTGAGATTTTGACTTGAGCACAACAGAGTTGTGATATGAGATACAAGTTCCCACTTAGGTGTTATAAAATTTGACTAGCTTTCTATTGCTTCTGAACTTAGTAGAGGTAAATCGGGCTTTTGCAAAACAACCCTAGAGCTTAGTGTCCTATTACAAAAACCTCCTTCACTTGTTAGTATTAGTTTGCGAGTACTTAAAGAGTACTCATGGCTTTGTCCCTGGCTATTCCCGTGGCCAGACTATGAAGAGGAGTACCAGGATGATGGACCCCAGGAAGGTTACGACAACTAGGATCATCTCCCATCGTCAGCATTGCCTGTGACCCCGAAGATGGAGCTTCGCCTACGCTACCTTTATTATTACGTATTTCCGCTGCTTGAGTTGTATTAAGAACTGGATCATGAGATCCTTATTTGTGTAAGACCTTATGTATAATTTGTAATGGATGATGTACTTTGGTATCCAATTCTGTTATGTCTCGCAAAAATGGTAATCCTGGGATTGCGATGTATGGCATAACAAGCATCTGGGATTAAAAATCCGGGTGTTGACAAGTTGGTATCAGAGCCATCCTGACCATAGGAGACCCTAGTTAGACTGGACGTTTGAATCAAAAACTTAGTTTCAAAACCAAAGGAAGCAAATATTTACAAAAACTTATTCCCATTCTTATCACTTTGCTTCTTTCATGAAAATTCATGTTCCTCAAAAACTCTTGCAAAATACATAAAATTTGACACACTTGATCACCCTACTAACTTACTCATTCTATATTCTTATAGATGGACGTGAAGTACAACAAGTTTTATCAGTTGGGGAATGGAGGAGACCTTATCTTTGAGCGTGATTTGGACCAGCTTTCGGAACTTCTGGAGCGTCTGCACCCCGAGTTCTTCGGAGCTCAGCTCAATGATCAAGGAGGAGAAGATCTGCACTGTCTAATTGTGGCAAGTCTCCGAGGAAAGATTGAACCTCCCACTGCTGAGGGAATTCAGTTCACCTTAAGAGAGAACAACTGGCTCGATGGACTTGCTAGGGCCATGCATGAAGCTCTTGCCCGTCTGTGTGGGCAGAGTATCAACCAGATCAAGGGTACCCGCTTTGAGTTTTGTCCAAGGCATGATGCTAATGGATAGCCACTGGAAGCCCCATACCACCCGAGCTGAAGACCCAATTGGACCACCTTAGCTTCATGATGTACGATCGTCAGCAGGAATTGGACAATTGCCGTGACTACTCCAACCACAAGTCCGCCATCATCAAGACGAAGGATCAGACCATCGCCATGCTAGCGAAGGATCGCAAGTCTCGCCGCCGTCAGCTCGACAAGAAGGAGCACATCATTGCTCGTCTTCGCCACCGTATCTCAGATTTGGAGGAGACCATCCACGAGAGAGACATGCAGCTGGAAGAAAGAGAGAATGCCGGAGAGGATCTTCGTGGAGACCCCTACTCCTATCTCAGCGATGATGATGATTTTCTGGAGGATCAGGCTATGGACTTCTTCACCGATGAGGAGGATTTCGCTTTCATCGATGACGATGAGGATGATGAGGATGAAGACTACACCGACTCCGAGGAGTAGTAGCACTTGAGCACTAGCGTTAGTGAGCTTTATTCGGTCCCACTGTATCGTAGTTTCCAGAATGGTTCTTAAAACCATCTGTTTACCTTTGTTGTGGTGTATGTTTGTATTGTGTGCTATGAATGAATGAATGAAAAGCAAGTTGCTAGAAAAATCTGAGCCAAACATTTCAAAAGTCCCTGAACCTTATAAATTTCCCTCTTTTCTCATGATCTATCTCAATCTTCAGATGCCACGCGGAGGAAGTGGTTCATCCCCGGACCCGATGTTGCAGATCCCGCAAATGTTGGTTTCTGACCGCGAAGCTGAAAGAGCCGAACGTAAATCCAACCTAGCCACCCTTCAGCAGATAGATCAGCTGGCCCACAACAATCAAGGCCAAGGAAATCAGGACAACCATGGATCTAAGCTCAAAAATTTCCAGAACACTAACCCACCTATTTTCACTAAGTCGGAAGAGCCCCTAGACGCCGATGATTGAGTGCAAACCATGGAAAACAACCTAGAAGTAGCCGGAGTGGAAGCTAACGAGAAAGTTTTGTTCGCCACCCACTATCTAGTCGGAGATGCAAGAGCATGGTGGAACAACGTTCGTGCAGTGACCGGAGGACAGATGATGACCTGGGAGGAATTCAAGGTCAAGTTCAGCAGAACCCATGTGCCACCGGGTTTGATCAAGAGAATGAGAGATGAGTTCAGATAACTGAAGAAAGGAAGGATGACCGTAGTGGAATACCGTGACAAATTCTTGTCATTAGCTAGGTATGCCTCGGATGAGATCGACACTGAAGCCAAGAAGAAAGAGAGATTCCTGAATGGTTTGCACGATGATATGCAGACTGTGTTAGTCAATATTCCCTTTGCTGATATTGAAGCCCTTGTTGACTCTGCCATCCAGATGGAAGGAAAGATCAACCAAGCCAATGGGAACCGCAAGTGTCGCATGATGCATCAGCCAGGAACCCATCAGACCCCAAAGTATCGCCCTAACCCATCTCCAGGATTTGCCCCAAGAACCAACAGACCCCCGATGAACCATCCGACCTATCCTAACCGTGGAAACCAAAGGCCCGGAGGAAATCACAACAACCCCGGCAACTCTGGCAATTTCAACCGTGCACCACCCAAGTTCAACAACAACAATGCTGCCGCCAACACCAACACTGCCCCGAGGACTGGAAGCAATGTTGTGCCTGTTGCAGCAAAGGACAAGTCGCAAGTGACTTGTTATGACTGTGGAAATAAGGGTCACTACTCCAACGAGTGCCCCAACAAGAAGAATGCCGCAGCCCCCAATACCAACACCCCAGCTCAGCAGCAGCATCGTGTTCAGCCCGGAAGAAGATTTTCCCCAGGGAATTCGCTCAACCGCAACGGCTGTCTTTTTCTCATGCATGCTGAAGAAGCCCAGGAGGCGCCAGACATCGTGCTGGGTATGTTTTCTGTTAATTCAGTACTTGCTCGAGTATTGTTTGATTCCGGTGCATCGCACTCATTTGTCACCGAAGAATTTGTATGCACTAGTAAGATTCAACCAACCAAACTGAAGCATGTTATGATTGTTCAAATCCTCGGTTCAACCACCAAAGCTAGGCAAATTTGCAAAGCCGTCCCTATCCGAATCCATGGCATAGATTTTTATGCTAATCTGATAGTACTCGGAACTAAAGGTTTGGAAGTAGTACTAGGAATGGATTGGATGTCCAAACATAAAGGATTGATTGACTGTGCCAAGAAAGCCATAACCATGACCAGTATAGCCGGAATATCAGTCGAGCATATATCTGAAACCTTACCGCGTCAATTCAAGTGCAACAAGAGTATAGCCCAACCTACCCTTGACCAAGTCAGGATAGTCTGTGAATACCCCGATGTATTTCCAGATGTTTTGCCCGGTAGGCCCCCAGATCGGGATATCGAGTTTATCATTGAACTAATCCCCGGAATAGGACCCATAGCCCAGAGACCCTATAGTATGAACTCGTCTGAACTAGAAGAACTGAAGAAGCAACTGGATGCCATGTTGGAAATTGGATTGATTCAACCAAGTGCGTCACCATGGAGATCACCTGTCTTGTTTGTGGACAAGAAAGATGGAGGTAACCGTTTGTGTACGGATTATTGGAAGTTGAATGATGTCACCATCAAGAACAAGTACCCATTGCCCAAGATAGAAGATTTGTTTGATCAGTTAACCGGTGCCAAAGTGTTTTCTAAGATTTATCTTAGAACTGGCTATCATCAACTCAAGATTCGCGCAGAGGATATTCCCAAGACTGCCTTTACCACCAGTTATGGATTATACGAGTATAGTCATGTCTTTTGGATTAACCAATGCCCCCGCTTATTTCATGAATCTCATGAATAAGATTTTTATGGACTTCCTGGATAAGTTTGTCGTTGTTTTCATCAATGACATTCTGATTTATTCCAAATCGGAAGAAGAACATGAGCTACACCTAAGGACCATCCTTAGAACCCTTAGAGACCATCAGCTGTATGCCAAGTTTAGCAAGTGTGAATTTTGGTTACAGGAGGTAGGATTCCTCGGCCACATTGTATCAGCCGGAGGAATTGCCGTTGACCATGCAAAGGTGAAAGATGTAGAAGATTGGCAAGCCCCAACCACTCAAACCCAAGTTCGTGCATTTCTCGGATTGGCGGGATATTACCGCAAGTTCGTAGAAGGATTCTCGAGTTCGCCAGACCCATGACCCAATTGCTGAAGAAGGACAAGAAGTTTGAATGGACCGACAAATGTGAAGCGAGTTTTCAAGAACTCAAGAGGAGATTGATTTCAGCCCCAATCTTAATCATGTCGGATATCACGAAGCCCTTCGACGTGTATTGTGATGCATCCAAGATCGGTCTCGGATGTGTGCTAATGCAAGAAGGCAAAGTCATATCTTATCTATCTCGACAACTGAAACAACATGAGCAAAATTACCCAACCCATGACCTCGAACTCGCAGCCGTAGTTCTAGCCCTCAAGACATGGAGGAATTACCTGATGGGAAATCGTTGTGAGATTTATTCGGATCACAAGAGCCTGAAGTATATATTCACTCAGAAGGAGCTGAATATGAGGCAGAGAAGATGGATTGAGCTAATCAAGGATTATGACCTGGACATTCACTATCACCCTGGTAAATCCAATGTGGTAGCAGATGCCCTTAGCAGATTGCCGTGCCACTTGAACTCCATCATTTTTAAGGAGCAACCAAGCTTGCACAAAGAGATGGAAGATTTTCGAATGGAATTAGTAAGTGAAGGATTTTTGGCTAGCATAGAACTTCAACCCACTTTGATCAGCCAGATCAAGGAGGCGCAAAAAGGAAATGCTAGTATTGATGGAATCAAGCGTCGTATCGGTACAGGCAAAGTACCCGGATTCACGGAAGACGAAGAAGGAGTTCTATGGTACAAAGGACGCCTTTGTGTACCAGCAGATTCTGAGCTGAAAGGAGTGATTCTGAAGGAAGCTCATGATACTCTTTATTCTATCCACCCCGGAGGAACGAAGATGTATCAAGATTTGAAGGAGCAATTTTGGTGGCATAAGATGAAGAGAGAAATCGGAAGCTATATCGCCAAGTGTGATATAAGTCAGTGACATGGTTGTACCCTGCGGGTGCGTGACCTCAGCATACCTAGTCCAGCCCAAGGAAGGCCCATGGTGGATGTACACCGGCCCATGAAGACTTTCGGGTGGCCCAGGCCCATGACGCCTTCGGATCCTTGGAGAGCAAGACTAGAGTAGATAGGAAATTCAAAGGGGTAAAACCCTAGAACCTGTAACCGACTAGGACTATGCCCGGGACCTGCTTAAGTATATATAAAGGCCAGGAGGGCACGACCTAGATCTCTCGACTCATACTTTCGCATACGCACCTCCACGCCAGATCGAATCTGGGCACCCCTGTAACTTTCGGTTCCGCCGTAATCAAGAGCAGACAAGCAGGGGTAGGGTTTTCCCTCCGGGGGCCTGAACCTGGGTAAATCTCGTGTCCCCTGGTTGCTTGTCTGTTAACCGTTCCACGATCTCCAGCATCCCCATCTTCTCCAAAACCCAAGTCCATAACAATGGGCATTGACGAGTCAAAACCTCGTCAATTGGCGCCGTCTGTGGGAATAGGGGCTGCTGATTGTGCGGTCGTGACGGTCCCGACCCGATCGATCTAAAACTCTGCGGCGACGGAGAGTCACCTCCTCTTCGGCGCTTTCGACTTCACCGCCCACTCGCCGACCACCATGAAGGACTTCGAGCCCGTAGGCGACGGACTCGAAATCATGTTCGGGAGCTTCTGCTTCCAGGTGGGGCAAACTGGCACCCTCCGCCTCCCTGAGCGGGTGCCCCTACCATCAATCAGGCCCGCTTCATGGGACCCACACCCCGTGCTACGCACAACATCATCAGCAGATGATTCCTATGATAGCAGCAGCTGCAACTCCGATCTGTGCGATCCGCCATCAGATGCAGGGACCTACGGTTCCGGATCTGAAAGCTGCGGCAGCAGCAGACCAATCTACAAGCGCTACCAATGCGCCGCAGTCATCCAGGAGCAACAAACGCCTAACCCGCCGCCCAACCCGAACCCCAACCCCAACCCGCAGGACAAAAACGGCGGAAACGGCGGGAACAGAAGAAGCCAGCCCCCCACCCGACGAGGAAAACAACGACCACGTCATCCAACTTAGCAAAGAAGGATGGGTCCAGGCATGCCGCGCCGTAGCAGGCGACATAGTCCTGCCTGCAGACGCCTCACGTGAACTACTGATGGCATACCACTTCCTCCTCATCGAGGAGCACAAGAAGCAAGTCAAGATGCAGGAAATACTTGACAAACGCAAGCAAGCAGCCTCTGAGTCCAGCGCGCGGCGAGCTGCGCTCTCCGCCATGGCCCCCGGCTCTAGCACAAACGGAAACCAGGGAAACAAGCACCGCTCTCAGGTGGAGAACACGGATCCCAAGGAGCACCGTGATGTGACCCGAACTATCCACACATCGTTCATGGAGATGGATGCCGACGGTAACATCATCCCAAAGACACCGCAAGCTGCGATCATGGCAGCCACTGCGTATCTCGCGGCCCACCCACCTCCGGAGGGGGACCCGAAAAGAGCCATGCATAAGTCCGCACTCACCGGACTCGGACTTGTCGGAGTTGCGCTCCACGAAGATGCTCCTGCGGAGCCAAAGAAGAAAGCTCCGGCCAGGCGCGACCGGAGCCCCACCCCTTCATCCGAAGAGGAAGAGGAACACGACCTTCCTCGAAGGAAGAAAAGCTCGCGTCGCCATAAACGCGACACGCCAGAGACGCGCTTACACAGTGCAAAATCAACAAAGCGCGAGCCAAACGTGCATGCTCGTCTGAATCCGAGATGGACGAAGACGAAGGAGAACTTTGTGGAGCTCGATGCTTCAGCAGATTTGTTCGGCGAACTCAGATGCCACGCAATTTCAAGCTCCCTTCAGATACTCCGAAGTTCAACGGAACTCAAGATCCAAAAGCCTGGCTCAGTGATCATCTATCATCCGTCAAGCTGCACGGCGGTAACAAAGAAACCGCCATGCAATGCCTTCAGCTGCAGCTGACAGGCGCGGCGCGGGTCTGGCTCAACAGCCTATCATCAGGGTCCATCCGAAGCTGGGAGGATCTAGCTTACAGCTTCATCCGAAATTTCAAGGGCACCAGCAAGAGGCCCGCCTCAATCAAAGAGTTGCGAGCCTGCACTCAGAAAACGGGCGAATCTATTCGCTCGTACATATTACGATGGTCTACCACCAAGAACTCCGCAGCACACATCTCCGAAGAGAGGGCCATCGACGCCTTCAGAGACGGCGTCAAACGCCCAGATTTCAAGGAGGAACTTGGGCGCATCAAGCCCAAAACACTCGACCACCTCATGGACATCGCCAACAGGTGGGCCGACAGCGAAGATTGCATCCACCGAGCACAATCGGATGAAGAGGACGACTACGACTGAAGACGGGAACGCTGCAGCAAGAGGAGATCGCGCGTCTACGACGACCGCGACGGACCCGACATGGTCGCGGCCGGCTACGCCGATCGCCGCAACGACACCAACCGCAACAGCGGAGGATACCGCGGAGGAAACTTCCGCGATGGAGGATGCCCAGCGCAGTCGTGGCAACGCCGCAACCGCGATAACGGACCCTCAGCATACGAAAAGCTTTCGGGACCATGCACCATCCACTTCTACATCGACAAGCACGATGGAAAAAAGAAGGCGAGCCACATGCTCAAGGACTGCCACGAGTTCCAGAAGCTCAGTGAAAGCATGGTGCAGATGAGGCATCAAGCCCCAATCCCTGCATTCGGAAACGCACCTGCGCAAGGTGAAATAGCACATGGAGCTCCTCCACCGCCGCCTATCAGAGGCCCAAACCAACCAGTCGCACCCGCACAGAGCAACGCTGGGAACGGGTACCCCCCACCGAAAGGAGCACTCGTGATGATCCAGAAGGGACGCCCCACGAATAGGGTGCAGAAGAAAATCACCCGACAAATCAACCTGGCCGTGGCAACCCCACCTGCCATCCCTGAGTACCTCAGCGGATCGGAGTCCTGCATCACATTCACTCGTGCGGATCACCCTTGCCAGATCCCCCGTCCAGGTCATACTGCCCTGGTGCTGGAGGCGCAGATCGGAGGTTTCGATATGAGTCGCGTCTTCATGGACGGCGGCAGCGGCATCAACCTAATGTTCACAAGCACTCTAGCGGCAATGCGGATCCCGCAATGCAGCCTAGAACAGTCAGACACAATGTTCCACGGCATCGTTCCAGGGAAGGGCATATTCCCCCTGGGCAAAATAGGGCTCGACGTCATCTTCGGGAAGCCGGCCAACTTCCGGCAGGAGCGACTCGAATTTGAAGTGGTGGACTGGCCGTCACAATACCACGCCATACTTGGGCATCTAGCATTCGCAAGGTTCCTGGCTGTCCCATACTACGCATACCTGCTACTCAAGATGCCAGGGCCTAAGGGCGTCATCACAGTCCACGGGAGTTTCACTCGATCGGACCAATGCGACAGGGATTTCAACAAAATCTCCTAGTCTTTCGGCATGCAAGACGAGCTCGTAAGGCTTCGTGAGGTGCCGAACAATGGGGCACCCCCAGTCACAAAGCAAAACGCACCCGACATGTATTTCGACTCCACTGTCAACACAAAGAAGGTGCAGGTCCATCCGACGGATGCCTCCAAGACGGCTCTGATCGCCAACGACCTCAGCCCCACATAGGAAGGCGCGCTCGTCGAATTCTTTCGTGAGCGCTGGGAAATCTTTGCCTGGTGTCCTACGGACATGCCAGGAGTTCCCAGGGAATTCGCTGAGCACGCACTCAACGTCTTTCCAGACACCAAGCCAGTCAAGCAGTCCATCCGGAGACTGTCCGAACCACGAGCCGAAGCTATCGGCAAGGAAATCAACAGATTACTCGTTGCAGACTTCATCAGGGAAATCAAGGAAAGCGAGTGGCTTGCAAACACAGTCATGGTCCCAAAGAAGGACACGGACATCCTGCGGATGTGCGTGGATTTCATGTCACTAAACAAGCATTGCCCAAAGGACCACTTCCCCCTTCCTCGGATCGATCAGATCATCGATTCGACTGCGGGTTGTGAGAAACTCTCCTTCCTCGACGCCTACTCAGGCTATAACCAGATTCGACTCAAGGTCGAAGACCAGGAGAAAACGGCGTTTATCACACCGTTCGGAGTATTCTGCTACAACACAATGCCCTTCGGGCTAAAGAACGCAGGTGCTACGTACCAGCGATGCATGCAGGCCTGCCTCAAGGACCAGATCGGTCGCAACGTCCAAGTCTATGTTGACGACATAGTACTAAAAACAAGGAGGCAAGAACACTTATCGACGATCTCTGCGAGACGTCCGACAACCTCGATCGCTACAGGATCAAGCTCAACCCCGAAAAATGCGCCTTCGGCGTCCCATCGGGTCAGCTGCTTGGGTACTTCATCTCTCAGCGAGGGATCGAGGCGAACCCGAAGAAAATCAGAGCCATCATGGTGATGGAGAAGCCGAAAAACCTCAAAGGCGTCCAGCAGCTCGCAGGACGAATAGCGGCGCTAAGCAGGTTCATCAGCCGCATGGGCGAGAAGGCCCTACCATTCTACCAGCTGCTACGCAAAGCAGATAAATTCGAGTGGACGCCGGAAGCCAACGACGCATTCAAAAGCCTCAAGCGGCTCCTCTCCACCTCGCCCGTCTTGGTCACGCCACAGGAGCGCGAGCCTCTGCTGCTGTACATAGCAGCCACACACCAAGTGGTCAGCACCGTGCTAGTGGTCGAACGACCCGAAGAAGGCAAGACCCACGGGGTCCAGCGCCCAATCTACTACCTCAGCGAGGTACTGACACCAACAAAGCAGAGGTACCCTCACTACCAGAAGCTCGCCTACGGCGTGTTCATGACGGCTCGACGGCTGAGCCATTACTTCCAGGAGCACCAGGTGATGGTCGTCAACGAGGCACCCCTGAACAGCATCCTGAACAACCCAGAGGCCACAGGACGTGTGGCCCTGTGGGGCATCGAACTGTCACCCTTGGACATCGTCTACGAGAAATGACTCGCAATCAAATCTCAAGTCCTTCCAGACTTCCTGGTACATTGGATGGAGCTACAGCTGCCAGACACCCCAGATATGTCGCAGTCATGGACGATGCACTTCGACGGCTCCAAGCGAGAATCTAGAGCAGGAGCAGGGGTCATACTGACCTCCCCACAAGGCGACAAGATGAAGTACGTCCTTCGGATGAAATTCCGAGCTTCTAATAATGAGGCCGAATACGAAGCCCTCATCCACGGCATGAGGATGACAAAGATATGCGGCGCAACGCGCCTGGTCATCTACGGTGACTCCAACCTCGTCGTCCAGCAGACGATGAATGAGTGCGACGCACACGCCGAAAACATGATCGCGTACCGCGCGCTCTACAACGCACTCGAAGGATAATTCGACGGCTGCGAGCTTCGGCACGTTGGAAGAGAAAGCAACGAGGAAGCCGACAGACTCGCCAACATCGGCTCCACCTGCGCAAAGGTGCCACCGGGTGTGTTCCTCGAACAGATCTGCGTGCCATCCATCAAACGGAAATTCCCCAAGGGATCACCCAAAGAAGCAGAACACTCGGGGGCTACGCTGCCCGAAGGACATGAAGGACCCGAGAAACTGGACACAGAGGTCACCATGATCAACCTAATGTAGGTCATGGCAGTCGAAGAAACTTGGATGCGACCATACCTCCAGTTCTTGTTAAACGGGGAACTTCCTGACAGCCCGACAGATGCCCGGCGCATATCTCGTCGGTCAAAAGCCTTCACCACCATCAATGGTGAGCTGTACAAGCGCAGTATTACGGGTGTACTACAAAGGTGCATCACCATCGGTGACGGGAAAGCCATCCTCCAAGACATCCACGAGGGCATCTGCGGCCATCACGCAGGCAGCCGCTCCCTTGTCGCCAAAGCTCTACGAGCCGGATTCTACTGGCCAACGGCCATGAGCGACGCAAAGGACATCGTCCGAAGATGCAACGGATGCCAATGGTTCGTCGACAAACCGCACGCACCCGGGTCAGAGCTCAGACCCATACCTATAGCTTGGCCTTTTGCTCAATGCGGCCTCGACATGATCGGCAAAGTGCCAAAGTCCTCGAAAGGAGGACACGTTTACCTCCTGGTCGCAGTCGACAAATTCACCAAGTGGATCGAGGCCATGCCCGTCACTAACCAAAAGGGCAAAACTGCAGTCAAGTTCTTCGAGTCCATTGTCTACAGGTTCAACGTACCGCATAGCATCATCATCGACAATGGATCGAACTTTATCTCCAAGGAATTCCAGGACTTCTGCGAAGGCCTTGGGATCAACATCACATACGCCTCAGTGGCGCACCCGCAAACGAACGGGCAAGTGGAAAAGGCCAATGGCCTAATCGGCGCTGGCATCAAGAAGCGCCTCATGAGTCCACTCGAACGGAAAGCTAGAGCGTGGACGAAAGAGCTACCATCCGTCCTATGGAGCTTACAGACCACACCAAACAGCTCCACAGGCTACACACCATTCTTCATGGTGCACGGAGCTGAAGCCGTGCTACCAGCCGAAGTACGCCACCAGGCCCCCCGGGTCGTCGCTTACAGCGAAGCCGAATCCACGGCTGCACTTGAAGACGCCGTCGACACGCTCGACGAAGCAATAGACATAGCAGCAGCTCGATCAGCGGTGTACCAGCAGAGTCTCCGCAACTATCACAGCCGCCGGCTTCGCCCCAGGTCCTTCGTCGAAGGATACCTCGTCTTGCGACTCAAGCAAGAGCGACCGAAGAAATTCGAGTCACCATGGGAAGGACCCTACGTCATCACCGAAGTCATCCCAGGTGGCGCCTATCGCCTCAAGCACGTGGAGTCTGGAGTCGCATACTCCAACCCATGGAACATCGCGCACTTGCGACGATTCTACCCCTAGCTACCTACCCCTTTACTTTCAATAAGGCTTTTTCAGCCAAGGCTATTCAGCCACACAATGCACTTCCTCCATTACGATATAAATAAAGCTAAGTGTCTCGCCCCAAACTTCCATTCAATATTTGCAACTTTACTTTATGCTACAAACGCACTCGAGGGCTCCCCCCACCTCACGATTTCGTCGACTGAGGATCACGCGTGTACACCTGAGTAGCTGACAACGTCAGGCAAACGAAAAGGACACGTACTCAAACAAAGCACTGCATGCTTACAACAAACAAATCTTTACAACAAAGGGCACAACACGTCCAGTCGAAATATACAAATTTTACATCTATATCTTTTTCAGGTACTACCTATTCTGAAGAATAACCTGAGCACGCTGCTCAAACAAATCTACGACCTGTTCGGCATACTGCCTTACAGCTGCGTAATGTGGATGCATGTCCCACTCATCACCATCCGGCTGAGGAGGTGGTCCAGCCGCCACTACAGACAAATCTACATCAGGCCGATGCAGCCTCACAAGAGACAAAGCAGCCTTCACTCCTGCGACGAGCTGTTGCCGCACCAACTCCTTGACATTGCTCACGCTCCGAAACTTCGACAGAAGACCCGCAAGGCTCGTCGGCGTAGCATCTAAAGGAAACATGACGTGCAACACCGAGGCAAGCGACGTCTGTACTTGGCGAAGCACCCGCGAAACCTGGTGCACACGATCCTGCACCGTCGCCAGAGCCATGGCACGGTCGCGGTCCATCCAGAAGAAGCCGCCGGCCTCCATGTCATGTTGAGTCAAGCAATTGACCCAAACAGCGACACGCTCCTTCTCTTCCCTCGGAGCAAGGTTAGCACCTGCGACAATGGCACAAAATAAGAGGCAAGGCCAGCAGGCTCATCCGAAGAACTGAGCTATAGCTCGAAACAAAGAACAACTTACATTGAAGCTGCTCAGACAGCCGAAGCAGTTCCGCCATCAGGTACTCTCTAGCTGCGCCACGATCCGCTTTGGACTTCCAAACATCGGCACGACCTCGCAACCCGAGCAACTCCCTCTCAAGACTACGCACACGATCCCGAAGAAAAGTGAGTTGCGAGGAATCATCCAACGATGGCCGCAGCGGCACTGCGGGCGAGGTGTCAACAGGGTCATCACCTGAAGGAACCTAGAGCAGCAGAAAAAGAAAGGGACACACACATTCAGACAATGGTAGAGCACAACTCGGAAGAATTCATTAAAGCATATAAGGCCACTACGTGGCACAAGGACTGTGTTCCTCCAAAAATTTACAGCAAAAGCAGACTACAAACTATCCTACATCTACAACGCCTAAGACGTGGCATCCTGAGTCGCCTCGAGCCGGACTGCCTAGCTTTGGCCCCGCCCTGCTGCCGCAGTGCATACTCAGACAGCAAATCAATGAGCTTCGGCCCATATCGCTAGGCAGCAAAGGCTACCTCGGATCCATCTGCGGTTGTCGGCATCCGGGAGGTGATCTGGGGCAGGTCCAGCTCCGCTCCAGCCGCCAAGGCCATCGCCAGCCCGACGGACGCGCCGATGCCCTTCTGCTTGCGCTTGTACGCCGCAGGCGCTTCGGCTGACAAAGCCTCCGCCAGAGCATCCACATCATCGAGGGCCGCGCCCTTAGGGACAAGGTCCCTGTAGAAGCAGCCAAGGACCTCCTTCGCCTTGGCAAGGGAACTGACGACGGTGCTGCAATGATCTTCGACCGCTGCAGTAGCATCATCTAGAGCACTACCGTGCTCTAGAGCGCTGCGGTTAAACTCGATGCCTGCGGCATCTGAGACAAAAAAAGAGAAGACATGAAGAAAAGAAGCATAGAAGAAGACAAGAAACACGAAGAAATAAGCACAAATACAATACTTACCCGAAACAGCCTTGGCAGCAGCCATGAGCTTGCCCGCCACCTCTCTCTCACGAGCAGCCGCAACAGTGGCCAGCTGCTCCTCACGATCCGCGGCCTCCTGCTGTAGACGCTCCTTCGCTTCGGCTGCCTTAGTCAGCTCTAGCTCGAGGCGTTCCTACGCACCAACGGCGGCCTCGACCTTCTTCTCCGACTGACCAAGGCTCTTCTTGAGAGCGTCGACCTCACGGAGAGAAGTATTATGCTCCGCTGCATTCAAAACAAGCAAACGTCAGAGAGCAGGACCAGAATAAATGAAAGAAGCACCAAAAGCAAACAAGTACCTTGAAGCTGCCGAAGGTTAGCCTCCAGCACCAGGCGCTCCTGCACCAGCCGCTTGGCCTCCCGCACAAAAGGCTGCAGAAAAAGAAACATCAGTAAGAAAAAGGACTTGGGGACTACGCCCAACACAAAGGAATAAAGGCAAAATTTGCACACGAAGA
Source organism: Avena atlantica (assembly GCA_910589765.1). NCBI lineage: Eukaryota > Viridiplantae > Streptophyta > Magnoliopsida > Poales > Poaceae > Avena > Avena atlantica. The sequence goes on along the minus strand of OU342738.1, from coordinate 254,384,050 downwards.
CACTCGGGGGCTCCCCCCGTGGCACGAAGCAGAGGTACTCACATGCTCGGATGGCGACTCGGAAGACCCGCTGGCGAAATTCTGAGGTGCAACCACCTGCACCTCCTGCACAGGAGGATCCGGAGCGGCGCCCCCCGAAGTCGCCACCACCTGAGGAGGAGGAGACGCAATTTTTGACTCCCCCATCATCTCCCGCGCACCATCGCTGGAGGAGTCGCGGGAGGAATGCCTGCATACGAAGCAATCAACACAAGTGCAATATCAAGAAAGAAAAAGGACAGTAGTATAACAAGAAACTTACGAGCCCAGTGAGATCAGGTCGTAGACAGGAGGATTCCTTCGGGATCTCTTCTCCTCTTTCTTCTCCTCCTTTTTCTCTTCCTTCTTTTCTTCCTTCTTCCGCTTCGCTGGCGGGTGCGGCGCTACAGCCCGCACAAGAATGGCAGGAATGTGAGAGGAAGAACCTCCATGCCCGTCATTATGACGATCAAGGCACAGAGGGTTTCTGGGAGTCGGAGGAGTCGAGGCATCCGAAGACTCGCTGGAGCTCCGTGATCGTTCGCGCGTATGGTCCTCACTCGACTCGTCGGCATTTTCGGCCGGAGATCGCGCCGATGGCAGTTCGGACACGGACTCCACCACTTAATTATCCGGGGCATTCGGATACTTTTCAGGCAATGGTGGTACCATACCCAACACCTTGAAGCTCTACAAAACCAGAAGGGACTTTGTTAGCAAACAAAGGAAATAAATACGCAGTCGACAAAAAAGCACTACGCGCACAAATCTACACCTGTGGAACAGCCAATGCCGAAGAAAACGGCGGAGTCAGCGACTTCCCAGGGATTTCCTCTCTGGCCTTGAACTTCAGCAGCGAGCGAAGGGCCCTGTCAAGATCCCCCTCGGAGATTTTCTCAGCCGAAACCCTCGTCGGATCACGGCGCCCAGAATAAAGAAACATCGGGTGCGCCCTCGCTTGGAGAGGTTGCACCCGACGCTCGAGAAACGTCCGGATGATGTCCACACCGTTCACTTTCTTCTCCAGAATCAGCTGGAGATCCTACACCCAACGGTAAAGGGCCTCTATTTCCGCCACCTTGCCATCCAAGATTTTGTTTTTCCAAGACCTTTTCGGCTCAATCATTTGGGAGGGGTCAAAAGGAACAAGACCAAAATCTTGCCCAGGCACTACGGAGTCGCGGATATAAAATCATCGCCTCCGCCAGTACTGGACAGATTCGGACATGGAAAAAGAAAAGAAAAGAAAAGAAGATTGGGACTAAGGGATATGATGCAACCCCCAATGGGATAAACACCATCCGAACCAGACTGCCTCTTCACGGAATAAAGTTTCTGGAAGAGGCCAAAGTGCGGCTCAATGCCAAGCCAGCACTCGCAAAAAGTGATGAAGCAAGCAATGTGGAGAAGAGAGTTGGGCGACAGATGATGAAGCTGAATGCCATAGAAAAAGAGCAGTCCACGGAGGAAGTTGTGGACTGGAAAAGAAAACCCACGCATAACGAAGGCGAGAAACATAACCCGATACCCAGCTGGGGGACGGGGGATTACCTCGTTGCCCGGGAGTCTGACGGCCTCCCTATCTTGCGGGATCAGACCCCGCTAGCAAAGCTTGCGGAGATCACTCTCCCGCGTCTCTGATCGCCGCCAGCCACCGTCGGTGACACGGGTAGCGGTGGCGACATTCTTTCCTCCGGCAGCGCTGGTACCAACGGCAGATGACGATTTCTTCGGTTTCCCCATTGCGCTACGGTGGCGCCGACGGTGAAAGCGCAGAAGGGAAGATGGAAATGTAGAAGGAAATCCCAGCGCGCAGCAAGAATCGCTAGAGCACAAGGAGGCAATGAAAACAAGAACTGATGCGGTGAAAACAAACCGCGGCTTTCCCCAATAATTATAACGACAAAGACGACGCACGACAACCGTCCATCCAGAAGACCTAACGCCAACGACAGATCTGACCATACACGTGTCAGCATCACAACGAACCGTCGTTACCACGCCGTCCACTACGCGCGGAAATCGAGGAGACGCCGTAATTATATCCACGCCGCGCGTGACCGGTCAATTCAAGGTCAGCAAGTGGGACCCACGTTCGTCCAGTCAAGTCATCTCTGGCGTAGCAGACGCTTGAGGTCATTGATCGTCAGCACTGATGTCATCAAAAGCTATACTAGCACCAACTACAATTCTTCGGCTCCACAGCTAAGAGTACTCACTCGAATCTTCGATTTGACTAAATACTCGGGGGATACTCCTATCAGGAGCGCTAGCCCCGCATCCGAAAGACGAATAAAGACAAAATATTTCTTCGAGTCCTACGTCGAGTCTACGACTCCACTACGGACTCGGGGGCTACTCCCATAGGGAGAATGGATTTAAGCATCCGAATTTTTTTGTGTCCTACGGACTTAACAACTGAACAATGTTTTAAGCTAAAGTCTCCGCTCGAGTCTACGACTTGAACAGACACTCGGGGGCTACTCCCATAGGGAGCGCTGGTCGCGCACCCTATGAAATCTTTGACTGCGATCTTTCAGATCAGCATGCAAAAACTTTTCGGCAACTCTGCCCCAACAAAATGCTGAGTGCGCAACGATCTCCTTGGCCACCCGAAACACCTCCGCGGTGACAAACATTCGGATGCTGTGTCTGCGACACAAAGATAAGACCTACAGATATCATCTGATGGCCTGGCAACGCACACGACTGCGCTCTGCTAGTAAAAACCCGTGCTAACAGGTGCGATGAAAAATCCTGACGGACGCGTTGGGTACATCAATTAAAGTCACTGGAATTCCACTCGTGTAAGTCCTCCGCGACTTGAGTCGAATTGCGCCAGCATATGTTCCAGTTTCGAGTTGAGGGACTCGAACCTGAGGAAGATCGTGTTGTTTCATCCTAAGACAGTTAACTGAACCTGATCCGTCGGGTGAGTCAGGCACACACATCGATAATCCCTACACACATACTGTTAATACATGGTTGCACCCGAAGGATTGAAGAGTCCTCAGCCGAATCTTTGATTCGACTGATCACTCGGGGGCTACTGACATGGTTGTACCCTGCGGGTGCGTGACCTCATCATACCTAGTCCAGCCCAAGGAAGGCCCATGGCGGATGTACACCGGCCCATGAAGACTTTCGGGTGGCCCAGGCCCATGACGCCTTCGGATCCTTGGAGAGCAAGACTAGAGTAGATAGGAAATTCAAAGGGGTAAAACCCTAGAACCTGTAACCGACTAGGACTATGCCCGGGACCTGCCTAAGTATATATAAAGGCCAGGAGGGCACGACCTAGATCTCTCGACTCATACTTTCGCATACGCACCTCCACGCCAGATCGAATCTGCGCACCCCTGTAACTTTCGGTTCCGTCGTAATCAAGAGCAGACAAGAAGGAGTAGGGTTTTCCCTCCCGAGGCCTGAACCTGGGTAAATCTCGTGTCCCCTGGTTGCTTGTCTGTTAACCGTTCCACGATCTCCAGCATCCCCATCTTCTCCAAAACCCAAGTCCATAACAATGGGCATTGACGAGTCGAAACCTCGTCAGTCAGCGAGTCAAGGCAGGACATCAAAGACCCGCTGGATTGTTGCAACCATTGCAGATTCCGGAATGGAAATGGGATTCCGTTGGAATGGACTTTATCACCGGATTGCCTACTTCTAGTAGGGGAAATGACTCTATCTGGGTCATAGTGGACAGATTGTCCAAAGTCGCCCATTTCTTACCCGTCAAGACCACATATCAGAGTTCGAAGCTAGCGGAGTTATACATCGCTAGAATCGTCAGTTTGCATGGAGTCCCCAAGAACATCGTATCAGATCGAGTAACTCAGTTTACCTCGAGATTCTGGAAGAAAGTCCAAGAAGGTTTAGGAACCCGACTAGATTTCAGCACCGCGTATCACCCTCAGACCGATGGACAAACGGAGCGAGTAAATCAAATACTCGAAGATATGCTGAGAGCATGTGTGTTAGAATATGGACCTAAGTGGGAGGACTGTCTGCCTTTTGCAGAATTTTCATACAACAAAAGTTATCAAGCTAGTTTGCAAATGGCCCCATTTGAATTCATGTATGGAAGGAAGTTCCACACCCCATTGAACTGGTCGGAAGTAGGAGAGAGTCAGATTTTCGGACCTGACATCCTACAAGAAGCAGAAGAGAAGGTTCACAAGATTTGTGAGCACCTCAAGACCGCACAGTCAAGGCAGAAGAGTTACGCCGACAAGAGACGTCGAGACCTCGCCTTCAACATCGGAGATTTTGTGTATCTGAAAGTGTCGCCATTGAAAGGAATGCAGCGTTTCCAACTCAAAGGAAAGTTAGCCCCCAGATATATCGGACCCTTCAAGATTCTGAACCGTCGAGGAGAAGTTTCGTATCAATTGGAACTGCCCGAAGAGATGTCAGCCGTGCACAATGTGTTCCATATCTCATTACTTCGCAAGTGCCTTGAAGTTCCAGAGAAGACTGAAGTGTTCAAGAATATCGATCACCGGACCATAAAGATCAACGATGACCTGACCTATCCCGGAGTACCCATCCGTATTTTGGAAGAAGCTTTCAGAACTACCAAAACCCGAAGCATCAGGCTTCTCAAGATTCGGTGGAGCAAACACACAGAAGAGGAAGCTACCTGGGAGCGCGAAGATCACAACACGACGGAGTTTCCCGATCTCTTCAAATCCTAGGTAATTTTTTTCGGCCTTTTTAAATCTCGGGACGAGATTTTGTTTAAGGGGGGAAGGTTTGTAACATCCCAAATATATTAAACTTGGATCATCAAACTCTAATCATCAAAATTAGGGTTAACAAAAACTTTTCAAATTTAAAATATGAAAACATGCATATGTGTAAGCATTACAATTTGGATTCTTTTGAATTTCCATGCTTGTGTGTTTCTTTGCTTGTAAAATGATTCTTAGGTGAAATAAACAAACAATCCCCACACTTTTCCCAGAGACAAACAAATCAAAACAAACAAAATAAGTGAATGGTCAATTTGGCCAAATTAACTCCCATGCCTACTTTGGCTATCTCTAATTTTCAAAACTTAACAGAAACTTGTTTGGATCTTTGCACCCCTTGATAGTACTCATAACTAGGTCCCAAGGCCCACTTTGTGATCATCCAAAATCATTCAAATGCATAGTTTAAAATTGAATCTATATCATATGGGAAGATCCCACTTTTTCAAAAACCACTCAAACAAACTAAACTTTCAAAACCCAAACATCCACATTATCAACAGTACATGCCTAGCACACCCACCAAAAATCTTTTCAAAATTCAAAACTTGAGTTCATGCGGCCATTTCATCAAACACCTTGCAGATGCAAATCAAACAAATCCTAAACACTATAGTGTGCAGTGATTCTGGCCTAACTTGTTCCCTCTCTGGACACCACTAGCCTTAGTATATCATCTAACAACCCTAACTAATCACTAGCACAACTGTATATGTTGGAATTATTCCCCAGAGGCAATAATAAAGATGTTATTATTATAATTCTTGTTCATGATAAAGTTTATGTTCCATGCTAGAATTGTATTAAGCGGAAACTTTAATACTTGTGTGGTTTGTAAACAACACCGTGTCCCTAGTACGCCTCTATGGACTAGCTCATTGATCAATGATGGTTAAGGTTTCCTAACCATAGACATGAGTTGTCAATTGATAATGAGATCATATCATTGGGAGAATGATATGGTGGATAGACCCAAACAAAGCAGAGCAATTAGATCGTGTCATCGTGTTCGTCTTTGCGAAGCTTTTCCTATGTCAAATATTGTATTCCTTAGACCATGAGATAATGCAACTCCCTGGTATCGGAAGAAAGCTTTGAGGTCATCAAACATCATCCTATGAGAGGGTGATCATAAAGGTGTCTCTCAGGTGATCGGAAAGTATCTGTTGGGTTGTATGTATCGAGATGGAATTTGTCCCTCCCAAGTCGGAGAGATATACTTCGGGCCCACTCGGTAATCGATATCAACACCGCTTGCAAGCATGTGGTTAAGGAGTTAATCACAAAGTGATATCGGATTACGGAACGAGTAAAGTACTTGCTGTGAACGAGATTGAACTAGGTATGACGGTACCGACGATCGAATCTCGGGCAAGTAAAATATCGCGAGACGAAGGGAATATATATGTGGGATTGATTGAATCCTGGCATCGTGGTTCATCCGATATGATCATCGATGAATGTGTGGGAGTCAATATGGGTGCCCAGACCCCTCTGTTGATTATTGATAGAAGATCATGTCTGCATATTCTCGAACCCGCAGGGTCACACACTTAACGTATCTCGATGCTAGGATAGATTGGATAATTGGTTTATGAATTTTGTTCGGAGTCTCGGATGGGATCCGGGATATCACGAGAGGTTCCGGAATGGTCCGGAGAATAAGATTCATATAAGGCAGTGCAGTTTTTGGAGTTCGGAATTGTTCCGGGTTAATCGGTATTGTACCGGAAGCTTCTAGAACCTTCCGGAAGGGGACCAACGTGGCCCCACCTTCCGGGAGGGGGCATGGGCCTATGAGGGAGTGTCCTGGCCGCATTGGGCCAGGGCCACAAGTCCCCATAGGGCCCAGCCGATCCTGGATAAGTTTAAACTCGTTTAAACTAGAGATAGGATTTCTAGATAAGGGAGAGTTTAAATCGTTTAAACTAGAGATAGGATTTCTAGATAAGGGAGAGTTTAAATTGTTTAAACTAGAGATAGGCTTGGAGGAGGGGCAAGGGCTGGCCGCCCCCCTCTATATATAGAGGGGTGGTGCGCCCCCTCTCCCCCACACACCTTCCTCCAAGCCCTAGCAGCCTTGCTACCTTCCTCTCTCCCTCCCGACTGTTTGTAGGCGAAGCCCTGCAGCAGAAATTCTCCACCATATACACCACGCCGTCGTGCTGTAGATCCAATCTATCTCTCCACCATACTCGCTGGTCCGAGGAAGGAGGAGACGTCGAGGTGCTGCACGTGTGCATCTCACGGAGGCACCGCCACTTGTGGTGCTAGATCGGATCGGATAGCGAGGAGGAGAAGCGAGTACGACTACATCACCCACGTTCCGACGAACGTTCCGCTGTGCGAATCTTCAAGGGTATGAAGATCTAATCCAATCTCTCTCGTTGTTTGCATCTCCTAGATTAGATCTTGGCTTTCCCTCTGTTCGCTCCGTAGAAAATTTTGATTTACTATGCCGCTAAACCCTTCAGTATACTCGCCAATGTCATCAATGGTGAAAAGGCCGAGAGAACCCATGTCACCCCAGTGTGGACAGCAAGCTAGCACTCCACCGCCACTCCCTGTCCCAGCCGCGAGCAATGCCAGCCACTGGACCACACGCCCGAGCCATGCCAACCTTCCCAGCAACCATGCCAAGAGCGCGCCCCATGCGCCACGCTCGACCAGCACCCACAGACCGCGCACCGCCCTCGCCGCGTGCACGCGTGATCACCACCGTCCGAGCAACCCCGCAGACACGCCCGTTCGCCGCCGCGCGGACCACGCGCGCTGTGCGCCATCAAAACTTCTGTCGGACACGCGTAGAGCACCGCAGTGTTCCGACCGATCAGCACCGCCCACGCCTCGCCACCACACCGTTGAGCTTCGCCAGGGAGCACAACACCGCCCCCTACCGTCGCCCACGCCGATAGCCCTCTATACCGTCGACCATGAAGAACTCAGCTTGCGCCCGTCGGTCCCCTCTCGCCACTATAAATAGAGGCCTCCCCCGCTCGAATTCTTCACACCATTCCACTCCCCTCTCACCCAGAACCACCGCACCCCATTCCTGGAGCAAGGAGAGCAGCGCATCGCCGGAATTTGGTCGGAGCTCGCCGCTGCTGGAGAAGAAGGAAGCCATCGATTAGAGTAGCCCCAGGAGGATTTGACGGTACCCGGAGGTTTGCCGTCGTCGACTTCGTTGTTCGCCCGCATCGCCGACCTTCGCCTGAACCCCGGTGAGCCTCCCACGACCCCCACCTGTCGCGTTAGGGTTCTGTCTCGCCGGCGCTGCCCGACGTGTACGATGAGCCGTAGCCGTTCGATTAGACTTAGATCGTGCGGACGATATCGCCCTGTACCGCTTCGCGTTTAAAGAGCCACTGACTGGTGGAACCCCCTGTCAGTTGCGTCCCGCGCCGTGGAGTGACACTGGGTCGGCCCATTTCCCCTTCCCGCGCAGCCCACTCATTTGAATTTAGATTTTTCTATTTTCATTCAAACACAGTTCTGTACCTAGTTTCAAAAATCAACCCAGCTCGATTCAGTGAACCAAATTGAATGAAACCAATTTTGTTAGAAAGGTCTTGAAATGCTTAATCCAAGCTCGTTGGATTCAAATCATTTGGATCTGTAGATCACCCTTGGTAAAAGTAACAAGGCAGAAGCTTTTCTGTCTTCAAACATTTTTCAAATTTAAACCATAATAGCTTTTGAGTTGATTCCAACTCTCAAAAATCACATTTAACCATACCTTTCAGAATATATAAAAATATATGCGTTTACTTACAGAAATAATGTCCAAGTAATAAAAGAATGCCACATAGGTATTTCTAGTCACTTTATTTATTTAAAATAAAAGGGTTAAACCTTATTAAATTGTGACACCACTTTAAATCACATTCCCATGTACTGAAATATGTGGTGATGACATGTGTCAACATGATCCCACGTTTGGTTTGGAGAATATTAAATCTTAAGTAGTTTTTCAATGAGTAGAAATTACTTTTCTAAAAATAAAATCAATAAGACAAATGATTTAGTCTTGTAATGTTAGTGATGATGCTAGATCATCTATAGAACCCCTTTGTGTGATGATTGAAAGTAGTTAAGTATTGTTTGGTGATTGTGTACCTCGTATTTATTTATAGACGCTAGTACCGACCAAGGATACGAGGAGGAAGGAGGATACTACGAAGAAGAAGCCGAGGAGAACTTCAACCACTGCTCTGCACAAGGCAAGCCAATACTTGCAAGCTATTAACTTAGCAAGCTTATACTGAGACTGATGCAAGCAAATACTTGCTTGTTACCATGACCATTAGATGCCTTAAGCATATGTGATCATATCCACTTGATACCCCCCTCCTAGTTTTACTGGCAAGCTTCTACTTTATTTCTTTATCACAGCTATTACTTAGAGTCTACTTAAGTGATTTGTAGATTCTAGGAGGATACTTGAAGGTTGCATAAAGAGCATAAAATTTGGCCTAAGCTAGATAATCTTGATGTCATCCTAAGGCATGAGATTGAACTTAGTTAAAACTCCACTAGTTTATCACCCCTCATTAGTACTCACCCCCACTTGTAGATGCTAGTGCTAAGCATAAAACTTGATCAACTTTAGATGGGAATACTTGGTGGAAAATGGTTATGAAAACCTTAGAATGATGAGTCATTCTACTGAGATGTTTTGACATGTGTTTCCGAACACCAGATGATTTTGGTGATGAAAATGTTGAGGCATGAGCCTTAACCCTTTATAAAACTGATGGTTGTTTGGATGCGATACCATTCCAATTTTACCGTACAACCACAATTCCCGAAGATTGGGTAGGGCTTGACTGGAAACTTATATACCTTAGTATTGGTTCCCTCACGGCCAAGTTCTGAGCAGAGGCTACCTTGTGAAGATTGTCCACCTGTGCAGTACCCAAGATGACAGTTGGTCATGGTTGGGAGGCCAAACTCACAGGAGAGGTGCCTATACTAGGGCGTTTAATTGAAAGGTTAGGATTGATTATCCGCATACTGAGTATGGTGAATTCAGGATTTGTTCCTGACGGATGTATCGAATGTTGTGGTGAAAGTATACAATATCTGCAGAGTGTCAAACTATTCGAATAGCCGCGTCCGCGGTTATGGACAGTTGGAGTGGCCATATTGTTCCCCGTCAGATGTTTTCAAAATAACTTGTGAAATAAATTGAGATTTTGACTTGACCACAACAGAGTTGTGATATGAGATACAAGTTCCCACTTAGGTGTTATAAAATTTGACTAGCTTTCTCTTGTTTCTGAACTTAGTAGAGGTAAATCAGACTTTTGCAAAACAACCCTAGAGCTTAGTGTTCTATTATAAAAACCCCCTTCACTTGTTAGTATTAGTTTGCAAGTACTTAAAGAGTACTCATGGCTTTGTCCCCGGCTATTCCCGTGGCCAGACTATGAAGAGGAGTACCAGGATGATGGACCCCAGGAAGGTTACGACAACTAGGATCATCTCCCATCGTCAGCATTGCCTGTGACCCCGAAGATGGAGCTTCCCCTACGCTACATTTATTATTACGTATTTCCGCTGCTTGAGTTGTATTAAGAACTGGATCATGAGATCTTTATTTGTGTAAGACCTTATGTATGATTTGTAATGGATGATGTACTGTGGTATCCAATTCTGTTATGTCTCGCAAAAATGGTAATCCTGGGATTGTGATGTATGGCATAACAGGCATCTGGGATTAAAAATCCGGGTGTTGACAATGCGGCAACCGGGGTTTGTTACAAGAGAGGGATGCCGCTGCTACAACCGGCTTTGGAGGTTGCTACAGGCCACTGCGGAGGTTGCTAATCGGCATCGGTGGTTTGCTACCAGAGGATGGAGGTGTTGCTACTGTAGCAACGTCTTCTTCGGCGATGGCGACGAACTTTTTTGCTACAAGAGGTGTGCGGCTCAGCTACCAACAAAAGGAGGCGCTGCTACAACCGGCGACAGAGGCTTCTACAGGCGACGGTGGAGGTTTCTATAGGCGGCGGCCGGGTTTTGCTACAAGAGACAGAGGTCGCTGCTACAACCGGCGTTGGAGGTTGCTACATGCGACGACGGAGGCCGCTACAAGTGGCGGCAGAGGTTCCTACATCGGCATCGGCAGTTTGCTACCAGAGGATGGAGGTGTTGCGGTCTTCTCCGGCGATGGCGGCCTTTTTTGCTACAAGAGGTGTGCGGCTCCGCTACCCACAACAGGAGGCCTGCTACAAGGGGTGTTAGGTGTTGCTACCGCTGCAACAACGTCCGACGACAGCGTCTTCTCTGACAGCTGCGTCTTCTCCGACGACGACGTCTTTTCTGGCGACAAAGACTTCTTAATAACGTAGGTGGGGTAGGTTTAGAGCCCATTCGTGTTTTTTTTTTCAAAAGAAATAAATGGAGACGTGTGGGCAAGCGGGTCCTTCCTCGTTGACCACGTGATGGGACACATGTTGGGCTCGACCAGGACGCATCCGATGACGCCTAGCGCTATCCAGAATGTAAGGCGTTTTAGCTTTTGTGAAGCGAACAAGTAAAAGATCTTATGTTTTCGGTGGAAATAGCAGGTATAGTGAAGAATGCATGGAGTACGAAGCTAGGCTAGCCGGAGCTGAGGTAGAGGCCGGGTTGGGGAGGGCCAGGGAAGATGCTGCTTCTCCTCGCGGGCGTTCCCCAAGCCCGGTCGATCCACTCTGTTGTGGTTGAGCAGACGCTTGCTCTGTTTCTCACGAACAGATACGCGCGGTATTGCCTTTCCGAGGGCGGAATCGCTGGCAGGGGCGGGGCGGGGCGTGTCGCTTGAGCAGCGGTTTCATGAGTAAATGTTCTGGCATTCATCTGAACCTGTACAGTGGTCTCTCTCTGCTGGTTACGGCATGATGGTCCATGCGTGGTCCAACAGCAGCAACACATGGCCGTGGTCTCTCGCAAGGGTAGCATATCGTCCGTCCATTCATGTACACCTTGCTACCCTGTACCAACCGGTTGAATCACTTCCTTCTAGGTATATTCAGGTGGGGATAAAACACACACACACACACACACACCCGGGTGAAACAATAAAAAAAACTTCCTTCTAGGTACCCGGTAGCGATTACAAATTGTTGAGCACACTGTGGCACTACAATTGTGCGCGATTCTAGTAGTAACATTTTTAGGGCGGAAAAGAGCAACACAAGCTAGCGAGCGAGCAGCAGTCGGATTTGCCACTCGGAAGAATGGCCAATGCAATGCCCATTGCTCTGTTTAACATGAAGCATGCCAAACACGCATAGAGACCATGTGAGCAAATCATGCCGTACTGAACATATTATTCGTTTCCATCACAAACACGACATAAACTGAACATATTATTCGGCTACATGCCGCGACTATTCATCTGAGGAGAGATCGCGCTTCAGTTGCTCGGCGATGCCGGCGGCGAGGCAGTAGGCCACGGACTGTATGGTGATCATGGGGTTGACGCCCACCGCGCTCGGCAGCACGCTGCCGTCGCACACGTAGAGCCGCTCCGCCTCCCAGCTCTCGCCGCGCGCGTCCACGGCGCCGTCCGCGGCCGTGGCGCCCATCCTGCAGCTGCCCATCTGGTGCGCCGTGCAGCACAGGCTCCACGCCTCGCTCTTGGACTGCGGCCCGCGCACCACGGTCACGCCGTCCAGGAACTCCTCCAGCGCCTTCTCCGAGGCCCCCTCGCACCTCAGCCTCTGCCCGTCGCTCCGGTGCGTGCCTATCTCCGTCGCGCCCGCCGCGGCCAGGACGCGCAGCGCGCGCCGTAGCCCCTCGCGCTGGTTCTCCCTGTCCTCCGGGTCCATGTGGTACGCGATCCGCCGCTCGTCGTGCACCGTGCCCGACCCGCGGTCCCTGACCAGGGAGAAGATGTGCACCGTCCGGCCGTACTTGAGCATCCGCTCCTTCATGTCCCGCCCGGACACCCAGGGGAACTGCGTCCCCGCGGCCGCCACGCCCATCAGCGGCGTTTCCAGGATGGCCCGGTGCGGCAGCCCGTCGCCGTCGCCGGCCTCCACCTTGTGCAGGGACGTGATGATGCCGCCCTCGTACATCTTTCCCTTCTGGAGGTCCGGGATGGGCGTGTCCGGCGGGAAGTAGCCCCACGCCATGGCGATCGGGTGCAGGTGGAGGTTCTTGCCGATGTGCGGGTTCTTGAGCCCGCTGCCGCGCAGGAGCACCGGCGTCAGCAGCGAGCCGCACGCCGAGACGGTCACCTTGGCGCGCACCTCCAGCTTCCTCGTGATGCCCGGGTTGGCGCAGCTCGTGGCCACCACCACGCCGAGACACCTCTTCTTGCCCCTTGCATCGCTAAGCAGCAGCTTCTCGGCCTTGCACCCCGTCAGGATCACCGCGCCGCGGGCCACCGCGTCGACCAGCCACGTCGTGTCCGTGCCGCGCTTGTCCCCGGTGCGGCAGCCGTACCCGCAGGTGCCGCAGTAGTGTCCCTCCGACGAGTTCCTCGACACCGCCTCAACCTTGTACCCCAGCTTCTCGCACCCTCTGCGAAGCACCTTGTTCTGGAGCCCTTCCTCGTGGCAGCCCGGCGTCACGCCGAGCCGCTCGAACACCGCGTCCATCGCCGCGGTGTACTCGGGGCTGGCGAACAGCGGGATCCCGTGCGCGCCCGCCCACTCCCCGCGCACGCCCTCGGGCGTCTTGATGCAGGCCGACCAGTTCACGGCCGAGCCGCCGCCGACGGTGGAGCCGGCGAGGAGCAGCGCGCTGCCACTGAGCGTGCTCACGAACCCGCCGCGCTCGTACAGCTGGTTCATCGACGGGCCCTCCAGGGACGTGTAGTCCCGCGCCGTGAAGTAGCTCCCCTTCTCGACGACCACCACCTTGTGTCCTGCCCCCGCGAGCACCGCGGCCGCCACGCCCCCGCCGCAGCCGGACCCGACGATGACGACGTCGCACTCGACCCTGCACACGTCCCGCACGGAGTCATCGGCCACCGTGAGGCCCTTCTCGGCGAGGGCTGCCGCCAGGGACGCGTCGTTGTGGTGGATGGTCTCCACCACGCCGTCGTCGAGTGGCCGCTTCGTTTGCTTTGGCTGCTGCTCCTCTTCCGTGGAGTCGTCGTCGTCGTCGTCTGTGGGCGGGCTGTACCCGATTGCTCGCCAGTGCGGATTCTCCGAGTTGTCGTCGGTCTGCTGGAAACCAAACACCACTGTCAGAGCTGGTCGCTGTCGTTTTCAGCTTAAATTCTACTGCTACCCGATTGGCCTTGCTCTTAAAGCTGAATACTACTATTCAATGCGATGTTTGGAAGTCGCGATCAGGACTTAAAATTGCGGAAACCCAACAAGAAATTCAGTGTGCCTCTCGCGTCAAGACTTGGACCACTAATAAAGTCTAAATTTGAGGATTAGTTCTCGCTCTCTCTCGAGTTATGGTGCAGTACCTATTGATTACTCCACTGCACCGTGATGTGGTCTGACGAAGGTAAATAGATGCATGTGGTGTTTCGTCAGACCATGGTGAACCCGTGCAGTAGTACACTGGGTACTCTCTACCTCTACGCCCGCAGGCTCTAGCAAGTCGGTCCGGGGTTGTTGTGCGGCCATGATTGCATTTGCCGCGCGAGTGCACAGGAGGCGCCATGGCGTAGTACACCAAGATCGTAGTACGCGGCAGTACTACCGCCACATGTGTACACATAACTACTACTCTGCTCTTGTCATGCACATGATGATAAACTATTTTTTTCAATTTTCGGAACGTGATTAACCCGGAGCTGGGGCTTGCTGTGCTTACCCATGAGTAGAAGACGTAGAGGCAGAAGACCTTGACGAGGATGAAGAAGAGGCGGAGCGGCGGGAACAGGGTCTCCCGGCTCCACCGCCGCAGCGCGTCCTCCCGCCGCTCCACGGGCATCTCCGCGAACCTCCGCACGAACGGGAACCGGGGCGACAGGCACCGCGCGCCGCACAGCGCCAGCGTGCCCAGCCGCGTGCCCAGCAGCCACAGCACCGTCCGCACCAGCGCCAGAGCCTCCCGGAGGCACATTGCGGACATCAGCTGCGCCACCTGAGCGCGCGCGTGCAGTGCAGTGCAGAGTTTAGTTAGTTAGTTAGCCGGTTTGCTGGCAGGTATCGTTTTTTTACTAGGAAAAGGCAAGACACGTCAACGTCGGCAAAGCGCGAACCTCGTCCGGGACGGGAGGGTCGGCGGCGGAGGCGAGGAAGAAGTCCCGGACGGCCTTGCTGTCCGCCGCCGGGTGGTCGCCGTCGGGCGGCAGCGACGGGACCAGCGCGCCGCACGCGGCGGCGAGGGACAGCATCTGGGTGGCGGAGAAGCCGTGCGTGTAGGGCTCCTTCCTCGCGCCTCCTCCCCGAAGGAGAGGGTGGCCCTGCCTCCTCTGCTTCTTCTTGTCCTCTTCTCCAACTCCCATGGCGGCGGCTCTCTGATTTCTTCCTCCCTCGAGAGCGTGGGTCGAGCTATAGTAGTAGTGGACAAGCGCAGGGGCGGAGTGTACCGAGGCCTATAAAATACTACTAGTAGGATGGACGGGATGGATTATGATGGGTGATGGATGGGCGGCCGCTGCTTTTATGGTCCCATGGAATGGAAGGATGCAGAATTTCGGAGCCATCCCGGTATAACTTTTTTTTGCAGTTTTGTGTTAACTGAATCAGAGATACAGGGTACCAGCCCGAACTGAACTGAATCTAGAATTGTGGAGGCAGCAGCAGACACCGTCGGCTGGCCGGCGCCCGGCGGCTGTTAAAGGAGTTTACGTGCCGGCGCACGGCAGGATATGCGGTGTCGCTCTCGCGCGCGGGACATGCACGCTGCGCACGCGCACGGCCGGCGCAACGGCTCAACAGAGCGCGCGTGTTCCCCTTCCCTCGCTGATTGTCTTTGGAAGCTAGAATTTTCATATTGTATAAGAGTTTGGTAGGATTTTAATCCTTTATGAATTGTCGTTTGGATCAAACGTTCCATCAGAAATATTATGACTCAAATTCTTTATACCTGAGAGTATCTGCACCAGCAGACCCAATAACATTCTCCAAAAGCTTATTGGGTGTCTGGCCAAAATTTTAGCATACACCGTACCTGCGCGACTCCAGCACCTGCCGGTTTTTTTTTTTTGAGCCCAATACAATAGTTGGCTCGTCCATGCTGCACCTGAAAGGGCTGCGTTGGGAGCGACGACACTCGATGTCACTTTGGATTTCGACCACTAGACCCGCATGGTAGACGCAGGTATGAAACCTGGTGTTTCCCTTCGTTACCACTCCCATTTCTCCCAGTTCCACCCATATCGTCTCAATCCATCCCATGGTCCACTACTCTAGTAGAAGAATCCCGATGCTCCAGTCCTCGCTCCCCCTTACCCAAATCGTCGACCCTTCCCTTCTTGTTGCCAGTATGCCACCGAAGAAGAAGGCAGTGAAACGACGAAGCTGCAAGCATACGCCGGCGACACCTGTTTATTTCTGCGTGATCCTTTGATTTTCCGTTCATAAACCCTTCAAATTTCTATTCTTTCTGATCTTTGTGACGAATTTTATCGGGGGGATAACCCCCGTGTGAGGAAAGCCAAGCCTAAGTAGGCCGGCTCCAGAAGATACAGGCCGCCTGGCCATCAAGCAGGACAACTCTAGCTTCATGGCTAGTACCTCTCGGCTGGGCTTAAAGCTTTCCCGACTGGCCCGTCTAGCTGGGTAGCCAGAAGAACTGTCCGGGTGGATGCTTCCACCCGGCTAGCCTCGGATTCGATGGGAAGCGCAGAGGGGGAGACGCTCCTTGCGGGGTACACATCTGCCTCCTTTCGTCATCAGACAGGCTGGCGCGCCGTCATGACCGGCGCTATCCGACGAAGATAAATTAAAGTGGTTGTCTGACTGCCAAAGCAGTTTGGCTGACCGTTAAAGCAAAGGTGACTCCCCAAAGGAAGCCCGGGTGACCGCTAAAAAAGTGAATGAGGCTAAAGAAGGGCTGACTGGGTCTTGGCCCACTGACTGGACCTTGCAGCCGGCCCTGCCCTGTAAACCCGTATCCAAATAGTAAACCCTAGAGCCCAAATTGTAATCTACCTTTCCCCGACCAGTATATAAGGGCGGGTAGAGCTGGGGTTCTAGGTAAGATCCATAGTACCAAGAGCTGGCCTCTAGTTCTTCTTCCTCTAGCCATCGATAGTTGCTCAGGAAACAACTCCAGGAGCACTTGTACTGGGCGTTCGCCCCCATATAGTAGATCTTGCAGGAGTAGGGGTGTTACCTCGCCAAGAGGGCCCCGAACCTGGATACGCCGCTGTGTTTGCAGTTTACCGTGCCCAACCCGTTGAGTGAGCCACCGATTGCATCTAAGTGTCCCTCTTTAGCCATCCCCGATGGCACTGCCGTGTTTCACACCATGACAAATTTGCTTTTTCTTTGAGCCGAATCGGTATTGGGACCGACGATATTGGGTGCGCCAGTGTGGGTAGCCCCTCCCGATAGGCATACACCGTATGCCGGTGCTCCCATAGCGTTGTGCCAGCCATTATGTCGTCTACGATTTGGGGAGCACCCGTGGAGATGCTCTAAATTTCACAGGGATTTGCTCACTTTTAGATGCAAGTGCGTAGGATCGAGACATTGATGTGTTTTTCATTCAAACAATTGTTTTTGTAAGATAAAATTATTTACTTGGTTGCCCATCCAAAATAGCCTTTGGACGGCGGATCGTCTCGAGAAAACAAGGTAAACTAATTGTGGACTTTGTTCTCTTTGCAAGCGAACCAAAAAAACAGTGGTTCACCTCTTCTCCCCTTGTCGTTACACCAAGAGGCTTTGGGGCATGATCAATGTTTGGCTTGGGGTCATCGAAGCTCAACATTCAAGATTGGTGGATGATGATGTCTTGCAAATCCATCTACAACCGCAAAGCCATGGCAACCATCACAATACTTGTAGTTCGGCCATTTGGAAAGAAAGAAATGCACGTGTTTTTCGCAACAAGTCCACTCCTACTACTATTCTACTTTTTTTGAATAGGGGCAGGTCCCTGGGATCTAGAAGCTTTCATTACGGTGGAGCAACAATTACAAAGTGGACCGTAAGAAATAAGAAAATTAAAAACAAGCCTAGGTATTTTGCACTAAGAACCTTAAAAGGAAAAGGCAAAACGGAACGTCCAGCTCTGGCGCCACCATTTCTTGGCATCGCAGCACAGTTGAGCTCCTCACCGTCGGGGACGAGAGCATTTGGGGTGGGTCGCCGGGAGCCTATTGAGATGGTGCAGAAGGGCCTCCAACATGGCATGTAAGCCTGGAGGTTGTTGTTAACCTGCAATCGTTGGCCGGATTGAACACGGTGTTGCCGTTGGAGCACTCTCGGGAGCATCTTCAAAGCTCCCCTGCCGTAGCTCTGGCCACCCATCAGCAAGTGGTAGGCCATCTTGTTTTTCCTTGCCTCCACGACGAGTACAAAAGAAGGAAGACCAACTCCCACCATGGGCACCAGCTGCCTTGACCTCCAGATCTGGAGGCCACAAATCGGGTTTATTGGATGAGATCACAGCAGGCGTGTTCCCCATCACCTCCAACTCCGACCACCGGAGCTCCATGGCGAGAAGAACCACCACCATCGGCCACCAAATGCCACCCGGACACGATGGGGCCCTAGATCTCTGCGGCATAGCACCAGACTCCACTAGGGGAAAACACACTAGACTTAGCCTACTATATACAGGAGGGGTCCGGCCTCCCCCCTCCCAGGCACTCCGGCCGGCAAGGCCGCCAGAGAAGAGGGAGGGGGAGCTGGCGGAAGGACGACATCTCTCAAAAGGGACCTCGGGAGAGGAAGGTGAAGAGAGTACTACTACTATTCTACTTTGATCATCAAAGAAGAGCGAAACTTTAGGTCACCACGGACGCAAAATGTTTGAGTGTTGTAATGTTGGGAAAGTAGTTCCTCAATCTTTGTTTCGTTTTCTTTTTTTTATAGCTGTCGTGTCACGACTCTTCTCTTTAAGAAATCGAAGCAGTCAAATCTTTCGTCTCCCTTTAAAAAAATAAAAAATTCTCTAGTTTGCGTATAAAACCTTACAAAAATAGTCTTTACTTATTCCAGCGTTTTTCAATCTTA
Organism: Avena atlantica; assembly: GCA_910589765.1. Lineage (NCBI taxonomy): Eukaryota > Viridiplantae > Streptophyta > Magnoliopsida > Poales > Poaceae > Avena > Avena atlantica. The sequence continues at coordinate 254,365,188 of OU342738.1, read as the reverse complement.
CAATCTGGAGGGTCCCTTGATGCGCTGCGAGTTGCAACGAGAGAATCGAGAATTCTAGAGGAGACGGATGGAAGCTGGGTCGACGGACACGCCTACATTGCAACAGGAAAACGGAGAGTCCTTACCCTGCTTCCTACCGAGCTTACTTCTGTTACGGACGGGGTTAGCGTGAACCTTTTTTCCAGAGCAACACTGGCATACATCACTCATCACCCCTGTTGTGTTGGCCTGTTCCATTTCATTCAGAACGAAACCCGTGAAAACATTTCTCGGTTACATCCGAATAAGTTTCCAGTTTGCCTCAAAAGCAATCCTTCGGGGCAGCAGGAACGGATTGTACGGACAGGTTAGCGTGAACCTCTACGTGGAGTACACATTTTTCGCCCGTCGTCGGCGATACTCCATTTGTTAGAGCATCTCCACTCGTACACCCACCCAGTACGCCGATCTGGACGACGAAATTTTGTCCGGACGTCGAAATTCGGTCCGAACGCCGAAAATCGGCGTACTCGCGTATCCAGAGACCTGTTTTCGTCCGAACGCCGAAAATCGGCGTACTCGCGTATCCAGAGACTCGTACCAGGCCGAACCCAGATTCCCGGGTACGCCGGACGCCGCAAAAAAGGGCGTGGGCCAGCTCTGTCGGCGAGACATTCCCATTTCCACCCACTCCACTCGTCCAGACTGCGGCGAAGTGCTCCCAGCGCCCCCTGTCGCCATGACTTCGCCGACGGAGCTCCTGCGCGCCGAGACATGCCCACGCCTCTAGCTACGCTCGCCGTAGTTGCCGCCCACCACCACGCCTTCCACGCCGCCGATCTCGCCGACCGAGCCTTGCCGTAGCTCTGCTTCGCTACGTGCTCCCACCACCACGCCCGCCAAGTGTTCGACATTTGGCCGGATTCGGCCATGGACTCCGACGGCGACGAGATACTCGCCACTGACTCCGACGAGGACGAGATACTCGCCATGGACTCCGACGACGAGGAGATGCTCGCCGTACTCCTGGAGGAGGAGAGCGCCGAGGTCGCCGAAGGTGAAGAGCACTTGCAGATCCTCGCATCGCTTGTCCAGCTGTACATGCAGATGGCGAAGCCGAAGCGCGGTGGTTTGGCGCCAGGTCGCCGAAAGTGCAAGGCGAGACAAAGGATAGAGGGCTACTGCATGTTGTACGCTGACTACTTCGCCGACCAGCCACTCCATGAAGATGACGTGTTTCGCCGCCGTTTCAGGATGAGCCGGAAGCTCTTCCTCAAGATTGTGCATGCTATCCGGGAGTTCGACCCATATTTCCTTTGCAAGAAGAACTGCACCGGCTTGGTTGGGTTTTCCTCGCTTCAGAAGTTCACCGTGGCGATGAGGTTGCTTGCATATGGAGCGCCGGCTGATGCTGCCGATGACTATCTCCGCATCGCCAAGTCCACCGCTCTTGATTGCTTGTACAGGTTCTGCAGGGCAGTGATTGAAGTGCTCGGGGAACATTACTTGAGATCACCCACTGTTGAAGACACTGCTCGGATCCTCGCAGTCAATGAAAGTAGAGGATTTCCTGGTATGCTTGGAAGCATAGATTGCATGCATTGGGAGTGGAAGAACTGTCCATTTGAATGGCATGAAATGTACAAAGATCACAAAGAAGGATGCACTGTGATACTTGAGGCAGTTGCTACACATGATCTTTGGATCTGATACTCCTTCTTTGGCATCGCAGGATCGAACAACGACATCAACGTCCTCAACTCCTCAACTGTCTTTTCCAAGCTTGTTGAGGGTCATGCTCCCCCCGTGAAATTTGAGATCGGTGGGCACCACTACAACAAGGGATACTATCTAGCAGATGACATCTATCCAAGATGGTCAATATTTGTGAAGACTATCTCAAGCCCAATGCTCCCCAAGCATTCTCACTTTGTCAAGGAACATGAAGCTTGCAGGAAGGACGTGGAGTGGGCATTTGGTGTGCTCCAGCAGAGGTTTGCAGTTGTCCGGTTCGCTGCTATGACTTGGTCAAAAGATCAGATGTGGGAAGTGATGAACTGTTGTGTGACCTTGCACAACATGATCATTAAGGATGAGAGAAAGGATCCAGTGAGTTTGCTCGAGGAGGACGAGCCATACTACAGACAGGATCCTCTTGCCGAGCCTGATCACCAGGTGCCTCCAACATGGGCTGCATTCATCGCAATGCGTCAGGAGATACAAGATCTGGCGATGCATCAACAGCTGCAGGATGATCTTGTCGAGCACCTATGGATACGCAGGGCAACATGACGTAAATGCCGAGCATGAACTGGCCGAACTTGGCCGAAATATGTTGTACTTTTATTGCAGACCGAACTATGTTTATATTTACGCCGAACTCTTTTTAAAATTTCGCCAAACTTTGGTCTTAAAATGTTCTATGACAAACTATGCCGAAGTCTGGACGAACTTGAGCCGAATTTGAGCGAAAACGGGCGATCCGGGAACTCGGCCTGAGTACGCGAGTGGGAAACTGGGCGTACCCAGACCGAAAACTTGCGCCGTCCGGCCAAAGTTTGGTCCAGATTTCGGCCTGGGTTCGGCCAACGAGTGGAGATGCTCTTACACGACAGTCGGCCTCATTCGGAATTTGGCGTGGATAGTACTTTCCGTTCTAAAATATAAGATATTTTAAATTTATGAAAAAATATGTCTATTTTTTTAGTGTTTAGATTTACTTCAAATCTGAGTGAACCTAAATATAAAAAAATCTAGATACATTTGTAAAACAAATGTAAAACTATTTTAAAACGGCGGGAGTACTGAAATAGTTCGGACACTCAGCCGCGTGCAGTCCCGCAGCTCCGTCACACCGGGGAGAAAAACCCGAAAAACTATCGGGTTTTTGGCCTAGTTGAAACTTTGGTCGCGGCGTCTAGTACAATGGAATCAACCATGTCATGATGGTGTCACGGCAGATTCCTGGGATAGACTTAAGTTGAGGCCATATGGATGCATGAGGAATCCGGAGAGGGAGAGTGCAGTGAATCTGCACACGAAGAACAATGAAGAATACGAAGAAACACGATGAACTTAGAGTTAGATCTCTAATTGGTTATGTATATAGTGGTTATAAGTGCTCCTTGAGTTGTTTGCCAAGTTGCTACCAAGAGCTTGAGGAAGAAGTGTCCAGCCTTCCCTAACCCTAGCTCTAGCCCTGCTTATATAGTGGATGGAAATAGCTAGGTTGACAATGTGGGTTCTAGGATTTACAGGATGGACTTCTGCTTTATCCAACGGGCCGGGTCATGGGGCACGTCCTTTGGTCCAGGACCCAGTCAGCAAAGTGTGCACACAAAAAATACTATAGTACATTGGCGCCAGTCCTTTGGGAATAGTACGGTGCTTTAGGTGTCATACGACACTTTATGTGTCACCATACAATGCTTTCCTCATCATTCAACTTTGGCCCACTTGTACAGTGCCCCTGTAGCACCGATAGAGCCTTGCGACAGCCTGTTTTGTGACACACGGAGTCAGACGCGTACTCAGGAAGGAGCATCTCTCCCTTCATGACTCGGCTCTAGTCTCGATGACTCGGCCTTGGCGTACCTGAAAGTGAGAAACATACATATGCTTGCGCCGACATAGACTATATGTCAGCTGAGCCTTGCTGATATTACTCGGATATTGATAACTCGGCCTATGTCGGCCTAACTCGGATATTATCAATCCGATTCAACTTTAACTTTCACCTCTTATGACCCTACCGGGGTTATTCCCCGACATTAGTCGTCAAAGCTATTAAGGTCTAGTAGTTTTAACTGATAGGCCTTGGCAGGTTCCTTTAGTAAATCTGGAACACCTCTTTTTTTATCCGACATATAATGTGCCGGCTCAACTCTTTGGATTTGATATTGGTAACTGCCAACGTCTCTCCGGGTCTCATTCTGTTTCTCTGTGCCGAGTCTCATTTCGATCTTTACTCTTTATCGGGTATCCCTTGGCTTTATATTATTTTATCCTAGACGGCGCGTAATCATCACACTTTGCCACATTTTTCTCCAAAATCCTGACACGTTGCACTGTTACTGCTGCGCAGTGACAACTGTCGCTGTGTGCTCACATCGTGCAGCGCATCGATTAACATTTTGACCGATCTTCTGTGGCGTGGCCAGCGGTTCCTGCACACGTGGCACGATCTGGCGTGGCGGTTGCGCGCGTACACATTCACATGTAGCCTTAGGACACAACTGATCCCACCGTGGCGGTTTCCACCACGCCCTTAAGTAGGGGGTGGGGGAAGAAACCCACATCGCCTCTTCATTTTCCTCTTCTTCTTCCTCGCGCCGCCTCTCTCTGTTATTTCTCCCGCGCTTCTCTGTCACTAGCGGTTTTCTTCGGCGTCACCAACTTCTCTTTCTAACCATTGTCGATTCTTCCCGTCCAAGCTCTTGTGCTACAGGGACAGGGCCATGGCAATCTCTTCCTCTTATAGAGAAGGAGGAGGACGCTGACCTGGAAGAACCGATGGACCCCTGCGACGTCGTCGCCGTTGAGGAGGTGGAGGCAGACGAGGCCACCGGCGAGCGCGGCTCGTGGGAGGGCTCAGAGGTTTCCATGGAGGAGATCAAATGGCTCCGTTCTACGTGGCGGATCCCACTCGGGGTTGAATGCCGCACTCCCCTTGGTGAGATGGCTCCAAATCCTCAACCTGGTAAGTTCGTTGTGTTCATGTCCCACTTCGAGCGTGGCTTTGCTTTTCCTCTGAGCAATTTTGCCAAACAATTCTTTGTGTTTTTTCATCTACAACCGCATCACCTTCCTACGAACGCAAACGGTTTGCTTTCTTGCTTTATCCCAGCCGTCGAGGAATACCTCGGCCTTTGGCTCACTTTCTTCCTTTGGGCCAAATATTCCCCTTTTAGGGTCCAGGTCATTCACGAGCCGGGTGTACCTTCGGCTGAGAAGCGACTGAATAAATGTGGTGCCGCCAGCATCACCCCTAGGAGAAAATCCATCTTCCCCCGAGTCCAGGGCCTATATTCTTGTAAGAAGTGGCAGATAACATTTTTCTATGTCAAGAATTCTTCCAACTATGATTTGATTCGGCTGCCCGCCTTCAATGTCAACGTGCTTGACAAACACAATTGGAAGTTTGATCCGAGACAGAACTACCCGACCATCAATGAGGCCCATGCTATTTTATAGAAAGTGGTGGAGGAGGGCATGGAGCCGAGACTAACGGGGGAGGATCTCACGCGCACTTTCATCAGTCGTCGAGTCAACCCCTCCAGCTTTTCTCCCAAAAGATCTGCTTCATGAGTGGGCGCTTTGACCCGATGCGCCACTCGACTTATGATCTCGACAAGGAGCAGGTTGCCAGGTGAGTCAACTCCATCTTTAAATTGACGGTGGCGTCCGACTGGGATTGGGGCATTGTTCCCTTTGACCGCATTAACCTTGTGCCTTGGGTAAGCTTCTGAGTAATTCACTCGGTTGATTTTCTTCACTCGGTTTCCATCCTAACTAACTCAGATTGTTTGCTCTTTGCAGAAGTTCACCCAGAAAGAAGATGACAATGCCAGCCTGGCCCTTGCCTAGGATAATGACCGGGACACCTTTAACTCCGAAGAGTTTGACTTGAAGGATTTCATGCCCATCCCACACGCCGGCATTAGAACGTCTCCGGGTAAGACTCCTATCCGCGAGCCTTTGAGGGAGTGGTCGAATGATGATGATGACGAGTGTCAGATTATGGAGGTACTTAATCCCATGCTAATATCTTTTGCTTATCCCATTGGTTCTACACCTGCTGATGTAGTCGGCCAGGTGCACGGGGATGCGCCTCTCGCTGTTGGGGTCGGGCCAAGGGGAAGAAGCACATTGCAGCTTCTGAAGACGTGGTGGAGCAATCCAAGACTACCAAGAAGTGCAAATTCTTCAAGAGAGTTTACCGCATGCCCGTCGTTGTCGGGTAACTTCCATTGTCCCTAAATTTATCCTCTGCATTTATTCTTTCTCTCTTCGATCTCATATACAGATTTCTCTGTTTCTGTCTTTCTTTCTTTGATTCCACATACATAGATTTTCTTTGTTTCTCAGATCTACCGTGGACGCCCCTTAGTCGGCGAGTTGCATCGTGTCTGAGATTGCTCCTCCTCCTTATCCAGCACCGTACGAGACCCATGTTCCGAGTCTAGTACGGGTCTCCTCTTCTATGCCGGATATCTTTGTATCCCGACCGAAAGAGGTTCCCAGAGTTCAGAGGGAAGAGGATCCAAAGGAAAAAACCTTGCCCCAAGAAGGAGACGAGATCCAGCGTCAGCAACACCGCCGCCAGGTCTAGTAATGTTGATAACCCTATAACCCAGTAGAAGAAGAAGAAACCACCTCAACCAATACAGACAGTTCCATCGCAGAAGAAACCGAGTCAGTCAGCTTCATTAGGTCAGTAGAAGCAATCCACTCCACTGCCGAAACAGCCAAGCCAAAAATCGTCTCACTCAGCTTAGCCGGGTCAGTCGCAGACTACAGGTCCGAGACAACAGAAGCTTACCTTTGGTAAGACTTCGACTCAGTCAGAGCAGCAAACAACAACAAAGACATCCGCATCTGTGACCAAACCTGGGCCTATTATGGATTTTCTAAAAAAGACTACAGCTTCTACCGGGTCAATTTTCACCAACAAGCGGCTTTCCCTTCATGTCAGCCCTGCTGCGGCCAGGAGTGGCAGTCCTCCATCTGCCAAGGAGAAAGGTCTTGTCTTAACTCGGACACTTAGTGTCCAAAGTCTTGGCTCTATCGAGCAATTTGAGATGGACTGGAATGACGCCAACTGTTATGAGATTACTTCCAATAACCCTCAGACGTAAGTGCCAGTCGGAATGACACTAGGTCCTCATACTATTTCCGAGTTAATGACCTCGGCCATCACCATGATGATAGGCGTTGATAAAGTCAACGAGGTAAGCCTGCTTCACTCTTTTCTGTTCTGAGTGTTTTTATATATCTCCTAGTCCCCGAGGTTACGACCGAGTAAAGTATTTACTTAGTCGTAAGCTCAAAAATTGAATCATAATTTACTGGCCTTTTGTCGCGATTCAAGTCGAGGTTTTACTCGGCTTGGAACTTATACGCTCATATTCTTATTGTTCCCTATCTTCTGTAGATCTCCTCCAATACTCGCACTAAAACCTTCCAGACCATGCTCCAAAAGTACAATAAACTCTCTGCTGAGCACAAGGAGTTGCATGCCAAAATGAAGGGCAAGGGTATATCATTTTACTTGGCTTATTCGTTTGTCAACTTTTGCCTCTTTGCCGGGTTAACCCTCTCTATTTTTTTAACTTTATCCACAACTGAAGCTAATGTGGAGGAGCTGCATAAGAGGCTCTCCGATGCTAAAAGTATGCCCTTTTCCCAGTGATTTTATTTTTGCACTGCATGAACCCATCTCTCTATAGTTTTAAATCTCGCCATAGTCGAGAAATCCTTGCTTGCATAAAAACTTCAAGAGAGTGTACCTATGCCGGAACTGATGATTCACTTTCTGGAACAGGCAGGGCAACACCAACTCGAACTCAAGAAGGAGTGAGACGAGGTATCCTGGCTTCAGCAACAAATCGCTGACATGCAGAAGAAGCATGAAGTCGAGATAGAGGGTGTTCGCCAAGGGTATGCCGAGGAGAGAGACCGGATGAAGGGAAAGATCGATAAAGGTGAAGAACTTCTCAATATAGTCGAGTCTCTATTGAGTTCGGCTCAATAAGACCATGAGTCCCTCTAGAAAAAGTCCAAAACCTGGCAGGCTGAGCTTGGCCGCATCAACGCCTATCTCGGTAGTGAGTTCTTGCTTTTATTTCGCTTTCCGACATTCTTTTGTAGCTTAGTCATTTTCTGACATTTCCTTGCTTGCTCTAGAGAGTTTCCCTGAAGCCATAATGTTTGCCATTAAATCCATTAAGAAGGCAAGGTCTGAAGCAGGCGAGTCTACCTCCTCCATTGTCGAGTATACCATCAATGAGCATCTAATTTCCCTCTCTGCCTAAACCAAAACAATGAAATATTATGGGGTGGATCTCCTCAAGGTCGGCATTCATGTGTTTTAGAAAGTTGTGGCCTAAGGATAAAACCCCTAAGATAATTCTAGAGCTGGCCGAGAGATTGATGCTTTTCGAGGAAAGACTCGACCAGTGACGTGAGTCAGCTGGTCGGGTCACTGCTGATGTAGCTCTTTCCTTTGTGCTCTCCTAGCACGAGACATACATCTCAATGTCTTGCAAAACATGCAGGAGGGTGCCAAATGGACCAATGACCTGGAGCTCATCCGGTAGCGCCAAGAGAGAGCCTATGACTTCATGCAATATGCTGATGTGCACGCTTGGTGCGATGACCCGAGTTTTCTGGACGTGGTGTAAGAGGTTGAGGGGTAGCTCTCCAAGGAGGAAGAAGAAATGGACAATGAAGATGTCGAGACAGACGCCCCCGCAACAACTGATGCATCTATCCTGGCTGCTAACATTCCTACTCTTGGATCGGGCCCTACCAACTCATATTCTGACCCTATAGCCTCTTAGGCTAAACACTTTTAAATTTGTTAAATCCCCGGTATGGCGGGTGCAGATGTAATATATACTATGATCCTTTTGGTGCTCTGTTGCACTATCTGATCTATGAAGTTGGGGCTTGAATCCGAATCACTTTTGGGAAAGTCCCTGAGTTTTTTTTTCTTGTTCACTTAATTTCATAATCTTGGATCTTGTCTACCTTTTTTGGCGTTCGACTTAAGAGTCTCAAGGTCATAAGAATTAAGTTAACAATACTCGAAAATATGAGATTTGACATAAAGTCATCCGACATAAAAGCCGACATTTCCCGCAAGGGGCTAGTCAAAAGATAAATGTTGGCTCGCTCTTTTTTCCTTTCCTTAGTCATTTTTCATGTTTATTCACCTCTTGACTTTTGCTCTTGCTTGCCATGAAGCCGGGTTTCGGACAGCAGCTAAGTCGAAGAGTTGACCCTTGGTGTTTATACATTACTAATACGAGATAATAAATAGGAGAGCAAAGCCATCCGACATAAAAAATGAAATACTGGAAGTAAAATCAGTCAACATTACGACGAGGGAGTCCTCGAGTCGGTTTTCAGGCTTCGGAATTTTTATTGATAGCACATAGCCGGCATACACACCCAACATATGAGAGTTTAGAGATACATAAAAGTTACCCTAGGTATAGAAAGGGCAAAGCAATGCAACATTCCATGGCATTTTGGTTTCTTCGCCTGACCTGTCTGCCTTGTTATTGTAGGGGTTTGCACCATGGAAAACAAAAAAGATCTATCGCGATAACACATAAAAGCCAAGATCTAATCTACGATATCGGTACAACAAGTTTGTAGAGTAATAACCATCATAGATCCAAAGCGTTTAACGAGATCGAATTCTCGTGGTTGATGTATTCGTTCACTTGCCGATATCAAGATCACAAAGACGATCCTTCCGGTGCCATGTTTCGGCAGGGCTTCTGCAGTAGGTCACATGTTCGGTACTCGATGAAGACCTTCCTCTCCCTTGTTCCAGAAGGCAACGGAGGTTGTAGATCTCCTCGTGAATCCAGCAGCACGACGGTGTGGCGCTGGAGGTGGAGGAGTGGATTCTGCAGGGCTTCGCCTAAGCCGTCGCAGGTATGGTGGAGGAGAGAGGGACTTGGCGGCTAGGGTTTAGGCGCCGAGGGGAGGAGGCGGCGGTAGCTTGGGGTGTAGGCGTTGGCGTCTTGGAGGGGTAGGACGTCGGTGGCTTGGGGCAAGGCGACGGCCTAGGGTTCTGGGGTGGAGAGGTAGGTGCCTCCTCCCCTCCTTATATAGATGGGGGGAGGCGGCAAGGGGAGTCTGAGTCCTCCCCCAACTCCCTCTTGGCCGGCAGATTGGGGAGGGAGAGGGAAACCTCTCTCCTCTAGGTTTCCTCTCCTTCCTCCACTAGGACTTTGACTTTCCAAATTGGGATTTGACTTTTCAAACTGGAGTTTGATTATTCAAACGAGAGCTTGATTCCCACTTCCTAGTCTTGTCCGACTTGACCTAGGGCATGATTCCGCCATCCCTACTAGGGCATGGCGTATCCAAGTGCCCCCCTAAGGGGTGGTGGTGAAGGGAATATGCCCGAGAGGCAATAATAAAGTGGTTATTATCGTATTCCTTATTTATGATAAATGTTTATTTTACATGCTATAATTGTATTAATACGGAAACGTTAATACATGTGTGTTTAATAAACAAAAGGAAGTTCCTAGTTATGCCTCTCTTATAAACTAGCTCGTTGATTAACAAGATGATCAAAGTTTCCTGATCATGGACATTGGATGTTGTTAATAACGAGGTCACAACATTAGTGTAATGGTGTGATGAACATTCATCCGAAGTATAGCATTACGATCAAAGTCATTGAGTTTATATTGCTATAACAACTTACGAAGTGATCCAAATCCTTAGACCATGAGATCATGTCAATCACTAACTCCGGAAGAGTTTCTTGATAACATCAAACGTCACACCGTAACAGGGTGATTATAAAGATGGGTTCAGAACTACTAAAGTGTTATGTTGAGGCCCATGGATCGAGAGTGGAATTTGTTCATCCCGATGATGGATAGATATGCTCTGGGCCCTCTCGGTGATATCACATTGATTAGCTTGCAAGCAAGTGATTTGATCACTAGAATATTATATCACGAGAACGAGAAAAGAGTGCATATCAGTAACGGGATCAAACTAGGTATGGAGATACCGATGATCGAATCTCGGACATGTAATATATCGCGAAACAAAGGGATTAATATACTAGAGTAAAAGGTTCCGACGATCACAAGAAAGTCATCGTTGAATGTGTGGGAGTCAGTATGGGTCTCCAGATCCCGCTTCTGATTATTGATCCGAGAGGGGTCTCGATCATGTCCGCATTATTCGCGAACCGTAGGGTGAAACACTTAAGAGACACCGACATCCATTTGGAGCAAAAGTTTCATGCCGAAAATAATAACAAGTGCAAGAATTTATTTCACTAGATACCGAAACGGGTTTTCGGGTGAAATTGTAGAAAGTGTTTCTGCATGTGAAATGAAATACTAGCAAGGGGTTATATGTGAATTTTTGTCATTAAAGTAATTGACAAAATTCTGAATAAATAAAAGGAGTTTTATTTAATGAGAGTTTGCATTAAATTTGGTGGAAATTTAATGGGAATTTGAGTGGGTTTTTGAGTGGAGAAAATTGAAGGGCCATTTTGTGAGTGGAGTGTCCACCCACATGAATGAGGGAGAGGTGGGGGCACCCTCCATGGCCGGCGGCCATGCCACCTTGGGCTGCCCCCCTCCCCTATATAAGGAGCCCCTCCTCTCACTTCTCACTCACACCTCCTCGTGAAGGATCTCTCTCCCCCTCTAGAATTTATCCCCCATGGTCTCGGACTAGCGAGATACATGTTCCCGGTGGCTATTCGGCAAGAAAGAGTTGTGCTTCCGCAGCATCGCTGGAGCGAGGAGGCGGAGTTTGCTCGGTGCCTCGAACGTGTGTGCGAGCACGGATGCGCTGCTGTTTTGCGGCGCTAGGACTTCCTCTCGATCTTGAGATCGGCAAGAGATCGTCTACATCAACCACGAGTTTGGACTCGTTAAGCTTTGTCGGTCTTCAAGGGTATGTTATCTATGGATGTACATCCACCCGTTGTTTGTATCTAGTAGATAGATCTTGGTACATAGTTGTTCCCATCGTAGGAATTTTTTTGTTTTCTATGCTACGAACCCTACAGGTGGACCTTCTAGAAGCTTCCGGTCAAAACACCAAAAACATTTCCAAACCCCGGAAATTGACTTTCCTTATATGAATCTTATTCTCCGGACCATTCGGACCTCCCCATGATGTCCTGGATCCAATCCGAGACTCCGAACAACATTCGGTCTCCAACTCATATTCTATATCTACTAAACAACATTGAATCCTTAAGTGTGTCTCCCTACGGTTCGTGAACTATGCAGACATGATCGAGACACCTCTCCGATCAATAACCATTAGAGGAATCTGGAAATCCATTATGGCTCCCACATATTTTTACGATTACATTATGATCGAATGAACCATTTACATACGATACCGATTCCCTTTGTCGTGCGATACTTTACTTATCCGAGGTTTGATCGTCGGTATGTCTATACCTAGTTCAGAATACCTAATTCCACCTTTATAAACACCCAGTTACGCAAGTGGTGTTTTATGTCATCAAAGCATCCATCCAGTGATGGTGATTAACATGATCTCATGGTCGAAGGATTAGGTTACTATGTATTTGAAAGCTTGTAGCAAATGAACTCTAAATGACTTGATCTTACGCCACACTTTAACTATAGGAGTGTGTCCATCATATCATTCTCCTAATGACATGATCTTGTTATTAATAACATCTAATGTCCATGATCAGGAAACCATGATGATCTGTTAATAAAAAAGCTAGTTCAACAAGAGGCTTACTAGGGACACTTTCATGTTTACAAAACACACAAGTATTAATGTTTCAGGTTAATACAATTATAGCATGGGATGCAAAAATTTATCATAAACACAAATATATAATAATAACAACTTTTATTATTGCCTCTTGGGCATATCTTCAACAGTCTCCCACTTGCACTAGAGTCAATAATCTAGATTACATTGTGATGTACCTAACACCCATGGCGTTTTGGTGTTGGTCATTGTCACATCCCAAGATTTTCCAAATCTTGTAATGTGAAAATAAATGAATGAAATAAAACTTTGTTTGATTTTCAGGGCCAGAAGAAACTTTTTGAATTTAATTGGAACTTCAAACCAATTTGAATCAAATAAGTCCTAAAGGGATTTATAAGGATAAACATTTATTAAAGGAAATTAAAATGTTTTGGAATTACTATTTTGGATCATTTAATAAAAGATTTGATTTTCAAAAGAAAAGGTGGATTCTTAAATAAAGATTATTTTATAAAGCCAAATTAAACCTTGGCCAAACTTTGGAATTAAAACATTTTGTTTTGAATAAAAATAGCAAAAGGTTTATTTAAATAAATTAATAAGGATTTAATATCCAATTTTATCTAAATAAAAGGTTTTACCATTTTAATTAAAACATCAAAAACTTATTAAATTATTTTAAATAAGTTTTCCAAATATTTTATATTCTCAAATAAAACCTACTGAAGTGTTTTGGCTATATTTTAGATTTCAAAATAAATATTTTAAATAAAATAAATCCTAGTTGATTTTATAATGAAGGTCTATTGTATTTAATTATTAATGGACCCTAAAATAAAAGGTTATTTTGTTTTAAACAAGTTTCCAAGTATTCTATATTTCCAAATAAAACCTACTGATTTGGTTTTGAAAATATTTGGATTTCAAATGAAGGTTTTGTTAATTAAATCAAACCCTATTTTACTAAATAACTAAAGATCCATTTTATTTAATTAAAGAATGGATCCTAAAAAGAATAAAAATTATTATTTTATTTTGGAATTTGGGTTATGTTGATAAACAGAACCAAATTCAAAGTTACGAAGTTTAGTGTTTGTTTGAATCAAATTGAGTGTTTTTTGATTGTTTGAATTTCAAAAACAGAAAAAGAATTAGGAAAGGAAAAAGATTCCAGGAAGGAAAAAAATGGAATTGGACCCAGCCCAGCCGGCCAAGCCCATAAGCCCAGTTTCCCTCCCCGAGGAAAAATGATTCGCACGCAGTATCAAACCCACAGAGAGAATGACTGGTGGACCTCCCCCTCATTTCTTTTCTCACTGCCAGGTAGACCCCACTTTCCCCTGTTCATCGTCCACACCCGCGCGACCTGTTCTTCCTCCCTCGTCGCTGTTTCCTGTAGTGATTCCGCGCCTTAATTCGTCTTAACGCGACCACCGTTACTTGCCTCCTCTACATTTCCCCTCTGACACCCCGCGCTGGCACACCCCCAGACCTCCCCAATTTCCTCCCCGAGCACCCTCTGCTCCGACGAGGTTCGGTGTCGATTCCGGCCAAGTATCACCACCCCTTGCCTCCCTGACCTCGCACCCAGACTCACCACTTCTTGGCACATCTCCCAGTACCTTTCGTTTGACCGTGGGCGCCCCAGAGCATCGGCTACGTCAAGCTTCCGAACGCCGCCGCGTCTGCAACCTCTCCGACGACCTCCCCCGGTAAGCACTGACCGCCCCGCGTCTTCTCGGTCACGCAAACATCCTTGCCTTGGTCTTGCGTGCCTAACCATGCCCCTGTCTTGCCTTAGGGCGATCTACAACGTCGCCTTCGACCGTGGACAGAGCCGTCCGACGCCGTTGCAAACTCCGGTGAGCGATTCCACCTGACCCCGTGCGCCCCTTGCCACGTCGATCACACGTCGAGCACCACCTCATCCTCGCGAACGCGGTAAGCACCCCCTCCGTCTCCCTTGCTTCCTAGAACCACCGCTAGCACCTCGCCTGGCCGTGCGCTGCCGCTAGCCACCGCCAGCGCCGCCAAACTTTGGCAAGCACGCGAGCACCGTAGGATCTTAATCCGACGCTTGCGATAGATCACTTAAGCCGCGAAGAGGTACGCGTCCTGTGCCGCACGATCTGATTAGATCCAATGGCTACAGCGCGTGATCCGGCCGAACCGGTACCACCCAACCAGAACGTGACACATGGCCATGTTTTTGTTTTAAAAAAACAGATTTGAATCTGTTATAGATTCAATTTTGAAACCCTTGTAACTTTGGATTCACACGTCCAAAAATTACAAATTTTATGTCGTTGGATTCAGGAGAGCAAGCCCTAGCCAACCATACCCTTGGTTTAGTAAATAGTATCTGTTAATTTGTTTGTTTTTGCAAAAACTTTTGTATGCTTGTTTAGAATAGAAAAATGATTCAAAAATGTTTATAAGTTTGAAACCTTGGCAAATTAGCTTGTGGTGAACTTACTGCCCCTAGGAACCAACCCATGGAGTTAAAAATGAATTTGGTGAAATTTAAGATAGATTAATTGATTTGGTCCATTTCTAGCCAAATAAAAATAATAAATTTTGTTATGAAAATGTTTTTGGAGGAAAAACTTTGGGAATATATTTTGGATCAAACCTACTGGCCATAAACACCAAGTTTTGAGAAACCTCAACTTATTTTGTGAACAACTTAAGGTTGTTGCTTTGATAAAAATATTTTTCACCACATAAAATGATGATTGGTTTTAAAAATGGTTTTAGACAAAACTCCTTTGCAAATGACTTTACCACTTTGGAAAATGACCAATTTGGAACTTACAAAGTTTAGAAGCCTAGTGGAGACCATCTTTACAAATAGAACCATCTCTTGCATGCTTACATGCATGACTTAGATCCCATAGTTTTATGTGTGTGTGAATTGTTGTTTGATTGATTATTTGGAATGCTAGTTGATTTGGTGTTTGCTTGAATGATTTTAGTGAAATTAGCAAAGTGTGAGACTAGCAAGATCAAGGAGTGAACCATCATTCCCTACCAAAAAGGCAAGTGACACTATCATCAAAAGTCCTACTGTTTTCATTATACTTAGTGGATTTTGAAACATGCATGAAAATACTTTTTGTACTTATGCTATGCTAAAATCCTAATAGGATTCCCTATCCAGTTCTTAGAGAAAAAAATGTAGTTGTTACATGCTTAGCCATGCTATATTTTGAAAAGAGTTACATGTTGAGATTTTACAAAGGTTGAGAAAAGGACTTGTGTTTTACATAATAAAACAAGGACTCAATGAACTACCTAGGTGGAGGATACTTTAAGTTTTGGAGAGGGTGGCAACAAAAGGAACCATGTCTATGGGAATCACTTTGTGTTGTGCTCCAAAAGAAAACCACCTAGGAAACTTAGAGATTGAACATGTTTCTCCAATTGTGGCTTTCGTGTGCAACCACATGCTATTATGGCTCTGGCTTAGTCAACTACATTGGGAAGACTCATGCACTGTCCTCAGTTAACTGGACATGGGGACCTAGAATCCTACATGGGTGCTGAAGACAAGCTAGCAATGGTGTATGGGAGGACCCTTTGGAAAGACTTCGTCACATTCTCAATCTGCCAGTACTCCATCTTGGTGAGCACTAATCCAGTAGGCCACTGGTGGCAAAAGGATGGGATTGTGACATGTGGGTAAAGTGTACTCCTTCAGCAGAAGATAATAAAAATCTACGTACTTAGCCGTGTCCCCGGTTATGGACAATACTGAGCAACTAAAGTTTGAAGCTATGGGAGATCTCGACACTCTAATTTCTAAAAGAAAACTTTTAAGGACTTGATGCACTTGGGGTTACCAAGGAGCTCAAGAGACTTTGACAAAACTTGATGCACTTGGGGTCACCAAGGAGCTCAAGAGACTTTGACAAAACTTGATGCACTTGGGGTTACCAAGGAACTCAAGAGATTTTGTTGAAAACATGAACACTTGGGGTTACCAAGGAACTCAAGAGATTTTGTTGAAACATGAACACTTGGGGTTACCAAGGAACTCATGAGATTTTGATAAAACTTGTTGCACTTGGGGTTACCAAGTAGCTCAAGGGAATTTTGACAAGGACTTGAACACTTGAGTTTCTACCAAGGAGTTCAAGGAACTTGGAAAAAGAGATTTGACAAAACCATTTTGAAAAGATAGGATAAATTATTGCTTTAAGCAAATGAGCCTAAAACTCTACTTAGCCAAATATGCATGTATTGATAGGATCCACTCATATTATACATAGTAGTGAAGCTTGCCAATACAATTCAAATGTATTGACCCTTGTGGATGTAACTTGTAATGTTGCAGGTTTGATTGATTTTAGTGAAGATTGTTTGATTAGGATTACAAAGTCTACAACCAACATCTGCCTGTGGCACTTCGAAGATGAAGGACCCATGACTATAGTTATTCCGCTGCAATGTAATGTAATAGCCAAATGAGCTATGTATGATGTAATAAAATTATGTTATTTCTGGTTATAAAGTTATATTATGACCTTTGTTTCTTGGTATTACATCTTAACTGTGGATGCTAGTTATTGATCCAGGGACTAGCATTGTAAACACAGGGGACTCCACCTTATATTGTATAAAGGTTGGGACACTCCTTCTACAGTCATGTTTTGCCCTAGGGAGAGGTTTAGTCAACGGATCTGCCACATTCAGATCTGTGTGTAGTTTGCAAATCTTTATGTCACCATCTTGGACATGCTCGCGAATAGCATGAAAACATATCTTGATATGCTTCAGCTTCTTGTGTGACCTTGGCTCCTGTGAATTGGCTATGCAATTCATGTTGTCACAGTAGATTACCATTGGGTCCAAAGCACTAGGAACCACACCAAGCTCCATAATGAACTCCTTCATCCTTATCGCCTCTTATGAAGCCTCTGAAGCAGTTATGTATTCCAATTCAGTTGAAGATCTCTCCACAACACTTTGCTTAGCACTCCTCCAGCTCACTGATGCACCATTCAAAGTAAATACGTATCTGGAATGCAACTTAGAGTCATCCGGATCAGTGTTCCAACTAGCATAGGCGTAACCATTTACAACGAGTTGTTCATCACCTCCATAAGAAAGAACTATATCCTTAGTCCTTCCCAAGTACTTTAGGATATTTTTGACCGCTATCCAGTGATCTACTCATGGATCACTTTGATATCTGTTAGTCAAACTAATAGCATATACAATATCTGGTCTTTTACATAGCACGGCATACATGATAGAACCTATGGCAGAGGCATAGGGAGTTTTGCTCATCCCCTCTCTATCTTCTGCCATAGCTGGACTTTGAGTTTTACTCAAGGTTGTATTTGGCAACATGGGCAAGAACCCTTTCTTGCTATCTTCCATTCCAAACCTATGTAGAACCTTTTCCAGATATGTACTTTGTGAAAGCGCTATTAAGCATCTTGATCTATCTCTATAGATCTTGATGCCTAAAACGTATGCAGCTTCGCCAAGATCCTTCATTGAAAAACTATTATTCAAATAGTCTTTGACACTTTTAAAAAGTTCTATATCATTCCCAATCAACAATGTCATCCACATATAGTACTAGGAATTCTACGTAGCTCCCACTCACTTTCTTGTAAATATAGCTTCTCCATAAGTTTGTATAAATCCAAAGTTTTTGATCACCTTAGCAAAACATTGATTATAGCTCTGGGATGCTTGCTTCAATCCATAAATGGACCGTTGAAGTTTGCACACCTTGTTAGCATCTTTAGGATCGACAAAACCTTTGGGTTGTACCATATACAACTCTTCATCAATGTCGCCATTGAGGAACGCCGTTTTGACATCCATCTGCCATATCTCATAATCATAATATGCAGCGATTGCTAACAAAATCCTCACAGATTTTAGCTTCGCTACTGGTGAGAAAGTCTAATCGTAGTCAACTCCTTGAATTTGTCGGAAACCTTTTGCGATAAGTCGAGCTTTATAGACGGTTACATTACCATCAACATCTGTTTTTTTCTTGAAAATTGTTGTCGACAGCCTTCCGGCCATCCGGTAAGTCCACCAAAGTCCAGACTTGGTTTTCGTACGTGGATCCAATCTCGGATTTCATGGCTTCATGCCATTTGTTGGAATCTGGGCTCATCATTTCTTCCTCATACGTCATAGGGTCGTCGGTGTTATCCACCAACATGACATTCATAATAGGATCATACCAATCAAGAGTGGTACAAGTCCTCGTCGACCTGCGAGGTTCCGTAGTAAATTCGTTCCAAGTTTCATGATCTTTATCATTAGCTTCCCCTCTTATTGGTGCAGGCATCACATGAACATCTTCCGGCGCTGCACTACCCTCAAATCCAAGAGAAGGTTTGACAACCTCGTCGAGTTCTGCTTTCCTTCCTGTCACTTCTTTCGAGAGAAATTCCTTCTCAAGAAAGGATCCATTCTTGGCAACAAAAACTTTGCCTTCAGATATTTGATAGAAGGTATACCCAATTGTCTATTTAGGGTATCCTATGAAGACACATTTTTCCGCTTTGGGTTCAAGCTTGTCGGGCTGTAACTTCTTTATATAAGCTTCGCAACCCTAAATTTAAGGAACGACAATTTAGTTTTTTTCCTAAACCACAATTCATACGGTGTTGTTTCAACAGATTTAGATGGTGCCCTATTTAAAGTGAATGCGGCTGTTTCTAATGCATAACCCCAAAATGAAAACGGTAAATATGTAAGACACATCATAGAACGACCATATCTAAGAGAGTTTGATTATGATGTTCGGACACACTATTACGTTGTGGTGTTCCCGGCGGTGTCAATTGTGAAAGTATTCCGCATTTCTTTAAATGCTTGTCAAACTCATAACTTAGATACTCACCTCCACGATCAGATCGCAAAAATTTAATCTTCTTGTTACGTTTATTCTCTACTTCACTTTGAAATTTCTTAAACTTCTCGAAAGTTTCAGACTTATGTTTCATGAAATAGATATACCCATATCTACTCAAGTCATCCATGAAAGTAATAACATAACGATAACCACCACGCGATGCCACACTCATCGGGCCACAAACATCAGTATGTATGATTTCCAATAAGTCCGTAGCTCGCTCCATTATGCCAGATAATGGAGTCTTAGTCATTTTTCCCATCAGACATGCTTCACATCTTTCAAGTAATTCAAGAAGTCCATCAGAATGGAGTTTCTTCATACGCTTCACTCCAATGTGACCAAGATGACAGTGCCACATGTATGTAGAATTATCATTTAATTTCAATCGTTTAGCATCTCTATTATGAACATGTGTATCACTACTATCGATATTCAATAAGAATAGACCATCTATCATAAGTGCATGACCATAAAAGATATTACTCATAAAATCAAACAACCATTATTCTCAGACTTAAACAAGTAACCGTCTCGTAATAAACAAGATACAGATATAATGTTCATGCTTAACACATGCACCAAATAACAATTGTTTAAGTATAAAACTAATCTCGATGGTAGATGAAGAGGGAGCGTGCCGATAGCGATCACATCAACCTTGGATCCATTTCCAGCATGCATCGTCACCTCGTCTCTTGCTAGTCTTCGCTTATTCCGCAGCACCTGTTTCGAGTTACAAATATGAGCAACCGAACCAGTATCAAATACCCAGGCACTACTACGATTACTAGTAAGATACATATCAATAACATGCATATCGAATATACCTTTCTTCTTGATGTTTCCGTTCTTCAGATATGCCAGGTACTTGGGGTAATTCTGAAGGGATTCGTGACATAGTAAATCAAAATTTTCTATGGATGCAAACAGAGGGAAAGCCAAGATCTAATCTAGGAGATGCAATCAACGAGAGAGATTGGATTAGATCTTCATACCCTTGAAGATTCGCACAACGGAACGTCCGTCGGAACGTGGGTGATGTAGTCGTACTCGCTTCTCCTCCTCGCGATCCGATCCGATCTAGCACCACAAGTGGCGGTGCCTCCGTGAGATGCACACGTGCAGCACCTCGACGTCTCCTCCTTCCTCGGACCAGCAAGTATGGTGGAGAGCTAGATTGGATCTACAACACGACGGCCTGGTGTATATGGTGGAGAATTTCTGCAGCAGGGCTTCGCCTACAAACAGTCGGGAGGGAGAGAGGAAGGGTAGCAGGGCAACTAGGGTTTGGAGGCAAGGTGTAGGGGGAGGGGGCGCACCAGCCCTCTATATATAGAGGGGGGGGGGCGGCCAGCCCTTGCCCCTCCTCCAAGCCTTGGGCCGGCGGCCAAGGGAGGGAGAAGTGGGGGGCAAGGACTCTCCCCCTTCTAGAAACCCTATCTCTAGTTTAAACGAGTTTAAACTCTCTAGGATCGGCTGGGCCCTATGGGGCCTTGTGCCCCTAGCCCAATGCGGCCAGGACACTCCCTCATAGGCCCATGCCCCCTCCCGGAAGATGGGGCCACGTTGGTCCCCTTCCGGAAGGTTCTAGAAGCTTCCGGTACAATACCGATTAACCCGGAACAATTCGGAACTCCAAAAACTGCATTGCCTTATATGAATCTTATTCTCCGGACCATTCCGGAACCTCTCGTGATATCCCGGATCCCATCCGAGACTTCAAACAAAAATTCATAAACCAATTATCCAATCTATCCTAGCGTCGAGATACGTTAAGTGTGTGACCCTGCGGGTTCGAGAATATGCAGACATGATCTTCTATCAATAATCAACAGCGGGGTCTGGGCACCCATATTGACTCCCACACATTCATCGATGATCATATCGGATGAACCACGATGTCAGGATTCAAACAATACCATATATATATTCCCTTCGTCTCGCGATATTTTACTTGCCCGAGATTCGATCGTCGGTACCGTCATACCTAGTTCAATCTCGTTCACAGCAAGTACTTTACTCGTTCCGTAATCCGATATCACTTTGTGATTAACTCCTTAACCACATGCTTGCAAGCGGTGTTGATATCGATTACCGAGTGGGCACGAAGTATATCTCTCCGACTTGGGAGGGAAAAATTTCATCTCGATACATACAACCCAACAGATACTTTCCGATCACCTGAGAGACACCTTTATGATCACCCTCTCATAGGATGACGTTTGATGACCTCAAAGCTTTCTTCCGATACCAGGGAGTTGTATTATCTCATGGTCTTAGGAATACAATATTTGACATAGGAAAAGCTTCGCAAAGATGAACACGATGATACGATCTAATTGCTTCGCTTAGTTTGGGTCTGTCCATCATATCATTCTCCAATGATATGATCTCATTATCAATTGGCAACTCATGTCTATGGTTAGGAAACCTTAACCATCATTGATCAATGAGCTAGTCCATAGAGGCGTACTAGGGACACGGTGTTGTTCACAAACCACACAAGTATTAAAGTTTCCGCTTAATACAATTCTAGCATGGAATATAAACTTTATCATGAACAAGAATTATAATAATAACATCTTTATTATTGCCTCTAGGGCATAATTCCAACAGTCTCCCACTTGCACTAGAGTCAATAATCTAGTTTACATCTGGCAACAATCTCACACCCATGGCACTGAGGTGTTGATCATGTTTTACACGTGGAAGAGGTTTAGTCAATGGATCTGCGACATTCAGATCTGTATGTACTTTGCTAATCTTCAGATCTCCATCTGCAATATAATATCGGATTATATGAAACTTGCGGTTGATATGCTTGGTCTTTGGATGATATCTTGGTTCCTTAGCGAGTGCTATGGCGCCAGTGTTGTCACACAATATCTCTAGTGGGTCCAATGCACTTGGAACCACGCCAAGCTCAGTGATGAAGTTTCTGATCCAAACTCCTTCACTTGACGCTTCTGCAGCAGCCATGTATTCCGCTTCCACTGTAGATCCCGCGATCACGCTTTGCTTGCAGCTTCTCCAGCTCACAGCTCCTCCATTCAAAATATAAACGTATCCTGTCTGAGATTTGGAATCATCCTTGTCGGTGTCAAAACTAGCGTCGACGTTACCTTTTACGACAAGCCGTTCATCACCCCCATAGACTAAGAACATTTCTTTAGTCCTATTTAGGTACTTTAGGATGTTCTTCACGGCTGTCCAGTGTTCCACTCCTGGATCACTTTGATATCTGCTCGTCAAACTAAGAGCATTGGACACATCCGGTCTAGTACACAGCATGGCATACATGATGGAACCTATGGCCGAGGCATAAGGCACTTTGCTCATAGCTTCCCTATCATTTACCGTAGCTGGACACTAAGCCTTGCTCAATATCTTACCTGACAACATAGGCACTGAACCTTTCTTTGCCTTATCCATTCTGAACCTTTTCAGAACTTTGTCTAGGTATGTACTCTGGCTTAAAGCTATCAGGCGTCTTTGTCTATCTCTATAGATTTTGATGCCCAATATATAAGCAGCTTCACCTAGGTCTTTCATTGAAAAACACTTGTTCAAATAACTCTTCACATCGTTAAGCATGTTGATGTCATTTCGGATAATCAATATGTCATCCACATATAGTACCAGAAACGTCACCAAGCTCCCACTCACTTTCTTGTAGATACAAGCTTCGTAGCAATTTGAAACAAATCCAAAGCTCTTGATCACTTGATCAAAACGAAGGTTCCAACTCCGAGATGCTTGCTTCAGTCCATAAATGGAACGCTGAAGTTTGCATACTTTACTAGCATCCTTAGGATCGACAAAACCTTCGGGTTGCATCATATACAACTCTTCATCAATGTTGCCATTGAGGAACGCAGTCTTGACATCCATCTGCCATATTTCATAATCATGAAACGCAGCAATTGCTAATAAAATCCGAATGGACTTAAACATCGCTACGGGAGAGAAAGTCTCATCGTAGTCAACACCTTGAACTTGTCGAAAACCTTTCGCGACAAGCCGTGCTTTATAGACGGTAACATTACCATCCGCGTCCGTTTTCTTCTTGAAGATCCATTTGCACTCAACGGCCTTTCGATCGCTAGGAGGGTCCACCAAAGTCCATACTTGGTTTTCGCTCATGGATCCCAATTCGGATTTCATGGCTTCCAGCCATTTCTCAGAGTCTGGGCTCAATATCGCTTCCTCATAGTTCGTAGGTTCACTGTCTTCTACTAACAAGACAGTCAAGACAGGGTTGCCGTACAACTCAGGAGGGGCACGCGACCTTGTCGACCTGCGACGTTCAGTAGCAGCATCGTCCGAAGCTTCATGATCCTTGTCATTAGCTTCCTCTATTGTTGGTGCAGGTGGCACTGGAACAATTTCAGGTGCTGCGCTACTCTCCAATTCAAGAGAAGGTTCAATAACCTCGTCTAGCTCTACTTTCCTCCCACTCACTTCTTTCGAGAAAAACTCCTTCTCAAGAAAGGAACCGTTCTTTGCGACAAACACTTTGCCTTCGGTTCTGTGATAGAAGGTATACCCAATAGTTTCCTTAGGGTATCCTATGAAGACGCATTTCTCCGCTTTGGGTTCGAGCTTGTCCGGCATCAACTTCTTGACGTAAGCTTCGCATCCCCAAACTTTAAGAAACGACAACTTAGGTTTAGCACCAAACCACAGTTCATACAGTGTCGTCTCAACGGATTTAGATGGAGCCCTATTTAAAGTGAATGCAGCGGTTTCTAATGCATAACCCCAAAATGATAACGGCAAATCAGTAAGAGACATCATTGATCGGACCATATCTAATAGGGTTCGATTCCGGCGTTCAGACACACCATTGCGCTGTGGTGTTCTGGGTGGCGTGAGTTGTGAAACGATTCCACTTGCTTTAAGATGCGTGAGAAAATCATAACTCAAATATTCACCTCCACGATCGGATCGTAGAAACTTAATCTTTCTGTTACGATGGTTCTCCACTTCATTCTGAAATTCCTTGAACTTTCCAAATGTTTCAGATTTATGTTTCATTAAATAGATATACCCATATCTACTTAAGTCATCGGTAAAAGTGAGGAAATAGCGATATCCACCGCGCGTCGAAACACTCATCGGTCCGCATACATCGGTATGTATGATTTCCAACAAGTCCGTTGCTCGCTCCATCATACCGGAGAACGGGGTTTTGATCATCTTGCCCATGAGGCATGGTTCGCATGTGTCAAATGATTCAAAATCAAGAGACTCCAAAAGTCCATCAGAATGGAGTTTCTTCATGCGCTTTACACCAATATGACCTAGACGACAGTGCCACAAATAAGTAGTATTATCACTATCTACTTTGCATCTCTTAGCCTCAATGTTATGGATGTGTGTTTCATCCCTTTCGAGATTTAGAAGAAATAAACCATTTACAAGAGGTGCATGACCATAAAAGATGTTACTCATATAAATAGAAGAACCATTATTCTCCGATTTAAATGAATAACCGTCTTGCAATAAACACGATCCAGAAATAATGTTCATGCTCAACGCAGTCACATAATAACACTTATTAAGGTTTAAAACTAATCCCGAAGGTAAAACTAAGGAGAGCGTGCCGACGGCCATCACATCAACTCTTGATCCGTTGCCAACGCGCATCGTCACCTCATCCCTCGCAAGCCGCCGTCTATTCCGTAGCTCCTGTTTCGAGTTACAAATATTAGCAACTGAACCGGTATCAAATACCCAGGCACTACAACGAGGGCTAGTAAGGAAAACATCAATAACATGTATATCAAATATACCTTTGATGGTGCCATCCTTCTTGTCCGCTAAGTACTTCGGACAGTTGCGCTTCCAGTGACCCTTGTCCTTGCAATAGAAGCACTCAGTGTCGGGCTTAGGACCAGACTTGAGCTTCTTCTCAGCAGGGGCATTGCGCTTGCCGCCGCCCTTCTTGAAGGGTTTCTTCGCTCCCTTACCTTTCTTAAAGCAGGGCTTGTTGACCATCAACACATGATTATCCTTCTTGATGTCCACTTCTGAGCCTTCAGCTTTGCGAAGAGCTCGATGATCGTATCAGTGGAACCAATCTGATTATGAGTCACTACAAAACTTTTGTAGCTGGGAGGGAGTGATTACAGAACCCTGTCAATCTTGAGCTCCTCTGGAATCGTGCATTCCAGTTGCTCAAGCCGTTGAGTGTAGCCCGTCATCTTAATGGCGTGCTCACTAACGGAACTCCCTTCCTCCATCTTGCAGTTAAAGAACTTCTCGGAGATCTCATATCTCTCAGAACGGGCCTGAGTCTGAAACATTGTTTTCAGCTCCTCGAGAATCTCAAATGGCCCGGGATACTCTTGAAAACGATTTTGAAGCTCCGGTTCCATAGCAAACAACATGGTGCTCTTAATCACACCATAATCATCTTTACGCGACTGATAGACAACTTTCTCATCAGCCGGCGCAGTTGCAGCAGGGGGGTCACCTAACGCTTTCCCAAGGACATAGTCCTTTTGTCCGCCAGACAGAATGATGCGGAACCAATTGGTGAAATTAGACCCATTGTTTCTAAGCTTTTCCTTCTCAGCAAAAACTTTGAAGTTGAAGTTGGACTTGGCCATGTGATCTACAGTATTTGCAAGTACAATTTAGACTATGTTCATGATAAATAGTTCAACTTAATCAAATTACTAGATGAACTCCCACTAAATTCAACATCCCTCAAGTTGTTTAGTGAACACGATCCAAATTCACCACACCTAATCCGATCATCACGAGAAGAGATGTGGTTTCAATGGTGGACAACAAAATGTCGATCATATCATTCATATGACTCATGCTTAACCTTTCGGTTCTTGTGTTCCGAGGCCATGTGTGTACATGCTAGGCTCGTCAAGTTAGACCCAAGTATTTCCGCGTGTGCAAAACTGGCTTGCACCCGTTGTATGTGAGCGTAGAGTCTATAGCACCCGATCATCACGTGATGCTTGGACACGACGAACTTTCGCAACGGTGGATACTTGGGGAGAACACAGTTTTTATCTTGATCTTTAAGTGAGGAATCATCTTATAATGCTACCGTCGCGATCTAAGCATAATAAGATACATAAAAGGATAAACATCACATGCATGTAACTTTATGTGACATGGTATAGCCAATCTTCGCGCAATGATCTCCATCTTGTGCGTTCCGACATGATCTCCATCACTCCACCATGATTGCCTCCACCACGAATAGCAACTACAACTATTGCTAACTACTTAGCGATAAAGTAAAGCTATTACATGGAGTATAAGAAGTTGACTCGCAGGTCATACACAATTATAAAGACAACCATATGGCTCCTGCCGGTTGTGTACTCATCGACATGCAAGTCGTGAAACATTACAAAACATGATCATCGCATACAATATACACATTACATCTTGGGCCATACCATATCACAGAAAACACTCCCTGCAAAAACAAGTTAGACGCCTCTACTTTGTTGTTGCATGTTTTACGTGGCTTATGGGAGTAGATGCTAAGAACGATTCTTACCTACGGAAAGCCACAACGGTGATATTATGGTTGCCAAACTCTGGTGTTAATCCCATGACAACTATAGTGAGAGAAACTGACATCCACCAGCCGCATGTGTGGAACAAGCCACACGTCAAGTGCGGAGCCGGTCTCGCGAACGACGTCGCATAAGGTTGGCCTGGACCGCTTCAATCTCACTATCCCGCGTCATAAGAAGAACACAAACAAGAGGCTTGCAACAGAAAACATCAACGCCCGCAACAACCATGTTGCGTTCTACTCGTGAAACACATCTACGCATAGATCTAGCTCTGATACCACTGAAGGGATTCGCGACATAGTAAATCAAAATTTTCTACGGATGCGAACAGAGGGAAAGCCAAGATCTAATCTAGGAGATGCAATCAACGAGAGAGATTGGATTAGATCTTCATACCCTTGAATATTCGCACAGCGGAACGTTCGTCGGAACGTGGGTGATGTAGTCGTACTCGCTTCTCCTCCTCGCGATCCGATCCGATCTAGCACCACAAGTGGAGGTGCCTCCGTGAGATGCACACGTGAAGCACCTCGACGTCTCCTCCTTCCTCGGACCAGCAAGTATGGTGGAGAGCTAGATTGGATCTACAACACGACGGCGTGGTGTATATGGTGGAGAATTTCTGCAGGAGGGCTTCGCCTACAAACAGTCGGGAGGGAGAGAGGAAGGGTAGCAGGGCAACTAGGGTTTGGAGGCAAGGTGTAGGGGGAGGGGGCGCACCAGCCCTCTATATATAGAGGGGGGGGGGGGCGGCCATCCCTTGCCCCTCCTCCAAGCCTTGGGCCGGCGGCCAAGGGAGGGAGAAGTGGGGGGCAAGGACTCTCCCCCTTCTAGAAACCCTATCTCTAGTTTAAACGAGTTTAAACTCTCTAGGATCGGCTGGGCCCTATGGGGCCTTGTGCCCCTGGCCCAATGCGTCCAGGACACTCCCTCATAGGCCCATTCCCCCTCCCGGAAGGTGGGGCCACGTTGGTCCCCTTCCGGAAGGTTCTAGAAGCTTCCGGTACAATACCGATTAATCCGGAACAATTCCGAACTCCAAAAACTGCATTGCCTTATATGAATCTTATCCTCCGGACCATTCCGGAACCTCTCGTGATATCCCGGATCCCATCCGAGACTTCGAACAAAAATTCATAAACCAATTATCCAATCTATCCTAGCGTCGAGATACGTTAAGTGTGTGACCCTGCGGGTTCGAGAATATGCAGACATGATCTTCTATCAATAATCAACAGCGGGGTCTGGGCACCCATATTGACTCCCACACATTCATCGATGATCATATCGGATGAACCACGATGTCAGGATTCAAACAATCCCATATATATATTCCCTTCGTCTCGCGATATTTTACTTGCCCGAGATTCGATCATCGGTACCGTCATACCTAGTTCAATCTCGTTCACAGCAAGTACTTTACTCGTTCCGTAATCCGATATCACTTTGTGATTAACTCCTTAACCACATGCTTGCAAGCGGTGTTGATATCGATTACCGAGTGGGCCCGAAGTATATCTCTCCGACTTGGGAGGGACAAATTCCATCTCGATACATACAACCCAATAGATACTTTCCGATCACCTGAGAGACACCTTTATGATCACCCTCTCATAGGATGACGTTTGATGACCTCAAAGATTTCTTCCGATACCAGGGAGTTGTATTATCCCATGGTCTAAGGAATACAATATTTGACATAGGAAAAGCTTCGCAAAGATGAACACGATGATACGATCTAATTGCTTCGCTTAGTTTGGGTCTGTCCATCATATCATTCTCCAATGATATGATCTCATTATCAATTGGCAACTCATGTCTATGGTTAGGAAAACATAACCATCATTGATCAATGAGCTAGTCCATAGAGGCGTACTAGGGACACGGTGTTGTTCACAAACCACACAAGTATTAAAGTTTCCGCTTAATACAATTCTAGCATGGAATATAAACTTTATCATGAACAAGAATTATAATAATAACATCTTTATTATTGCCTCTAGGGCATAATTCCAACAAATTCCGCTTCTAGTGACCTTCTCCCTTATAGTAAAAGCACTCAATATCAGGCTTAGGACCAGCCTTGGGTTTCTTTGCAGGCGCATCAGCTTTCTTGTCGTCCTTCTTGAAGTTACCCTTTTTATTAGGCTTTCCTTGCTTCTTGAAATTGGTGGTATTATTGACCATCAACACTTGGTGCTCTTTCTTGATCTCCACTTCCGCAGACTTCAACATGGAGAAGAGTTCTGGTAATGACTTATCCATGTGCTGCATGTTGTAGTTCATCGTGAAGTTCTTGTAACTAGGTGGTAGTGATTGGAGGACACGATGAATACCCAACGCATTAGGAATCGTTATTCCTAGATCTGCAAGTTTATTCGTGTGCCTAGATATCTTAAGCACATGCTCGCTAATGGAGCGACCTTCTTCCATCTTGCAGTTAAAGAACTTTTTGGAGGCTTCATAGCATTCAACTGCCGCATGAGTCTCAAATATCATTTTGAGCTCACGAATAATATCATAAGGCATGTTTCTCAAAACTCTTCTAAAGCTCTGATTCCAAACCATAGAAGATAGCACACTGAACTATGGAGTATTGATTCTTCCAAGTGAGGAAAACATTCTTCACCTCATCGGTAGCATCAGCTGCAGGAGGGTCACCCAGCGGTGCATCCAGCACATAGGTCAACTGACCAGCATTGAGGACAATCCTCAAGTTGCAGAACCAGTCCACAACTTTTCTTTCTCTAGGAACGCATTAAAATTGATGATAGAGGCTGCCATGATCTACAACATATTTACAAAGAGTTTAAACAAAGTTTATGACAAATTGAGTTCAATTTAATTCTTAATTCAACTAGGTGAACTCCCACTCAAAACAACATCCCTCACATTGTTTTAGTGATCACACAAACCAAATTAACTACACCAAGTCTGATCATCACGAGAGATGATGTAGTTTCAAAGGCGAACGATCAACATGTTCATCATATCAGTTATATGACTCATGCTTTACCTTTCGGTATTCTGTGTTCCGATACCATGTCTGTACATTTTTTTGAGGGTAAAACAGTAGGGAAAAATACCCCACTGCAATTTTTTATATATCATAGAGTGTTACAAAAAATATTTACAAACTCAATCCACCTCAAAAGAGGGATAACATTCTAAGCAGCTATCTCCTGTCTAAATTATTTTCAATCCAATCTTTGAGGCCCTGATAATACTTCTTCTAAATTCTATACATGACCCATCTTAATTCTTGAGCGACAATAGCTCTCCATTCCTCAAGTGAAGCATGCTTGTTGTTGAAGATTTCATTATTTCTGCAAATCCAAATGCCCCAAGCTCCAAGTATAATAATTTCTATTGCAAAAGGGACATTAAGATCTTTTGTAATACTGGCTAAAGCTTCAAAAAGATTTTGATCATCCACTTGGACATGCGAGATTTCAGCCTAGCAAGCTCTTGCAAAAGGGCAGACCCAAAATAAATGTAGAATGGTTTCTTCACTTGTGCAGCCATGGAACACACAGTCATATGATGCCAGAGAAAAACATTTACTTTTCAGAAGGTTTCTTGTGTTTAGCCTATCAAGCAGTAATAGCCAGAAGAAAAATTTGTGCTTTTGTTGACACGAGGATTTCCACAACCATGAGAAATGTGGCTGTACAGGTTGGCAACCAGATAAAGAAGAATAAGCCTTTTGGACCGAAAAATTACTGCCCCAAATGTAACTCCAGTTGTTAGCTTCCCCCTGCCTGCCAGTATTAAGAATTTGCTCAAGACTTTGATATTCCTGGTAAGCTTGCTGTGACATAGGGAGGTAAAAAAGATCTTGAGTATTATCAGTCTGCAGGAACTCATTGACAGAGACGTGTGGGTTTTTTGCATATGAGAGGAGATGAGGAAGCTTATGCTGTATACAACCATCATTCCACATATCAGACCAGAGAAGTGTGGATTTTCCATCTCCCACCAAGAACTTTGCAATTCCTTTAAAAATGTCAATCAATTTCAGATGAGCTTTCCACCAAAAGGATCCCTCTAGACTGCGTCCAGGGAGTTTACCATTACAGTAATAAGTGTTCCATATAAGGTGAACCCAAGGGATATCCTTGTGATTATAAAATTTATCCAAATTCTTCAAAAGAAGTGCAGAGTTTTGAACATTAAGGTCAAGTACTCCCAATCCCCCCTGGTTCTTGGGCCGACAAACTTTCTTCCATGCTACAAGAGCTTTACCTCTAGCTTGAACATCAGATGTTTTCTTTCTCCACAGACATTGCCTCATATACTTAATCAACTGTTCCTTAATAGTGACAGGAAGATCAAAACAACTCATGTAATATATGGGAAGGGAAGACAAAATAGATTTAACCAGCTGTAGTTTCCCCCCATAATTAAGAAAATCAGCTATCCCACACAACCTTTTCTCAACTCTCTGAACAATAGGCAGGAAATGTTCCACTGCATGCTTATTTATACTTAAAGTCAGACCAAGGTAGGTGAATGGCAAAGAGCCAGTGAGGCAAGAAAGAGTATTAGCAAAGTGTCCAAGCCTCTCAGAGTCCATGTTAATTGGCATCATACTGGATTTAGAATAATTAACTTTGAGTCCAGTGGAGAGAGCAAAAGTATGAAGAATGGCCTTAAGGCACAAAAGTTGCTCAGAATCAGCTTTAAGGATTAATAAAGTGTCATCTACATACTGCACCACAGGGAAATCAGGACAGAACACACCTTCAGTGGGAAGGGAAAGAAGACCAAGATTCATTGCTTTATTGAGGATACTTTGAAGGAGATCAGCAGCCAAGACAAACAGGAGAGGAGATAAAGGATCCCCTTGTCTAACACCTCTTCTGCAATAAATTTCTTCCCAGGCACTCCATTTAATAGAACAGAGGAAGAAGCAGAACCAAAGATCAACTGAATCCAAGAAATCCATTTATCACCAAAACCTTTGGCTTTGAGGATATTGATAATTGCAGAGTGCTCAATTCTGTCAAAAGCCTTTTCAAAGTCAAGCTTAAGAATTAAAATTTCTTCTTTGGACTTGTGGCATTGATCAAGGAATTCAAATGCCCAACCTAAACAATCTTGGATAGATCTTTGTTTGAGGAAACCATATTGATTCTTATGAACAAGTTTAAGGATGACCTTTTACAGTCTATTAGCCAGAATTTTGGTTATAATCTTGAAGACACTATTTAGCAAAGAAATAGGCCTAAAATCAGCAGGAGTCAGAGGAGCTGCAATTTTTGGAATGAGGGTGATAAAAGAGGCATTAATGCTTTCCAAGGAAGTTTTCCCCTCATAGAAATCCACAAGGAGTTGTTTCACATCATCCTTAATACTAGGCCAGCATTGTTTCATGAATTCATTATTAAAACCATCAGGGCCAGGGGATTTGTCGTTTGGCAGATCTTTAATGACCTCATCAATCTCATCCTCAGAGAAAGGTTTTTCCAAAGCATCCTTTTCCTCTTGCCTTAAGCATTCCCTAGCCAAGTCATTAAGATTGAAGTGCATTTCAGGCTTATCAGAAGTACCCATTCTATCTTTAAAGGAATTCCAAAGGAGATTTGCTTTGCCATCATGATCATAAACCTCCTCATAAGAAACATCCTTAAGCATGGAAATGTAGTTATGCCTAAAATTATGGTAGCTCTGGAATGAAAGGATTTTGTGTTTTCATCACCCAGCTTAACCCATTTAATTTTCCCCCTCTATTTCCAATAAGTATTTTGGTCCTGTAGCAAAGATATTATAAGATTTTTCAGGAGATCCCTGAGATTCCATTCTTGGACAGTAAGAGTTCTCATTTCCTCCATGACATCCAGAAGATCAATGGTGGCATTAACATTGCAAATTTGTGATTTCAGGCAGGGCAGAGTTTTGGCCCAGAGCTTCAGCCCCCTTCTCACATTTTTGAATTTAGCATTGATTTTTTTTGCAGAATCCTGAAAGCCCATAGGAATATTCCAGGCATTTTGAACAATAGCTTTAAATTCCTTATGATGCATCCAATGATTTTCAAATCTGAACACCTGGGCTTTGGGAATCATTGTGCCAATGGAAATGACACAAGGAAAATGATCAGAGGTAGGTTTGTAAGAGGAGCAACAAAAGTTGAGGGAAAACTCTGGGTCCAGGAAGCAGAGGTAAAAAACCAGTCCAACCTTTCCAAAAGGGTATCTTTTTGCATGTTACTCCAAGTAAATTTTCTACCTTTAAGGGGTAGATCTATGAGACCCAAATTATTAATGGCTTCATTAAAGAGAAGCATACCATTCACATCTCCACCCAATTTGTTTCTATCAGAAGGCTATCTACAGAAGTTGAAATCTCCCACAATGAGCCAGTCCAAATCATCAGGCATATCAATGTTTCCAAACCAGTCCAAAAAGTCAGCCTTTTTTTCAGGTAAGCATGGCCCGTAAATATTGGTGAGGATCCAGAATTCATTGGACAAGAGAGATGTCAAGGTTATGGAGATGGAGAACTCATTGTGAAAGGAAAGATGCCCAGAGAACAGAGAACTATTCCAAATGGTGATCAAACCTCCAGAGGCTCCTCTGGAGGGAAGAAATTCAAAACTGGTAAATTGGGGGGGGGGGGCAGAATTTTTTGATGTAAGAGATGTCAAACTCCTCTCTCTTAGTTTCTTGATGACAAATAATGTCACAGCCAGACTCCTCAATTTTATTTCTGAGAGCTAACCATTTTTTTCAGAGTTAATTCCCCTGATATTCCAATTCAAGATCTTCCAAATTCTTTTGTTATTCATTAGGAAACCAGAAGTAAGTATAGAGATGGGGTGATATAAGTAATGTAATCACCCAAGAGAGGAAACAACAATCACATAGGCAAAAGGCAATCCATATCATAGCACCACAGACAGGTTCCACAACAAGTACCAAACACATGACAAGATCACAAGAACATGTCACAGGACAGGGAGTCAACAAGACTCCAGCAAAAGACTTAGTTTGATACATTTAATCACTTAAGAAGAGGGCTTCTTCTTGGCTTGCTGTCCACAGGTACCAGCAGCCCCAGTTTTCTTCTTGCCTCCAATGCTCAAGCCTGATGATCCACTTCCTTTGATTTTCCTTTGATGCTGCCTTTTGGAGGAGCCTTAACTGCCACTTCATTGGCCTTCCCTTTCTTGAGCAAACTCTTCTCCAGGTCCCCATCCTTAACCTTGCAGAAGGAGGCATCAAGATTTTTAACCACTTTAGGATTCAAACATGGAGGAACATCATTACAAACCAGACAATCAGCAATTAGGCAATTTAAGTGGCTTTTAAAGCCCCCATTCAGTTCAACAATTCTAGGGCTTCTTCTCACCTCCATGTGTGTACATGCTAGGCTCCTCAAGGTTAACCTTAGTATCCGCATGTGCAAATCTGGCTTGCACCTGTTGTATGCACAGGTAGAATCTATCACACCCGATCATCACGTGGTGCTTCGAGACGACGAGTCTTAGCAACGATGCCTACTAAGGATGAACACTTTATTACTTGATATTAAGTGAGAGGGATCATATTATAATGCTACCATAGCAATCTAAGAAATACAAGATGCATAAGGATTAACATCACATGGAATTCATAATATGTGATATGATATGGCATTTCTTCTTGTTCCTTCAATCTCCATCTACAAGCACGGACATGATCTTCATCATCACCGGTGTATCATCAAGGTCAATGGCGCCGCTTCATGGTTGTCCTCCACCATTGCATACAAGAAGAAATGCGGTGTGATAGATTCGAGGGCGAGATCCCTTGTTAGTGGTGTCGAATTGTGGCATCCCGCATTTACCACTACTAGAAAATCGCGTTGAATTTGTGCATTGCATCGTCATCATCATGTGTTGTTTGTCCAAAACTATTTTCGCAAAGCCCGTTTGTTTTCTAAAACGCCCACCACGCTTCAAATATCAAACCCCGGGTCTCCGGATGATTTTTTTTTGTCTGCTGTCGGTTTGCAAACGGTGTTTGTAAAACAAATAAAAATATTTATTATTTTAGCGGGGGCAGTCGAACGGGCCGTTTCGACCCGAACGACCACCCCCAGGATTTTACAAACGGTCCACCTCTAATCCTATTCCTACCAACCTATCTACCCACACACCCCAGCCACATCACCCGGACCAATCCCGAAACGCCACCTCACCCTCTCCCTTCCCCCAACCACTCATAGCCCTCCACCTCATCACCTGCCTCTCACCCTCCCTTTTCTCACCCCACCAACACACACACGCCAGCCCCGCCCTGGACCCCACACGCACCCCACCTGCACGCACCCCGCGCCAGCCCCTGTCCCCACGCCCTGGCCCACCCCTGCCCCGCCTGTCTCTCCCTCTCTCCTCTCCTTCTTCCTCGCACGCGCGTGCCCCTGGCCGCCCGCCCCGAGCACCCTCGCCAAGCCCCGCCGCCTCGCGCCGGCGCCCCAACCCCGCCTCCTTCCTCGCGCCTTTCGCTCTCCCTCGCAGCGCCGCTTCCCCCGTTGCTCCCTTGCCTCTCTCCGGTCGCCGGCGACCGCGCCCCCACCCTCCTCTGAGCTCCCCCGCCGCGCGCGCCCCACGTCCGCGCCGGCGCCGGCCCGCCTCTCCGCCCAGCGCCGCGGCCGCTCTCCTCCCCGCCACCGCCGCTCCCGCTCCACCCGAGCCCGCCGCGCCCATCCTTCCGCCTTGCCGTCGGCGTCTGCCCCGCCGCCGCGCCCGGCTCCCCTCTGCTCCGCCACCCCTCGCCACCGTCCGCCTCTCTCCCTCTGTGCCTCGCCCCCGCTCGCCCTTTTCCCCCGAGCCGCCCCGCCCCACCGAGCTCACCGCCTCTACTCCGCCGCTCGCGCGCGTCCTCCGGCCAGCGCCTCCCCGCCGGCGCCAGCGGCCGCCGCCCGCTCTACTCCGCCCCGTCCCCGCGCCTCCGCGGCCCCGCCTCCTCCGGCGCCTGCCACCGCCGGCATCCCCCGTTCGCCCTCGCTCGCACCAGGCCGCCGCGTCGCCCTCCTCTGGAAGCCGCCCCGTCCGCCAGAGGCTCGACCGGACCTCCCCTCTGCACCTCCGGCCGCGCCGCAAGACCGCGCCCCCTCGCCGAGCCCCGTCCGTCGCCAGGAGCACCTCCGTACTCGAGCACACGCACATGGTGCCGTTGTCCAGATGTTGGTGCTGCCGCGCGCCTTGCTGTACTGTTTGTACTGGTGGAAAGGGAAGACCCTGACGCTGATCCCAAGTTCGCCATCGGCAGACAAGATGTTACCCAAAGGTCGTCGACACGGACGCCAAGACCCAGATCCCGACGACCGACCTCGGCAAGACCGAATCCCGGCGCGTCAAGTACTTCACCCCAGTCATCGAGGCCCGGAACGATAAGCACTTCCTCATGGACGCCGAGTACTTCACCCCGGACCCCCCCCCGCGGACCCTGGCGCCGTTCCCAAGTTTGCCACCTCAAGGACTTCGGCACGGAGCGGCAAGATCGCCTCACGGAATCCGAAGCGCGGACCCGACAAGACCTTCGCGACGATAAGAACGGCACCGACCCGGAAGAATCCGACGCGCCCCCGACACCGAACCAATCCTTCCCGGAGTCCGAGAACGACCCCGTCGCAACCCAGATCCGGACCCTGAGACCGACCCCGAACCCCGGAACCCCAAGTTCGTCGAGACCCTCTAATGTGTGAACCCCTTTCCGAAACCCTATTTTATCACATAATACAACTTGTGGCATAATAATTGTCTTGCATGCATACATTCATGTGGTTTGGGGGCCTTATGCCGATTCACCTAATAATTAAATATGGGGCCCATATGCGGGCAAACCTAGCCGTATATCGGCCTCATTTAAATTTGTGCATCGAACCGTTGTCATATCTTGCCTTGTTAAACAACATTTAAAATTGCGGGGTAGCTGAACAACATGAACCACCTAATTAATTGTCGGGACCCCGGTTCCGCTTAATATGACCTAATCGCATCGCATCTTTGCCATGCCATACATCATACATGCATCATGCCGATCTTCTGCCGTTGTATTAAATATTGCATCCGGTGTTCTTCTAGTGTTTTGCTTCTTCGCGGATAAGGCCGTTGAGTTGATGTGAGCTTCGCCCCGATCTTCGGTTGAACCTTCGACAATGTTTTCAGGCGAGCATCTCCCCCTTTCTACCTATCTTACTTTTATAGTCTTTATTCCCTCCTGTTGATCTATTGCTATCTGTGTTGCGATGCTTTAGTTTCCGTACCTGTGATATCCCTTGCAGCCTTATATTGCTTTGGACACATCCTATTACCTGTTGTTTGGTAGCTAGTTGGACTTGCGCGTCGTAGTCGCTTGCTCTAGTGCTGTTGCGTGTCGTCAAGTGCCACAGTTGTTGATGTATTGCCGCATGTTGATGTTGGAGATGATCATAGCTTTACTTACCGTCCACTTTAATTCCTGTTTAACAACTAAAATTGAAGTAAGCAGAGGCATAGGTGGGTGATAGATAACATTTGGTTTCCGAACGCCCACTTGTGTCCCGTAGGACCCCGAGTACTTGATACCTATTCCTTGATTTATCGCGCTATCCACATATGGGGAGTATGGGCCCCCCTTAGCCAGAGCTTGATTCCGTCTTATTTCTTGGGGCCACAAACTAGTTTGAGGTTTTATTTACGATCCTGTACTCATGCCATGCTTTATTACTGTAATTACGTTTGTGCGAGGAGCACACTGTACTGTTTAGGATCGTGGCACGATTCCGCGGTGTCGACAAGCCCAGCCACACTTCCGGGTTCCCAGTCGTTCACAGCCGTCCCCACAACCTTAAGTCCGTCTCGGAGCCGGCCGGCTTCGTTGCGGGTTCTACTTTAAGGGGTGGCCCCCTGAAATATTTCTGAATCTTGTGATTGCTCTGTCGTGAAGACCTCGTTGGGTTTTGATTTGGTTTTTCCGAGGTTGATCGTGTGTGTGTTGCTATTTGTGCACCCCGGCCGGGTTAAAACTTTCTGAAAGCCGTGTCCGCGGTTATGGACGACTTGGAGCACAGTATCTCGATCATAGACAACTATAACTAAAGTTTACTGTTATAATTTGACCTTATAATGACTAGTAATCAGCTTCACTGTAACGGAATGGCTAAATAAAACTGCCAACAATTGCTTGTTTGGGTGTCGCTTGCGACCATTGTACCTGACCAGTAAGTATTGCAACTACAACGGAATGGCTAAATAAAAGTACCAACAACTGCTGGGTTTTTGGGTTATCTCATGCTAATGGTATCTGATTAGTAATTGTTGCAACTACAACGGAATGATTAACTAAAAGTGCCCACTGCTTATTTTATCAGGATGATTATCTAAACCGGACTAGTAAAGTGCCGCAACTATAACTGAATAAATAAAACTGCCAACTGTGTGAGTTCCTCGGTTGACTTCCTCGTTTGGTCTCGAGGGGGAAAACGCCAGTATGGGTTTGTTTGATGGTAGTATCAGGTTGGTTTCGGATAGGTCCTTCTTACCCCTCTCTGATTGACGCCAGTTGTATCGAGTCTCTATAGGTTGTTTAGTGCATGCTGCCGCTGCCGCTTCAGTCCACCATACCTATGTAGGCGAGGACCGCCGAATTCTAGCCTCGCCGTGTACTGGCCTCAGTACTGACGCTCCTCTTTTTCCTTTGCCCTTTGT
The DNA here is from genome assembly GCA_910589765.1 of Avena atlantica. NCBI lineage: Eukaryota > Viridiplantae > Streptophyta > Magnoliopsida > Poales > Poaceae > Avena > Avena atlantica. Next base: position 254,326,601 of record OU342738.1, on the reverse strand, counting down.
CGGCACCCCTTTTGTTTAAGCAGGTTTGAGATCGACGTCGTTAGCAGGGTTACCCTTCCGGCTTGGCCTGGGCAGGGTTATGGACGCCATTGGTTATTCTTCAGGGCTCTTAGCCCCATTTGCATCTTGTCCGTAGTCGGACGCCGTATCATTTTCAAGGTGGGTTTTGGATCTTTGTACCGTATATCTGTATTCTTGACTCTTTGAGTCGCTGTTGTATATATCTGTTCTGTGGGTCCCATCGAGGACTGTTGTGTAATGTTATTACTTCGTTTTCCACCCGCACGAAAGTGCCTGGTGGGCACCTTTGAATCGTTTCTATGCGGGTTTGGCGGTTTTCGCTAAAACTTGCATAGGGTCGATTCTGAGGGTGTTACAGCAACGAGTTCATACAGTACTAACCCTCAAAGATCCAAAGTGCTTAACGAGATCGTATTCTCGTGGTTGATGTAGTCGTTCACTTGCCGATCTCAATATCGCGGATACGATACTTTCGGTGCCACGTTCCGGCAGCGCTTCTGAAGTCGGTCACACGTTCGGTACTCGATGAAGACCTTCCTCTCCCTTGTTCCAACAGGCAGCAGAGGTTGTAGATCTCCTCGCGATTCCATCAGCACGATAATGTGGTGGTGGAGGTGGAGAAGTAGATCCTGCAGGGCTTCACCTAAGCTGAAGCAGGTATGGTGGATTAGAGGGCCTATGCGGCTAGGGTTTAGACACCGAGGGGAGGAGGGCAGCCGATGGCTAGGGCTAGGCGTCGGCGGCCTTGGGGCAAGGGGCAGAGACCTAGGGTTTGTGTGGTGGTTGCAAGGGGGTGCCCCACCCCTCCTTTTATGGGTGGGAGAGGCGGCAAGGGGGAGGCCGAGTCCTCGCCCAACTCCCTTGTGGACGGTGGCTTGGGGAGGGAGAGGGAAACCTCTCCCTTGTGGGTTTCCTTTCCCTCCTCCACTAGGACTTTGACTTTCCAAATTAGAGTTTGACTATTCAAACTAGAGTTTGATTCCCACTTCCTAGTCTTGGCCGACTTGACCTAGGGCACTATTCCACATGCCCCACTAGGGCATGGCGCATCCATGTGCCCCCTACAGGGTGGTGGACCTTCTAGAACTTTCTAGAAGCTTCTGGTGAAAACACCGAAAACATTTCCGAACCCCGGAATTGTACTTTCCTTATATGAATCTTATTCTTCGGACCATCCAGATATCCTCGTGATGTCCTGGATCCAATCCGAGACTCTGAACAACATTAGGTATCCAATTCATATTCCATATCTACTAAACAACATCAAATCCTTAAGTGTGTCTCCCTACGGTTCATGAACAATGCAGACATGATCGAGACACTTCTCCGATCAATAACCAATAGAGGAATCTGGAAATTCATATGGATCCCACATATTTCTATGATTACTTCATGATATAATGAACCATTTACATACACTACTGATTCCCTTTGTCACGTGATACTTTACTTATCCGAGTTTTGACCGTCGGTGTCTCTATACCTAGTTTAACCTCGTTACCGATAAGTACTTTTTACTCGTTCTGTGATACGACATCCCTTGTGACCCAGTCACATGCTTGCAAGCCAATTGGATGACATTCCACCAAGAGGTCCTGGAGTATATCTATTCATCATATGGATGGACAAATCCCACTCTTGATCCATGTTCCTCAACACATACTTTCAGAATACCTAATGCCACCTTTATAACCACCCAGTTACGGAAGTGGCATTTGATGTCATCAAAGCATTCATCCGGTGATGGTGATTAACATGATATCATAGTCGAAGGATTAGGTTACTATGTATTTGAAAGCTTGTAGCAAACAAACTCTAAATGACTTGATCTTACGCTACGCTTACTATAGGAGTGTGTCCATCATATCATTCTCCTAATGACATGATCTTGTTATTAATAACATATAATGTCTATGATTAGGAAACCATGATCAGATATTAATCAACAAGCTAGTTCAACAAGAGGCTTACTAGGGACTTATTTTATGTTTACAAAACACACAAGTATTAATGTTTCCGGTTAATACAATTATAGCATGGGATGTAAACATTTATCATAAACACAAAGATATATAATAATAACCATTTTATTATTGCTTCTTGGGCATATCTCCAACAAATTGAACTCATATTATGAACTTAGTCTAGATGTCTATTTGCAAATATCTTAGAAGATCATGGCCTATCCCATTGAGATCTTTGTGACCATGGGAAATTTCCTTCTTGATGTGGAACTTAGCAAAAGGGGCCAACTTCATAGATTAATACCCACGCCTGAGGGATATCCTCGTAATAAGATCATCTTCTCTTCTTGATATAATAACCATTAGGAGATAGTCCGATGACTCTACAATGTTTGTGTTTTATTCATAATCATCCAATAATCCATTCCCCATTAGATGAGTGTTCCTCTATGATGGATGAAATTCAGGCACATAAAGTATGATCCGTTGGATGAGTTTTCCTCCATGATGGATGAAAACAGAATATTTGGAGAATCACTTAGCAATATTTCATTAGAGTTGAGAACTCTCAAAAGGGATTGATTGCAATGGAGGTCATGGATGAAAACAATATATGTCACATATACAAATTTATAAATGTAATTCTTGCAAAACTCATTGCAGTTTACAAAGTATTAGATACTTGTCCCATTTTGTGAAAAAATAGGATGGTCTACTTGAGAATTGCTGGAATTGAGGAAATGTGGCTTGATGACGGCAAGAAAACTAGTTGATGGCCGACATCACTCCTTTCCTGAAAGTTTATCATTTGGATTAGTGGACTTTTAGTAATCCTTGTTTGTGTGTCTTGCTTTTGGCGGGACGATTATTCATATAAATAAGTTACAAGCCAGTTGTAATGTTCTTATGAATAATACCTTTATGGTCACATTACGATTATAAATGAGTTATTATCATCACTATGATAATGATAATATTTTAAGCATTTATAAAGGATTAGAATGCTAAACGATATCCAAAGTTTAATGATGACATGACACTATTGTTTAAGTCATGGTGGTTATTGCATGTTTTTATTCTAGATGAAAATATGGGTCTTAGATATTTCATCTAGGGACTTTGCAAAACCATGCCTCGTTTGACGAAATGACTAAAATTATTTTGAAACTATTTTGATTTTCCAAATGATTTCACAACAAAGTGGGATATTGAATTAACAGGAATTCAAAGTATTTTTTGATTTGATTGACATGACTAAAGTATTTAAGTTAATTTTTTAGCATAAAAGGACTTGTGAAAGATGTTTTGCAAATTATGACAATTGGACAAATTCAAGGTGTTGATATGTTTAGATATCATAATCATTTCTTATTCGATACATATGGTCTAACATTATCTCTTATCAGGGCTATAGTTATCGTTTAGAGTTAAATATAGAAATAAGAAAACACTCGCTTGAAATACAAAGGAACATCTAAAGATTTATCGAAACAACACCATAAGAGTTATGGCACGTTCGAATTTCTAGAGATTTCGATAATTCGAAATCGTGGCGAATAAAAAAGTCTTTGTAGCATATTGTTAGGAAACTATGAATGCATGTTCCACAAAGGGCAAACCTGCTGTTATCCTATGGTTTTATTTGTCTTGGTGAAGATACATGTGGAAGAAAGTAAAAGATCATATTTGACCTTACCTCCTGATTGTTGAGTGGCGTAGCAAAATTTGTTTCATGAAACCAAACTCGACAAATAGAGAGAAACTAATGGCAATGTTGTTTTAGTGAATACTTTTACTAAAAGAAAGTAGGATTCAACAATATATTCTACAAGTATAAGGAATTATGTTATTGAGTTCAAGAGTTGTGTCAATTATAAACACACTTTTACATTAAGAGTTGTATAAATTTTTTAATTTGAAAGTGTTCAAGAGTTGTGTCAATTATAAAAACTCTATTACATTAATATTTGTATAATTTTTTTAATTTGAAAGTGTTCAAGAGTTGTGTCAATTATAAACACTCTTGTACATTAAGAGTTGTATACTTTTTTTTATTTGAAAGTGTTCAAGAGTTGTGTCAATTATAAACACTCTTCTACATTAAGAGTTGTATAATTTTTTAAATTTGAAAGTGTTCAAGAGTTGTGTCATTTGCTTATTTATTATACATCCATCTCCCTAATTTTAATTATAAACACTCTTTCACTTGATTGCAGCCGAGACATTAACTCGATAAACCAATTAAATCATCGAAACAGCTCGCCGGCCGCATTCTCCACAGTAAGCGCCCCCGTCTAATCGAAACATTTTGGTGCCAGATCTAACCTTCTCTGCGCATGGTTGCCATTGTCATCCTTCATACAGGTCAACGGGACGACACCATACCGCAACCAAGACGAACGGGAGGCCAGAGTGAAGCTCGACAAAGGTCCATCATCGCTGGAGAAGGGTCGCCATCGTCGGAGAAGAAGAAGAAAGGGAAGGCAACGACACGAGCGCAGGCGCGGGGCTGGCCAAAGTGGATAAGTTATGGGTCTGACTCTCACGTGGATAAGCTATGGGTCCCATGCTGATCTAGATAAGTGGAGAGAGGTGTCCACTACGGGAACCAACTTAACACATACCCACTTGTCAGCATGTAACGGCAAGGGTCCACTACGGGACCTGACAGACTGTAGCCCCACTTGTCAGCACATAACAGTGAGGGTCCACTACGATACCCGACTGAATGCGGCCCCACTTGTCAGCATCTAACGGCAAGGCTGACGGACAGCAAGTTTCAGACCATGCGAGAGTTTCATAATAGGAGATGGGAAAAAGTGAGGAAAAGCTAAGCGGCTGGGGAAAAGTGAGTACAACTAAGGAACCAAGGGCACGGAAATAGAAATCCCTAAATATTTCTGTTTCTACTAATGTTGTTAAAAGAAGAAGTGCACTTGTTAAAGGACGATTAGGACCACCACAATCTGAAGCTGAAAAAGATCGAAGGGAAAAACCCTTCATCAAAACAAGCCAAGAAGAAGATACATTGGTGGATCCTCAAGGTGAGACTACTCAAGACACATAAGTTCAAACTTTGGAGGAGAAGAATGGTGCACATGATGGCAGTTCTAACTCTGATGCAGAGATTGTTATCCAAGAGAAGAAGACACAAGCAAAGAAGATGAAGTTGTTGTAATAGAAAATAAGAAAAATGATAAGCAACAACAAAAGAAAGCAACTAAAGAGCATGATCCTCCACAAAAGTTAAAAGATAAAGGTAAGAAACTTCCATATCTAGATCGTAAAAAGAAAGCACCAGATGAGGTAATCTATAACTCTTTTACAAAGGCATTAAGTGATCTTTGTCTAGAAATTCCATTTGCGGATGTAACAAAAGTGCCGGCCTATTCTAAATTTCTCCATGATATTTTTAATAGAAAGAAACAGATGACTGAAACCGTCGCCATGGTAACTAGTTAACCTGCTAATGGGAGGCTATTGTCTAAGTCAGGAGATCCCGGGATACCAACTATTTCATGTTCAATAGGCAAAACTAATATTCATAACGCCTTATGTGATTTAGGTGCAGGAGTTAGTGTAATGCCATACTCCCTCTATAAAAGGTTAGGATTAGGGTAATATTCCCCCACTTCTATCACTTTACAGATGGCTGACAAATCCACTAAACAACCTATTGGCATGATTGAGGATGTTCTACTTAGAATAGATGAGCATGTTATTCCCAGTGACTTTATTATTCTTGAAATGCCAGAGGATGAAAGATTATCTATAATACTTGGAAGACCTTTTCTTAGCACTGCAAGAGCGTCAATTGAATGTGCTGCAGGGAAAATAATCTTCAATGTTTATGATGCTGAAATAATCCGATATTTTCCAAAGAAACTAGAAGCATGAGAAAGGTATGGTCTACCGGCAAAAGGAGTTCATGTGGTAAGTGCCTTTGATAAAGGGTAACTAAAGGTAAGAATTCGAGAACAGAAAAGGGGTTGAAATATTCAACTGTTCTTAATAAAATTCTTAATGGGAGTCAACCCATCATATCAATAAAATAAATTAAAGTTAAACAATAAGATGTTCATCGCATTCCTAAACTTTTTCATAGACATTTTTGCGGAAGCGCGCCCGTAAAGATGCAACTGTCAAAAAGTAGTAGAAATACCAACTGAATAAGCATAGAATTCAAGTTGAAAATAATGTTTGAGTTTTAAATACAGAAACTAGCTTCATAATATTGTCCAGACAAAAAATGCATCTATAAAAATTTGGGCTAAAAAGCATGTTCCAGGAGTTGTAACGACCAACTATACGGCGGGAATATTTATTCCAGTCGTACAGTTGCGGCCGTATTGTTGTCGACAAAATTCTCAAAACTTGGGGCTGGGATACAAAAGGTTTGATGACCAACTATACGGCGGGACCATTTGGTCCGGCCGTATAGTTGTGGTCGTATAGTTGTGAACTAGCGTTAGGAAAACCCTAACCCTCACCGCCGCCACAACTATACGGGGAGCTACTTAACCCGGCCATATAGATCCCGCCGTATAGTTTGCTGTGACCACATAAATAGGTCGGGGCGGGCTAGGGTTCTTCTTCCCACCATTATTTCTCTCAAACTCTCTCTCAAAACCACCCTAGAACTCTCGATTCTTCGCAGAATTCGTTTGTTGAGTGGGGGAATCAACAGATCGGTATATTTCTCTCCCTATCCATGCATTATTTCCAGAATTCCATGGTTGAAATCTTCATATTGAATTAGTGGATGAAATCAAGATTGATTGATTTTCTCTTTTAGTTTCTCACGTTAGGATTGAATTCCTCCATGTAGAATCGTTCATATATCATGTAGAAACTATATGCCTAAGGTTTTATGTTGAAATTTCTCAGTGCATCAAGATGAACAAGGTCGGTAGTATTTTTCTCAAGAGAAAGCACCAACAAGGTGAAGTCTCGGGGCTCCGGGCCGAGCTCGATAACAAGTATGCCATTGTTTTGGCAAGTAAGTTGCTGCCCACACGATGGGCCAATGACGGCTTTCTCAGCTCAGCAGGGTTGAGGGCGAACTTTGACCACTTGTGTGCAAACACAGGGCTATCCAACCTCACCTATGCAAGACACCACACCTACACCGAGCTCACTCATGAGTTCCTCGCCTCCTTCTATGACGACTACAAGGAGAAAGGTAACGCATGCACGGTGGGTTTCACCATTAACCAACGGCCATATCAAATTACTTTTCAACAATTTTGTGAGGCTTATGGATTCCCTCAAGAAGGGGAATCAACTATTACAAATGTATATAGCATCTCAAGTGGAGCAACTTGGGAGGTTATTGCTGTTAAAGGTGGTAGGAACTTCTACCAGAAGAAGATGTCCACCATTCAGAAATCAGCCACCTATTACTTTGCTTTGTTTCCTGCTAACAATTTGCTAGGAAGAGGAGATATCGGCTCTATGGCCAATGCAGACATGGCCATGTGATACGTCGTAAATGTATCTATAATTTTTGATGCTCCATGCTTGTTTTATATCATTTGTCTTATGTTTTGTCTACACTTTGAGGTATTTTTGTACTTTTTTGGGACTAACCTATTGACAAGATGCCACAGTGCCAGTTGCCTGTTTTATGTTGTTTTTGGTCTCAGAAAAGCTAGAAAAGAAATATTCTCGAAATTGGACGGAACAAAAGCCAAAGTCACTATTTTTCCAGAAGACTCATGGAGCCCGAAGGAGATATGGAGGAGGGCCACGAGGCGGCCACACCTAGTGGTGGTGCGGGTCCCCCTGGCCGCGCCACCCTAGGGTGTGGGCCCCTCGGGGCTCCACCGACCTTGCCCTTTCGCAGATTTATACGTCTCCTCGGGACGTAAACCCTAACATGGGCAGAAATCCAAGAAAAGGCCCGCAGCGCCGCCGCCACCGAAGAGGAGATTCGGGGGACAGGAGTCTCTGTTCCGGCACCCTGCCAGGATGGGGAATTTCCCCCGGAGCCATCTCCATCGATCTCCACCACCATATCCATCACCATTGCTGATTCCCATGATGAGGAGGGAGTAGTTCTTTCTCAAGGCTAAGGGCTCTACCGATAGCTATGTGTCCATCTCTCTCTCTCTCTCTGCATGATCTTTATGTGATCATGAGCTTTGTAATCAAATAGATCTAGTCTGCTACTCAAGTGCTTAAACCGATCTTCGTCTCTCCCCACGTGTGTGAAAGTGAAAACGTGCATACCGTGGTGGCACTTAGGCTATATTTCATAAATACTCAATTGCTTTAATAGATCTATGCTTTTCCCCACGTGTGTGAAAGTGACAGCGTGCGCGCCGTGTGTGTGGCACTTAAGCTAGATTACATATATATTTATCATGAGTTATATTTGGAGTTGGATGTCTCTATGAAATTGTGTTGTTTTTTGGAACCATCTAGCGCTCAAGGTGACAGTGTGGGGTTATCTAGATGGGGAAGGCGGACTTTGAGGTGTGATTTTGTAGCCCTACCATGGATTAGAGTGTCCAACCGGAGAGTAGTTTAGGGTAGTATCATGAAGAGAATATATTTATTGGGAGTGTTCACTAGTTAAAGTATGATCCCTAGGCATTGTTTCTAAACATTGAAACACCGTTTGCATCTATATTTGTTACATGTTTGTTTTCTTCCATCTTCTTGCCTTTAGTCTTTCCTCCCCGTCAGAAGCTCTTTTCTGGCAGCGTTACCACTTATAATCATCCATACTACTTGTATTTCACTATCTCTTCGCCGAACTAGTGCACCTATACACCTGGCAAGTGTATTGGGTGTGTTGGGGACACAAGAGACTTATTGTATCTTGATTGTAGGGTTGCTTGAGAGGGGTAACTTTAACCACTTCCTCCCCGAGTTTAATAAACCTTGGGTAATCCACTTTAGGGAAACTTGATGATGTTCTACAAACCTCTACACTTGGAGGCCCAACAACTGTCTACAAGAATAGAAGTGCGTAGACATCAAGCCTTTTTCTGGCGCCGTTGCCGGGGAGGTAAGGTAAAAGGTACTCACATCCTCTGGCTACTAAGATATCTTCTAGTACTGTTGCTGGTGTGTGAGTGCTCGAAGTTATTTCCTTTAGATTCTGCAATTATATATTTTTGTTTCTTGTTTTTATTTTCACTAGTTAGGCTTAATGGAAAACAACAACAAAATTAGAGAGCTTTATAGTATTTATCTTGAGTTAGGACATGAAGTGTTTGAAGAGAAAATTAAAAAACCTATGGAACTTTATTTGCATGCTAATAGCAATGTTATTAGTATAAATTCTTTGAACACCATTATTGATAATGCTATGGAAACGTCTAAGCTTGGGGAAGCTAGTTTTTATGAAAATAATCTTTTTAGTTCCCCAAGCATGGAGGAGAAAATTTACTTTGATGATACTATACCTCCAATCTATGATGATTACAATGATGAATATGATATTTTTAGTCCACCTACTATTGAGGAGAAAATTAATTATGATTACAATATGCCTCCTATATTTGATGATTATGGTGATGAGAATAATACTGATAGCTATTTTGTTGAATTTGCTCCCACTACAATTAATAAGAATGACTATGCTTATGTGGAGAGTAATAATTATTATATGCATGTGGCTCATGATAATAATGTTTTATGTTTTATGTGATAATTATTATATGCATGTGGCTCAAACTATCAAGCCTAACTTAAAGGCGTTAAAGAAAAGTACTTCTTGGGAGATAGCCCAATAGTTTTTTTAGTCTTGGAAGTTATTACATCTGTAATAACCTCTCCTTATCCTTTTTATTTGATTTTTGTTCCATGAATAACCTCTAATGAGAGAGAAGTAAGATTTGGAGAAGTTGCTGTCCCGAAACAGATTTTTGTGCTTCATTGTAAAAATTCGTGAAAAAACTCTGTATGTCAGATTTAGCTGTATTTTTCTGAATAAATCCCACAGGTTTTTAGCTAACTTTCTTTAGTTTAACACTTTTTTATTTGAGCAACATAAGGTCTTCGAAAAAATAGGTTTTTACCTGCTGTTCTATTTTAACAGATTTCTGCCATTATTTGCATTTGCCTCTTATCGATTTCTTTTTGGTGAATTGAGATTTTTTAAAGAATTGCTACAGTAGATTGTGTTTTTAATGAAAGTTTTGTTGTTTTGAAACTAAACCCGAAAGGTTTATTATCTTTTGAATACACTAATGTTGCTAATGAAGAATTGTGTGAAGTTTTGTATCAAGGAAATTTTTAAGTGTAGGGGAAGAATGATGTGATGAGATGAAGAATGGACAAAAACTCAAACTTGGGGATGCCACCCATGTCACCCCATGAAATATTCAAGAAGTACAAGCGTCAAATCTTGGGGATGCCCAAGGCATCCCCTTCTTCATCAATAAAAATCTCAGGTTTTCTTTCTAGACACTTTATTTTTATTGCTTCATGCACTATTGTGTTGTTCTTGGAGCATCTTTGTTTTTGTTTTTAGTTTTCTTTTGCTTGGTTTGATGCAATAATTTGGTTGGATCCCAGCACACTTATTTTGGAGAGAGACACACTCTGTTTTCATTGCCTAGAACACTCTAGTTTTCATTCTTATTGTTCTGTGAGTGTTCACTTTTGCTAGCACTGTGTTTAGCCTTATTTTTCTTGTGCTTTCAGCTTAGAACTTTTTAGTTCTTGTTTGTGTATTTGTGAGACAAGCTCCCTGATGGCGTGTTATCAACGCCTTGTTGGGAGACCCCAAGAGCAAGGTGTGATGAGCACAGCAACAAGTTTCCCTCAGTAAGAAATTGAGGTTATCGAACCAGTAGGAGGAAGGAAACGACTCAAAGGTGTTGCTAGCAACTTGGAGACCTACACAACACAAACTCAATACTTTTCCCCAACAAACAATGAGGTTGTCAATCTCACTGGTTTGCTGTAACAAAAGATTAACTGTATGGTGTGGAAGGTAATAGTCGTTTGCAACAAGTAACACTGGAAGATGTATCAATGATAAAGATTTGGATCAGGGTCCATAGTTCACTAGAGGTGTTATCCTTAGATAAAAAAACATGGCATGATGGGTAAACAGATTATAGAAGGGCAATTGACAGGACATAGCAAGGCATAACAATACAATACTAGACATTCATGATCCTATGAGATTCGATTGGGCAATACAATAAGATACATAGACCGCCATCCAACTACATCTATGACTAGAAGTCCACCTTTGGGTTATTGTAACATCCCAAAAATATTGAACAAGGTTATCAAATTCCAATCACCAAAATTAGGGTTAACAAAAACTTTTGTTAATCCAATCATATTAATGCATGTGTGTATGTGATGATTGTATGAATGCATGAATTGATTTGTGTGATTGATCTAAATAGCAAGGAATGGTTGAAAGGTTAAAACAACATCATCTCAATCATTTCCAAGCAAAAACAATTCAAGATAAAATCAAAAAAAAATTAAATAGGCAAATGGTCATTTTTGCCAATCTTGCTCACTAGACCACTTTGAGTGTTTCTAGTCCAAGATTTCAAACAGAAACAATTATATTTATTTTCACCCCTTGCTAGACCAAGTAAAAGTGAATCAAAGCCCACCTTTCAAACTTACAGAAACATTTGGCAACTTGATTAAAATGACAATTCAAAATTGAATCTGATTCATATGGGAAGATCACCCAATTATCAAAAACCAACCAAACCAATTGCACTTGACCTTTCCAACTAACCAGAGACCACTGAGTATGTAACTAGTACACCCACTAAGTTTGAATCAAAAATTCAAATTTGAATCTCTTTCGGCCATTTCCTCAAACACCTTGCAGACACAAAACCAACAAACATTAAACACTATAGTGAGCAGTAATTTTGGCCTAACTTGTTCCCTATCTAGCTCACACTACACCCTCAGTAGATCTAGCTCACTGTAAAACCGACCACACCATCAATGGAAAGCATGCCGAGAGCACCCTTGCCACCGCAATGTCGCCAGCTAGCTAGGAGCCTCACTAGCCTCGCCAACCTTGTCCAGCAGACACTCCACCGTCCATCGCCACCCCTTGTCCAAGCCCCGAGCCTTGCCAGCCACTAGATCACACGGAACGAGCATGCCCAGCCTCTCTGCGAGCGAGCCGAGAGAGCGGTAGAGCGCTAACTGCGACACACGCCCACAGACCACGCGCCGCCCTCGCCGCATGCAAGCGTGATCACCACCACCCCAGGAACACCGTAGACACGCCCGTTCATCGCCGCGCGACCATGACAGCCTGTGCGCCATGAATTTTCCCGTCGGACCCGCTCAGAGCGCCACGATGTTCCGACCGTTTCGCACCGCCCCACGCCGCGTGACCATGCCGTTGAGCTTTGTCAGGGAGCACAACACCACCCCCTATCGTCGCCCATGCAAGTAGCTCGCTGTGCCGACGACCACGACGAACTCCACTCGCGCCCGTCGCCGAATAGAGGCCACCCTTGCTCGAATTCTTCACACCATCTCACTCCCCTCTCTCTTAGAAGCACCCCACCTCACCCCCGGATCAAGGTGAGCGGAAGGTCGCCGGAATTTGGCCGGAGTGTGCCGCGGAGGAGGAAGAAAGGAGCGAGCGATTGGAGCCGCCCCAGGAGAAGCCGCCGGTACCAGGAGGTTCGCCGTCATCGACTTCGTCGTTCGCCACCATCGCCAACCATCGCCTGAGCCCCGGTGAGCCCCCGTAGACCCCCACTGGCCGTGCTAGGGTTCTGTCTCACCGGTGCTGCCTGACGTGGACGGTGAACCACAGTCGTTGGATTAGAGTTTGATCGCACAGCCTAGATCACCTCGTACCGCTTCGCACCCCCTGTCTCGCTGACTGGTGGGGTCGTTCACTTAAACGCTCCCGCGCGTGCGATGTGCACCGTGGGCCGGCCCAGTTAAAATCCCGCACAACCCAGTTAGTTTGAATTTATATTTCCCAATCTAGTTTCCAACCTAGTTCTGTACCTAGATTCGAAAATCAACCCATCTCAATTCACTGAACCAAATTGCATGAAACCAATTTTGTTAGAAAGGTACTAGAATTCTTAATCCAAGACCATTGGATTCAAATCAAATGGAATTGTAGATCACCTATGGTAAAAATAACAAGGAAGAAGCTTTTCTACATTCAAACATTTTTGAAAATTCAACCATGAAAGCTTTTTAGTTGATTCCAACTCTCAAAAATCACATTTAACAAGACCTTTTTGAATATATAAAAATATCTAGGTTTACTTGCAGAAATAATGATCAAGCAATAAAATAATGCCTCATAGGCCATTCTAGTCACTTTAATTAATTCAAATAAAAGGGTTAAACCTTATTAAATTGTGACACCACTTTAAAACGCATTCCCATGTACTGAATTATGTGGTGATGACATGTGTCAACATGATCCCATGTTTTAGTTGGAGAATATTAAATCTTAAGTACTTTTTCAATGAGTATAAATTACCTTTTCAAAATAAAATAAATATGACAAGTGCTTTGATGATTGTAATGTTTGTGATGATGCTAGATCATCTAGTGAAAACCTTGGTGTGATGAATAGAAGTAGTTAAGTATTGTTTGGTGATTGTGTACCTCGTATTTATTTATAGACGCTAGTACCGACCAAGGATACGAGGAGGAAGGAGGATACTACGAGGAAGAAGCTGAGGAGAACTGCAACCACTGCTCTGCACAAGGCAAGCCTAATACTACCAGTTGACTTGGCAAGCTAACACTTGCAAGATTACCTTATCTATGCAAGCTTATACTTGCAATTATGCACGCTTAGACTACTATCTTAGCAAGCTAAGCTAAACCATGCAAGTTTTACTTGCAAGCTTACACCACTTGATACCCCATCCTAGTTTACTTGCAAGCTTAGTATTTTATTTCTTTATCAAAGATTCTTAGTTTGGTTTACTTAGTGAATTGTAGAGCTTAGAAAGATGTTTTAAAGGTAGCATACAGAGCATAAAACTTGACCGAAGTTAGATAAATCTTGATGTCATCCTGAGGCATGAGATTGAACCTATATAAGATACAATTGATTACCACCCCTCATTAGTGTTTACCCCCACTTGTAGATGCTAGTGCTAAGCATAAAACTTGATCACTTTAGATGGGAATACTTGGTGAAGATGGTTATGAAAACCTTAGAATGATGAGTCATTCTACTGAAATGTTTGGCCATGTGTTCTTGAACACCAGATGATTTTTGATGATGAAAATGGTAAGGAATGAGCCTTATCCCTTTATAAAACTGATGGTTGTCTGGATGCGATATCATTCCAATTTTACCGTACAACCACAATACCCGAAATTTGGGTAGGGCTTGACTGGAAATTTATATACCTTAGTATGGGTTCCCTTGCGGCCAAGGTTTGAGCTGAGGCTACCTTGTGAAGATTTTCCACCTGTGCAGTTCCCAAGATGACAGTTGGTCATGGTTGGGAGGCCAAACTCACAGGAGAGGTGCCTATACTAGGGTGTGTAATTGAAAGGTTAGGATTGATTATCCGCATACTGAGTATGGTGAATTCAGGATTGTTCCTAACAGATGTATCGAATGTTGTGGTGAAAGTGTACCACCTCTGCAGAGTGTCAAACTATTCGAATAGCCGCGTCCGCGGTTATGGACAGTTGGAGTGGCCATACTGTTCCATCGTCAAATGTTTTCAAAATGACTTGTGAAATGAATCATGACTTTGAATTGACCACAACAAGGTTGTGTTATGCAATTCAAGTTCCCACTTAGGTGTTATAAAACTTTCAACTAGTTTTCTTTGCTTCTGAACTTAGTAGAGATAAATCTGGCTTTTTGCAAAACAACCTAGAGCCTAGTACTTCCAACTCAAAACCACTTCACTTGTTAGTATTAGTTTGTGAGTACTTAAAGAGTACTCATGGCTTTGTCCCTGGCTATTCCCGTGTCCAGACTATGAAGAGGACTATCAGGAGGAAGGACCGCAGGAAGGTTACGACAACTAGGATCATATCCCATCGTTAGCATTGCCTGTGACCATGAAGATGGAGCTTTGCCTACGCTACTGTTCTTATTACGTTATTCCGCTGCTATGATTGTATTAATACTGGATCATGAGATCCTTTATTTGTTGTAAGACCTTATGTATGGTTTGTAATGGATGATGTACTGTGATATCCAATCTTTTATGTCTCGCAAAAATGGTAATCCTAGGATTGTGATGTATGGCATAACAGGCATCTGGGATTAAAAATCCGGGTGTTGACAAGTTGGTATCAGAGCCATCCTGACCATAGGAGACCCTAGTTTAGAATGGACGTTTGAATCAAAAACTTAGTTTCAAAACCAAGGAAGGGAGTATTTATGAAAACTTATTCTCATTCTTACCACTTGGAATCTTTCCTGAAAATTCATGCTCCTAAAAAATTCTTGCAAACTTACTTAAAATTTGACACACTTGATCACTCTACTAACTTACTCATCCTATATTCTTATAGATGGACGTGAAGTATAGAAAGTTCTAACAGTTGGGGAATGGAGGAGACCTCATCTTTGAGCGTGACTTGGACTAGCTTTCGGAAATGCTGGAGCGTCCGCACCCCGAGTTCTTCGGAGCTTAGCTCAACGATCAGGAAGGAGAGGAATTGCAATGGCTAGTTGTTGCAAGTCTCCGAGGAAAGATTGAAGCCCCCACCTCAGAGGTAATTTAGTTCACCTTGAGAGAGAACAACTGGCTCGATGGACTTGCCAGGGCCATGCAGGAAGCTCTTGCCCGTCTGTGTGGGCAGAGTATCAATCAGATCAAGGGTACCCGCTTTGAGTTCTATCCAAGGCGTGATGTTATGGGACTGCCACTAGAGGCACCATATCACCATGAGCTGAAGAGTCAATTGGACCACCTCAGCTTTATGATGTATGACCGTTAGAAGGAGTTAGACAATGCCCGCTCCTACGCCAACCACAAGTACGCCATCGCCACCAAGAAGGATCAGACCATTGCCATGATAGTGAAGGACCGCCAGTCTCGTCGCTGTCAGCTCGACAAGAAGGAGCGCATCATCGCCCGTCTTTGTCACAGGATCACGGATTTGGAGGAGACCATCCACGAGAGAGACATGCAGCTTGAGGAGAGGGAGAATGCAGGGGAAGACCTTCTTGGAGACCCCCACTCCTATCTTAGTGACAATGATGACTTTTTGGAGGATCAGGCCATGGACTTCTTCATCGATGAGGATGACTCCGCCTTCATTGATGATGATGATGAGGATGAAGCCACCGACTCCAAGGAGTAGTATCACTTGAGCACTAGCATTAGTGAGTTGTATTCGGTCCCACTGTATCGTAGTTTCCCAGAATTTGTTATTTAAACCATCTGTTTTTCTTTGTTGTTGTGTGTGTTTGTATCATGTGCTATGAATTAAGGAATGAAAAGTAAGTTGCTAGAAAAATCTGAGTCAAACCTCAAAAACTTTACAAAACCCTGAACCTTAGAAATTTCCCTCTTTTCTCATGATCTATATCAATCTTTAGATTCCTCGCGGAGGAAGCAATTCAACCCCGGACCCGATGTTGAAAATCTTGCAAATGTTGGTTTATGACCGTGAAGCTGAAAGAGCCGAACGTCAAGCCAACTTAGCCACCCTTCAGCACATAGCTCAGATGGCCAACAACAACAACAACCAAGGCCATGGAAATTGGGACACCATGGATCCAAGCTCAAGAACTTCCAGAACACCAATCCACCCATTTTCACTAAGTTTAAAGAGCCCCTAGATGCCGATGATTGGCTGCAAACCATGGAGAACAACTTAGAGGTTGCAGGAGTGGAAGCCAACAAGAAGGTACTGTTTGCCACCCACTATCTGGCCGGAGATGCAAGAGCATGGTGGAACAACGTACGTGCCATGAATGGAGGTCAAATGATGACTTGGGAAGAGTTCAAAATCAAGTTCAGCAGAACCCATGTGCCACCGGGTTTGATCAATAGGATGAGAGATGAATTCAGAGAACTGAAGCAAGGAAGGATGATCGTAGTTGAGTACCGTGACAATTTTTTGTCATTGGCTAGGTATGCACCGGATGAGATAGATACTGAAGCCAAGAAGAAGGAAAGGTTCTTGAATGGTCTGCACGATGAGATGCAGACGGTGTTGGTCAACATCCCATTTGATGACATTGAAGCCTTAGTGAATTCTGCCATTCAGATGGAAGGCAAGATAAACCAAGCTAATGAGAACCGCAAGCGTCGCATGATGCATCAACCAGGAACCCACCATACACCAAAGTATCGCCCCAACCCATCTCCCGGATTTGCCCCAAGAAACAACAAACCCCCGATGAACCGTCCGATCTATCACAACCGTGGAAACCCAAGGCCCGGAGGAAATCACAACAACCCCGGTAACCCCATCAATTTCAATCGTGCCCCGCCCAAGTTCAACAAAAACAATGTTGCCACCAACACCAACACTGCCCTGAGGACTGGAATCAATGTTGTGCATGTTGCAGCAAAGGACAAGTCGCAAGTGACTTGTTATGAATGTGGAACTAAGGGTCACTATTCCAATGAGTGCCCCAAGAAAATTGCCGCAGCCCCCAATGCAAATGCCCCAGCTCAACAACAGCATCATGTTCAACCTGGAAGAAGGTTTGCCCCAGGGAACTCACTCAACCGCAATGGCCGTCTCTTTCTCATGCATGCTGAAGAAGCCCAAGAAGCGCCAGATGCCGTGCTGGGTATGTTTTCTATTAACTCAGTACTTGCAAGAGTGTTGTTTGATTTTGGAGCATCGCACTCGTTTGTTACTGAAGAATTTGCATGCACTAGTAAGATTCAACTCACCAAATTGAAGCATGTTATGATAGTTCAAATACCCGGTTCAACCACCAAAGCTAGACAAATTTGCAAGGTCGTACCTATCCGAATCCATGGCATAGTTTTTATGCTAATCTAATAGTACTCGGAACTAAAGGTTTGGAAGTAGTACTAGGAATGGATTGGATGTCCAAACATAAAGGATTAATCGACTGTGCCAAGAAATCCATAACCATGACCAGTACCACTGGAATATCAGTCAAGCATGTATCTGAAACCTTGCCTCGTCAATTCAAATGCAACAAGAGTATAACCAAACCCACCATTGACCAAGTCCGGATAGTCTGTGAATACCCCGATGTATTTCCAGATGTTTTGCCCGGTATGCCCCCAGATCGGGATATCGAGTTTATCATTGAACTAATCCCTGGAACCGGACCCATAGCCTAGAGACCATATAGTATGAACCCGTCTGAATTAGTGAGCTGAAGAAAAAACTGATGCTATGTTGGAGATAGGATTGATCCAACCAAGTGCGTCGCCATGGAGATCACCTGTTTTATTTGTGGACAAGAAGGATGGAGGTAACCGTTTGTGTACGGATTATCGAAAGTTGAATGATGTCACCATAAAAAACAAGTATCCACTACCAAATATAGAATACCTGTTTGACTAGTTGACTGGTGCCAAAGTGTTTTCTAAGATTAATCTTAGAACTGGCTATCATCAACTCAAGATTCGCGTAGAGGATATTCCAAAGACTGCCTTTACCACCAGATATGGACTGTATGAGTATAATGTCATGTCTTTTGGATTGACCAATGCCCCGCTTATTTCATGAACCTCATGAATAAGTTTTTTATGGACTTCTTGGATAAGTTTGTCGTTGTTTTCATCGATGACATTCTGATCTATTCCAAATCAGAAGCAGAACATGAGCTACACCTCAGAACCATCCTTGGAACCCTTAGGGAGCATCAGTTGTATGCCAAGTTTAGCAAATGTGAATTCTGGTTACAGGAGGTAGGATTCCTCGGACATATAGTATCAGCCGGAGGAATTGTCGTTGACCCTACAAAGGTGAAGGATGTTATTGGCAAGCCCCGACCACCCAAACCCAAGTTCGTGCATTTATCGATTAGCGGGATATTACCGCAAGTTCGTAGAAGGATTCTCGAGTACCGCAAGACCCATGACCCAATTGCTAAAGAAGGACAAGAAGTTTGAATGGACGGACACATGTGAAGCGAGTTTTTAGGAACTCAATAGGAGATTGATTTCAGCCCCGATCTTGATCGTGCTAGATATCACGAAGCCCTTTGATGTGTATTGTGACGCATCCAAGATCGGTCTCGGATGTGTGCTAATGCAAGAGGGAAAAGTTATATCTTATCTGTCCCGACAACTGAAGCAGCATGAACAGAATTACCGAACCCATGATCTTGAACTAGAAGCTGTAGTTCTAGGCCTGAAGACCTGGAGGAATTATCTGATGGGAAACCGTTGTGAGATTTATTCGGATCACGAGAGCCTGAAGTATATATTCACTCAAAAGGAGATGAATATGAGGCAGAGAAGATGGATCGAACTAATCAAGGACTATGATCTGGACATTCACTATCACCCCGGTAAAGCCAATATGGTAGCAGATGCCCTTAGCAGTTTGCCGTGTCGCTTGAATTCCATGATTCTGAAGGAGCAACCAAGTTTGCACAAGGATATGGAATATTTTAGAATGGAATTAGTAAGTGAAGGATTTTTGGCTAGCATAGAACTTCAACACACTTTGATCAGTCAGATCAAGGACGCACAGAAAGGAAATGCTAGTATCGACGGAATTAAACGTCGTATCGGTACAGGCAAAGTACCCGGATTCACCGAGGATGAGGAAGGAGTTATGTGGTACAAAGGACGTCTCTGTGTACCAGCAGACTTAGAATTGAAGGAGACTATTTTGAAGGAAGCCCATGATACTCTTTATTCTATCCACCCTGGAGGAACAAAGATGTATCAGGATTTGAAGGAACAATTTTGGTGGCATAAGATGAAAAGAGAAATCAAAATCTATATCGCCAAGTGTGATATTTGTCAGAGAGTCAAGGCGGGACATGAGAGACCCGAAGGATTGTTGCAACCATTACAGATTCCAGAATGGAAATGGGATTCAGTTGGAATGGACTTTATCACCGGATTGCCTACATCTAGTAGGGGAAATGACTCTATTTGGGTCATAGTTGATAGATTGTCCAAGGTAGCCCATTTCTTACCAGTCAAGACCACCTACCAGAGTTCAAAGCTAGCGGAGTTGTACATCGCTAGAATCGTCAGTTTGCATGGAGTCCCCAAGAACATCGTGTCGGATCGAGGAACTCAGTTTACCTCGAGATTTTGGAAGAAAGTCCAAGAAGGATTAGGAACCCGACTAGATTGCAGCACAGCGTATCACCCTCAGACCAATGGACAAACGGAGCGAGTAAATCAAATACTCGAAGATATGTTGAGAGCATGTGTGCTAGAGTATGGATCTAAATGGGAAGACTGTCTGCCGTTCGCAGAATTTTCGTACAACAACAGTTATCAAGCCAGCTTGCAAATGGCCCCATTTGAATTCATGTATGGAAGGAAGTGTCGTACCCCTTTGAATTGGTCGGAAGTAGGAGAGAGTCAGATTTTCGGACCCGGCATCCTACGAGAAGCAGAAGAGAAAGTTCACAAGATTCGTGAGCACCTCAAGACCGCCCAATCCAGACAGAATAGTTATGCCGACAAGAGACGTCGAGACCTCGCTTTAAATATCGGAGATTTTGTGTATCTCAAGGTGTCGCCTTTGAAAGGAATGCAACGTTTCCAGATTAAAGGAAAGTTAGCCCCCGGATATATCGGACCCTTTAAGATTCTGAATCATCGAGGAGAAGTATCGTATCAACTGGAACTGCCAGAGGAGATGTCAGCAGTGCATAATGTGTTCCATATATCACTGCTTCGCAAATGCCTAGAAGTCCCGGAGAAGACCGAAGTTTTCAAGAACATTGATCACCGCACCATAGAGATTAACAATGACCTGACGTATCCTGAAGTACCCATCCGTATTTTGGAGGAAGCTTTTAGGACCACCAGGACCCGAAGCATCAAGTTTCTCAAGATTCAGTGGAGTAACCACACTTCAGAAGAAGCTACCTGGGAGCGATAAGATCACATCAAGACGGAGTGTCCCGATCTTTTAAATCCTAGTTTTCTTCTTTCTTCTTTCTCAAATCTCAGGACGAGATTTTTTTTAAGGAGGTTAGGTTTGTAAAATTCCAAAAATATTGAACAAGGTTATCAAATTCCAATCACCAAAATTAGGGTTAACAAAAACTTTTGTTAATCAAATCATATTAATGCATGTGTGTATGTGATGATTGTATGAATGCATGAATGGACTTGTGTGATTGACCTAAATAGAAAGGAATGGTTGAAAGGTGGAAACAACATCATCTCAATCATTTCCAAGCAAAAACAATTCAAGAGAAAATAAAAAACAAATCAAATAGGCAAATGGTCATTTTTGCCAATCTTGCTGACTAGACCACTTTGAGTGTTTCTAGTCCAAGATTTCAAACAGAAACAATTATATTTCTTTTCACCCCTTGCTAGACCAAGTAAAAGTGACTCAAAGCCAGCCTTTCAAACTTACAGAAATGTTTGGAAACTTGATTCAAATGACAATTCAAAATTGAATCTGATTCATATGGGAAGATCACCCAATTATCAAAAACCAACCAAACCAATTCCACTTGACTTTTCCAATTAACCAGAGACTACTGAGTATGTAACTAGTACACCCACCAAGTTTAAATCAAAAATTCAAATTTGAATCTCTTTCGGCCATTTCCTCAAACACCTTGCAGACACAAAACCAACAAACATTAAACACTATAGTGAGCAGTAATTTTGGACTAACTTGTTCCCTATCTAGCTCACATTACACCCTCAGTAGATCATATAACTTGGTTAACCCCTCTAGCTCACTGTAAAACTGACCACACCATCAATGGCAAGCATGCTGAGAGCACCCTTGACACCCTAATGTCGCCAGCCAGCTAGGAGCCTCACTAGCCTCGCCAACCTTGTCCAGCAGGAACTCCACCGTCTATCGCCACCCCTTGTCCAAGCCCCGAGCCTTGCCAGCCACTGGACCACATGGAACGAGCGTGTCCAGCCTCTCTACGAGCGACCCGAGAGCGGGACAGAGCGCCAACCGCGACACATGCCCTCAGACCGCATGCCACCCTCGCCGCGTGCAAGCCTGATCACCACCACCATAGGAACACCGCAGACACGCCCGTTCGTCGCCATGCGACCAGGACAGCCCGTGCGCCATGAATTTCCCGTCGGACCCGCTTAGAGTGCCGTGACGTTCTGACCGTTTCGCACCGCCCCATGCCACGTGACCATGCCGTTGAGATTCGTCCGGGAGGACAGCACCGCCCCTATCGCCTCCCATGCTAGTAGCTCGTTGTGCCGACGACCACGACGAGCTCCACCCGCGCCAGTCAGTCCCATTCTGGCACTATAAATAGAGGACACCCCGCTTGAATTCTTCACACCATATCACTCCCCTCTCTCTCAGAAGCACCCCACCTCAACCCCGGATCAAGGCGAGCAGCAGGTCGCCGGAATTTGGCCGGAGTCTGCCGTGGAGGAGGAAGAAAGGAGCCAGCGATTGGAGCCGCCTCAGGAGAAGCCGCCGGTACCAGGAGGTTCGCCGTCGTTGACTTCGTCGTTTGCCCCCATCACCGACCATCGCCTGGGCCCCGGTGAGCCCCCATAGACCCCCACTGGCCGCGCTAGGGTTCTGTCTCGCCGGTGCTGCCCGACATGGACAATGAACCACAACCGTTGGATTAGAGTTTGATCACACGGCCTAGATCGCCCCGTACCGCTTCGCACCCCCTGTCTCGCTGACTGGTGGGGTCATTCACTTAAACCCACCCGCGCATGCGCTGTGCACCATGGGCCGGCCCAATTAAAATCCCGCGCAACCCAGTTAGTTTGAATTTATATTTTCCAATTTAGTTTCCAACCTAGTTCTGTACCTAGATTCAAAAATCAACCCAGCTCGATTTACTGAACCAAATTGCATAAACCAACTTTGTCAGAAAAGGTACTGGAATTTTAATCCAAGCTAGTTGGATTCAAATCAAATGGAATTATAGATCACCTATGGTAAAAATAACAAGGCATAAGCTTTTCTGCATTCAAACATTTTTCAAAATTCAACCATGAAAGGTTTTGAGTTGATTCCAACTCTCAAAAATCACATTTAACAAGACCTTTCTAAATATATAAAATATCTAGGTTTACTTGCAGAAATAATGATCAAGAAATAAAAGAATGCATCATAGGCCATTCTAGTCACTTTAATTAATTAAAATAAAAGGATTAAACCTTATTAAATTGTGACACCACTTTAAATTGCATTCCCATGTACTAAAATATGTGGTGATGACATGTGTCAACATGATCCCATGTTTTAGTTGGAGAATATTAAATCTTAAGTAGTTTTTCAATGAGTAGAAATTACTTTTCCAAAATAAAATAAATAAGACAAGTGCTTTGATGATTGTAATGTTTGTGATGATGCTAGATCATCTAGTGAAAACCTTGGTGTGATGAATAGAAGTAGTTAACTATTGTTTGGTGATTGTGTACTGTCGTGGTATTGCCGACGAGTACGCCATGGAGGGGTCCTCGCAGTGCATGTTTAGAGACGTGGGGGAAGGCAGATGGTTGACGGTACGAGGTAACACAACTTACCCAGGTTCAGATCTCACGATGGTGGCGGAATCCTACTCCAGCTATAAATCACTATAATGGCAATACGCCGAGTTATAGGGATTGGTTCGCTGTGCGAGGTATGAGTTAATTGGTCTAAGTTATCGTGCCCTAAAGGCTCCCATAGGCCCGACTTATATAGTCGCCAGGTCCTAGGGTTATAGGGAAAAGTCCTAGCCGGATAGGTTACAGAGTCCTACACTGCCTATTACTAGTCTAGCATGTCTTGCACTCCAAGGCTCCGGGTACGCCGGTGACTCCTTTGTAGCCTTCCTTTATCCGACATGGGCCTCCCTTCTGGATCCGTCTAACTGGGCCGCCCAGCAGGCCATGGGCCTTTCTACCAACTGTGGGCCACCCGGGTTATCCGGATACAGGACATGCTATGAGGATACCCATGTAGCATATCCCCAACAGTAGCCCCCAGAGAACTCCGAGATCTTGCGCCGTCTTGCCTCTTCAGGTTGAATGCTCCATCTAGATGGATGTCGGCAAATCATCAAGCAACATCTTGTAGTCCTCCCAAAGAACCCTGCAAGGTTTTCTCCTTCTTCAACTTGTAAGCCGGAGAATTGTTGAATCTTCTATCATACTCTTATGTAGCCGGATTGGATCCGTCCATGCCGGAATATTCCGATGTGATGGTTCACCTGCCAGTGACAGCTAGGGTGACATAGACATAGGTCAGCAATGCCTCGTAACTCACACATGCAGAGAACGCAATCATGTCCAATTTTCCCGTGCAAGCAACACGAACCGTTGGCGGCGATGGTTGGCAACGTGGCGAAATTTCCGCGCACACGTTGTCCACGCGTCAACCGTTCGATCATTTTGCACGAATCTTGATGCCGGAGATCATAAATAGTAACTGCGGTGGAAATTTTTACTTTTCACCTCATTCTCCTCTGCATCACCTTCTTCCTCCAGCGAGCGCCTCCTCGAGCTCTCTGCGCACCAGTGCAAAAAACCCTAGCTCCTTAATCTCTCCCAGTCACCGCTGAAAAACTCCCAATGGCCAGCAGCAGCTCCTCCCCCTCCATGGCGGCGTTAGGCGATGCCGTGGCGAAGCCAGCGAGCTCCATCGTCGTTCCCCCAGAGGGTCTGGTTATTCCCAAATCCGCGGTGGTCGAAGCCACCGGCGGTGACCATAACTCAGCGGCGATGGAGCTGCTCGAGGAGGAGTATGACTCCCACAAGGGCGACTGGCGTGGTTCGGATATTACGGACCGCGATATCAAAGAATTTATCAGCGAGGGCTACCTCCCTGCGACGGAGAAAAGGTGTACCTCAAACCACAACTGGTACGCGGCGTCTCCCTTCCCATCTCCAACGTTTTCCTCGCTGTCCTCAACCATTACCGATTACAGCCTCAGAACCTCTCCCCCAATAGCATCTTAGCGCTTAGCAACTACGCGGCGCTTTGCGAGGGTTATTTAGGGATTAAGCCTAGGCTAGATCTCTTCATCTATTTATTCACCGTCAAGCGCGAAGCCGGAGCCGGCAAGGACGAGCTTAGAAATTGTGGCACCATTAGTTTTAAGATCAGGCCTGGCCGGCAGTTCCCCTCTGGCCGGTCGAGAAGTAACGTACCCGGACTTCGTCGATGGAGCTACCGCCGAAGCGTCGACATGGAGATCCCAGGCCTCCCTTCCCTCCGACATCGACGCTTCCCGCGCTATAAGGCGGATAGAGTGGTTCGTAGATACGGGTCTGACCGGATTGGACCTAGCCATGTGCTAGTTCGTCGGGCGGATCCAGCCTCCACAGCACCGCTTGAAGTTGATGCACGAGTATACCAACGAGAGGAAGGATAGCCTCCGCATATCCTAGGACAACTTCTCGAGCGACTCCGTCAAGCTCTGCCTCAAGGACATCGTCAAGGTGAAGGATAAGAAGCGTGGCTTCTCCATTACCTATGACATGTTCGTAGAGAGCAAGTGCCCAAAGGTAATTGTTTATTTTCCGTGTATGACATATACTCCAGGTCTTCCGTCTAGCCATTACCATCTCATCTAACACGGTGGTTCTTCACTTAATAGCTCACCGACATAGATGAGGATAGCATGGATCCTCAAATCTATGATCCAAAGATGAAGGAAGTCACCGTCGTGTCCGACGACGATGCCCCGTTGTCGCGAAAGCGGAAGAGCTACACCTCTGACGCTGCCGATGGAGGCAAGAAGAGGAAGACGGAGGGTGGAGCCTCCAAGAAGACTACCACCGCCCTAGAGGCGGAGAAAAGAAAGGTTACATGGATCCCCTTTGCCAAAGAACCCCCTCTTGTGTATGCTTCTTTCTCTCCAACATTGTCCATTGTTTATATTATTTTTGTACTTATACTTTTTGTGTGTTTCAGGAAGAAGGCCACAACCAGTTTGAAGAAGACCTCCAAGACTTTGGAGGCTTCTAAAAACATTAAGGATATGTTGCATCATGACGTTTATCACCACACATCTCCCCCCATCTCCCCTGTCACTCCCATCGTCAAGCCTGCTGCTCCGACAAGCTCTCAAGCCAAAGAAGCATCTGGCCCTTCCGCCATGGAAGTGGACTCAGGTGCCTCCACCGAGCTTGCTGTTGTCAGCGAATAGGCGACGCAGGAAAGTGCCGCACACCAAATGGATGAAGCTCCGGCTAAGGATGCCATCGGTAGCGGTAAGGCGGTGGTGGAAGGTGGTACATCTGCCGAAGGCGGCGCTTCCGCACCCAAGAAGACCATAGAGTTCCCGAATATAGTCTATCCGGTACTTACGCCGGGTAGCACTGCTCTGGTTCCTAGTGCGGCGCTGACATCTCCAACGTGCGGCCTTAAGGAGCTTCTCCGGCAAGCAGAAATCTTGCAAGGAAACAGTTTGTCCTTTGGCAAGTTGCTTGCTGAGAGTGCTACCAACGTCAAGATCATTGCGCTTGTAAGTTTTATTTGCCTTTTGCTTTTCATATGAGTATCCCACTGTAGACCCCAAGGATTTAGACAGAAAACCATAGGTCTTTGCATCTAAATGCTCTAAGAGTGACTAAGCTAGAAAACTTCTCACTGTAGCCCTAAGCATATAGTTTGAATGAATTATTTCGACTAGATGCTTTTAGAGTAACATACGCAATGTTTATAAATTTCAATACTGTAGCCCCCAAGCCTCTAGTTGTAACTGAATTAGTTCCGACTAGATGCTTAAAGAGAAGTTAAGCATATGACTGAGTTAAAAACTTTATACTGTATCCCCCAAGCTTCTAGTTGAAAACTGAATTAGTTCCGATTAGATGCTTAAAGAAATACCAAGCATATTGTTAAGTAAAAAACTCTCGCTGTAGCCCCCGAGCTTCTAGGTGGAACTTTTCCGGCTAGATGCTCCAAGTAGACCAAACAACGTTTAATTTTTCTTCTTTCCACAGAATGAGAATGCTCGGAGGGGTGTCGCCAATGACAAGTACCAGAATATGCACGCGGACTTGGAAGCTGAAAAGGGTAAATCTGCCTTCTTGAAGGAACAAATCATCAAGAGCAAGCATCTGTTTTTCCTATCTTTTTCGTATTCCGACTTGGTCTTGTGTCTTCTTCGAGTACTCACTGTGTACTTTTCTTTCTCCGACTTGCAGAAACCATTTCCAAGGCTAAGGATATTGTCGAGCAATCCAAGCACATTCAGCAGCTGGATAGCGAAAACAAGATCCTTAAGCAGGAGAGGAAGGACATGTTGAAGATGCATGAAGACTCGATGAAAGCCCTGCAAGACTCCGCCAGTGAGGAGATGAACCGCTTGAAGGAGGAAATCGTGATCTTAAAAGATTAGAAGAAAGTTGTCGATGAGCAAATAAACGCCATCATGAAGCGTACAAGATCATCCGACAAGAACGGGACTCCATGGCGGAGATTATCCAGCAAGGTGAGATAAGCATCTTCAATAAGTGATTCTCCGTCTTTGATTTCTATAAGCTGAATACTCTGAATTTTTGAACTCATGTTCTCCTTTGTCGGAAATTCGCAGCTCCTATGGGTTTAACCCGGTCGCCTCCTCCGCCAAAGGAATGCATGGTCCTTGCCGGCAACTTTATCAACACCATCATCAAGCAGGCCAAGGAGATAGCCAAACCCCTCCAGATTAACATCAAGGCATTAGACTCTATGACGAAGTTCTCGGAGATTCTGTGCCGATCCCCCGAGCGTATCGCAAGCTGGAAAGCTTCATGTGCACGGGCCGGTGCAAGGATGGCGCTGTCCATGGTCAAGGCACATTATGAAAATGTCGACATCGACACGGTAACCTCCGGTATCCCCGACATAGATGACTAAGGCCAAAAGATAAACCACTAATCTATCTTGGCATCACTCGCGGGTTATGACACCAAAGAAGCCGAGTTGGTCGACGTTAATGTCTTTGTGCCCATGAAAACCATCGATGGCGGCAACCAAAGCTCCTCCGAGTCCCTCAACACTGCAGACTTCGAGGAAGGTGACTCTCCTACTGCCGACGATGTTGCTTCCAAGTCGCCTGCGCCAGAGGAATAAAAAACAATTTGTAATATTTGTTTCCTCTGTAATGTGTATGCGGAAAAACTATGTGTTAACTTAAGGCAAAAAACAATGGTTGTTTATTTCCTGCTACTCAAGAACTAATTCCAGCATGTATATTTTTTAAGCAAGTGTTGGCTTATCCATTACTTTGGTTTTTATGCTTGACTTTTCATGAGTCGGAAGACTCATTGTCGGAACCATGCGCTCAGGCGATGATGCCCAATGACACCGTCAATAACCTAATCACAAAATTGCCAACAATAAGTGCCAAAAGTCACTACTCCAGAATCCACATAAAAACGTCAAAGAACGTGTAGACTAGAAAACTTAAGCTAACGCCCGTAGGCGGAATTTTCACAAATGCAATCGCAAAGCTTGTGCATAAAGCTTTTTATACGATCAAAAAATGAACACTAAAGGAGGTAAAAGACTCAGAAATATGAGTGAACCAGAGAGCTTTATTTCATTGATCATATAAGAGGTACACAATTAGATAAAAAATGCTAAGTGTAGAAAGGACGTAGTTGTGCTATGTTCCATGGCCGATCAAGCTCCGGGTAGTCATCATCCGGGTCACGTCTCTTACGCTTACGATCCTTGTTGGGTCTATCCTTCAGTTCATGATTGTCAACAAGGTAGTAAGACCCATTGAGTAGCGCCTTGGTTATGATGAACGGTCCTTCCTATTGTGGGGATAATTTGTGTGACTTCTTCTGCTTAAGTCAGAGCACCAGACCCCCCTCTTTAAACGAGCGATGCTGGACGCGGTGACTATGGTAGCCGCGTAGCTTCTGCTGGTAGATGGACGATCTTTGGCATTCCAAAACGCGCTCTTCCTCGAGAAGGTTCACATCTAGGCGTCTGGATTCTTCAACGTCATCTTCGTCGTAGGCGGCGACTCTTGGTCCATCGTGAAGGATGTCGGGAGGCAGGATGGCTTCTACTCCATATACCATGAAGTAAGGGGTGTAGCCGGTGGATCTGTTGGGTGTAGTTCGTAAACTCCATAGCACAGATGGCAATTCTTCCGCCTAGGCTCCAGTTGCTCTATGCAGCGATGCCTCAAGACGTGGCTTGATTCCCTGCAGAATTAATCCATTGGCTCGCTCAACCTGACCATTGGATTGTGGGTGTGCCACAGATGCAAGGTCAAGTCGGATGCCCTTCTCCCAACAATAAGCCTCCACTTCTCCGAGTGACAAGTTTTTGCCGTTGTCGGTGATAATGCTAT
Organism: Avena atlantica; assembly: GCA_910589765.1. Taxonomy (NCBI): domain Eukaryota; kingdom Viridiplantae; phylum Streptophyta; class Magnoliopsida; order Poales; family Poaceae; genus Avena; species Avena atlantica. The sequence continues at coordinate 254,297,258 of OU342738.1, read as the reverse complement.
GTGGGAGACTAAATCTCACCACTAGATCCCGGACAAACCTAAGGGCAGTTTCCCCATGGAGCTTTCTAATGGGTTTAGCTTCTATCCATTTGGTGAATTTATCAACTACTACTAGTAGATGCGTAAAACCCACATGGTGTCGTCTGCAACGGACCAACCATGTCTAGCCCCCAGACTGCAAACGACCAAGTTATTGGTATTGTTCGTAATTCTTTAGCAGGAACATGTGGTTGTCGGGCATAATACTAGCATCCCATGCATGTCTCCACCAGCTTGTCGGCGTCCGCATTTGCGGTCAGCCAGTAGAATCCTTGCCGGAAGGCTTTCGCGACCAAAGATCTAGGAGCGACATGATGCCCGCAATCTCCGAGATGGATTTCGCGTAGGATTTCGATACCTTCTTGCTGGGAAACACACTTAAGGTATACACCAGTAGTGCTTATTTTGTAGAGCTGTCCATTGATTATGGTATAGCCCTTTGCTCGACGTACTATCTGCCGTCTTTCGACTTCGTCCTCAGGCAAAGTTCCGTGTTCGAGATACTCCATGTGGACGAAAGAGTCTACTCTGTCCGGGTTGTCGATGTCTGCTCCCTTCATGGACAGTGTCTGTAGATGCTCCAGGAAAACTCCAGGCGGAATTCGTTTGCTCCTTGATCCAAGCTTAGACAGCAGATCAACCGCCTCGTTTTGCTCCCTAGGTACATACTTGACCTCGTAGCCCAAGAAGCTCATGGCTATCTCGTCCACTTTGTCGCGATATGCCGCCATCATAGGGTTCCGCGCATTCCAGGTGCCAGCCACATGCTGGGCAACCAAGTTGGAATCTCCACAGCAAACTATGTGCTTGATGCCAATATCCTTGGCTACGGGTAATCCATGAATGAGTGCTTCATGTCGTTCGTTGCCTCGAAGTGGATTTGCAGAACGTAATGTAGCTTGTCTCCAGTTGGTGACTGTAGCAATACACCAGCCCCCAAGCCGTTGAGCAGCTTTGATCCGTCAAAGTGCATCACCCAATATTATGGTTCCGGCAATGGGGTAGCATCTGGCATCTCCGTCCAATCTGCAATAAAATCTGCCAAGGCTTGTGATTTGATAGCGCCGTGTTGCTTGTAGGTGATCTCGAAGACAACAAGTTCAATGCCCCGCTTCACGACCCTTCCTGTAGCGTCATTGTTGTTGATGATGTCGGACAGTGGAGTCTTGCTCACCACTGTGATGGGATGCTACTGGAAATAGTGCCTCGGCTTCCGAGAAGCAAGGAATACTCCATAAGCTATCTTTTGGTAGGGCGGGTAACGCTGCTTGGACTCTGTCAAGACCTCGCTGACATAGTAAACTGGTCTTTGAATTTCGTGATCATAGCCTGGTTCCTTCCGCTCTACCACGACGACGATGCTGATTACCCGGTTGGTGGCCGCCATGTAAATTAACATGGGTTCTCCAGGCTCGGGTGCTGCAAGGATAGGCGCTGAGGAAAGAATCTCCTTGAGATGCTTCAATGCTGCATCTGGTTCGTCCATACATGTGAATTTGTCCGCCTTCTTTAGCAACTTGTATAGCGGCAGAGCCTTCTCTCCAAGTCGGCTGACGAACCGACTAACTGGTGCAACACAATCTGTTAGTCGTTGTATGTCCTTTAGGCATGTCGGACAGTTTATGTTTAAGATGGCCTTGATTTTCTCCGGTTTGACCTCGATTCCACGCTGGGAAATGATGAATCCCAACAATTTGCCAGCTGGAACCCTGAAGACGCACTTCTTAGGGTTAAGCATCATGTTGTATTTTCGGAGATTATCAAAGGTTTATTTTAAGTCGGAGATTAAGTCATTTGACTTTTTAGACATCACCGCTATATCGTTCACATAGGCGTGAATGTTCCGACCAATTTGAGCGTGTAGGCAACGTTGCATTGTCCGCTGGTACGTAGCACCTGCGTTTTTCAGCCCAAAGGGCATCTGAAAGAACATGTGGTCCCCCATGTGTGGTTTTGGTAATTAATGACAATCTATATGGACTAATGTGTGTATTAAGTTATACCTGTAGGATTTGTCCATTGGCATCGCTTGGAGCATGTGTTGGCTTCAAGGTCGATGAAATGAGAAGAAGATGTGATGTGCAAGCTCAAAATGTGCCATCTATAGAAGATCTCATGTTTGATGCTTGCCATCCCCGGTGTTCATGGATCGATGATGAGAAATCAAGAAAGGCATTCCATCTTGAGAAGGTCAAGTTTGTCTACATCGAGCTTAAGTGGAACGCTCAAGGCAAAGGTATAGTCTTGATAGGTTTTCCCTTTTGCCGGTCTCATGTTGTGTGTGAGAGACCTGATTTAGGATAGATAACCGTACTATCAAGAGGGGCTCTCGAATGAGTAATTCGGTCACATCGTTCGGAGAGATATCAAACCTTTGCATACTTGCATCATCGTATTTGGTTGTTGTTTGGTCTTATCCATGTGAGGATATAGAGCTTGTGGTAATCTCCATAACAAGCTCTTGTTCATCAAAATCGGATCTTCCGTTTGTATCTTGTTACGATTTTGATCTATGCGGTTTTTCGGTTTCTCACCAAGTGGGTATCTCACATTGTTATACTTGATACATTCTCACTTGGTGATAACCAATATTTTCAACGCAATTGGAATCGGGTCAATGGGAGCTACCGTTCAAAATGTATGACCGTTTGAGTTTTCGCCGATTTAATTCTATTAGGAAAAAGGAAAAACAGATTTTCTGGTCCGTCCGGTACTACTGGGCCCAGTACTGCACGTGCCTGACACGCGCGGCCCATCCTCAGTATCACCCGACACCCGTATCCGGCCCTACCGGACCAGCCCGGTAGTACCGCCCGGTTGGGCCAGTACTACCGGCCGGCCCAGGTCACCCCAGCCGCATTTCTCCGCTTCAGCCCAGCCAGCCTCCCCGCTACTGCCCTGCTTGCTCCCGCTCGCTGGCCCACTCCTGCGCTGCGCTGTGCTGCGCCCGCTCGCCTGCCCTCGTGCGTGCGCTGCCGCTGTGCCAGCTCATCGCGCGCTTTCTCGCACGCGGCCGCCCGTGTTGACTCGCGACTGCCGCCCGCTCGCACGCGAGGCCGCTCTGCTCGCTCGCCTGCTGGTGGCCCCACTGCGCGTTGACACCGGCCGCCACTCGCTCGCGTGCATGGACCCTGCGGTGGCCCCGGTTGTTGCCACGCGCACTGCCGCTGGCTGCTTTTCTTTTTCGCTGGTATGGGCTAAACGGTACTACCGGTTAAATCTGGTACTACCGGACCGTTCTGAAAAATTAGCTCCAACGGCCAGATTTTTGGGGCTCCTATTTAAAGCTTTGCCCGTTTTCAGTTTAGTAAGCTTCTTCCTCTTCTATTAGGCTAAGCTTTGTTCACACTTTCTCTAGATCTTGAAGCTTGCCTAATCTTTTCCCTCTGATGATTCTTGCCCATATTTGAGTGGAAGAGAGAGGAGATCTAGATCCACGTTTTGACCTAACCGATTCATCTCTTTGTGAGTGCATCTTTCGGGATCTAGATTTTGGGTCTCCCTTTGATTCCTCCTCTCTTGTTCCCCCAATAGCTTTAGTAGCTTTGTTGGAACTTGAGAGTGAGGGATTTGAGCACCTTTGTGGTGTTTTTGCCATTTGCATTCGGTGCATCGGTTTGAGTTCTCCTCGGAGGATTTGGTTCGTGTGATTCATTGGAGATTTTCCCTCTTGGGTTCTTGGAACCCTAGACGGTTTTGTAGCCTTCGTGGCATTGTGGCCTTTTGTGGCGTTTGTTGGTGCACATAGGTGACTCCAATTAAGTTGTGGAGAAGTTCCCCAACCTTGTGAGAGGTTCCGGTTGCCACCGACAAGTGCACCGATAGTGGAAGCATGGATCAATCCCGTTGGGGTGAGATTCACCGGAGAATAAGGGAGGCCTTTTGTGGCGTAGGTGGTTAGGTACCACCCCCTCTCCAAACGAGACGTACTCCATGTTGGGAGGAACTCGGTAAAATATCGTCGTCCCCACGTGCCTCGGTTATCTCTATACCCGAGCTCTTTACTTATGCACTTTACATTGTGATAGCCTTCGTGCTTGAAGTAATATATATCTTGCTATCACATTGTTGCTTGTATTGCTTAGCATAAGTTGTTGGTGCACATAGGTGAACCTTAGTTGTTCTAGGTTGTGCTTGACAAAGTAAATGCTAGTTTAATTCCGCCTTTGTCGATCCTCTCTCGGAAAAGTTTTAATCGCCTATTCACCCTCCCTCTAGGCGACATTCGTATCCTTTCAGCATCGTAATATAGCAAAACATGCCGTAGGGGGTTGTGAACGAAGTGGCCAATTGGTCTGACTTCCTCATCTTGATCTGGTGGTATCCTGAGTATGCATCAAGAAAACACAAAAGTTCCGAGCCAGCCGTCGAGTCAATGACTTGGTCAATGCGAGGCAAAGAAAACGGATCTTTGGGACATTCTTTGTTCAAGCCGGTGTAATCAACGCACATTCTTAATTCTTTGGTTCCCTTTTTGGGGACAAGTACATGATTGGCCACCCATTGTGTGTGAAGGACTTCTCGGATAAAACTAGCCTTAAGTAACCTAGCTATCTCTTTGCCTATGGCGCGTCTCTTCTCATCTCCAAAGCGTCGTAGAGGTTGCTTCACTGGTTTGCATTTTGGATCAATTTTTAAGCTGTGCTCGGCAAGTTCCTTAGGCACACCTTTCATATCGGGAGGTTGCCAGGCAAAGATGTCCCTGTTCTCACGGAGGAACTTGACGAGCGCGCTTTCCTATTTGGGATCCAGGTTCGTCCCAATGGCGGTGACCTTGGAGGCATTGCCTACCACAAGTTCCACCGGTTTGGTCTCGATGGCAGCCTTGAATGGTGGAGCGGAGTCAGAAATCTGTTTCTTCGACACGGGCATCTCCGAGGCATCGACCTTTCTCTGGATCTCCTTGAATTCTTCGCTGTAGACGACAGCTTCCGTGTAGGCTGCTTCTCCAATCTCGCAGTCCCTAGCTTTGGAAAAACTTCCGGATACGGTGATGACACCGTTTGGTCCGGGTATCTTGAGTTTATTGTAGACGAAGCATGGCTTGGCCATGAATGTGTGGAATATGTCACGGCCGAATATGACGTGGTACACGCTCTTGAAGGTGACTACCTCAAAGGTCATGCGCTCTTGGTGGTAATTATTAACATCGCCATAGACTACCTGAAGTGTGATGCACCCAAGGGACCGAGCCTCCCGACCAGGAACTACGCCGTGGAAGATGGTGTTGGTCCGCCTTAGGTCTGCCTCCGTCAAGTTCATCTCCTACAGTGTATCCAGGTACATGATGTTGATGCTGCTTCCACTATCTACCATACATTTGGTGAACTCATTGCCGTCAATCAAGGGGTTGATGACCATGGCGTATTGGTTCTCCGTAGGGATGAGGTCTGGGTGATCCTTCCTGTCCCAAGTAATTGGAATCTCCTACCAGCGCAAGAACTGGGGAACTAGGGGCAGAGTAGCCATCAGTATCCTCATAGAGGTCTTCTGTTGTCGGACAGTGGGGGTGCCAAGGAAAGTATGGAAAACTGCCGCCTTCTTCTCGAAGGGGTTCTTGCCTTTGCCGTCGCTCTTGGCGGAATGCTTGGGGTCAATGTCCTCGTCCATGTCACTTGAATCCTTGGACTCCTCCTCCTTCTTCTTCCCCTTGCCCTTGCCTCGCGGTTTGTTCTTTCGACTTTGCTTGTATCTAGACTCTGGGTCCTCCTTAAGGTCGTTGACGAACTTGCAGTGTCGATTGGTGTGGGTGGCCTTGCCATTGACATCGAGGTGTATGAGGCACGGCATATCGTGGTACTCTTCATAGGTTTGGGGAACGTGGAGTGCTGCCGAGGTAGTTTCACTTCCTCGCTGCTGCCCACGACCAGCTCCCCGTCCTCGGCCACGTTGCCCGCCATCACCTCGTCCTGCGAAGGTCATAGCGACCATATCGGGAGTTTGCTTTTCTTTTGGAGCGGTTTTCCACTTTGTGCTGCTGTTCCTCCGAGCTTGAGTTGGAACGGCCGTTGCCGGCAGAGAGCCGCGAGCTTCGTCGTCGGCAGCTGCAAACTCACTGGCCAACTAAATCATCTGGTTCAAGTCTAGCTGGTGATTGTCCTGCAAGCGCTTCAGCTTATGTCGGACCAACGTTCCCCTTTCCAACCCATCGATGAAGGCAGCTATGGCGGTCTGAGCGTGCATTCCTGCGCAGGAATTCTTCATATCCAGCTAGCATGAGAGGTCGGCGCGATATGTCTCGTCTTTCGCTTGCACGCACCGCTGTAGATCTCTAACAGTGCAGGGAAGTTTGTACGTACCCTCGAAGTTCTTGGTGAACGCTTCTTGCATCTCCAACCAATTGCAGATGGATTTCTCCGGCAAGTCATCAATCCATTGACGGGCCATGCCTGCCAACATCAATGGGAGGTACTTGACGACAACATTGGGGTTACCCCCGGCGATCTCCACCGTGTTGCCGTAGTCCAACAACCATGTAGCTGGCTTAGCGGTGCCGTCATAGGTCTTGATGGTCTTGTCAATCCGAAAACCCTTGGGGTAAGCTGTGGACCGTATCGAAGGTCCAAAGCAACGTGGTCCTAGGTATGGTCCTTCCCGAGCTTCGTGGATCTTGTCTATCCGCGAACATGCGTCGTATGGCTCCGGGCTTCTCTTTTTCTTGTCCACGGGGGATGGGGTGCGTGAACGACGCGGGCCCCCTCTGCCATGGTGGCTGCTAGGTGGCGACGGAGGCGGAGGTGGCGGTGGGTTAGCCTTCTTGCTGTTACCCTCCTGCGACGCCTCACGCTTGTCGGGGTTGCTTGTCAGACGCGGAGGGTCATGGCGCGACCTGCTCTTGTGTCCCTGGTTGTGCTCTCCGTCATGACGGGTCTGCTCCGTGTTATCGCGGATGACGATCCGTGCTGCCTTGGCGGGGGATATCCGTATGACGGTGAGCCTTGGTGTTTTCGCGATGTCGGGGTGAGCGGGGAGGTGGCGATGGGCGACGAGGTTGGGCCTTACCTCCATGGTCGGAGGATATGGGGATAGCATCCTTCCTGTTGCGCGCATCCCTCCATCTTCCTTATGATGAACCCGTCTGAGACCTGACATGAAGAGGAGATCTGTCCCTTGGCGGCTTATGCTGGCTAGACTGGCAAAACGCTGGGTCAGACTCAAGCCTTTGAGAGGTGGCCTTTTCCTGCTGTTTTACCGCCTTGGACACTAGGTCATAGACCTGGTACACCGCCTCAGGCGATCTATCCTGCTCCAGAAGGGTCTTGGCAACAACGAGGTTGAGGAGAGGAGTGGGAATCACCTGCCTGCCTTCACTGTCAATGTATGGATTGGCCTGTGGGTCTTGGCAACAACCAGGATCGTTGATGACGCGAGTCAGAACTTTCTGGGCCTTCTGCTGCTGCAGCAGAGTCTTATACTCGGCCTCCATTGCTCTAGCTTTCTCTATGGATTTCGTCGTGTTGACCAGATCTCGATCTAGCTTTGCGCCTTGCTTCGCGATGGCCTGCGCTTCCTCCAGCAGCTGCTGGCGCTTCTCGTCAAGCTGGGTCACCTTCTGGATATGAGCTACAGTCAGTGGCTCGATGAGGAGATTTCCATACATCACTCTATCAGCTGGAGTAACTTGGGCAGCAGCAGACGTAGATGATGGAGGCGGCAAGTTTTCGGTGTTGTTGTTGCTTGGGCCGGTGCTGAGTTCCTGCGGCTGTTGCACTGGGTTAGGTGGACGGGGCATGACCTTTGTGCGATCATTGTCGGCAGCAACATGTGGTTCCTTACCTTTGTCTAGAGCTGTAGGCGGAGCTCGTCTGGGATGATCTTCATCCATCGCCGTCCCAATGGTGACGAACACCTCTCGAAATGTGATGACGTTGTTGGCCTACTCGTCGCGCGTGTACTCCTCCATCTCCTGCATGGCAGAGTCTAGCTCCTCTGGACTGAAATCTATCTCCTCTGAATCTGCACCGAAGTCGGCGTATAGCGCGTTAATCATAGATTCGGAGGGTGCCAGGGCTTCCTCGATGACGGGGGGGGGGGGGGGGTGGAGGTGCAATAGCAGCGACGATGACTGGAGGTGGTGGCGCAGCTGCAACGATGGCGGCCGGAGGCGGTGGTGGCGGTTGCTGAGGCGGCGGCGCTCCACCAATGAGCGCAAGATCCGCCTAAGCTGCCCCCTCGGCCTCCGCGTAGCTGTTGACGGTGTTCACACCATGCTTTCGAAGGTGAGAAGTCCCGAAGATTGCTGCCGCGTTAGAGAATGCCAGAGAAGCGTTCCCTGGTCCAGTCCTTCCACAAAGTGATACATAGCATCATCATTGGGGTAGTGGGCCAGATCGGCTCGTATACGGGGCCACCTGGCAAGGTAATCACGGGGGTTTTCGCCCTCTCTCTGAACGCAACGCGCCAGATCGAAGATGGTAACCACGCCGATGAACTTGGATCTCTGCTGTCCAGACGCATGGACGAAGCCGGCAGACTTGCAGTGATCTTCCATCATTATATCCTGCACAGGGGCGGTTTGGGTGGGCCTTGAATTTTTCAGATCTTTGCCAGCAAAATCTAAGGAGAGATCCGACATCGATCCTTCCACGAACGTATCCTGCCCGTAGGCGGTCTGTGCGGGTCTTGATGCTCCTCCAACTCCCAGGGAACTAGTGCCCGAGTCGGTTTCGCCAATGAAGAGGTGGATGTCTCCGATAGGAACGATCGAACACCGTGTAGGGTTCGTCTTTGCCGGGATCCAGACCTCGTCGGGAGGGACGATCGGAACATTGTCGGAGAAGAGAACGCGACCAATGGCTACGGTTTCGCTGATTCCCGCGAAGATCTTGGTCCTCGCCCGCTGAAGAGCCTGAAGCGCCTCTTGCCCCACGGTGGGCGCCAACTGTCGTGGTATTGCCGACGAGTACGCCATGGACGGGTCCTCACAGTGCGTGTTTAGAGACTTAGGGGAAGGCGAACGGTTGACGGGTACGAGGTAACACAGCTTACCTAGGTTCAGATCCCACGACGGTGGCGGAATCCTACTCCTGCTATAAATCACTATAATGGCAATACGCCGAGTTACAGGGATTGGTTTGTTGTGCGAGGTATGAGTTAATTGGTCTAAGTTATCGTGCCCTAAAGGCTCCCATAGGCCCGACTTATATAGTCTCCAGGTCCTAGGGTTACAGGGAAAAGTCCTAGTCGGATAGGTTACAGAGTCCTACACCACGTATTAGTAGTCTAGCGTGTCTTGCACTCCAAGGCTCCGGGTACGTCGGTGACTCCTGCGTAGCCTTCCTTTATCCGACATGGGCCTCCCTTCTGGATCCGTCTAAGTGGGCCGCCCAGTAGGCCATGGGCCTTGCTACCAACTGTGGGCCACCCGGGTTATCCGGATAGAGGACATGCTATAAGGATACCCATATAGCATATCCCCAGCATGTACCTCATATTTATTTATAGACGCTAGTACCGACCAAGGATACGAGGGGGAAGGAGGATACTACGAGGAAGAAGCCGAGGAGAACTTCAACCACTGCTTTGCACAAGGCAAGCCTAATACTACCAGTTGACTTGGCAAACTAACACTTGCAAGATTACCTTATCTATGCAAGGTTATACTTGCAATTATGCAAGCTTAAACTACTATCTTAGCAAGCTAAGCTAAACCATGCAAGTTTTACTTGCAAGCTTACACCACTTGATACCCCATCCTAGTTTTACTTGCAAGCTTAGTATTTTATTTCTTTATCAAAGCTTCTTAGTTTGGTTTACTTAGTGACTTGTACAACTTAGAAAGATGTTTTAAAGGTAGCATAAAGAACATAAAACTTGACCTAAGTTAGATAAATCTTGATGTCATCCTGAGGCATGAGATTAAACCTATATAAGATACATTTGATTACCACCCCTCATTAGTGTTTACTCCCACTTGTAGATGCTAGTAATAAGCGTAAAACTTGATCACTTTAGATGGGAATACATAGTGAAAATGGTTATGAAAACCTTAGAATGATGAGTCATTCTACTGAAATGTTTTGCCATGTGTTCTTGAACACCATATGATTTTTGATGATGAAAATGTTAAGGCATGAGCCATAGCCCTTTATAAAACTAATGGTTGTCTAGATGCGATACCATTCCAATTTTACCGTACAACCACAATACCGGAAATTTGGGTAGGGCTTGACTGGAAATTTATATACCTTAGTATGGGTTCCCTTGCAGCCAAGGTTTGAGCTGATGCTACCTTGTGAAGATTGTACACATGTGCAGTTCCCAAGATGACAGTTGGTCATGGTTGGGAGACCAAACTCACAGGAGAGGTGCCTATACTAGGGCGTGTAATTGAAAGGTTAGGATTGATTATCCACATACTGAGTATGGTGAATTCGGGATTGTTCCTGATGGATGTATTGAATGTTGTGGTGAAAGTGTACCACCTCTGCAAAGTGTCAAACTATCAGAATAGCCACGTCCGCGGTTATGGACAGTTGGAGTGGCCATATTGTTCTATCGTTAGATGTTTTCAAAATGACTTGTGAAATGAATCATGACTTTGACTTGACCACAACAGGGTTGTGTTATGAAATTCAAGTTCCCACTTAGGTGTTATAAAACTTTCAACTAGCTTTCTTTGCTTCTGAACTCAGTAGAGATAAATCTGGCTTTTTGCAAAACAACCTAGAGCCTAGTACTTCCAACTCAAAACCACTTCACTTGTTAGTATTAGTTTGTGAGTACTTAAAGAGTACTCATGGCTTTGTCCCTGGCTATTCCCGTGGCCAGACTATGAAGAGGACTATCAGGAGGACGGACCACAGGGAAGTTACGACAACTAGGATCATCTCCCATAGTCAGCATTGCCTGTGACCATGAAGATGGAGCTTCGCCTACGCTACCATTCTTATTACGTTATTCCGCTGCTATGATTGTAGTAAGACTGGATAATGAGATCCTTTATTTGTTGTAAGACCTTATGTATGGTTTGTAATGGATGATGTACTGTGATATCCAATCTATTATGTCTCGTAAAATGGTAATCCTGGGATTGTGATGTATGGCATAACATGCATCTGGGATTAAAAATCCGGGTGTTGACAGTTATCATCCGAACCCCCTCCAGTATTAAGTTGCAAGCAACAGACAACTGCTTTAAGAAAAGTGTTTAAGGTAAACAATCCACTTGTTCCATGAACAAGAGACCATTGTTTTCTCCCTAGTGGCAATAGCACATCTACAACCTTAGAGATTTCTGTCACTTCCCTTAGATTAAATAGAGGCATGAACCCACTATCGAGCATAAATACCCCCTCTTGGAGTCACTAGCAACTACTTGGCCAAGATAGCTACTAACAACGGAGAGCATGCAAGATCACAAACAACAAAAACATGATAGAAACAATAAGACAAAACCATTAATCTATCTGGCATAGTAATCTAAATATCCATCGGATCCCCGCAAACACAACATGCATGATTACAAATAGATGAGATCTTGATCATGAACGGATCTCACAAGATCCAAACATGAAAGCACAAAGGAGGAGATACTGTGGTGACCCAGCATACCATAACATGTGTAGTACACTATAGTCATTGACATGACATTCACAGAACACCGTTCCGTAAATATCACATCCCTTAGAGTGGTACAACAGAAACATTGCGGGTCCATATTACAAACATACACACATTATTATTATTACAATACCAGAAGTTCAAGACTTCAAAAGATTCAACGTACAAACCAAATATAAAGTGTTTCAGCGGAAGTTTTAAAGTGACACTTTAACTCCAAATTGAGCTCAACAACTTATTGTTATATATTGTTCATGTTGCTCGGCTCAATTGGTTCCTAGTACTACGATAATTATTCTGACTCATGGTGCTCTCCTCCATAGGCGATGTCGTAGTCCACCCCTTCTACGACACCGTAAAGATCGGGCTCTTCATAGAAGACCTCCTCTTGGCTTTCAGCTTCATACATTGGTGTATCTTCTGGATCCTCAGAGTCTAAACAGGGGATCAAAGGAAAAGGTGAGTAACAGCGTTGCCCAGCAAGTTCATTATATGCAAGATGGGAAGTTTGATGCTCTATCTACCACCTCGGACTATAAGTCCTTGGCACTATGCAGTTTTTGTAAATCTTTCTTCAAAGATTGATTTTATTGTTAAAAACTATGCCCATCAGCCTTCACATGTTTACTAGAACTTTCATGGAGTTCCTTCCCTTCCGCATTCGTAGATCCTTCCTGGAACAGGGAGTAACAAGTTACAATTCTTACACTCTGCAGAGGTGCGTTACTTTACCCATGAGAGATTAACTCCTTGTTGCACAACCGGGCATACTTTCCCGTCCGCATTTCCATGATGTGGGGCCTATTAGGTGATCCAAGCCAATCACTGCCCTCTCCGCGACCCCATATGTCTGCATGATCCTTCGGGACTAGCTCACCTTTGTTAAGCCCCCTTTCGGGCAGGCTAAAACCCTGATGAGTTCCTGAAGACTCTATGAGTTGGTGATGCCCCTGGCAAGTACCTTAAAGGTCCGGCTAAATCTCTAGAAGCCACTCATAGATAATATAGACACCAAAAACGTGGAGCCTAAGGGTTCCCACCCATATGTTGGATTCGCACAAGGAATCACAACGTCATGTTAAGGTCGTATTGCCTCCATACAAAAGGAAAAGGGTACAGCTGACTTATCCGTCCCATTCCAAATCTCATGGCTAACGCGTTATATACGACGCTAAATTCCTAGGTGATTATCATTGTTGCAGATAGAAACCTAAGTTCCATTGCTCCAGTATATCATCACTTAGGATGATATCGACAAATTATTTATTTGAGAAAATAATATTTTATTTTCTTGAAACATAGATGCTAACACACCATTTGCAAATACTTTGATAAAGACTCTTCAAAGGACATGAGCAAGTGATGAACTTCCCTTGTGATTGCAAGGTAGTGAAGTCGGATGCTTGCACTAGACCTTGAGCTTATATGTCTACAAAACATCATTATTGCCCGGTAAGGACAATATTTAAAGAAGCAAAAAATGAATATGCATAGTAATGTAATGCATTATTTCTTATTTATCTTCTTTATGTATTTTACCCAATATATTAGTTTCTAGAATTTCTTTAAGTAATAAAGGAATTTATTTTAAAGAATAATATTTAATATTTTATAATTATTACATTCACTATTTTTATAATAAAATATATTATTAATAGAGTTAAAAGCTAATTTTTTGAATATAAACTCCTGTATTTATTTGTTTAATAATTCTTTTAAAATTAGCATATAAGTAAAATAGAATTTCTTTTGGTAACTCTAAATATTTATTTTGTATTTTTTTAAAATACTACAATAACAAGATATATTAAAAGTGATTTTTATTTATTTTTATCCTTTTTATTTATTTTTATAAAATTCCATAGGGAATATATATATTATAAAATTCTTGACCAAAAATTATATATATTAATATTTTCTTAATTTAATTAAATAGGTTGGATTATTATGAATCTAAAACTATATTATTTGTATTTTTCAGTCTTCTATTTTATTTTCTAGAATTTATTGAGTTCTAGGGGTATTTTGGTCTTTTATTAAATATTAAGATTTCTTTTAGGATTTTGGGCCAACCCATTGGTCTTATTGGGCCTAAACTAGCACAAATGGCCTATTAAAAAACCCTTCACAAAGGGGTACTGGCCTGTCTGGCCCAGTCCACAGCCCCACCTTCTCTTGTCCTCATCCCTTTCTCCTCCTCGACCCCGTGGTCGCTGGCGCTGCCGTGAGCGATTCCTGCCGCTGTGGTCCTCTCTGACCGTCGCCGCTGAGCGATTCCTGTCGCTATTGTCCTCTTTGACCGCCGCCATGGTGTATGGTGAGGTTGTTGACCATGCTCCCTCATTTGCTCCAACTTGATTTGGTTCTGGGGCACTCCTGTGGCCAGGCTAGCCCCGTCCCAAACCCTAGGGTTTGGGGTGGTGCTCGTATTGCCCATGCCGATGCCCCTGTGGTGCTGTGAGGTGCTCGTGCGACGCTGTGGTGGTGCTGTTCATCCTCCTGCGCTGATGTGGCCTCTGTCGCGGCTCGGTGCGGGTTGCAGCGCCCATTGGGTGCTCCTCATGCCGTCGTGTGCTCGTCGGCCCCTCTGCTTCCTCTTCTATTTTACAGCGAGGACCACAGGTGAGTTGTTTCTTGGTTATCACCCATGCCTCCATCTCCTCTGAGTTCATCTGTGTGTAACTAGTGGCCATCCCTCATTAGGGTTCATACTGTTTCTAGGGTTCTTCCCTGGTTCTAGGGTTCATCCCTCTTTGTGCTTTTAAGATGATGATTTGATCTAGTAGTGATGCCTAGTGAGGATTGTGCTCACTGCACTTCAGTGCTTACTGTCATGCTTTGATTATCTGATTCTATTGTTGATCTGATGCTAGTGGTTCAATAGTGTTACCTCTAATTGGTGCTTAAGCTTGGTTAAGCTGATGGTATAACTGTGAAACCTGGTTGGTTAGGTTGATGCTTAGTGTGTTTCTCTACTTTAGTACTCTAGTACTGACAGTAACACCGTCAGTGGTTATTCACTGCATCAATAGATGTTGGCTTGTATGGTTATCAATAGACTGAACTTAATCATTTGATTTTTTAATGATGCTCTAAAGATATATGGATATGTTTGCTGATCTCTGAGTGTAATCTTAGGGAAATGATATCAATGGCTTGCCACTTTCTTTATGGTAGCCTGTTAATGTTTTTATTTGGTTGATAGAGTCTCTTCTTGTGACACCATTTAACTATGGCACACAAGTTGTGATTCTACTACTGGCTTTAGTTTGGCTAGTGCTTAAGATTGGATAAATGCCAAAAATAAGTTGAAAGCTTCTCTTAATATTTATGCCTATGATGTTGGTCTGAGGTCTAGGAACTAGGTTCCTATCTTATTGTCCCTCATAATATGCATAAGTATCATGGTTGTTCACTGGATCTGGGATCCTAGTTGGCTAAGATGATTAGTTTGCTTATAGCTTAATGTTGGTGCATATAGTTTATGAAATCTGAGGTGCTACTCCATTAGGAGATGTGCCTAGATTTTATAATCTATATGAGAACATATTGGAATATATGAGTTGTTTATGATCACCAGAATCTATGATGCTGGTCTGAGATTCTGGTGGATTTGGTAGAGTTTACTTCTGGCCCTTATATTTGAAAGTCCTCTATGATAGGTTCACCCCACTTGGGTGATTACTGAGAGGTTTAACTTATAAGACAACACATGCCTTTCTGTTTGAATAATATGAACAGAATATGTGGATGTTTCATGATACTCACCACAACAGTTGATGATTGTGGTGGTTTTTGGTTGATCTGGTGGCTTGATCTTACTGATTGTGTTGCTGGCCTGACCTTGTACTCCACCTCCTGGTGCCGCTCCTGATACTTTTGTTCCCGTGGCTTGACCTTGATCTTCCCTTCACATCCTAGCTTCTGCAACTTGACCTTGCTATCCACTTGATTCTCCCCCCTCCTTATGTCACCATCTGGTGATGCTAGGATGATCTGGTGTGTGGTCTGTCTAGTGGTTTTCTTGGCTTTGCTAAACTGAGTGTGTTCTTGGTGTGGTGTCTAAGATGCAAAGATGAACTAGTGGGGCTGCCCACGGCTGTGCTTGCTCCTTTTACTTGTGTGAGTTGTCGTGGTTGTGTCGACAACACACCCCATGAAGTTAGGTGATTGTGCTGCATGTGTGCATGTTGCATGGCTTTGGATAAGATCAGTGAGGTGTCTCACCTTTTGATCTTTTAACTTTTAACTTTCCTGGTGAAACTTGCCCCTCTTACTGGCTGTGAATATTTGACTTGTGGCTTATTTATTATGAAAGATCAAATTCTTTCATATTGGTGAAACTTGCCCCTATAAAAATTACTCAATGATGTAATTTTGAGTAGTGCACTTCACTTCTCTCTACTGAGAGTAAAAATAACAATTCAACTTTTATTTTCATTCTTATTTGCTTTGTATTTTGCAGGTACAAGATCTGGAGATTCAAGATTTAGTTTTAGGATTACTTAGATAGATTCTTTTGTAATTTCTATTTTAATCTTTTGTATGAATATTGTAATAGTTTATCCATTTTTTTAATTTCCTCATTTGTAAATTCTTTACTATAATGAATCTTTATTACTTGAATGAGTTTATCTTTGTACTTTATTTATGAAATAAAGATAATAAATATAGATTCATTTCGTATTTGTAATTCTTTATCTTGAATTCTTATTACTATATTTTATCTCTTTATCCAAACATATAATATTACTAAATCATTTTTGGAATTCATTCTAAAATACCAAATTCTAACTTTAAAATATAAGTTCAAATTTCAAAATTTAAATTCAAATCCTTTCACCCAAAAAACATTAATTTAAAAATATCATGTCAAAATTTATAACGATCAGTCTCCCGAGCTATTCCTACACCTAGATAGTGAAAGAAACTCTGATCACTTTAGGTTTTTATTTGGCGAAAAATTTACCCACATTTATAGATGAATGCATGCATATGCACAAATTCCTAAATATACCCTTCGTTGGTTCCTAAATGCTGGGATGTTACAGACTTCCCCCCTTAAATTAAACTTCATCCCTAAGTTTGCTGAAGTGTACCTGAATAGTTTTGGATGGGCTTCTCTTAAGTCATCCTCTTTCTCCCATGTGGCTTCTCTCTCGGGGTGATGCTCCCACTATACTTTGTGACTTCTGATTCAATAGGCCCCTGAAGGAAATGAAAAAAGTTCAGGCGCGATCGAGGGCTGAGATGGGCGGATACCCCTTCGCGCCTAGGGGTAGTATTGTCATACAGAAAGGTTAGATCACGAGCGTAGAGCCCGCCAAAGCCCGTACAGGCCCGAAGCGGATTAGTACGCGCGTATTCTGCGACGCGACGTGGATTCCCGTCGTCCAACTCAGCTGTCTGACGTGGCAACACCCCAAAAAAAACACCCCTACATGGTTTGCTGGGCCGCATTTCTTTTCCCGTTGGTGGGCCGTTTGTGTTGCACGCGCGGATAAGAGCGGGGGCTCGCGATACAGAAGGGAATGAAAAAAATAGCGATACATCGGGAAGGCGCACCCCCCTCACCTCCGACGCGGTGCACGTCTGACACCACCCGCAGGACTGTGTCATCGTGACGCGTGCAGGGACGCGTGCACCATTCTATCAGCGCCGAAGTGAATTGTCAATCGACTTAATGGAGCATCCAATCGGTTGCATCGTTGCAGTTCTATGCCTGCCATGTGTGAACAAAACTTCTTTGAGAAGGCAGGTCACACAGTAGGGGAGAGTACGGTGGGGTAATAAGACTGGTCTACCTAGCCTTTTTGACTATCTACCTCCACTAGTCACTAGCGCCCTCCTCCCTTTCTTCTTCCTCCTGCTCATCCCGCTCCTGCTCCCTCCCTCTGCGCAGCCATGGATCCCTCTCTGAAGCGTACCGCGGCGACAATGCGCGAGGAGAGAAAAGAGAGAGCTCGTCGCGCCACTTTACGCACTGAAGAGTCACAATATATGCTCATTCCCGCAGGCGAGGGATCCTCTGGGTAGGTCATGTACTTCTTCTCCTTAATAGTGTTATCCAGCATTCTTCTTCTCCTTAATTATCACCTCCTTCTCTTTATTTAGAGCCGTCCGTTCACCGGCAGACATGTCCCCCCCAGATCCCCGGAACAGCGAGGTAAATAATATACACTAGGGTTTTTGCGACTAGGATTTGGGGTTTTTGCGACTAAGATTTGGGGTTTTTTCTCCTAGATCTTTTCCACACCGCCCATTTCTGCATAAAGCTCGTGTGCTATAATGACACTTTACTGTTGTTCCCGTTCCGTGATAGGACTGAAACCACGTATTCTTTGTCCTAGGAAAAGAAGCCAAAACTCAACAATAATGTGGATGCTTGGCTTAATGCACGAATAAGCAGCCACAGGGAGAAAATGCAAACACAAGAGCTGGAATTACAACATCTCAAATTAGTTGTGAATACCCTTCCTAAGGAGCGCGACGAGCTGAAAAGGGACAACGCTGCCTGGAAGAAACTGAATAAGAAGATCCAAGCCTCGAACCGACTGAATACATCCATCAACCAGGGGCTATCGAAGGATAATGCGAGGCTAAAAGATGATAATGTCAATCTCCGTGTCGAGAACAAGATCCTGCTTCGGAAGCTCCAGGCTTCGCTCAGTGAGCAGGTCAAGATCAGGCGGGACATGCTCGTACGTCGCCTACAACTTGAAGAGATTGAGGACATAAACCAGCAGCTCCTCGCCAGGCTACGACTGTAATGTAGCAGACTTTCCTCGGTGCTGCTCTGCTGAATTGAACTATGTGTTTCTATTTTGCAACTATAAACTGAACTATCCGAACAATGAGTTGCAATGGGAGACACCTTTTGCGCAGTCCGAGAACTATCTGCTTTCCTGTTGTTTCTATCTACTGTCGCTGCCATGTTGGACAAGTGTCATTTTTGTTGTAAGAAAAACTTAAACTTAGATATTACACACACTCAACTGTGCATTAAAATTCAAATTATGTATTCCAAACTCAACTTCAAATAGTTGCAAAAGGGGGTAGCCACGATCGGAAAAGAGTGGGTGGGCCACTGGCGGGGATCCGGAGAGAGAAAGAGAGAGTGAGTTTCATAAAAAGAGAGAGAGAGAGATATTTTTTGACACGGAAGAGAGAGAGATTGTTGGCGAATGGGGCCACCGGGCGCGTGAGAACCGTGCATGTACCATACTAGGCATGTCCGAGGCGCACCGTGCACGTGTGAACTGTGTAGTACTGTACTACCGAATGTCCGCGGTGCACTGTGCGAGCAGGTGCGCATGCGTATGCTGCTGAACCGTACACATGTGAACTGCGGGAGCACGAAACGTCGGCGTCTCACCATATACATCCCATCCCTCTGCATCTCTCCGCCTTCCCTTATTCACTCCATCATGCCACCTCTTCCCAATTCCCCCTAGGCCCTACCCACTACCCTTCCCCACTCCTCTCTCCGCTGACCAGGAAAAAACCCTCTCCCCTTCCGCTTCCGCTGCACTTCCCATTCTGGCGATGGAGCACCCATCCGACATTGTCGCCGCAGTGAAGGAGAAGGCCGCGACGCTGGCGTTAGCCGTGGAGGAGGCGGCCAGAGCCGCGACGGAGGCGGCTAGAGCCGTGGAGGAGGCACAAAATGCCGCAAGGGCTTTAATCACATCCGCAGCGGATGCGAAAGATGAAGCGGAGGCCATTTCTGAAGGCCGGACGATTGGTCCCTCATCGGCTCCCGCCGCTATCAGTACTTGTGCGTACAATCTTGGGAAGCAGCCGCAGGATGACGACGAGGAGGTCGAGCTGATCATGCCGCCGCCGGCCTTTGACGAGAACATCATCGACGAGGAGGAGGAGGTAAGTTCCAATTAATGGATTATCTGCTTGGGGCCTAGGGTTTTCGGTTAGCGTCAGATTCATTTGTTATCTATTAAGATTAGGGCCTAGGGTTTTCACTTAGCGTCATATTCGTTTGTTATCTGTTACGATTGATGTGTAATTAATGGATATGTGGATTATTGCTAGCTAGGCTTCGATTATGGACAAAATCGATTAATATTTGTGGATCTGTGGATTATTGCTAGCTAGGGTTCGATTAGGACAAAATCGATTAATATTTGTGGATTTGTGGATTGTTGTTTTCATTTCTATGGATTAATGCTAGCTTATTGACCGACGGAAGTGGTTTATCTGCTTGATCCCTTGATTACTTTCTGTTATTGCTAGCTGGAGACTGTTATGCTTCCTTTGTTAAGCATTCAATTTTAGTTGCAGTTTCTACATATTTGCTTCACATGTGTATTTTGTATATTTCAGCAGGCTACTGATGATGTTGACAGCGATGTCGACACGTGTCAAAGGAAGACCAGGGCCACTCTCAAAAAGCTTAAAGCGGGGGGGGGGGGGGGGGTCAACCGGTTCTGGAGTGAACCCTGGACTGATGGCATGAACAGCTGCCCCTTCTGCAAAAGGAGCATAAAGATGGACTTCCAAAGCATCCTGCAGCATGCTGAAGGCTGTGGATCTGGCCATGTCAAAGTTGGGGAAACTGTAAATGTCCATGGCTTCAGGGCCAATCACATGGCCGATGGCATCTTCCTCAGGAACAAACTGAACCGAGCTATCGAGGCCGGTCGTGTGCCTGCTCCCAAGCCCAAGCCACCGAAGGTTCAGGGTATGGGAAGCAGGAAGCAGAGGAAGCGGACAGGGAGGAGCGGGACCGGGAGGAGGCGGCGAGGAGGCAGTGATGTAATGATGTGCCTGTTAGTGTGTGCTGCTGCTGGTTTAAGCAACATGCTTTTGTTTGAACTGTGTTTATGTTGGCTGCTTAGCAGCGTTTGTGTTGAACCTCTGCCTTATCAAGTTTGTGTTGAACCTTGCTTAATTAGTTTCCTGTTATGTTTCTGCATTTTAGATGCTTAATTAGTTTGTGTTGAACCTTGCTTAATTAGTTGCTTGTTATGTTTCTACATTCTAGATGCTTACTATCTACATTTGTTTTTGTACATGCTGGTGTGTGGCGGGATTTCCTATTTCGGAAAGGTTCAAGGGAAATATTTAAGGAATTGAGAAATAGATGTTGGTATAGATTTGCTACCAAATTGGGCAAAAAGGAATAAATGAGGTGAGCCTGGCAGAGGTAGACAAAGGAAGAAAGGAGGGAGGGGGAGAGGGAGAGGGAGGGTTCTTTGATTTGTTGCCAAATTGGGCTGGCTGGTTGTGTTGCCCTATTGTAGCCTTATTTTGCTCTTCTTTCCTTCTTCATATAGTTGTTGATTTACAAACTAGCCTGTTTTGTCTCACCTAAACCTCTTTTTCGAAAAAATGACAAATCTACAAAAAGCCTGTTTTGTCTCACCTGACCCTCTTTCCTTCACGAAATAACCTCAAATTTTTTTACACATTCTAAAATACGCAGACTTAGCCCAGCCCAGCTCCTGTTCCTGTGCCCGTGTTATCGCTGCAGCGGCTGCTTTCTTATTTGGGCCGGCCCAACCGCGCCCAGCAAACACGCGCGGGTATGACGGCGTAGACGCGTTAGGTATTTACTATTTAGTCACTCCATGGTCGCCTCCGCCCACGACTCGCATCCTATCCCTCCTCACACGAGCGCCTCCACACGACAATAACCTCAAAAATTCCATCGAGGACCGCCTCTAGTATTCAACGCCTGCGACGACACAGGTTCATGGATCAGAGATTCACGGATCAGGTAAAAATCTAGAACGAGTGATGTACAGAAATTTCGTCAGATCTAGAGGAAATACGATCAAATTTTAAAAATGCATTAAGATCATAATTGTGTAGATAGGATCTACATATGAACTAGTACAATAACACTCTATTATATGTTAGCACTGAAAGCATGTCGTGTCAGATCTATATGTACTATTAAGAAAATTGTACTTCCTCTGTTTCAAAATATAAGATGTTTTAGTTTTGTGAACAAAATGTATCTAGATTTAATTTAGTGTGTAGATTCACTTCAAACTTGAGTGAACCTACAGACTAAAAAAAGTCTACATACATTTGCTTTACAAAACTAAAACATCTTATATTTTAAAACGGAGGGAGTATTATCTAATAGACACTACTCGGTGCTTTGGAATATCACGTGTGTTTATAAACATGCAAACCGTGTTCAAGTATCTAAAATAAGAGGTGGTAGAATATAGATTACTTTATTCTAAAAAGTTTGTGTACATGGCACTTTCTGGTTAGGTGGAGGAGTATGCTCGCACTCGTCATGCTCGTGCCGCTCTTAAGTTGCATAAACCTCTGCGTATAAGAGGTATGTAATGTAAAATTAAAAAAATCAATACAGTTATAATATTGCTGCTTATGTATGTATTTGTTACATGCAGGTCCCAGAATAAAGTTCGAGAAAGAATTTGAATGTTTCTGCCATTATGGCAACCGTGTGGCGATGGATGATGCTGAAATTAATGTAATAAAGTATGGAGTTGATAAGAACCTCGCAAAAAGTCTATTTTATGTATGCACCATAAATAAATCAAACACCTTGAAAGGCAAAGCAAAAATGGTAAAACTTTTGAACTAGTAACAATTTTTCAAAATGATACATTACTACTATTAGGTACTGACATTTGTATGTATATATTGGTGTAATCTATATGCAGTACTTTTCGAGGAGCTTCACCATGGAGCATATTGTTCCATATATTGAACTACCAGCAAACATTCAAGTATTTTATAACAATATGGAAGTTGCAAAAGTTAAAATGGTGATGGCCAAGTCAAACACTAGTTGAAAACTGAAATGTGGAGGTGCCATGATAACATCAAAGTGGATGGAGGTTGTGAACAAGTTTGATATGAGAGTAGGTGACATCTTTGTGTTTTGGTTCCGTGGTAGCTCGGCTGGCCTCAAGCTCCTTATTAATCATTTGTGAAATCAACATGCAGACCATGCAATGTTGTCATATGTCCACAATTGCCACAAAGTGTTTCTAGCCAACTTAGTAATCACTAAGTTGATGAATTCAAAGTCCTTAGCCAAGCCTATAGATCTCTATAGGTTGGATAGGAAGTCCTTCATCAACTTAGTGCTTATGTGATGATAGAATAGTACTGTAATTTATAAGTTAGAACTCTCACAAGCATCATGGCTAGGTCAAATTTACGAGCATCATGGCTAGAAACACCATCATCAACTTAGTTCCACTATTTCTTGAATTTTTTTAATTTGGTGATTCTTTCAAACTAAGGCAAAAACCACGACAGGTGAGACTCTAAATCAATAATCACAACTTGAGTTCTAAGAGTAAAGCTGAAAGATAGTACTTACACATAATTATGAAAGCCGCCACACAGAATTCTGAAAGCTACCACACTGAATTCTAAAAGTACTAAAAATAAATACATTGCAACTTATTACTTCGAAAAGATCTGAACACGCTAGCGATTGAGAAAATAACCTAGGCTATTAAGTCCTATGTATTTCATCGGCGTCCGCTCCCGAGTCCTGCTGGAGAAATTCATTGAACTCCCCCCGTCTGCAATGTGCTGCCAGTATCTTGTCGAGACGGTAAGGCCTCGGTGAACGTTCCAGATCATGTTGACCATAGCCATATGAAAGTTTTGGTACCCCATCCTAGGCCTTAAGATCATGATTGTACGCTCTGATATAAGAAAGATCCGCGTAGTAGATGCAACCGGCTAGGACTGTACTAGGGTGCACTCTAGTGTCGACAGAGATCGACCGGTTAAAATGAACAAAGAAGGCACGGCTGCCAATGTCACCTACAGCCTCGAGACAGCGTTTCTCCATGTCCACCCGGTAAAGCACCGGTTGACCTTCGGCGAAAACCCCACCCAACACAAGAAGCAGATCACCTTCTGACTCCACAAGGTAGAACTTGTAGGCTCCGCGTATCTTTTCAAAGACTGGACCTGAAATTATTCTGGCCATCTTGAGTGTGCTCGCGCGCTGCTCCACCTGGATGTTGGTCGACACGATGTCTCCACCATCCTGTACTGCATAAACTTCACCACGGAATGGGGTAATGCATCGCACGTCGGACGGATAAATTCCTTCTCCAAATACTCCATTGAAATCCCCTGTCGGGGTGGCCTCATCGTCCCAAGCAATAGAATTCTCATAATATGTGGAAATAAACACCATCATGGGGGACTTCGTGACGGCTACAGATGCCACACGATTTGATGGTATCTGCACTTGAAACTCAGTGTTGAACTTACGGGTGAGTGGGTTCAGAAGGCGAATCTTGTGCGGCTCTTCCCTCTGAGAAATAACGACGACGCCACGATAAACACCGATGAAGTAGAACCTTTTGATGAAGAGAACAGTTAGCCCTAAGATATATGTACAATGGAAAATACTCTCTTTGTTCACTAATATAAGACATAGCTTCTAGATATTTCAAAATATACTA
Source organism: Avena atlantica (assembly GCA_910589765.1). Lineage (NCBI taxonomy): Eukaryota > Viridiplantae > Streptophyta > Magnoliopsida > Poales > Poaceae > Avena > Avena atlantica. The sequence continues at coordinate 254,273,217 of OU342738.1, read as the reverse complement.
GATATATATATCCTAAATGAGTGAACCTATACAATTAAACTTTGCTTAAGAATGTTCAAGAACATGCATGTTTAAGAACCTACTCCCTCCGTCCGCAAATAAGTGTACATCTAGCTTTTGCCTAAGTCAAACATAACCAAATTTGACCAACTTTATAAAGAAATATAGGAATATATATTATATTAAATTGACATATTATAAAATCAGATTTAAAAATAAATCTAAAGATATCAATTTAGTGTCATAAATGTTAGTACATTGTTCTAAAAAGTTAGTCAAACGTAATAAAATTTGACTTAGGACAAGGCTAGAAGTACACTTATTTGTGGACGGAGGGAGTACACAATTAAACATGCATGTTTAAGAATAACTTTGTATCATAATAACAAATGAATGTTGATCGGATGAATTGTGAACCTGCGCTGAACTTCCATTAGATTCGTCATGAAGCAACGACCTGTGTCGAGGTTGAGGAACGTGAAGTCGCCGACGTCTGGAAGTGTGTGATATACCAGGATCCAGTTGTTGAGATGGAACTCGGGTTCTTTTAACGCGCGACACCAATCGCCACAGACTCTCCGACAAGCAGCGTAGGCATCGACGTACTCCTCGTTCTCCAGGAAGGATTCGCCGATCTTGGCAAGTGGTCCGTCGGCCGGGAGATCGGACCAGTTCACCTTCAGTCGGCTGCTCGCCATGCCTTCCTATCGAGGAATAAAGAAGACCAGGAGATGACGAGGAGAATAACAAGGATAGGAGGAGTCGAAGAGGGAAGCACTACGCCGGAACAAGGAGGCGAGGAGACGGCAGGAACTGCCACTATGCGTTCGAGGAACTGGCGATTTTCTTTTCTTGTAATGTATAAGGAGGTTGGCTAACCGCGCTGACAGGTCACAGGGCTGGCCCTTGGGGGGACCGGAGGGGCAGCCGCCCCGGGCCCAAAATTTTGGAGGGCCCTCCCCAGATATGTGCTGCATATATAGGCTATAATAGATCTTAAAAAGGATAAAAAAAATAGCAATTTTGAGTTTTCTATTGGGCTAGATTGAGCGTCTACTTTGCTGGACATACATATACGTTTCAAATTTGGAGTCCATCACGGCATCACGTACCTAACCTGCGATTAGATCATCTATCCTCTTTGATTGTATCGTATGAAGGCACGCTGCACCCCAGTTCCTGCCTCAACCTCGACTCAACACTGGTAATTAAACTAACAGTGATTAAGTAGTACATCAATGTTATTTATGCTGCATGACATTAAATTACAAGGATTATGCAATTCTGTTAGATGTACATAATTGCACCATAATTATGCAACCTTTGTTTTATCATACATATAATCAAATTTTCCTATTACTACAACTTGCCAACATAACTGCTGCAATTCGACCATCTCACTATGACAACATCACTACTAGTTGATCCATAAAAGAAAGATTTCACAAAGGGCAACATCATTCAATATGATTAACTAATATATCAAATATATTTATGCTAGATGACAATAAATAACAAGGATTATGCACTTATGTTACATAAAAATAAAATACAACAAATGCAAACTTTCTTCTATCAAATATATGACCCAATCTTCTATTACTTAAACATGGAAACAACACATCAACAATCCCAACATCACACCATGGAAAAATCACTACTACATGATCCATAAAAGAAATATTCCAAAACAAGAGACATCATTTAAGAAAGAAACATTTAACTACTGCAACATATTTAAGGAATAGAACATTTAAAACTCTACAGACCTTTTCAGGATATAGCATTGGCTGCATCTACTAAATCTGATGCACATACATGTTATTGCCTTAGATAGTCAGGAACTAATGTTTAAAACTTGCAAAATTGAAGAGGCAGCTGACATAAGTCTACAAGTATTGCAGCCACGGAAACAAGGTAACCTAAAAGGCTAAGATTATTCTATTAATTGTCATAGAGTAGAGGTATAAACAACACAAACCACCAGGTAGTTCAATAACAGATCATGAAGACGATTTGACTGAACTTTCAGGACAACTCTCCAGTTCAAGTGTCCAAAAACAGCCGCCAAGGTCTACTCAGTATGATAATACAGTTTAGAGCATGCAGCCATTTACCATTTGATCACCGTGCAAAAATCAAGGAAAAATGATAAACCGATATTGCACTATACTAACTACTTAAACTACACTAAATATCATATCTTAGGGACATCCCTCGGAGCTAAGCATTCATTTAATAGAACTAGTCTAATATATGATCATACAAGTTCATGAAAAAAACTACAACAAAAATATGCACGCAACATTGTGTAATTTCATAGTTAATCATCCCGAATAATCCGATGCACTGAACTATTTCCTAGGGCTAGATATATGCTGCAACAAATAACTTTTGTTGAAATATATAAATCCCAAAAAAAACTACACCATGAATCTACAGAACCAAGCTTCCATCCAAAGAATCCCTAACAGATGTCAATCCCTAATACTGATATAGCTAAATCTACAGAACCGAGATTCCATCCAAACAATCAAAAGAGGGAAAACAGAAGTTAGCTGAAAAAACCTCTTACCTGCATCGCAGCAACTTCCTGAGGCTGCACCGGCGACAGATCCTCCCCGGTGTCGAGCACGACGTTCAGATCAAGCCGCTCCGCCTCGCCGACCTCCGCATCCAGCATGTCCTCCTCTCCCGGAGCCGCATAGGCAAAAGCGGCCGTACCACCACCGCCACCGCCATGGCGCTCGACCTCATCGACTGCATCTAGGCGGGTCACGGCTCCCATCCCCACCCTAGCAGAACCGCCCGCATCGGCTCTGGAGCCCACTCCCGCCATCGCCGGAGTCGAAATCGCGCGGAGGAGGACGACACCCAGACCGGAAGCGGAGGAGATCTCACTCCTCACTCCTTTCAGTATCAGGTGAGACAAAAGGGAGGAGGGGAAATGGTGGGGATCTGGCGACGCGGAGCGGCCGAGAGGGCTCTTATACGTCCTGTCGATTCGTTTCCGCTGACATCACCGGCGCACGTGACGTCCACCTCATACTACCAACATTGCATGGACTCTAGACCAAGTGTTCACTTTCATCAACTTGTGCTTGTACGTGTGAACACTTGGTCACCGGCGCACATGACGTCCACCTCATACTACCAACATTGCATGGACTCTAGACCAAGTGTTCACTTTCATCAACTTGTGCTTGTATGTGTGAACACTTGGTCAACATGATCCCACCTAGTACTCTCGGTCCCAATTTAGGTTGCAATATAAGATTTTATCAAAGTCAAACTATATAATGTTTGACCAAATAGTTTGATACAACTATAAACTAATAAGGTGCCAAAATAATGTTATTAGAATTGTCTTGAATTATATTTCATAATATATACATTTTATATCACACATATTTATATTATTTTGTATATTCCTGGTCAAACTTTGCAAAGTTTGACTTGCACGCAAAATTATGCGCAACATAATATGGGATGGAGGGAGTAGATCAAAGTTGATGAAGGTGTTTCCACACAGCTCAAATAGGTCTATATTGCATAATATGTTGGCATAGTCCAGATCGACAACAAGCGCAGGCTTCGCCAAGGCACATGCTCCTCGTTGCAGAGAAAGGCTTCACTAGCAAATTCAGAGCATTGTGAGAGAACGAACAGAGACAAGTACTTTGTTCTGCTAAAACTTCCTAGTTTAGAGTGACATTATAGACCTATATATATCTGAGTTAGTTAGAAACACCTTGATCACCTTCTGGTAGAATGAGTAAACGATTGGTCAACGTGTGATCCCAACTAGTTGTTAGATGTAACTATATCATTGCACTCTTATAGCTAGATCTATCAAGCAGGTGGGATCATGTTGGCCAGGTGTAGGGACTCACACAACCACTAAGTTGATGACGGTGGTTCTATCCAGCCCAGAGAAGTCTAGACCCCATGCAATTTTGGTATGGCCCCACATTTGCCACAAGCTAGTGTGTGTCATGGCTTGGCAAACTCAAAATTATAGCTAGATCTAGCAAGTAGGTAGGATCATGTTGGCCAGGTGTGATGGCACATACAACAACAAGTTGGTGAAGGTGTTTCTAGAGAGGTGTCTAGACCCCATGCATGCAATGTTGGAATGGCCCCACATTTTCCACAAGCTAGCATGTGTCATGCCTTGTCATAACACTTTTATAGCTAGATCTATCAAGTGGGTGGGATCATGTTGCTAGGTGTAGTGACTCACACAACCACTAAGTTGATGATGGTGGTTCTAGCCAGCCCAGATAGGTCTAGACCCCATGCACTGTTGGCATGGCCCCACATTTGCCACAAGCTAGTGTGTGTCATGGCTTGGCATAGAAAAATTATAGCTAGATGTAGCAAGTAGGTAGGATCATGTTGCCCAGGTGTAGTGACTCGCACAGCCACTAATTTGATGATGGTGTTTCTAGCCAACCCGAATAGTTCTAGATACCATGCAATGTTGGAATGGACCCACATCTTCCACAAGCTAGTGTGTGTCATGGCCTGGCATAGCACTCTTATAGCTAGATCTATGAAGTGGGTGGGATCATGTTGGTTAGGTGTAGTGACTCACACAGCCACTAAGTTGATGATGGTGTTTCTAGCCAACCCAGAGAGGTCTAGATCCCATGCAATGTTTGCATGGGACCACATTTGCCACAAGCTAGTGTGTGTCATGGCTTGGCAAACTCAAATTTATAGCTAGATCTAGAAAGTAGGTAGGATCATGTTGGCCAGGTGTGATGACATATACAACAACAAGTTGGTGAAGGTGCTTCTATCTAGCCCAGAGAGGTGTCCCATGCATGCAATGTTGGCATGGCCCCACATTTTCCACAAGCTAGTGTGTGTCATGCCTTGGCATAACACTTTTATAGATAGATCTATCAAGTGGGTGGGATCATGTTGCTAGGTGTAGTGACTCACACAACCACTAAGTTGATGATGATGGTTCTAGCCAGCCCAGATAGGTCTAGACCCCATGCACTGTTGGCATGGCCCCACATTTGCCACAAGCTAGTGTGTGTCATGGCTTGGCATAGAAAAATTATAGCTAGATCTAGCAAGTAGGTAGGATCATGTTGGCCAGGTGTAGTTACTCACACATCCACTAAGTTGATGATGGTGTTTCTAGCCAACCCAAATAGGTGTAGATACCATACAATGTTGGAATGGACCCACATCTTCCACAAGCTAGTGTGTGTCATGGCCTGACATAGCACTCTTATAGCTAGATCTATGAAGTGGGTGGGATTATGTTGGTCAGGTGTAGTGACTCACACAGCCACTAAGTTGATGATGGTGTTTCTAGCCAACCCAGAGAGGTCTAGATCCTATGCAATGTTTGCATGGGCCCACATTTGCCACAAGCTAGTGCGTGTCATGGCTTGGCAAACTCAAATTTATAGCTAGATCTAGCAAGTAGGTAGGATCATGTTGGCCAGGTGTGATGACATATACAACAACAAGTTGGTGAAGGTGTTTCTATCCAGCCCAGAGAGGTGTCCCATGCATGCAATGTTGGCATGGCCCCACATTTTCCACAAGCTAGTGTGTGTCATGCCTTGGCATAACACTTTTATATCTAGATCTATCAAGTGGGTGGGATCATGTTGCTAGGTGTAGTGACTCACACAACCACTAAGCTGATGATGCTGGTTCTAGCCAGCCCAGATAGGTCTAGACCCCATGCACTGTTGGCATGGCCCCACATTTGCCACAAGCTAGTGTGTGTCATGGCTTGGCATAGAAAAATTATAGCTAGATCTAGCAAGTAGGTAGGATCATGTTGCCCAGGTGTAGTGACTCACATAGCCACTAAGTTGATGATGGTGTTTCTAGCTAACCCGAATAGTTCTAGATACCATGCAATGTTGGAATAGACCCACATCTTCCACAAGCTAGTGTGTGTCATGGCCTGGCATAGCACTCTTATAGCTAGATCTATGAAGTGGGTGGGATCATGTTGGTCAGGTGTAGTGACTCACACAGCCACTAAGTTGATGATGGTGTTTCTAGCCAACCCAGAGAGGTCTAGATCCCATGCAATGTTTGCATGGGACCACATTTGCCACAAGCTAGTGTGTGTCATGGCTTGGCAAACTCAAATTTATAGCTAGATCTAGCAAGTAGGTAGGATCATGTTGGCCAGGTGTGATGACATATACAACAACAAGTTGGTGAAGGTGTTTCTATCTAGCCCAGAGAGGTGTCCCATGCATGCAATGTTGGCATGGCCCTACATTTTCTACAAGCTAGTGTGTGTCATGCCTTGGCCTAACACTTTTATAGCTAGATCTATCAAGTGGGTGGGATCATGTTGCTAGGTGTAGTGACTCACACAACCACTATGTTGATGATAGTGGTTCTAGCCATCCCAGATAGGTCTAGACCCCTGCACTGTTGGCATGGCCCCACATTTGCCACAAGCTAGTGCGTGTCATGGCTTGGCATAGAAAAATTATATCTTGATCTAGCAAGTAGGTAGGATCATGTTGACCAGGTGTAGTGACTCACACATCCACTAAGTTGATGATGGTGTTTCTAGCCAACCCAAATAGGTGTAGATACCATGCAATGTTGGAATGGACCCACATCTTCTACAAGATAGTGTGTGTCATGGCCTGGCATAGCACTCTTATAGCTAGATCTATGAAGTGGGTGGGATTATGTTGGTCAGGTGTAGTGACTCACACAGCCACTAAGTTGATGATGGTGTTTCTAGCCAACCCAGAGAGGTCTAGATCCTATGCAATGTTTGCATGGGCCCATATTTGTCACAAGCTAGTGTGTGTCATGGCTTGGCAAACTCAAATGTATAGCTAGATCTAGCAAGTAGGTAGGATCATGTTGGCCAGGTGTGATGACATATACAACAACAAGTTGGTGAAGGTGTTTCTATCCAGCCCAGAGAGGTGTCCCATGCATGCAATGTTGGAATGGCCCCACATTTTCCACAAGCTAGTGTGTGTCATGCCTTGGCATAACACTTTTATAGCTAGATCTATCAAGTGGGTGGGATCATGTTGCTAGGTATAGTGACTCACACAACCACTAAGTTGATGATGCTGGTTCTAGCCAGCCCAGATAGGTCTAGACCCCATGCACTGTTGGCATGGCCCCACATTTGCCACAAGCTAGTGTGTGTCGTGGCTTGACATAGAAAAATTATAGCTAGATCTACCAAGTAGGTAGGATCATGTTGGCCAGTTGAAGTGACTCACACAGCCACTAAGTTGATGATGGTGTTTCTAGCCAACCCAAATAGGTCTAGATACCATGCAATGTTGGAATGGACCCACATCTTCCACAAGCTAGTGTGTGTCATGGCCTGTTATAGCACTCTTATAGCTATATCTATGAAGTGGGTGGGATCATGTTGGTTAGGTGTAGTGACTCACACAGCCACTAAGTTGATGATGGTGTTTCTAGCCAACCCAGAGAGGTCTAGATCCCATGCAATGTTTGCATAGGCCCACATTTGCCACAAGCTAGTGTGTGTCATGGCTTGGCAAACTCAAATTTATAGCTAGATCTAGCAAGTAGGTAGGATCATGTTGGCCAGGTGTGATGACATATAGAACAAAAAGTTGGTGAAGGTGTTTCTATCCAGCCCAGAGAGGTGTCCCATGCATGCAATGTTGGCATGGCCCCACATTTTCAACAAGCTAGTGTGTGTCATTCCTTGGCATAACACTTTTATATATAGATATATCAAGTGGGTGGGATCATGTTGCTAGGTGTAGTGACTCACACAACCACTAAGTTGATGATGGTGGTTCTAGCCAGCCCAGATAGGTCTAGACCCCATGCACTGTTGGCATGGCCCCACATTTGCCACAAGCTAGTGTGTGTCATGGCTTGGCATAGAAAAATTATAACTAGATATATCAAGTAGGTAGGATCATGTTGGCGAGGTGTAGTGACTCACACATCCACTAAGTTGATGATGGTGTTTCTAGCCAACCCAAATAGGTGTAGATACCATGCAATGTTGGAATGGACCCACATCTTCCACAAGCTAGTGTGTGTCATGGCCTGGCATATCACTCTTATAGCTAGATCTATGAAGTGAGTGGGATCATGTTGGTCAGGTGTAGTGACTCACACAGCCACTAAGTTGATGATGGTGTTTCTAGCCAACCCAGAGAGGTCTAGATCCTATGCAATGTTTGCATGGGCCCACATTTGCCACAAGCTAGTGTGTGTCATGGCTTGGCAAACTCAAATTTATAGCTAGATCTAGCAAGTAGGTAGGATCATGTTGGCCAGGTGTGATGACATATACAACAACAAGTTGGTGAAGGTGTTTCTATCCAGCCCAGAGAGGTGTCCCATGCAAGCAATGTTGGCATGGCCCCACATTTTCCACAAGCTAGTGTGTGTCATGCCTTGGCATAACACTTTTATAGCTAGATCTATCAAGTGGGTGGGATTATGTTGCTAGGTGTAGTGACTCACACAACCACTAAGTTGATGATGGTGGTTCTAGCCAGCCCAGATAGGTCTAGACCCCATGCACTGTTGGCATGGCCCCACATTTGCCACAAGCTAGTGTGTGTCATGGCTTGACATAGAAAAATTATAGCTAGATCTAGCAAGTAGGTAGGATCATGTTGGCCAGTTGTAGTAACTCACACAGCCACTAAGTTGATGATGGTGTTTCTAGCCAACCTAAATAGGTCTAGATACCATGCAATGTTGGAATGGACCCACATCTTCCACAAGCTAGTGTGTGTCATGGCCTGGCATAGCACTCTTATAGCTAGATCTATGAAGTGGGTGGGATCATGTTGGTCAGGTGTAGTGACTCACACAGGCACTAAGTTGATGATGGTGTTTCTAGCCAACCCAGAGAGGTCTAGATCCCATGCAATGTCTGCATGGGCCCACATTTGCCACAAGCTAGTGTGTGTCATGGCTTGGCAAACTCAAATTTATAGCTAGATCTAGCAAGTAGGTAGGATCATGTTGGCCAGGTGTGATGACATATACAACAAAAAGTTGGTGAAGGTGTTTCTATCCAGCCTAGAGAGGTGTCCCATGCATGCAATATTGGCATGGCCCCACATTTTCCACAAGCTAGTGTGTGTCATGCCTTGGCATAACACTTTTATAGCTAGATCTATCAAGTGGGTGGGATCATGTTGCTAGGTGTAGTGACTCACACAACCACTAAATTGATGATGGTGGTCCTAGCCAGCCCAGATAGGTCTAGACCCCATGCACTGTTGGCATGGCCCCACATTTGCCACAAGCTAGTGTGTGTCATGGCTTGGCATAGAAAAATTATAGCTAGATCTAGCAAGTAGGTAGGACCATGTTGGCCAGTTGTAGTGACTCACACAACCACTAAGTTGATGATGGTGTTTCTAGCCAACCCAAATAGATCTAGATACCATGCAATGTTGGAATGGACCCACATCTTCCACAAGCTAGTGTGTGTCATGGCCTGGCATAGCACTCTTATACCTAGATCTATGAAGTGGGTGGGATCATGTTGGTCAGGTGTAGTGACTCACACAACCACTAAGTTGATGATGGTGTTTCTAGCCAACCCAGAGAGGTCTAGATCCCATGCAATGTCTGCACCGGCCCACATTTGCCACAAGCTAGTGTGTGTCATGGCTTGGCAAACTCAAATTTATAGCTAGATCTAGCAAGTAGGTAGGATCATGTTGGCCAGGTGTGATGACATATACAACAACAAGTTGTTGAAGGTGTTTCTATCCAGCGCAGAGAGGTGTACCATGCATGCAATGTTGGCATGGCCCCACATTTTCCACAAGCTAGTGTGTGTCTTGCCTTGGCATAACACTTTTATTGCTAGATCTATGAAGTGGGTGGGATCATGTTGCTAGGTGTAGTGACTCACACAACCACTAAGTTGATGATGGTTGTTCTAGCCATCCCAGATAGGTCTAGATCCCATGCACTTTTGGCATGGCCCCACAATTGCCACAAGTTAGTGTGTGTCATGGCTTGGTATAGAAAAATTATAGCTAGATCTAGAAAGTAGGTAGGATCATGTTGGCCAGTTGTAGTGACTCACACAGCCACTAAGTTGATGATGGTGTTTCTAGCCAACCCAAATAGGTCTAGATACCATGCAATGTTGGAATGGACCCACATCTTCCACAAGCTAGTGTGTGTCATGGCCTGGCATAGCACTCTTATACCTAGATCTATGAAGTGGGTGGGATCATGTTGGTCAGGTGTAGTGACTCACACAACCACTAAGTTGATGATGGTGTTTCTAGCCAACCCAGAGAGGTCTAGATCCCATGCAATGTCTGCATGGGCCCACATTTGCCACAAGCTAGTGTGTGTCATGGCTTGGCAAACTCAAATTTATAGCTAGATCTAGCAAGTAGGTAGGATCATGTTGGCCAGGTGTGATGACATATACAACAACAAGTTGTTGAAGGTGTTTCTATCCAGCGCAGAGAGGTGTCCCATGCATGCAATGTTGGCATGGCCCCACATTTTCCACAAGCTAGTGTGTGTCTTGCCTTGGCATAACACTTTTATTGCTAGATCTATGAAGTGGGTGGGATCATGTTGCTAGGTGTAGTGACTCACACAACCACTAAGTTGATGATGGTTGTTCTAGCCATCCCAGATAGGTCTAGACCCCATGCACTGTTGGCATGGCCCCACATTTGCCACAAGTTAGTGTGTGTCATGGCTTGGTATAGAAAAATTATAGCTAGATCTAGAAAGTAGGTAGGATCATGTTGGCCAGTTGTAGTGACTCACACAGCCACTAAGTTGATGATGGTGTTTCTAGCCAACCCAAATAGGTCTAGATACCATGCAATGTTGGAATGGACCCACATCTTCCACAAGCTAGTGTGTGTCATGGCCTGGTATAGCACTCTTATAGCTAGATCTATGAAGTGGGTGGGATCATGTTGGTTAGGTGTAGTGACTCACACAGCCACTAAGTTGATGATGGTGTTTCGAGCCAACCCAGAGAGGTCTAGATCCCATGCAATGTTTGCATGGGCCCACATTTGCCACAAGCTTGTGTGTCATGGCTTGGCAAACTCAAATTTATAGCTAGATCTAGCAAGTAGGTAGGATCATGTTGGCTAGGTGTGATGACATATACAACAAAAAGTTGGTGAAGGTGTTTTTATCCAGCCCAGAGAGGTGTCCCATGCATGCAATGTTGGCATGGCCCCACGTTTTCCACAAGCTAGTGTGTGTCATGCCTTGGAATAACACTTTTATAGCTAGATCTATCAAGTGGGTGGGATCATGTTGCTAGGTGTAGTGACTCACACAACCACTAAGTTGATGATGGTGGTTCTAGCCAGCCCAGATAGGTCTAGACCCCATGCACTGTTGGCATGGCCCCACATTTGCCACAAGCTAGTGTGTGTCATGGCTTGGCATAGAAAAATTATAGCTAGATATAGCAAGTAGGTAGGATCATGTTGGCCAGGTGTAGTGACTCACACATCCACTAAGTTGATGATGCTGTTTCTAGCCAACCCAAATAGGTGTAGATACCATGCATTGTTGGAATGGACCCACATCTTCCACAAGCTAGTGTGTGTCATGGCCTGGCATATCACTCTTATAGCTAGATCTATGAAGTGGGTGGGATCATGTTGGTCAGGTGTAGTGACTCACACAGCCACTAAGTTGATGATGGTGTTTCTAGCCAACCCAAAGAGGTCTAGATCCTATGCAATGTTGGCATGGGCCCACATTTTCCATAAGCTAGTGTGTGTCATGGCTTGGCAAACTCAAATTTATAGCTAGATCTAGCAAGTAGGTAGGATCATGTTGGCCAGGTGTGATGACATATACAACAACAAGTTGGTGAAGGTGTTTCTATCCAGCCCAGAGAGGTGTCCCATGCATGCAATGTTGGCATGGCCCCACATTTTCCACAAGCTAGTGTGTGTCATGCCTTGGCATAACACTTTAATAGCTAGATCTATCAAGTGGGTGGGATTATGTTGCTAGGTGTAGTGACTCACACAACCACTAAGTTGATGATGCTGGTTCTAGCCAGCCCAGAGAGGTCTAGACCCCATGCACTGTTGGCATGGCCCCACATTTTCCACAAGCTAGTGTGTGTCATGGCTTGACATAGAAAAATTATAGCTAGATCTAGCAAGTAGGTAGGATCATGTTGGCTAGTTGTAGTAACTCACACAGCCACTAAGTTGATGATGGTGTTTCTAGCCAACCCAAATAGGTCTAGATACCATGCAATGTTGGAATGGACCCACATCTTCCACAAGCTAGTGTGTGTCATGGCCTGGCATAGCACTCTTATAGCTAGATCTATGAAGTGGGTGGGATCATGTTGGTCAGGTGTAGTGACTCACACAGCCACTAAGTTGATGATGGTGTTTCTAGCCAACCCAGAGAGGTCTAGATCCCATGCAATGTCTGCATGGGCCCACATTTGCCACAAGCTAGTGTGTGTCATGGCTTGGCAAACTCAAATTTATAGCTAGATCTAGCAAGTAGGTAGGATCATGTTGGCCAGGTGTGATGACATATACAACAAAAAGTTGGTGAAGGTGTTTCTATCCAGCCCAGAGAGGTGTCCCATGGATGCAATATTGGCATGGCCCCACACTTTCCACAAGCTAGTGTGTGTCATGCCTTGGCATAACACTTTTATAGCTAGATCTATCAAGTGGGTGGGATCATGTTGCTAGGTGTAGTGACTCACACAACCACTAAATTGAGGATGGTGGTTCTAGCCAGCCCAGATAGGTCTAGACCCCATGCACTGTTGGCATGGCCCCACATTTGCCACAAGCTAGTGTGTGGCATGGCTTGGCATAGAAAAATTATAGCTAGATCTAGCAAGTAGGTAGGACCATGTTGGCCAATTGTAGTGACTCACACAACCACTTAGTTGATGATGGTGTTTCTAGCCAACCCAAATAGGTCTAGATACCATGCAATGTTGGAATGGACCCACATCTTCCACAAGCTAGTGTGTGTCATGGCCTGGCATAGCACTCTTATACCTAGATCTATGAAGTGGGTGGGATCATGTTGGTCAGGTGTAGTCACTCACACAGCCACTAAGTTGATGATGGTGTTTCTAGCCAACCCAGAGAGGTCTAGATCCCATGCAATGTTTGCATGGGCCCACATTTTCCACAAGCTAGTGTGTGTCATGGCTTGGCAAACTCAAATTTATAGCTAGATCTAGCAAGTAGGTAGGATCATGTTGGCCAGGTGTGATGACATATACAACAACAAGTTGTTGAAGGTGTTTCTATCCAGCCCAGAGAGGTGTCCCATGCATGCAATGTTGGCATGGCCCCACATTTTCCACAAGCTAGTGTGTGTCTTGCCTTGGCATAACACTTTTATTGCTAGATCGATGAAGTGGGTGGGATCATGTTGCTAGGTGTAGTGACTCACACAACCACTAAGTTGATGATAGTGGTTCTAGCCAGCCCAGATAGGTCTAGACCCCATGCACTGTTGGCATGGCCCCACATTTGCCACAAGCTAGTGTGTGTCATGGCTTGGCATAGAAAAATTATAGTTAGATCTAGCAAGTAGGTAGGACCATGTTGGCCAGTTGTAGTGACTCACACAGCCACTAAGTTGATGATGGTGTTTCTAGCCAACCCAAATAGGTCTAGATACCATGCAATGTTGGAATGGACCCACATCTTCCACAAGCTAGTGTGTGTCATGGCCTAGCATAGCACTCTTATAGCTAGATCTATGAAGTGGGTGGGATCATGTTGGTCAGGTGTAGTGACTCACACAGCCACTAAGTTGATGATGGTGTTTCTAGCCAACCCAGAGAGGTCTAGATCCCATGTAATGTTTGCATGGGCCCACATTTGCCACAAGCTAGTGTGTGTCATGGCTTGGCAAACTCAAATTTATAGCTAGATCTAGCAAGTAGGTAGGATCATGTTGGCCAGGTGTGATGACATATACAACAACAAGTTGGTGAAGGTGTTTCTATCCAGCCCAGAGAGGTGTCCCATGCATGAAATGTTGGCATGGCCCCACATTTTCCACAAGTGGGTGGGATCATGTTGCTAAGTGTAGTGACTCACACAACCACTAAGTTGATGATGGTGGTTCTAGCCAGCCCAGATAGGTCTAGACCCCATGCATTGTTGGCATGGCCCCACATTTTCCACAAGCTAGTGTGTGTCATGGCTTGGCATAGAAAAATTATAGCTAGATCTAGCAAGTAGGTAGGATCATGTTGGTCAGTTGTAGTGACTCACATAGCCACTAAGTTGATGATGGTGTTTCTAGCCAACCCAAATAGGTCTAGATACCATGCAATGTTGGAATGGACCCACATCTTCCACAAGCTAGTGTGTGTCATGGCCTGGCATAGCATTCTTATAGCTAGCTCTATGAAGTGGGTGGGATCATGTTGGTCAGGTGTAGTGACTCACACAGCCACTAAGTTGATGATGGTGTTTCTAGCCAACCCAGGGAGGTCTAGATCCCATGCAATGTTAGCATGGGCCCACATTTGCCACAAGCTAGTGTGTGTCATGGCTTGGCAAACTCAAATTTATAGCTAGATCTAGCAAGTAGGTAGGATCATGTTGGCCAGGTGTGATGACATATACAACAACAAGTTGGTGAAGGTGTTTCTATCCCGCCCAGAGAGGTGTCCCATGCATGCAATGTTAGCATGGCCCCACATTTTCCACAAGCTAGTGTGTGTCATGCCTTGGCATAACACTTTTATAGCTAGATCTATCAAGTGGGTGGGATCATGTTGCTAGGTGTAGTGACTCACATAACCACTAAGTTGATGATGGTGGTTCTAGCCAGCCCAGATAGGTCTAGACCCCATGCACTGTTGGCATGGCCCCACATTTGCCACAAGCTAGTGTGTGTCATGGCTTGGCATAGAAAAATTATAGCTAGATCTAGCAAGTAGGTAGGACCATGTTGGCCAGTTGTAGTGACTCACACAGCCACTAAGTTGATGATGGTGTTTCTAGCCAACCAAAATAGGTCTAGATACCATGCAATGTTGGAATGGACCCACATCTTCCACAAGCTAGTGTGTGTCATGGCCTAGCATAGCACTCTTATAGCTAGATCTATGAAGTGGGTAGGATCATGTTGGTCAGGTGTAGTGACTCACACAGCCACTAAGTTGATGATGGTGTTTCTAGCCAACCCAGAGAGGTCTAGATCCCATGCAATGTTTGCATGGGCCCACATTTGACACAAGCTAGTGTGTGTCATGGCTTGGCAAACTCAAATTTATAGCTAGATCTAGCAAGTAGGTAGAATCATGTTGGCCAGGTGTGATGACATATACAACAACAAGTTGGTGAAGGTGTTTCTATCCAGCCCAGAGAGGTGTCCCATGCATGCAATGTTGGCATGGCCCCACATTTTCCACAAGCTAGTGTGTGTCATGCCTTGGCATAACACTTTTATTGCTAGATCTATCAAGTGGGTGGAATCATGTTGTTAGGTGTAGTGACTCACACAACCACTAAGTTGATGATGGTGGTTCTAGCCAGCCCAGATAGGTCTAGACCCCATGCACTGTTGGCATGGCCCCACATTTGCCACAAGTTAGTGTGTGTCATGGATTGGCATAGAAAAATTATAGCTAGATCTAGAAAGTACGTAGGATCATGTTGGCCAGTTGTAGTGACTCACACAGCCAGTAAGTTGATGATGGTGTTTCTAGCCAACCCAAATAGGTCTAGATACCATGCAATGTTGGAATGGACCCACATCTTCCACAAGCTAGTGTGTGTCATGGCCTGGCATAGCACTCTTATAGCTAGATCTATGAAGTGGGTGGGATCATGTTTGTCAGGTGTAGTGACTCACACAGCCACTAAGTTGATGATGGTGTTTCTAGCCAACCCAGAGAGGTCTAGATCCCATGCAATGTTTGCATGAGCCCACATTTTCCACAAGCTAGTGTGTGTCATGGCTTGGCAAACTCAAATTTATAGCTAGATCTAGCAAGTAGGTAGGATCATGTTGGCCAGGTGTGATGACATATACAACAACAAGTTGGTGAAGGTGTTTCTATCCAGCCCAGAGAGGTCTACCATGCTTGCAATGTTGGAATGGCCCCATATTTTCCACTAGCTAGTGTGTGTCATGCCTTGGCATAACACTTTTATTGCTAGATCTATCAAGTGGGTGGGATCATGTTGCTAGGTGTAGTGACTCACACAACCACTAAGTTGATGATGGTGGTTCTAGCCAGCCCAGATAGGTCTAGACCCCATGCACTGTTGGCATGGCCCCACATTTGCCACAAGCTAGTGTGTGTCATGGCTTGGCATAGAAAAATTATATCTAGATCTAGCAAGTAGGTAGGATCATGTTGGCCGGGTGTAGTGACTCACACATCCACTAAGTTAATGATGGTGTTTCTAGCCAACCCAAATAGGTCTAGATATCATGCAATGTTGGAATGGACCCACATCTTCCACAAGCTAGTGTGTGTCATGGCCTGGCATAGCACTCTTATAGCTAGATCTATGAAGTGGGTGGGATCATGTTGGTCAGGTGTAGTGACTCACACAGCCACTAAGTTGATGATGGTGTTTCTAGCCAACCCAGAGAGGTCTAGATCCCATGCAATGTTTACATGGGCCCACATTTGCCACAAGCTAGTGTGTGTCATGGATTGGCAAACTCAAATTTATAGCTAGATCTAGCAAGTAGGTAGGATCATGTTGGCCAGGTGTGATGACATATACAACAACAAGTTGGTGAAGGTGTTTCTATCCAGCCCAGAGAGGTGTCCCATGCATGAAATGTTGGCATGGCCCCACATTTTCCACAAGCTAGTGTGTGTCATGCCTTGGCATAACACTTTTATAGCTAGATCTATCAAGTGGGTGGGATCATGTTGCTAGGTGTAGTGACTCACACAACCACTAAGTTGATGATGGTGGTTCTAGCCAGCCTAGATAGGTCTAGACCCCATGCATTGTTGGCATGGCCCCACATTTGCCACAAGCTAGTGTGTGTCATGGCTTGGCATAGAAAAATTATAGCTACATCTAGCAAGTAGGTAGGATCATGTTGGCCAGTTGTAGTGACTCACACAACCACTAAGTTGATGATGGTGTTTCTAGCCAACCCAAATAGGTCTAGATACCATGCAATGTTGGAATGGACCCACATCTTCCACAAGCTAGTGTGTGTCATGGCCTGGCATAACACTCTTATAGCTAGCTCTATGAAGTGGGTGGGATCATGTTGGTCAGGTGTAGTGACTCACACAGCCACTAAGTTGATGATGTTGTTTCTAGCCAACCCAGGGAGGTCTCGATCCCATGCAATGTTTGCATGGGCCCACATTTTCCACAAGCTAGTGTGTGTCATGGCTTGGCAAACTCAAATTTATAGCTAGATCTAGCAAGTAGGTAGGATCATGTTGGCCAGGTGTGATGACATATACAACAACAAGTTGGTGAAGGTGTTTCTATCCCGCCCAGAGAGGTGTCCCATGCATGCAATGTTGGCATGGCCCCACATTTTCCACAAGCTAGTGTGTGTCATGCCTTGGCATAACACTTTTATAGCTAGATCTATCAAGTGGGTGGGATCATGTTGCTAGTGTAGTGACTCACACAACCACTAAGTTGATGATGGTGGTTCTAGCCAGCCCAGATAGGTCTAGACCCCATGCACTGTTGGCATGGCCCCACATTTGCCACACGCTAGTGTGTGTCATGGCTTGGCATGGAAAAATTATAGCTAGATCTAGCAAGTAGGTAGGATCATGTTGGCCAGTTGTAGTGACTCACACAACCACTAAGTTGATGATGGTGTTTCTAGCCAACCCAAATAGGTCTAGATACCATGCAATGTTGGAATGGACCCACATCTTCCACAAGCTAGTGTGTGTCATGGCCTGGCATAACACTCTTATAGCTAGCTCTATGAAGTGGGTGGGATCATGTTGGTCAGGTGTAGTGACTCACACAGCCACTAAGTTGATGATGGTGTTTCTAGCCAACCCAGGGTGGTCTAGATCCCATGCAATGTTTGCATGGGCCCACATTTGCCACAAGCTAGTGTGTGTCATGGCTTGGCAAACTCAAATTTATAGCTAGATCTAGCAAGTAGGTAGGATCATGTTGGCCAGGTGTGATGACATATACAACAACAAGTTGGTGAAGGTGTTTCTATCCCGCCCAGAGAGGTGTCCCATGCATGCAATGTTGGCATGGCCCCACATTTTCCACAAGCTAGTGTGTGTCATGCCTTGGCATAACACTTTTATAGCTAGATCTATCAAGTGGGTGGGATCATGTTGCTAAGTGTAGTGACTCACACAACCACTAAGTTGATGATGGTGGTTCTAGCCAGCCCAGATAGGTCTAGACCCCATGCACTGTTGGCATGGCCCCACATTTGCCACACGCTAGTGTGTGTCATGGCTTGGCATAGAAAAATTATAGCTAGATCTAGAAAGTAGGTAGGATCATGTTGGCCAGGTGTAGTGACTCACACAACCACTAAGTTGATGATGGTGTTTCTAGCCAACCCAAATAGGTCTAGATACCATGCAATGTTGGAATGGACCCACATCTTCGACAAGCTAGTGTGTGTCATGGCCTTGCATAGCACTCTTATAGCTAGTCTATGAAGTGGGTGGGATCATGTTGGTCAGGTGTAGTGACTCACACAGCCACTAAGTTGATGATGGTGTTTCTAGCCAACCCAGAGAGGTCTAGATCCCATGCAATGTTTGCATGGGCCCACATTTGCCACAAGTAGGATCATGTTGGCCAACTGCTGAGTTACACAACCACAAGTTGATGCTGGTGTTTCTAGCCAACCCAGAGAGGTCTATAGCCAATGCAATGTTGGCATGGGCCCACATCTACCACAAAGGGGCTCATCATGTCTTGGCTTAGCAGTGTTATATTTATATCTATCAACTAGGTAGGATCATGTTGTCCAAAGTGATGACTCATACAACCACAAGTTGATGAAGGTATTTCTAGACAGCTGAGATAGGTCTAGATCTGCCACAACTGTGCTATGCCTTTGGATGATGCACACCTGTAGCACGTATAGCACCATGCCAACATTGCATGGGTTCTTGACCTATGGGAGTTGTCTATGAACACCTTCATCATCTTTGTGGTTGTATGAGTCAACACTTGGTCAACATGATCCCACCTAGTTGTTATATCAAACTATTCAACTACTATGCCAAATCATGACATTGATTCTAAGTATAAAAGTGATATGCCCATGGCATGATGCACACTTGTGCCTCATATAGGCTCATATATCCCAACATTGCATTGGGCTCCAGACCCATGTGAGTTGACTAGAAACACCATCATCAACTTGTTGTAGTATGAGTAAAAACTTGCTATGCCATGGTATGATGCACACTTGATGCTACACTTATATATATGTGTATGCCTATGCATAGTTGTTCATGTGTTTTTGGTGCTCAATTTTAATTTCATTAATTTACAATGTAAGATGCATCGATAATTGAAGTATGAAAAACGCGTGATGCATATTCCATATGACACTCCTATTGTTTGAATTTGAATTAAAGCAAACAAGAACTAAATGGTCAACTTATTGTAGTAAACTAATATACTTCTGCTAATGATTTTAGGTAATTTATATTTGAAGTATGTTCAATCCCATACATGAAAAATTGTGTGATAGAAATTGGAAGCGGGCGCTAGATAACGGGACGACCTAGTAACCATGCTGCTCTGGTCATGCTGTTTCACGCACCGTACACGTACGCGACGTTTATGGCGTACATGGTGGTGGAGGAGTGACGTGGGCAAAACCGAAACAGCAACACATATAAAAGGGTTCGTCGGATGATTCATCTCCTTTTCCCCACCCATTTACCCCCAAATCGGGAAGAAGAAAACCCTCGTCTCACTCCATCGACTCCATCCCCTCCCACTCGATTCTTCTCCCTCTCCCCGCACATTCGTTGACTCTGCCAGCGATGAAGGCGGGGAGCAGCGCAGCCGACGTGGCCGCTGCTACTGTGGACAAGAAGCGCGCCATCACCGGCATAGATGCGGTGAAGGAGGTTGGCGGTTCCCACGGAAGTGCGGTTGGTGGTGCGACCAAGTTGGCCGGTTTCGTCTCGGCGGCACCGGATCAGGACGAGAAGGAGAATGTGGCGGTCGTTGAGGCGGACGTGCTGGATCTAGGCGCGAAGCATGGCTCCGACGAGAATCTGGTGGTGAAGGCCCAACAGCTTGCGGTGGTGCATCTATGTGTTCTTTAACCTCCACTTCTCATTTTTTTAGTACTTATAACTAGTGTTTGATTTTTAGGGTTGATTCTTAGGATTTGAATGTTAGTACGAGGTTGGTGTAGTACTTCGTTCAGTGGTCAACACCTTTTGGGGGCATTGAAGAGTAGATGGACACACTCTGTGCATCGTTTATAGCACTTTGCAGAGAGGATCATAGATATTGAATGTTTATAGTTTGAAGAATTATGTGTATGATAAAATTTCTCTGGATTGAATGCTGGAATTCATTAGTGCATAATGACAATATACATCTTCGGCAACTGATAAGTTATAATATTTATGTGTTATATAAAAAATATAATTTATGATATCTAATCATTCAGAAAAAGTGTACACATGTTAATAAATTATTCATCTCTGGACATTACTAAAGATGTATATAAATGCATCATGTTTACACAGTCTAAGTGCACCACACAAAATTATATATGTTAGGAGCTTTAAATTTGTTCCTTTTACCCAGAGCTTAAACGTTTGATTTTGCATGAAATGATACAGCAAATTTATGTGTCTAAAATTAAGTATGTGTGTTCTTTGACAACTTTTATATGTATGGAATTATTATTTTTAGTCTTGTACTATTTGCCGAGGGAGCATGTGCTTCAGGGTGTAGTTTTGTTCATGCATTATTTATATTCTAGTTGCTGATCGATCTACTATATAATTATTACTTGTGATCACCAACAAATAGACTGTAAGAGACCCTGACCACAAACAAATAGACTTATTTTTTATAATCTTGTGGCTCAGCACCTATATAATGATTCTTGCCAACAATTATACATGCCAAGATTTTATTTGTCATTTATTAAAACACTGGTATCTGTTGTGAACTATGCACTGGATTTTATCAAATTGCTCCCATTATTTATAGTATTGAGTTTGAACTTTGGCATCATGGAATAGGTTGGCAGTTGCATCTTATATGTTGTCATATATCTTGTTCTCTCTTGGTCATTTGCCAAGTGGACCATAGTGAGTTCTATTTTAGTTTTTGTGTACCTTAAACTGTGCATGAATACTAATTGAATGGTTATGTATCATCGAAGTGTGTCTCATTTAGATGGAAAGTTTGTGTTGCATTTGCAGAAGGACAGGGCCCCTTTTTTTGCTTGTTTTTGAAATAGACATATGCAAATCTAAGACACCTTGTAATCAGTACATAGACGTGATAGTAGTATGTAATCTGTGAAGATTGCTCCCCTATTTTGGGGTTCTTTATGTTCTTGAAAGTGTTTTACAACCTTTTGTAATCTGTCTGACGTGTTAAAATTACAATACTGCGTTTTATTTGAATTACAAGGTTGTGTAGGTTTAAACTTGATAATCATACGGAGACAATTAGAAAACTTAATTTTGTTTTACAATACCCTATTATCCGGTAGAATCCTAATGATAACATCAGAACCTATTGTCATGTGCTATGGAATCTGAACTCAAATTCCAATACTTTCAAAAAAGGGCTTTAAATTGAATTGTTGCTAGTTTAGTGGAACCTGACAATGCATTGGGAGATGAGGATTTCATTTCCTTCCATTGCCTTAATCCATAATTTCAGATAGTATTTGAACTTAGAAGTTTTTTTCTCATTATTCTTTATATTATAACCTGCCAATTATTTTGCTTTCCATAATTACCTCTTTTCAAATTAGATCATGTGAGCTGAAGTGTTGTTTATTTATTCAAACAGGAAGGGGGGCCATCAGAAGATGCGCAGAAGAGGAAGTTGCACCTTGGGTACTCCTCCGGCAGAGACGAGTCGGTGAGTTTTATGACAGATGTATAGACTGAAAGAGGCCTTGATCAAAGTATAATCTTGCCAGCAATTATGCATGCCAGGCTTTTATTTTTCATTTATTGCCCAGATTTACATAGTCATTTATTCAAACACAGGCATCTTTTGTGGAGAAGGCACTGGATTTTATCAAATTAATTGAATGGTTACCTACTAGTTGTGTCTCATTTAGATGGAAAGCTGGTGTTCCATTTGCAATAGGATAGGCCCTTTGTTTTGCTTGTTTTTTCAATAGACAATATGCAAATAAAAGACACCTTGTCATCAGTACATAGATGTGACAATAATAATATGTGAAGATTGCTCCCCTCTTTTGCGGTTCTTTATGTTCTTGAAAGTGTTTTACAACATTTTATAATATGTCTGATGTGTTAACATTACAAAACTGAGTTTTATTTGAATTACAATATTGTGTAGGTCGAAAATTGATAAGCATACAGAGATGAGTAGTGTTTAGATATACATGACAATTATAAATTGACAGTTTATTTTCATCATAGTAGATGATTTCATTTCCTTCCATTGCCTTAATCCATAATTAGTTATTTCTGGATGGAGGGAGTACCTCTTTTCAAACTTATTATACTCTTGCTCCTATGAGATAAAGAGTTGTTTATTTATTCAAACAGGAAGGGGAGCTAGCAGAAGGTAGGTACAAGAGGAAGCTGCACTTTTGGTACTCCTCCGACAGAGACGAGTCGGTAAGTTTTCTGACAGATGTATAGACTAAAAGAGGCCCTGATATAAGTAGAAGCTTGCCAACAGTTATACATGTCAAGCTTTTATTTTTCATTTATTGCCGGCTTTTATTTGTCATTTATTCAAACACTGGAATCTGTTCTGAAGAACACACTGCAATTTATCAAATATGAAATGGTGTCTCATTTAGATGGAAAGTTGGTGTTCCATTTGTAGGAGGATAGGGCCCTTTGTTTTGCTTGTTTTTGCAATAGACAATATGCAAATCAAATACACCTTTTCATCAATACATAGATGTGACAGTAGTATATAATCTGTGAAGATTGCTCCCCTCTTTTGGGGTTCTTTTTGTTCTTGAAAGTGTTTACAACCTTAGGTAATCTGTCTGATGTGTTAAAATTACAAAACTGAGTTCTATTTGAATTACAAGGTTGTGTAAGTTTAAAATAGATAAGCATATAGAGACAATTAAAAAACTTAATTTTGTTTTACAATACCCTATTATCCGGTAGAATCTTAATCATAACATCAGAACGTATTGTCATGTGCTATGAAATCTATGAAATACTTTCAGATCAGGGATTTAAATTGAATTGTTGTTGGACTAGTGGAACCTGACAATGCATTCAGAGAGTAGTGTTTAGATATCCATCATAAAGGATTTCATTTCCTTCCACTGCCTTAATCCATAATTTTAGATAGTATTTGAACTTAGAAGTTTTACTTCCCACTAATATTTCTATTATAACCTGCCAATTTTTTTTATTTCCATAATTACCTCTTTTCAAACTTGATCATGTCAGTTGAAGTGTTGTTTATTTATTCAAATAGGAAGGAGAGCCAGCAGAAGGTGGGCAGAAGAGGAAGGTGCACCTTGGGTACTCCTCCGACAGAGACGAGTCGGTAAGTTTTCTGACAGATGTATAGACTGAAAGAGGCCTTGATCTAAGTAGAATCTTGCCAGCAATTATACATGTCAACCTTTTATTTTCCATTTATTGCCCAGCTTTTATTTGTAATTTATTCAAACATTGGTATTTGTTGTGAATAAGGCACTGGAATTTATCAAATATTAAATGAATGTGAATGTACCACCTAAGTGGGTCTCATTTAGACGGAAAGTTGGTGTTGCAATTGCAAGAGGATAGGGCCCTTTGTTTTTCCTTTTTTTTGCAACAGAGAATATGCAAATCAAAGATACCTTATCATCAGTATATAGATGTGACAGTAGTATGTAATATCTGTGATGATTGCCCCCCTTTGGGGTTCATTATCTTCTCGAAAGTGTTTTACAACCGTTTGTATTCTGTCTGATGTGTTAATATTAGAAGAACTGAATTTTATTTTAATTACATGATTGTGTAGATTGAAACTTGATAAGCATATAGGGATAATTGAACTTGTTTTCATTATGATATAACTGCATTGCCAGCCATATTTTTTTTACTAATTTGTAGTACACTTGGTGGTTTTTTATTGATGAATTTGTTCTCCTTTGTTCAATGCATCTGGGTTGATTTTGTTAATGTATTATCCACCAGGGGGTGAAGGAAACGGGGTACATATCCTAGCGCAGGAAGCCACAGGTCACTCAGTATATTCTGGCCCATTTAGGAGAAAGGACAGGTCTAGTCAATGGCTTATTCCTTTTTAGGTTATTGGGCAGTACGGGCATAGAAGGAATTTTCACAGTTCTGCATATAGCAAAGACTCTTCTCAGAAGAGAGTTTGAGTTTGTGCTGAACGATGCCTATGAAGCACAAGTGTTTGTGAGGGCCACTTCCACTGCTGATAATGATGATCTTGAGAGTGCGTCTGCAAAGGAGAAATCATTTAGTTTAGCTCACGCGGTTGTCAAGATTTACAAGATTGTTGAGCTCAATCTTGTGCCAAGGAAGGAGGACAAGCTATTGAACATGCCATTGTGTATATATCCACAGGAATATGACCACCTGTCAATTGATCGCATGCGTCAACTAAGTTACCCTACTGGATTTTCATGCCAGGGAGACCCAATTGAGAAATGGAAGAATCCTCATCTGTCAGAAACAACCATGAACATTCTTGGTGTGTCTAAGGGTACTCCAGCAGGCCTAACTAGAGTTGTTGTGAAGTACATGTTCCGTACTGGTACTATTTGCTATCCACTCAGCATTGTTCCATCAGACTTTAGGTTCAAACATGCTGTTGATCAAGATGGGAGCCTGTACATGAAATTTGTCGACCTTGCCAACGCTGAAGCAATGGCACGGAGGAATTACTTTGTTGATAGATTCATGATCAAGTTTTATCTTGTCAACAGTGTTACGAAGTGTAGCAAGTACTTTGACAAGGCAAAGACAAACAAGGTGCATTACAGGAATCATCCCGATGACTCTTTCAAACCCATCCATACCTCAAACTAAAGAACAAGGATCATTTTCATGTTATCAAGATGTTTTAGTTTAAGAACTTATCTATTATGTTTGTTTATGGCCGCGGAAGATTTCAAACCTCTATCATTATGTTCCAGCACCCTAGATCTGTACAATATAATTTCAGGTCTCACCAGCTCTACAGAATATTTGTGTGTTCATTTGTGTTGGTCCTGGGAGAATACCTTTGGCATATGTGAGGCAATATGTGCTTAGCAGAATGTGATGTGCTAAAATTGTGTACTCCCTCTGGTCCATATTAATGGACTCAATTTTATCTAAAATCGTATGTATCTAGTTAAGTATTTAGACTAGATGCAATCATATCTAGGCAAAGTTGAGGACATTAATATAAACCAGATGGAGTATTTTTTGTCAGTCCTACAAGGTGATGGTGGGAGGTGCTCTGCCCAGCCGATGATTAATTCGCATTCTGTGTCCAAGATCACAATTGGTTGCACGAAAGCATGCAATGTTCTTGGTTGTACAGATTATTATCCCTGGTTTTCGTGTGGGCATCACATATGAGGCTACAACATGGTGTTATTAGATGGAATTAGATGCATCTCTGGTTTCTGGTTGCACCGGCTCATGATGAATCACAGTACACGCTAACGGTAGAACTGATGTGATTGGAACCCGATGGTATATTCTCTATGTTCCAGCACTGTCACTAGTTTGCATAACAGGTTCCAATCGTACACAAGGCACAACAAGTTAACATAACAGGTTCCAGCAGGTTCTACTAATAAGTACTTTCAGCAGGGTCTTCAGTTGTTGTCAGCCCCACCATGATCAGATGCAGTCCACCATCACTATCTGGATTAAAGTCGAAGAGGATGATGTCTCCCTCTTCTATATTGTACTCCAAAGACACAGAAATAGTGTATATTTTGGTCAAATTACCAGAATAAATTTAACAGAAATCATATAAATTCTGCAAAAATCATATAAATTCACCAAAAATCATAGAGATTCACGTAAGGTCATAACATGTCCCTTAGAAGGTTTTCGCACTTTATGCAACATTAATTAACATAAGAAAATGACATTCAGTAGTTGCCACTGCAAGTGAAATAAGAGTATATGGGAACGCGAGATGCTGGCACTCTTTTCCTCCTTTTGGCTCTTCCTGCTCGTGTTCCTCTGCTACCAGATTCTCCCCCAGGAGTAGCTAGAGATCTTGCACCTGCAGTAGCTGCAGTTCTTACAGCTGGTTGAGACCTTGCAGTTGAGGGGGCAGCTGCAGTTCCATGTGACGCAGGGGCAGATGGAGGGGTAGTGGCAGTTGCATATATACCAATCCAGCTCTTGGAGTCTGTCATACATTTATTAAACTTTATACCTTGCCTTCTTATCTCCACAACCTCTGAATCTCCCCCTTTGTTATTATTATGTGCAACGTATTCCACGTTACTCTCTGAATCTGACAGTATACTATATTTCACTTCACCGTCTTGTCCTGGAGCTGCTGGATTTGGTTGCTCGTCATGGCCCGAAGCTGCTGGCATGGGATAATGATCTTAACCTAAAGATGAAAAATCTACACATTGTGTACGATTCACCACTTGAGATAATACTGGTTTTGTCATTATCGCATCATCTTCATCACTTTATATTTGCACTGGTCTTTTATTGAATGATTTCTTCTGCCTCAGTGGGAAACATCTGGTTTCATACTCAGCAGGTTTAACTGCAGTTATGACAACAACATTTGGTTCTTCCTCTCCATCACTCCATTCCCACACTTCATCCTTGAAAGCAAACCTGATGCTACTATGCTTACTGTCTTCCTCACCATGGTACTCAACGTACACATCATCCACTCTCCCAGGGCGAACATAATGAGCCATCTCGACACAGCCAGTGTCATCATAGAGCAACACCAACCCATCCACAAGATCTTTCCCTGGAATAAGAAAATATAATTTTATCGTTTCCTTCGATGCCATGTGATCTTTAACAAATCCTTTGACTTCCTGCAGCGTAAGTTTTTTCCTCTCTATCTCTGAAAGCGCATCATCTCCTCCAACGTAGTCCAGATTTGGCCCCACTTTGATGAACTCCCCTCCGAAATGAAATCTCACCAACAAAATTTCCCTAGGGTCCATGAATTAGCTGAAATAAAAGTACAATGTGATAGAATTTAGGAGATTATAGTTAAATTCAACACAAAAATCAGCAAAATCAGAAAAAATCCACCCCTTTCCGTTACCAAAACCACTCCCAACAATAGTAGCGGCAAACCCTATCAGTACTTGCGCAACTACGTTGTGTATAAGAGGAGGGGGGTCAAGAACGTAACCTTCGTTTACCTCGAGTCATCGCGTCGTGTCGATCGTCGCAGCCTCCACGATGAACCGCCCACCGTCTTTGCCGTCGCTAGAGAAGGTATCAGCGAATCAGGGTCACGGTGTATATAACGTGAAGGTCGGCCCATTAGTGGCCCAAAAGCTGACCTACACCGTAATTTGTGCACATAAAATCGTTCACATGGGGTATATCACAAATGCGCGATCTCGGGCATAAAACCACAGGCTATCATCGCTCGTACCACTATGATGTGCTAGCGTCGGTGTACTTACTCAAACATCATCATTATATAATAGTATAATAAGTACTCCCTCCGTCCAAAAATAGATGTCTCAAATTTGTCAAAATTTGGATGAATCTAGACACTATTTATTATATAGATTCATCCAAAATTTGAAAAACTTAAGACATCTATTCTAGAACGGAGGGAGTAATAAAAATGGGTAAGGTACGGTTTTCATGCCCTAAAAGGTTTCCACACCATGCTCAGGTTTTCACACCTTCCACCTTTACTCATAGCACTTTTAGAATGATGTATGGTAGCTTTCAGATTTATGCAAAGAATGCGAACATTGCGTGGGCCCTAGACCTATCTGAGTTGGCTAGAAACTCCATCAACATGTGGTTGTATGAGTTTCTAGCCAACCAATGGAGGTCTATAGCCCATGCAATGTTTTCATGGGACCACACCTACCACAAGTGTCTCATCATGTCTTAGCATAGCACTCTCATAATTAGATGTATCAACTAGGTAGGATCATGTTGGCCAAGTGGTGAGTCACACAACCAAAGGTTGATGAAGGAGTTTCTATCCAACCCACAGAGATCTATGCCCATGCAATGTTGACATGGGATCACATTTGCCACAAAGTGTCTCATCATGTCTTGGCATAGCAGTGTTATACTTAGATCTATCAACTAGGTAGGATCATGCTATCCAAGTGATGTCTCATACAACCACAAGTTGATGAAGGTGTTTCTAGACAGCCCACATCTGCCACAAGTGTGTGTCATGGCTTGGCATGGCACTCTCATACTTAGATGTATCAACTGGGTGGTGGGATCATGTTGGCCAACTGCTGAGCCACACAACCACAAGTTGATGGTATTGTTTCTAGTTAACCCAGAGAGGTCTATAGCCAATGCAATGTTGGCATGGGCCCACATTTGCCACAAAGTGTCTCATCATGTCTTGGCATATAAGTGTTATAGTAAGATCTATCAACTTGGTAGGATCATGTTGGCCAACTGCTAAGTCACACAACCACAAGTTAGTGAATGTGTTTCTAGACAGCTTAGATAGGTCTACATCCCATGCAATGTTGGTATGGGCCCACATCTGCCACAAGTGTGTGTCATGTCTTGGCATAGCATTCTCATTCTTAGATGTATCAACTGGGTGGGATCATGCTGGCCAAGTGCCAAGCCACACAACTACAAGTTGATGAAGGAGTTTCTAGCCAACCAAGAGATGTCTATAGCCCATGCAAACCACATTTTCCACAAAGTGTCTCATCATGTTTTGGCATAGCAGTGCTATACTTAGATCTATCAACTAGGTAGGATCTATCTAGCCCAGAGAGGTGTCTAGACCACATGCAATGTTAGCATGGGCCCACATCTACCATAGTTGTGTGTGTCATGGCTTGGCATAGCAAAAGTATAGTTAGATATAGCAAGTAGGTAGGATCATGTTGGTCAGGTCTGATGACTCATACAACAAGTTGGTGAAGGTGTTTCTATCCAGCCCAGAGAGGTCTAGACCCCATGTAATGTTGGCATGGCCGCACATTTGCCACAAGTGTGTGTAATGGCCTGGCATAGCACTCTTATAGCTACATCTATCAAGTGGGTGGGATCATGTTGGCCAGGTGTAGTGACTCACACAACCAATAAGTTGATGATGGTGTTTCTAGCCAACCCAGAGAGGTCTAGATCGCATGCAATGTTGGCATGGGCCCACATCTACCATAGTTGTGTGTGTCATGGCTTGGCATAGCAAATTTATAGCTAGATCTAGCAACTAGGTAGGATCATGTTGGTCAGGTGTGATGACTCATACAACAACAAGTTCGTGAAGGTGTTTCTATCCAGCCCAGAGGTCTAGACCCCATGTAATGTTGGCATGGCCGCATATTTGCCACAAGTGTGTGTCATGGCCTGGCTAAGCACTCTTATAGCTACATCTATCAAGTGGGTGGGATCATGTTGGTCAGGTGTAGTGACTCACACGACCACTAAGTTGATGATGGTGTGTTTCTAGCCAACCAGAGAGGTCTAGATCCCATGCTATGTTGGCATGGGCCCCACATCTACCATAGTTGGGTGTGCCATGGCTTGGCATAGCAAATTTATAGCTAGATCTAGCAAGTAGGTAGGATCATGTTGGTCAGGTGCGATGACTCATACAACAAGTTGGGGAAGGTGTTTCTATCCAGCCCACAGAGGTCTAGAGACGCAATGTAATGTTGGCATGGCCCCACATCTGCCACAAGCTAGTGTGTCATGGCTTGGCATAACACTCTTATAGCTAGATCTATCAAGTGGGTGGGATAGATCATTTGGTTAGGTGTAGTGACTCACACAACCACTAAGTTGATGACGACGGTTTCTAGCCAACCCAGAGAGGTCTAGATCACATGCAATGTTGGCATGGGCCCACATCTCCCACAGTTGTGTGTGTCATGGCTTGGCATAGCGAAATTATAGTTAGATCTATCAGGTGTGATGACTCATACAACAAAAAGTTGGTGAAGGTGTTTCTATAAGTGTTATAATAAGATCTATCAACCGGGAAGGATCATGTTATCCAAGTGATGACTCATGCAACCACAAGTTCATGAAGGTGTTTAGGAAAATAATTACCCACAACAACATTGCATGGGATCTAAAATTAACCAATCTGAGTTGTCTAGAAACAACTGACCAACTTGTAGTAGTATGAGCCAACACTTTCTCAAACATGATCCCACCTAGTTGTTAATTCTAATTAACTAAATAACTTCTATGATGCACACTTGTACCTCACATAGCCTCATCCCAACATTGCATGGGCTCTAGACTAATCTGAGTTGGCTAGAAACCCTTTCGCATTTTGCCTTTGTAATTGGTGTCTTATTTGCCATAAAAAATGTAACATTTGGAATATTGAAATAATAAGGTAGACCATAGTTTTTTATCTCCATTGCGATTTGTAGAAAATAGTTGGATCAGACTAATCTATCTAATACTCCAAGAATTTTGGTTTGCATGAATAAACAACCATCTAAACAATTCAGTGTGCATGAACACGAACCAAAACTACATCTCACGAAGTAGAAGACACTCGTAAGGCATATATATAGATTAAACGAGGTTCCATCACAAACGACAAAATAACACCAGTTTCTGCAACAAATAGTTTCAACGATAACAACTAAAATTTATAGGGGACCAAAGCATTGGTAGCACAATCAAATCTAGGCCTTAGGATCGGCGTCGACGGGCACCTTATCAGTGTTGACATACTTGAGCTTCTTATGTATGTTCATGCTTTGTTGTCCCTGGCCTCCTTGTCATCTCCCATGTTTTCATACTCCTGGATTTATTAAATACGAATAAGTGAGAAAATTAATTTACATGAAATATAAATTAATCTTTCAAAATTATTATCGTCATGAATAAAATCATATTAAGGATTTGAATTATAAGATATAAACGGGCATGCATCTCATCTTGGCAATACATCGATTGGTATGTAACATGCATCCGAGAATTTTGAAAATATAAGATAAAGGGTATGCATCAAATATGGAATCATCATATTGGTACTAATCTACATTAAGATAAGTGTGCATCTAATCAACTTGCATGCATCTGATATGGTTACTACCAAGTGCATTACATAGGATGGTCCTAGTGGGAGTATCATAGCTAGTATCATGCATGCCATGTTGGCAAAAATCTGATGTGGCACAACAATTAATGAAGAAAGAGATTGTTAGAGTATCATAGGTAGATACCGTATCATAGCACGTAAAACTAGAAAATCCTTATATATAATCTTGTACACAATTTTGTATTGAGATTCTATAAATCATTAAATATAGTACTGGTATGATACCATGCATGATACTAGTATGATACTACCACTACGACCTTCCTTAGTTAGTACTACACAATAAAGATATGCCTTCATGAAAACAAGTGCAATAACTTTGATTACAAATTCATGGTTACGACCTACAAAAATCAGTTGGTACTTAATCACGTTGATTATAAAATTAGTATTCTATCATTATTAATAATTAAGTAATCTGATTAGATATGAATAAAATTACTAACTCGCAGATCGAATCAATATACAATACAATGAAACCACCAACCCTATGCCTAGATCTCAGGCGCCTGATGTCATCCTAATATTTCTGCTAAAATTTCAGTTGCAACCTAGTTGCAACTCATTAAATTCTCAGTTACACCCTAGTTGCAACTCATGTGTAACTTTCACTTTGCACGAATCACGAGGTAAATCGAACGGTGAAAGAGGCGACTGAGACCTAAGAAGTTCTCAGGCGCCCGAGAACTAACAAAACAAAATAAAAAATGGCTAAATCAACTTGGTGGCGGATCAAATCAATCTCTGCAAAACGAGAGAAAAACATACGAACAGAATCAACTAACACTCTAACAGAGAAACAGCTTGTACTCGTCAGTGAACTTAACCTCGAACTCGTAGCATTCTCTGGGACCTCGAAGGTGGGGCGACGTTTGCATCGGGTACACCTCGTAGTCCTCCTCGACGTTTGCACGGGTCGTAGTCCTCCTCTTGAAATCGAAGATGTCCATGTGCTTCGCCTGCTTCTCGTCCGATCTGCAGAGGGAGCCACGACATCGTCCTTCACCTGATCCTCGTGGTCACCGACGACCGCTGCGTCGGAAGCCGGAGCAATTACGGCGGGGCCAGGAGAGTCCGGACTGCCCGGAGCAGCAGCACCGACCCGTACACCACGACCCGCAGGGGCATCCTCTGATCCTCCACTTGGCTGCAGCCCCGGCTCATCACCACGGACTTGCTTCATGGCGTACGAAGGGAGGAGGGTGGTATCGTGGTGTGCAGTCCTGCGGCCTGAGGAATTAGGGTTTTATCTCGACGAATGTGAGCGCTGGGCCAGGCCAACCGCGCGCCCTACCGCTGGGACCTGGTAGCACCTCAGGGCATCTCCACCGGGCCGACGCATCCCGTCCCAGCGAACTCGTCCACCGGGCCGACGCATCTCCCACCGTATAGCTCGTCCTGCCCGTTGGTGCCGCTGGCCCACCTGTGAGCCACCGCGGTGTTGATTCAGATGCGCGCAGAGGCACCAAATCAGACGCAACCGCTGACCGGCGGCAGCCAGCGCCATCAATGGCGACGAGGCTGCACACTGACTGCCTAGACACTTCAATGTTGTATCCTCGGCCTCCGCGCCGGCATCCGATGCTGGCCCTTTTTAACTGGCCTTCTGCGGCCATTTTCTCCCCATAGAACCACATCCTCTCGTCCATCTCCTTTTCGTTCTCCACTACCTATAGCTAGCCATGGCCGGCGGCGCTGGATCAACGGGAGGGCGCGGCGGCCGTGGATGTCGAGGGAGGCGTGGAGTACGCGGCCAAATCACCGCGCCACCATTCTCTCCCTCACCGTCGTCGTCGCCCGAAGATTTCGACCCAGTCGCCCAGTTCGCCGTGGCCATCCACCTCGGCATGCCGCGTGACAGGCTACTCCTGCCCCGCGGGTTCGTGTCGCTGATCAAAGACGAGCCCCCCCCGCTCGCCATGCTGCGGTCAAACGGCTTCAGGATAGGCAGGTACCCAGTCGACCTGCAGTCCGACCACCTCGGCAGATGTACCTCGGCAACGGCTGGGAGCGCTTCGCCCGCTCGCACAAGATCAAAGCGGGCACCATCCTCGTCATCAGGTACGACGGCGAAGGAAAGTTCGGCGTCAGCATCTTCGACCACACCATGTGCCGTCGCTGCTACCACTCCGACTCCTCCTCCGACTCTGATGAGTAGGCTAGGCTGTATGATGATGTTTCTTTTGGTTTACTAATGTTAGTACTATTGATGTTGAAACAGCCGTTGGGTGGTCGGGAGACTTCTTTTCTTCCTCTCTGAACCCTCCTGTTTCCCTCGTCCATCTCCAAGTCTTTCTTGGTCCGTCCCTCCTCGCTCCTCTCCGGCGATGGCCGGCGTCGAGTCGGGTGAGGGTCCCTCCCTGTGGAATTTCCCCTTGTGCAGCAGAAGAAGCAGTAGAGTAGGCTTTTCTGGTTTTCCCCTTGTGGAGTTTTCCACTATGGCGTCTGAGGGTAGGACGGCGATCTCCGGCAGCCAGATCCGCGCGTCATGTGCTTCTTCTGCTTCGCTAAGCTCCGTCGGTGGCAGGCGGTGTGGGTGGCGAGCTGGAGAGGCCCTGTATTAATGCAGCCGTGACGCGGGCGCGGGAGCGGGAGTAGGAGTTGGGCGCCTACACGCCAAGTCTTACTTTTTTCTTCAATTAGGTAGTTCGTTAATCTTGTTTTGAGTTCCAATTTGCTCCTAGCGATCTTTTTGTGTTGAATTATTGATACAATGTGGAGTGCCCAAAATGTACACAATTTGGCTACAAAAGTTAAGCAAAATATTGGTAAAATATAGTCTATTCAAAAAATATTGAATAATTGTTTCTAAAAATTAGTTGAATTGTTAATCTAAAAAAAAATATTGGAAATTTTTGAATTCCCTTTGTTTGCTTAATTCTAGAATCTTCTATGATGTATTCGAGTTTTAAACTAGCTAATATCATTTGCTTAACTAAATATAGACTCAATGCTTCTTGGATTTAATTACTTTTTTGTGCTTAACCAATTTTAATACAACATAATGATGATATGTCACACTCAGTAGTTTGTCAATGTCTCAAGCGCACAACTAAATATAGTAAAACAAAAGCACATGAAACACAACTGGGCCTGCCGTTTAGGGCAGATGCGGTCAGCCGTTTAATAGGCCGGACCAACAGTGGCCCAGCCATGCGTGTCGGGTTTTGCCAAATACCTAGTCTCCGTTCCTCCTTGAACAAACTATCCATCTTTGTGACACGGCGCCGCGCCGTCATCGTTCTTCTACTCCATCCGTGCCTCCATAGAAAGATAACTGCTCTCTCGCGGTAGATTTACTAGCCACACTCGTCGTCAACAAGGATGGCTGGCACCAAAGAGGTACCATACATGTTTGGTCTCTTCCTACCATTAAATTTCTCCTGATTAGTATTACTGATCAGATCTATATTCTATCGTAGTGTCCCACTTGTTTTGACATAAATGGTTGTGCGGCCATGGGGATATCTACATGATCAACTTTGATTTGACGTTTCAAGATGGATTTGTGGACACCACGGTATTCAGCTACCAACGAGTATATCATGTTGTTTATTTATTTCTTATTATGTGTTGGCATATTTTGTTGTTTATTTGAGTCATTAATGCGTGACCTGCATGTAATTTTTGAACTTTTATGTGCATGTTTGATATTAAGAGTAATTGCTCTTTTTAGTCGTGTTAGTGTCTTGGACCTCAATATAATTTGATGAAGTTTAGTATTATGAAAAGTTCGAACACAATAAACTGTATGATTATGGTTTGTACTTCATGGCTCTTAGCTCTTATACTTTTAAAAAACATCAAGATAAGTGACTCTTACACAGGCATATATATATTTCATGACTCTTAGACCTTCTATGATGTGGTAATCTAATTTTAATCACATATTTGTTGTTAGGTCATCCCGTGCTACGTGAGAGCATGTTTCCTTATGCCATATTTTGTGCGCAAGGACGACACAGAGAGTTTCACCGTTGTTCTAAGGACCAAGGAGGAATTCGAATTTGATGTTGATGTCACAAACCAACCAGGTCTAATCTACATTAGTGGCAGATCATGGAAGGTAGTTGCAATAATCTACAATATTCAAGTTGGCCAGAAAATGTACTTCACTGTGAACACCAAAGATCCTTGGAATTGTGTCACAACTGGGAACCTCCCAGTCCCATCCAAGTAGTGTTCCAACATAATTCATCTTGTACCAATAATATCATATTTTAGTGTAATCATTTTTATATTTAATTTTCTCAAATCATAAATTGCAGAATATTTCCGACTCTCGCCTAAAAGACGTGGCATTGTTGATTCTATCAAGGCCCCAACGGAACCAAGATAAATTGGAGGATGATGAAGACAATCATAAAAACTGTAGAGACTTTGGACTACAGGTTATCACGTTATTATGTTGGAGATTATGTACCAGGATCAACTGTAGCAATGGTCCATACCCTAAACTGTCGCAGCCAAACCAAACACCTGGTAATCATAAGCAACTTGTTTCTTTCTTTTTAAGTTTATTGTGAATGTTAAACTGGTCTTATTTGGTACTCCCTCCGTTCACTAATATAAGATACTCCACCGTTCAGAAATATAAAACATTTTAGCTTTGTGAAAAGAATGTATCTAGATGTATTTAGTGTATAGGTTCACTCGGAATCTATATACTCCCTCTGTCCTAAAATAGATGTCTCAAATTTGTCAAAATATGGATGAATCTAGACACTATTAGTATATGGATTCATTCAATATTTGAAATACCTAAGACATCTATTCTTGGACGGAGGGAGTACAAAAGTTGTTTAGACAAATTTGTTTCACAAAGCTCGCTCTAACACGTATTATATTTCTAAACGGAGGGAGTATTACTGCACGGAAAGGCTTATATTTCGTGAATGGATGTAGGGTGTATCATTTCTGCTCCATTCCAAGTTTAACTAAAAACTTCTTTGGTGTCGTGCTACTTTATTTTTAAATCAGAAAATCCCAAAACGTCTTGTCCCAAATACGATGGACAAAGAAGGTGGCATGACCATTGTGTGTTATCCTCACACAATGGTGCAGGGGTCATACACCATTTTAAAAAAGGATGGCCGTCTCTGTTTGAGTAGCTGGAAGAATTTCATGGACAAGGAGCCTACACTTGGATTGGGTGTCAAGATGTTGTTCTTGCTGTACCAAGCCTACTATAAAGGAGCTTACTTGTTTGTTACCCGTTTTCCTAATGATGCCTGTACTTATTTTTTATATCGAATGTTGCACTTGGGCTGTTAGTGGACACCCGAATTATGTTATCCTATTTTGTACCGGTTTCAATTTTTAAATCTACAAGACATGTGTTCATACATCTACGTGAATGCTCGATTATTAAGTTCAAAATGCCATGTATACAAATAATTCTCCATGCCAACATACTCCGTTCCAAAATTTAAGACGTTTTAGTTTTGTGATATGAATGTAAACGGAACGGAGGGACTATGAAGTACGGAAGTAAGAAAATAGGAACAAATAGAAGAAAAAGAAAAGGAAAATAATAAAATTGTATCTGGGCCCGTTGTACAGCGCTAGCGGATGAGAGGAGTGGAGAGGAGATGGGCCAACTCGTCAGCTGCCTACAAGGCGGCCCATGATTCTGCTGATGGAAGCGTCACACGGCGGCCTTTCCGGCTCAACATTAGTTTCCTATAAAACGCATAATAGGTTTACTCGTCCCACCGCCGCAGCTATCCCTCCGCTCGCCGCCGCCCCACGTCCATCTTCTCTCGACGTCTCTGCTCCCGTTCGTGACGTCGATCCGCCATCGTCCGTGATCCCTAGACTCGCTATTGCTCGTACGTTTACATTAAATTTGTAGGCTAGCTCTGATTTATTGTCTAGATGAACTACATAGTATATAATTATTAATTGTGTGTCTGATTTATGTAGATCTTTCACTGTACATTATTTGTATTTGTTGAACATGTGCATGACTGATGTTTTTGACGTATGTACTAGTGTATGATGTGTGTAATGGATTTATATTTATCTGATTATTGTTTTAGGATACTGGCGTTGTGCGGAAAATTCAAGAGTGTGTGCGACCTTGACCTCGGGGTTATTATTTAGTGTCTT
The DNA here is from genome assembly GCA_910589765.1 of Avena atlantica. NCBI lineage: Eukaryota > Viridiplantae > Streptophyta > Magnoliopsida > Poales > Poaceae > Avena > Avena atlantica. Next base: position 254,235,700 of record OU342738.1, on the reverse strand, counting down.
TATGCATGAAGTGTTTGGAAGATTCATTGGTACGAAACACACTATTTTTTCCTTGCACTATTTCTATCTTGTAACCTTTGTTGGCGGCGCTCTATCTTTTTTTAAACGTGTGTTATTTTGTTAATTGTGCGTAGATTATTCCGTGCAATGCAAGGTTCATGTTCAATGAATATGTAGAAGAGAAGACTAGTGTGCGCTTTCTAGCACTTGGGCGTGCATATGACGTTGATGTGGTGTGAAAGATAAGGCTTTGACCCGCATGGGTGGTGATGGATGGAAAGAATTCGTTAGACAGAACATGTGTTTGGGGGAAATCAAATGATTGTGTTTTGTTTTGGAGGGAAAAACACCGAGTATCAGTATTGTCTATTTCAGCGGTGCGATAAAGACCCGTAATGACTCTCCATCATCTCCCAAGTATGCGAACTGAGCGAAGATAGATGAGCATGAGCACATCTTAAATATTATACATGCATGAAGAACTATTCTTGTGGTCCCATAGTAACCCGTTTTAACACGCACCAATCTTGCGAAACAAACATGGTATGTTATCCTCGTACTCCTCCGTCTCAAAATAGATGTCTCAATTTTGTCAAAAATTGTCAAAATTTGGACGAATCTAGAACAATTAGTATATAGATTCATCCCTATTTAAACCTAAGACATATATTTTGAGACGGAGGGGTAGTTATAATTATGTTATTCCTCCTTATAGGCATAACTTGTGGCAATCGTCTCACATCGTTACTCTTTTGATTTCATCATCCACGACGGCAT